>OY726525.1:82552046-83752046 GCA_963383655.1 Bathymodiolus septemdierum
CATCTAGCTGTCTGTGTAACATTCTTTGTTTTAAACATCTAGCTGTCCGTGTGGTATTCTTTGTTTTATACATCTAGCTGTCGGTGTGACATTTGTTGTTTTATACATCTAGCAGTCAGTGTGACATTCTTTGTTTTATACATCTAGCTGTCAGTGTGGTATTCTTTGTTTTATGCATCTAGCTGTCAGTGTAGCATTCTTTGTTTTAAGCATCTAGCTGTAAGTGTGACATTCTTTGTTTTATTCATCTAGCTGCCAGTGTGACATTCTTTGTTTTATACATCTAGCTGTCAGTGTGACATTCTTTGTTTTACACATCTAGTTGTCAGTGTGACATTCTTTGTTTTATACATCTAGCTGTCAGTGTGACATTCTTTGTTTTATACATCTAGCTGTCAGTGTGACATTCTTTGTTTTAAACATCTAGCGGTCAGTGTGACATTCTTTGTTTAATAGATCTAGCTGTCAATGTGACATTCTTTGTTTAATACATCTAGCTGTCAGTGTGACATTCTTCGTTTTAAACATCTAGCTGTCAATGTGGTATTCTTTGTTTTATACATCTAGCTGTCAGTGTGACATTCTTTGTTTTTATACATCTAACTGTCAGTGTGACATTCTTTGTTTTATACATCTAGCTGTCAGTGTGACATTCTTTGTTTTTATACATCTAACTGTCAGTGTGACATTCTTTGTTTTATACATCTAGCTGTCAGTGTGACATTCTTTGTTTTAAACATCTAGCTGTCAGTGTGGTATTCTTTGTTTTATACATCTAGCTGTCAGTGTGACATTCTTTGTTTTATACATCTAGCTGTCAGTGTGACATTCTTTGTTTGAAACATCTAGCTGTCAGTGTGACATTCTTTGCTATATACATCTAGCTGTCATTGTAACATTCTTTGTTTTAAACATCTAGCTGTCAGTGTTGTATTCTTTGTTTTATACATCTAGCTGTGAGTGTGACAGTCTTTGTTTTATACATCTAGCTGTCAATGTGGTATTCGTTGGTTTATACATCCAGCTGTCAGTGTGACATTCTTTGTTTTATACATCTAGCTGTCAGTGTAACATTTTTTGTTTTATACATCTAGCTGTCGGTGTGACATTCTCTGTTTTATACATCTAGCTGTCAGTGTGACATTCTTTGTTTTATACATCTAACTGTCAGTGTGACATTCTTTGTTTTAAACATCTTGCTGTCAGTGTGACATTCTTTGTTATATACATCTAGCTGTCGGTGTAACATTCTTTGTTTTATACATCTAGCTGTCAGTGTGACATTCTTTGTTTTAAACATCTAGCTGTCAGTGTGACATTCTTTGTTTTATACATGTAGCTATCAGTGTGACATTCTTTGTTTTATACATCTAGCTGTCAGTGTGACATTCTTTGTTTTAAACATCTAGCTGTCAGTGTGGTATTCTTTGTTTTATGGATCTAGCTGTCAGTGTAGCATTCTTTGTTTTAAGCATCTAGCTGTAAGTGTGACATTCTTTGTTTTATTCATCTAGCTGTAAAGTGTGACATTCTTTGTTTTATACATCTAGCTGTCAGTGTGACATTCTTTGTTTTACACATCTTGTTGTCAGTGTGACATTCTTTGTTTTATACATCTAGCTGTCAGTGTGACATTCTTTGTTTTAAACATCTAGCGGTCAGTGTGACATTCTTTGTTTTATAGATCTAGCTGTCAATGTGACATTCTTTGTTTTATACATCTAGCTGTCAGTGTGACATTCTTCGTTTTAAACATCTAGCTGTCAATGTGGTATTCTTTGTTTTATACATCTAGCTGTCAGTGTGACATTCTTTGTTTTTATACATCTAACTGTCAGTGTGACATTCTTTGTTTTATACATCTAGCTGTCAGTGTGACATTCTTTGTTTTTATACATCTAACTGTCAGTGTGACATTCTTTGTTTTATACATCTAGCTGTCAGTGTGACATTCTTTGTTTTAAACATCTAGCTGTCAGTGTGGTATTCTTTGTTTTATACATCTAGCTGTCAGTGTGACATTCTTTGCTATATACATCTAGCTGTCATTGTAACATTCTTTGTTTTAAACATCTAGCTGTCAGTGTTGTATTCTTTGTTTTATACATCTAGCTGTGAGTGTGACATTCTTTGTTTTATACATCTAGCTGTCAATGTGGTATTCGTTGGTTTATACATCTAGCTGTCAGTGTGACATTCTTTGTTTTATACATCTAGCTGTCTGTGTAGCATTCTTTGTTTTATACATCTAGCTGTCATTGTGGTATTCTTTGTTTTATACATCTAGCTGTCAGTGTGACATTCTTTGTTTTAAGCATCTAGCTGTCAGTATGGTATTCTTTGTTTTATACATCTAGCTGTCAGTGTGACATTCTTTGCTTGTATACATCTAACTGTCAGTGTGACAATCTTTGTTTTATAAATCTAGCTGTCAGTGTGACATTCTATGCTTTAAACATCTAGCTGTCAGTGTGGTATTCTCTGTTTTATACATCTAGCTGTCAATGTGACATTCTTTGTTTTAAACATCTAGCTGTCATTGTGGTATTCTTTGTTTTATAAATCTAGCTGTCAGTGTGACATTCTTTGTTTTATACATCTAGCTCTCAGTGTCACATTCTTTGTTTTAAACATCTTGCATTCAGTGTGGTATTCTTTGTTTTATACATCTAGCTGTCAGTGTAACATTCTTTGTTTTATACATCTAGCTGTCAGTGTGACATTCTTTGTTTTATACATCTAGTTGTCAGTGTGACATTCTTTGTTTTATACATCTAGCTGTCAGTGTGACATTCTTTGTTTTTATACATCTAACTGTCAGTGTGACATTCTTTGTTTTAAACATCTAACTGTCAGTGTGGTATTCTTTGTTTTAAACATCTAGCTGTCATTGTGGTATTCTTTGTTTTATAAATCTAGCTGTCAGTGTGACATTCTTTGTTTCATACATCTAGCTATCAGTGTGACATTCTTTGTTTTAAACATCTAGCTGTCAGTGTGGTATTCTTTGTTTTATATATCTAGCTGTCTGTGTAACATTCTTTGTTTTAAACATCTAGCTGTCCGTGTGGTATTCTTTGTTTTATACATCTAGCTGTCAGTGTGGTATTCTTTGTTTTATGCATCTAGCTGTCAGTGTAGCATTCTTTGTTTTAAGCATCTAGCTGTCAGTGTGACATTCTTTGTTTTATTCATCTAGCTGTCAGTGTGACATTCTTTGTTTTATACATCTAGCTGTCAGTATGGTATTCTTTGTTTTATGCATCTAGCTGTCAGTGTAGCATTCTTTGTTTTATACATCTAGCAGTCAGTGTGACATTCTTTGTTTTATTCATCTAGCTGTCAGTGTGACATTCTTTGTTTTATACATCTAGCTGTCAGTGTGACATTCTTTGTTTTACACATCTAGTTGTCAGTGTGACATTCTTTGTTTTATACATCTAGCTGTCAGTGAGACATTCTTTGTTTTATACATCTAGCTGTCAGTGTGACATTCTTTGTATTAAACATCTAGCGGTCAGTGTGACATTCTTTGTTTTATAGACCTAGCTGTCAATGTGACATTCTTTGTTTTATACCTCTAGCTGTCAATGTGACATTCTCTGTTTTAAACATCTAGCTGTCAATGTGGTATTCTTTGTTTTATACATCTAGCAGTCAGCGGGACATTCTTTGTTTTTATACATCTAACTGTCAGTGTGACATTCTTTGTTTTATACATCTAGCTGTCAGTGTGACATTCTTTGTTTTTATACATCTAACTGTCAGTGTGACATTCTTTGTTTTATACATCTAGCTGTCAGTGTGACATTCTTTGTTTTATACATCTAGCTGTCAGTGTGACATTCTTTGTTTTAAACATCTTGCTGTCAGTGTGACATTCTTTGTTATATACATCTAGCTGTCGGTGTAACATTCTTTGTTTTATACATCTAGCTGTCAGTGTGACATTCTTTGTTTTAAACATCTAGCTGTCAGTGTGACATTCTTTGTTTTATACATGTAGCTATCAGTGTGACATTCTTTGTTTTAAACATCTTGCTGTCAGTGTGACATTCTTTGTTTTAAACATCTAGCTGTCATTGTGGTATTCTTTGTTTTATAAATCTAGCTGTCAGTGTGACATTCTTTGTTTTATACATCTAGCTGTCAGTGTGACATTCTTTGTTTTAAACATCTAACTGTCAGTGCAGTATTTTTTGCTTTATACATCTAGCTGTTAGTGTAACATTCTTTGTTTTAAACATCTAGCTGTCAGTGTTGTATTCTTTGTTTTATACATCTAGCTGTCAGTGTGACATTCTTTGTTTTATACATCTAGCTGTCAGTGTGGTATTCGCTGGTTTATACATCTAGCAGTCAGTGTGGTATTCTTTGTTTTATACATCTAGCTGTCAGTGTGACATTTTTTGTTTTATACATCTAGCTGTCTGTATAGCATTCTTTGTTTTATACATCTAGCTGTCATTGTGGTATTCTTTGTTTTATACATCTAGCTGTCAGTGTGACATTCTTTGTTTTAAGCATCTAGCTGTCAGTATGGTATTCTTTGTTTTATACATCTAGCTGTCAGTGTGACATTCTTTGCTTGTATACATCTAACTGTCAGTGTGACAATCTTTGTTTTATAAATCTAGCTGTCAGTGTGACATTCTATGCTTTAAACATCTAGCTGTCAGTGTGGTATTCTTTGTTTTATACATCTAGCTGTCAATGTGACATTCTTTGTTTTAAACATCTAGCTGTCAGTGTTGTATTCTTTGTTTTATACATCTAGCTGTCAGTGTGACATTCTTTGTTTGAAACATCTAGCTGTCAGTGTGACATTCTTTGCTATATACATCTAGCTGTCATTGTAACATTCTTTGTTTTAAACATCTAGCTGTCAGTGTTGTATTCTTTGTTTTATACATCTAGCTGTCAGTGTGGTATTCTTTGTTTTATACATCTAGCTGTCAATGAGACATTCTTTGTTTTAAACATCTAGCTGTCATTGTGGTATTCTTTGTTTTATACATCTAGCTGTCAGTGTGACATTCTTTGTTTTAAACATCTTGCTGTCAGGGTGACATTCTTTGTTATATACATCTTGCTGTCAGTGTAACATTCTTTGTTTTATACATGCAGCTATCAGTGTGACATTCTTTGTTTTAAACATCTTGCTGTCAGTGTGACATTCTTTGTTTTAAACATCTAGCTGTCAGTGTAGCATTTTTTTGTTTTATACATCTAGCTGTCAGTGTAACATTCTTTGTTTTATACATCTAGCTGTCAGTGTGACATTCTTTGTTTTAAACATCTTGCTGTCAGTGTGACATTCTTTGTTTTAAACATCTAGCTGTCAGTGTAGCATTTTTTGTTTTATACATCTAGCTGTCAGTGTAACATTCTTTGTTTTATACATCTAGCTGTCAGTGTGACATTCTATGCTTTAAACATCTAGCTGTCAGTGTGGTATTCTTTGTTTTATACATCTAGCTGTCAATGTGACATTCTTTGTTTTAAACGTCTAGCTGTCATTGTGGTATTCTTTGTTTAATAAATCTAGCTGTCAGTGTGACATTCTTTGTTTTATACATCAAGCTATCAGTGTGACATTCTTTGTTTTAAACATCTTGCTGTCAATGTGGTATTCTTTGTTTTATACATCTAGCTGTCAGTGTAACATTCTTTGTTTTATACATCTAGCTGTCAGTGTGACATTCTTTGTTTTAAACATCTAGCTGTCAGTGTGACATTCTTTGTTTTATACATCTAGCTGTCAGTGTGACATTCTTTGTTTTTATACATCTAACTGTCAGTGTGACATTCTTTGTTTTAAACATCTAGCTGTCAGTGTGGTATTCTTTGTCTTATACATCTAGCTGTCAGTGTGACATTCTTTGTTTTAAACATCTTGCTGTCAGTGTGACATTCTTTGTTTTAAACAGCTAGCTGTCAGTGTAGTATTCTTTGCTTAATACATCTAGCTGTCAGTGTGACATTCTTTGTTTTATACATCTAGCAGTCAGTGTGGTATTCTTTGTTTTATACATCTAGCTGTCTGTGTAACATTCTTTGTTTTAAACATCTAGCTGTCCGTGTGGTATTCTTTGTTTTATACATCTAGCTGTCGGTGTGACATTTGTTGTTTTATACATCTAGCAGTCAGTGTGACATTCTTTGTTTTATACATCTAGCTGTCAGTGTGGTATTCTTTGTTTTATGCATCTAGCTGTCAGTGTAGCATTCTTTGTTTTAAGCATCTAGCTCTAAGTGTGACATTCTTTGTTTTATTCATCTAGCTGCCAGTGTGACATTCTTTGTTTTATACATCTAGCTGTCAGTGTGACATTCTTTGTTTTACACATCTAGTTGTCAGTGTGACATTCTTTGTTTTATACATCTAGCTGTCAGTGTGACATTCTTTGTTTTATACATCTAGCTGTCAGTGTGACATTCTTTGTTTTAAACATCTAGCGGTCAGTGTGACATTCTTTGTTTTATAGATCTAGCTGTCAATGTGACATTCTTTGTTTTATACATCTAGCTGTCAGTGTGACATTCTTCGTTTTAAACATCTAGCTGTCAATGTGGTATTCTTTGTTTTATACATCTAGCTGTCAGTGTGACATTCTTTGTTTTTATACATCTAACTGTCAGTGTGACATTCTTTGTTTTATACATCTAGCTGTCAGTGTGACATTCTTTGTTTTTATACATCTAACTGTCAGTGTGACATTCTTTGTTTTATACATCTAGCTGTCAGTGTGACATTCTTTGTTTTAAACATCTAGCTGTCAGTGTGGTATTCTTTGTTTTATACATCTAGCTGTCAGTGTGACATTCTTTGTTTTATACATCTAGCTGTCAGTGTGACATTCTTTGTTTGAAACATCTAGCTGTCAGTGTGACATTCTTTGCTATATACATCTAGCTGTCATTGTAACATTCTTTGTTTTAAACATCTAGCTGTCAGTGTTGTATTCTTTGTTTCATACATCTAGCTGTGAGTGTGACATTCTTTGTTTTATACATCTAGCTGTCAATGTGGTATTCGTTGGTTTATACATCTAGCTGTCAGTGTGACATTCTTTGTTTTATACATCTAGCTGTCAGTGTAACATTTTTTGTTTTATACATCTAGCTGTCGGTGTGACATTCTTTGCTTTATACATCTAGCTGTCAGTGTGACATTCTTTGTTTTATACATCTAACTGTCAGTGTGACATTCTTTGTTTTAAACATCTTGCTGTCAGTGTGACATTCTTTGTTATATACATCTAGCTGTCGGTGTAACATTCTTTGTTTTATACATCTAGCTGTCAGTGTGACATTCTTTGTTTTAAACATCTAGCTGTCAGTGTGACATTCTTTGTTTTATACATGTAGCTATCAGTGTGACATTCTTTGTTTTAAACATCTTGCTGTCAGTGTGACATTCTTTGTTTTAAACATCTAGCTGTCAGTGTAGCATTTTTTGTTTTATACATCTAGCTGTCAGTGTAACATTCTTTGTTTTATACATCTAGCTGTCAGTGTGACATTCTTTGTTTTAAACATCTAGCTGTCAGTGTGGTATTCTTTGTTTTATGGATCTAGCTGTCAGTGTAGCATTCTTTGTTTTAAGCATCTAGCTGTAAGTGTGACATTCTTTGTTTTATTCATCTAGCTGTCAGTGTGACATTCTTTGTTTTATACATCTAGCTGTCAGTGTGACATTCTTTGTTTTACACATCTTGTTGTCAGTGTGACATTCTTTGTTTTATACATCTAGCTGTCAGTGTGACATTCTTTGTTTTAAACATCTAGCTGTCAGTGTGACATTCTTTGTTTTAAACATCTAGCGGTCAGTGTGACATTCTTTGTTTTATAGATCTAGCTGTCAATGTGACATTCTTTGTTTTATACATCTAGCTGTCAGTGTGACATTCTTCGTTTTAAACATCTAGCTGTCAATGTGGTATTCTTTGTTTTATACATCTAGCTGTCAGTGTGACATTCTTTGTTTTTATACATCTAACTGTCAGTGTGACATTCTTTGTTTTATACATCTAGCTGTCAGTGTGACATTCTTTGTTTTTATACATCTAACTGTCAGTGTGACATTCTTTGTTTTATACATCTAGCTGTCAGTGTGACATTCTTTGTTTTAAACATCTAGCTGTCAGTGTGGTATTCTTTGTTTTATACATCTAGCTGTCAGTGTGACATTCTTTGTTTTATACATCTAGCTGTCAGTGTGACATTCTTTGTTTTAAACATCTAGCTGTCAGTGTGACATTCTTTGTTTTATACATGTAGCTATCAGTGTGACATTCTTTGTTTTAAACATCTTGCTGTCAGTGTGACATTCTTTGTTTTAAACATCTAGCTGTCAGTGTAGCATTTTTTGTTTTATACATCTAGCTGTCAGTGTAACATTCTTTGTTTTATACATCTAGCTGTCAGTGTGACATTCTTTGTTTTAAACATCTAGCTGTCAGTGTGGTATTCTTTGTTTTATGGATCTAGCTGTCAGTGTAGCATTCTTTGTTTTAAGCATCTAGCTGTAAGTGTGACATTCTTTGTTTTATTCATCTAGCTGTCAGTGTGACATTCTTTGTTTTATACATCTAGCTGTCAGTGTGACATTCTTTGTTTTACACATCTTGTTGTCAGTGTGACATTCTTTGTTTTATACATCTAGCTGTCAGTGTGACATTCTTTGTTTTAAACATCTAGCTGTCAGTGTGACATTCTTTGTTTTAAACATCTAGCGGTCAGTGTGACATTCTTTGTTTTATAGATCTAGCTGTCAATGTGACATTCTTTGTTTTATACATCTAGCTGTCAGTGTGACATTCTTCGTTTTAAACATCTAGCTGTCAATGTGGTATTCTTTGTTTTATACATCTAGCTGTCAGTGTGACATTCTTTGTTTTTATACATCTAACTGTCAGTGTGACATTCTTTGTTTTATACATCTAGCTGTCAGTGTGACATTCTTTGTTTTTATACATCTAACTGTCAGTGTGACATTCTTTGTTTTATACATCTAGCTGTCAGTGTGACATTCTTTGTTTTAAACATCTAGCTGTCAGTGTGGTATTCTTTGTTTTATACATCTAGCTGTCAGTGTGACATTCTTTGTTTTATACATCTAGCTGTCAGTGTGACATTCTTTGTTTGAAACATCTAGCTGTCAGTGTGACATTCTTTGCTATATACATCTAGCTGTCATTGTAACATTCTTTGTTTTAAACATCTAGCTGTCAGTGTTGTATTCTTTGTTTTATACATCTAGCTGTGAGTGTGACATTCTTTGTTTTATACATCTAGCTGTCAATGTGGTATTCGTTGGTTTATACATCTAGCTGTCAGTGTGACATTCTTTGTTTTATACATCTAGCTGTCTGTGTAGCATTCTTTGTTTTATACATCTAGCTGTCATTGTGGTATTCTTTGTTTTATACATCTAGCTGTCAGTGTGACATTCTTTGTTTTAAGGATCTAGCTGTCAGTATGGTATTCTTTGTTTTATACATCTAGCTGTCAGTGTGACATTCTTTGCTTGTATACATCTAACTGTCAGTGTGACAATCTTTGTTTTATAAATCTAGCTGTCAGTGTGACATTCTATGCTTTAAACATCTAGCTGTCAGTGTGGTATTCTCTGTTTTATACATCTAGCTGTCAATGTGACATTCTTTGTTTTAAACATCTAGCTGTCATTGTGGTATTCTTTGTTTTATAAATCTAGCTGTCAGTGTGACATTCTTTGTTTTATACATCTAGCTGTCAGTGTGACATTCTTTGTTTTAAACATCTAACTGTCAGTGCAGTATTTTTTGCTTTATACATCTAGCTGTTAGTGTAACATTCTTTGTTTTAAACATCTAGCTGTCAGTGTTGTATTCTTTGTTTTATACATCTAGCTGTCAGTGTGACATTCTTTGTTTTATACATCTAGCTGTCAGTGTGGTATTCGCTGGTTTATACATCTAGCAGTCAGTGTGGTATTCTTTGTTTTATACATCTAGCTGTCAGTGTGACATTTTTTGTTTTATACATCTAGCTGTCTGTATAGCATTCTTTGTTTTATACATCTAGCTGTCATTGTGGTATTCTTTGTTTTATACATCTAGCTGTCAGTGTGACATTCTTTGTTTTAAGCATCTAGCTGTCAGTATGGTATTCTTTGTTTTATACATCTAGCTGTCAGTGTGACATTCTTTGCTTGTATACATCTAACTGTCAGTGTGACAATCTTTGTTTTATAAATCTAGCTGTCAGTGTGACATTCTATGCTTTAAACATCTAGCTGTCAGTGTGGTATTCTTTGTTTTATACATCTAGCTGTCAATGTGACATTCTTTGTTTTAAACATCTAGCTGTCAGTGTTGTATTCTTTGTTTTATACATCTAGCTGTCAGTGTGACATTCTTTGTTTGAAACATCTAGCTGTCAGTGTGACATTCTTTGCTATATACATCTAGCTGTCATTGTAACATTCTTTGTTTTAAACATCTAGCTGTCAGTGTTGTATTCTTTGTTTTATACATCTAGCTGTCAGTGTGGTATTCTTTGTTTTATACATCTAGCTGTCAATGAGACATTCTTTGTTTTAAACATCTAGCTGTCATTGTGGTATTCTTTGTTTTATACATCTAGCTGTCAGTGTGACATTCTTTGTTTTAAACATCTTGCTGTCAGGGTGACATTCTTTGTTATATACATCTTGCTGTCAGTGTAACATTCTTTGTTTTATACATGCAGCTATCAGTGTGACATTCTTTGTTTTAAACATCTTGCTGTCAGTGTGACATTCTTTGTTTTAAACATCTAGCTGTCAGTGTAGCATTTTTTTGTTTTATACATCTAGCTGTCAGTGTAACATTCTTTGTTTTATACATCTAGCTGTCAGTGTGACATTCTTTGTTTTAAACATCTTGCTGTCAGTGTGACATTCTTTGTTTTAAACATCTAGCTGTCAGTGTAGCATTTTTTGTTTTATACATCTAGCTGTCAGTGTAACATTCTTTGTTTTATACATCTAGCTGTCAGTGTGACATTCTATGCTTTAAACATCTAGCTGTCAGTGTGGTATTCTTTGTTTTATACATCTAGCTGTCAATGTGACATTCTTTGTTTTAAACGTCTAGCTGTCATTGTGGTATTCTTTGTTTAATAAATCTAGCTGTCAGTGTGACATTCTTTGTTTTATACATCAAGCTATCAGTGTGACATTCTTTGTTTTAAACATCTTGCTGTCAATGTGGTATTCTTTGTTTTATACATCTAGCTGTCAGTGTAACATTCTTTGTTTTATACATCTAGCTGTCAGTGTGACATTCTTTGTTTTAAACATCTAGCTGTCAGTGTGACATTCTTTGTTTTATACATCTAGCTGTCAGTGTGACATTCTTTGTTTTTATACATCTAACTGTCAGTGTGACATTCTTTGTTTTAAACATCTAGCTGTCAGTGTGGTATTCTTTGTCTTATACATCTAGCTGTCAGTGTGACATTCTTTGTTTTAAACATCTTGCTGTCAGTGTGACATTCTTTGTTTTAAACAGCTAGCTGTCAGTGTAGTATTCTTTGCTTAATACATCTAGCTGTCAGTGTGACATTCTTTGTTTTATACATCTAGCAGTCAGTGTGGTATTCTTTGTTTTATACATCTAGCTGTCTGTGTAACATTCTTTGTTTTAAACATCTAGCTGTCCGTGTGGTATTCTTTGTTTTATACATCTAGCTGTCGGTGTGACATTTGTTGTTTTATACATCTAGCAGTCAGTGTGACATTCTTTGTTTTATACATCTAGCTGTCAGTGTGGTATTCTTTGTTTTATGCATCTAGCTGTCAGTGTAGCATTCTTTGTTTTAAGCATCTAGCTCTAAGTGTGACATTCTTTGTTTTATTCATCTAGCTGCCAGTGTGACATTCTTTGTTTTATACATCTAGCTGTCAGTGTGACATTCTTTGTTTTACACATCTAGTTGTCAGTGTGACATTCTTTGTTTTATACATCTAGCTGTCAGTGTGACATTCTTTGTTTTATACATCTAGCTGTCAGTGTGACATTCTTTGTTTTAAACATCTAGCGGTCAGTGTGACATTCTTTGTTTTATAGATCTAGCTGTCAATGTGACATTCTTTGTTTTATACATCTAGCTGTCAGTGTGACATTCTTCGTTTTAAACATCTAGCTGTCAATGTGGTATTCTTTGTTTTATACATCTAGCTGTCAGTGTGACATTCTTTGTTTTTATACATCTAACTGTCAGTGTGACATTCTTTGTTTTATACATCTAGCTGTCAGTGTGACATTCTTTGTTTTTATACATCTAACTGTCAGTGTGACATTCTTTGTTTTATACATCTAGCTGTCAGTGTGACATTCTTTGTTTTAAACATCTAGCTGTCAGTGTGGTATTCTTTGTTTTATACATCTAGCTGTCAGTGTGACATTCTTTGTTTTATACATCTAGCTGTCAGTGTGACATTCTTTGTTTGAAACATCTAGCTGTCAGTGTGACATTCTTTGCTATATACATCTAGCTGTCATTGTAACATTCTTTGTTTTAAACATCTAGCTGTCAGTGTTGTATTCTTTGTTTCATACATCTAGCTGTGAGTGTGACATTCTTTGTTTTATACATCTAGCTGTCAATGTGGTATTCGTTGGTTTATACATCTAGCTGTCAGTGTGACATTCTTTGTTTTATACATCTAGCTGTCAGTGTAACATTTTTTGTTTTATACATCTAGCTGTCGGTGTGACATTCTTTGCTTTATACATCTAGCTGTCAGTGTGACATTCTTTGTTTTATACATCTAACTGTCAGTGTGACATTCTTTGTTTTAAACATCTTGCTGTCAGTGTGACATTCTTTGTTATATACATCTAGCTGTCGGTGTAACATTCTTTGTTTTATACATCTAGCTGTCAGTGTGACATTCTTTGTTTTAAACATCTAGCTGTCAGTGTGACATTCTTTGTTTTATACATGTAGCTATCAGTGTGACATTCTTTGTTTTAAACATCTTGCTGTCAGTGTGACATTCTTTGTTTTAAACATCTAGCTGTCAGTGTAGCATTTTTTGTTTTATACATCTAGCTGTCAGTGTAACATTCTTTGTTTTATACATCTAGCTGTCAGTGTGACATTCTTTGTTTTAAACATCTAGCTGTCAGTGTGGTATTCTTTGTTTTATGGATCTAGCTGTCAGTGTAGCATTCTTTGTTTTAAGCATCTAGCTGTAAGTGTGACATTCTTTGTTTTATTCATCTAGCTGTCAGTGTGACATTCTTTGTTTTATACATCTAGCTGTCAGTGTGACATTCTTTGTTTTACACATCTTGTTGTCAGTGTGACATTCTTTGTTTTATACATCTAGCTGTCAGTGTGACATTCTTTGTTTTAAACATCTAGCTGTCAGTGTGACATTCTTTGTTTTAAACATCTAGCGGTCAGTGTGACATTCTTTGTTTTATAGATCTAGCTGTCAATGTGACATTCTTTGTTTTATACATCTAGCTGTCAGTGTGACATTCTTCGTTTTAAACATCTAGCTGTCAATGTGGTATTCTTTGTTTTATACATCTAGCTGTCAGTGTGACATTCTTTGTTTTTATACATCTAACTGTCAGTGTGACATTCTTTGTTTTATACATCTAGCTGTCAGTGTGACATTCTTTGTTTTTATACATCTAACTGTCAGTGTGACATTCTTTGTTTTATACATCTAGCTGTCAGTGTGACATTCTTTGTTTTAAACATCTAGCTGTCAGTGTGGTATTCTTTGTTTTATACATCTAGCTGTCAGTGTGACATTCTTTGTTTTATACATCTAGCTGTCAGTGTGACATTCTTTGTTTTAAACATCTAGCTGTCAGTGTGACATTCTTTGTTTTATACATGTAGCTATCAGTGTGACATTCTTTGTTTTAAACATCTTGCTGTCAGTGTGACATTCTTTGTTTTAAACATCTAGCTGTCAGTGTAGCATTTTTTGTTTTATACATCTAGCTGTCAGTGTAACATTCTTTGTTTTATACATCTAGCTGTCAGTGTGACATTCTTTGTTTTAAACATCTAGCTGTCAGTGTGGTATTCTTTGTTTTATGGATCTAGCTGTCAGTGTAGCATTCTTTGTTTTAAGCATCTAGCTGTAAGTGTGACATTCTTTGTTTTATTCATCTAGCTGTCAGTGTGACATTCTTTGTTTTATACATCTAGCTGTCAGTGTGACATTCTTTGTTTTACACATCTTGTTGTCAGTGTGACATTCTTTGTTTTATACATCTAGCTGTCAGTGTGACATTCTTTGTTTTAAACATCTAGCTGTCAGTGTGACATTCTTTGTTTTAAACATCTAGCGGTCAGTGTGACATTCTTTGTTTTATAGATCTAGCTGTCAATGTGACATTCTTTGTTTTATACATCTAGCTGTCAGTGTGACATTCTTCGTTTTAAACATCTAGCTGTCAATGTGGTATTCTTTGTTTTATACATCTAGCTGTCAGTGTGACATTCTTTGTTTTTATACATCTAACTGTCAGTGTGACATTCTTTGTTTTATACATCTAGCTGTCAGTGTGACATTCTTTGTTTTTATACATCTAACTGTCAGTGTGACATTCTTTGTTTTATACATCTAGCTGTCAGTGTGACATTCTTTGTTTTAAACATCTAGCTGTCAGTGTGGTATTCTTTGTTTTATACATCTAGCTGTCAGTGTGACATTCTTTGTTTTATACATCTAGCTGTCAGTGTGACATTCTTTGTTTGAAACATCTAGCTGTCAGTGTGACATTCTTTGCTATATACATCTAGCTGTCATTGTAACATTCTTTGTTTTAAACATCTAGCTGTCAGTGTTGTATTCTTTGTTTTATACATCTAGCTGTGAGTGTGACATTCTTTGTTTTATACATCTAGCTGTCAATGTGGTATTCGTTGGTTTATACATCTAGCTGTCAGTGTGACATTCTTTGTTTTATACATCTAGCTGTCTGTGTAGCATTCTTTGTTTTATACATCTAGCTGTCATTGTGGTATTCTTTGTTTTATACATCTAGCTGTCAGTGTGACATTCTTTGTTTTAAGGATCTAGCTGTCAGTATGGTATTCTTTGTTTTATACATCTAGCTGTCAGTGTGACATTCTTTGCTTGTATACATCTAACTGTCAGTGTGACAATCTTTGTTTTATAAATCTAGCTGTCAGTGTGACATTCTATGCTTTAAACATCTAGCTGTCAGTGTGGTATTCTCTGTTTTATACATCTAGCTGTCAATGTGACATTCTTTGTTTTAAACATCTAGCTGTCATTGTGGTATTCTTTGTTTTATAAATCTAGCTGTCAGTGTGACATTCTTTGTTTTATACATCTAGCTCTCAGTGTCACATTCTTTGTTTTAAACATCTTGCATTCAGTGTGGTATTCTTTGTTTTATACATCTAGCTGTCAGTGTAACATTCTTTGTTTTATACATCTAGCTGTCAGTGTGACATTCTTTGTTTTATACATCTAGTTGTCAGTGTGACATTCTTTGTTTTATACATCTAGCTGTCAGTGTGACATTCTTTGTTTTTATACATCTAACTGTCAGTGTGACATTCTTTGTTTTAAACATCTAACTTTCAGTGTGGTATTCTTTGTTTAATACATCTAGCTGTCAGTGTGACATTCTTTGTTTTAAACATCTAGCTGTCATTGTGGTATTCTTTGTTTTATAAATCTAGCTGTCAGTGTGACATTCTTTGTTTCATACATCTAGCTATCAGTGTGACATTCTTTGTTTTAAACATCTAGCTGTCAGTGTGGTATTCTTTGTTTTATATATCTAGCTGTCTGTGTAACATTCTTTGTTTTAAACATCTAGCTGTCCGTGTGGTATTCTTTGTTTTATACATCTAGCTGTCAGTGTGGTATTCTTTGTTTGATGCATCTAGCTGTCAGTGTAGCATTCTTTGTTTTAAGCATCTAGCTGTCAGTGTGACATTCTTTGTTTTATTCATCTAGCTGTCAGTGTGACATTCTTTGTTTTATACATCTAGCTGTCAGTATGGTATTCTTTGTTTTATGCATCTAGCTGTCAGTGTAGCATTCTTTGTTTTATACATCTAGCAGTCAGTGTGACATTCTTTGTTTTATACATATAGCTGTCAGTGTGACATTCTTTGTTTTACACATCTAGTTGTCAGTGTGACATTCTTTGTTTTATACATCTAGCTGTCAGTGTGACATTCTTTGTTTTATACATCTAGCTGTCAGTGTGACATTCTTTGTTTTAAACATCTAGCTGTCAATGTGGTATTCTTTGTTTTATACATCTAGCAGTCAGCGGGACATTCTTTGTTTTTATACATCTAACTTTCAGTGTGACATTCTTTGTTTTATACATCTAGCTGTCAGTGTGACATTCTTTGTTTTTATACATCTAACTGTCAGTGTGACATTCTTTGTTTTATACATCTAGCTGTCAGTGTGACATTCTTTGTTTTAAACATCTTGCTGTCAGTGTGACATTCTTTGTTATATACATCTAGCTGTCGGTGTAACATTCTTTGTTTTATACATCTAGCTGTCAGTGTGACATTCTTTGTTTTAAACATCTAGCTGTCAGTGTGACATTCTTTGTTTTATACATGTAGCTATCAGTGTGACATTCTTTGTTTTAAACATCTTGCTGTCAGTGTGACATTCTTTGTTTTAAACATCTAGCTGTCAGTGTAGCATTTTTTGTTTTATACATCTAGCTGTCAGTGTAACATTCTTTGTTTTATACATCTAGCTGTCAGTGTGACATTCTTTGTTTTAAACATCTAGCTGTCAGTGCAGTATTTTTTGTTTTATACATCTAGCTGTCAGTGTGACATTCTTTGTTTGAAACATCTAGCTGTCATTGTGGTATTCTTTGTTTTATAAATCTAGCTGTCAGTGTGACATTCTTTGTTTTATACATCTAGCTGTCAGTGTGACATTCTTTGTTTTAAACATCTAACTGTCAGTGCAGTATTTTTTGCTTTATACATCTAGCTGTTAGTGTAACATTCTTTGTTTTAAACATCTAGCTGTCAGTGTTGTATTCTTTGTTTTATACATCTAGCTGTCAGTGTGACATTCTTTGTTTTATACATCTAGCTGTCAGTGTGGTATTCGTTGGTTTATACATCTAGCTGTCAGTGTGGTATTCTTTGTTTTATACATCTAGCTGTCAGTGTGACATTTTTTGTTTTATACATCTAGCTGTCTGTATAGCATTCTTTGTTTTATACATCTAGCTGTCATTGTGGTATTCTTTGTTTTATACATCTAGCTGTCAGTGTGACATTCTTTGTTTTAAGCATCTAGCTGTCAGTATGGTATTCTTTGTTTTATACATCTAGCTGTCAGTGTGACATTCTTTGCTTGTATACATCTAACTGTCAGTGTGACAATCTTTGTTTTATAAATCTAGCTGTCAGTGTGACATTCTATGCTTTAAACATCTAGCTGTCAGTGTGGTATTCTTTGTTTTATACATCTAGCTGTCAATGTGACATTCTTTGTTTTAAACATCTAGCTGTCAGTGTTGTATTCTTTGTTTTATACATCTAGCTGTCAGTGTGACATTCTTTGTTTTATACATCTAGCTGTCAGTGTGACATTCTTTGTTTGAAACATCTAGCTGTCAGTGTGACATTCTTTGCTATATACATCTAGCTGTCATTGTAACATTCTTTGTTTTAAACATCTAGCTGTCAGTGTTGTATTCTTTGTTTTATACATCTAGCTGTGAGTGTGACATTCTTTGTTTTATACATCTAGCTGTCAATGTGGTATTCGTTGGTTTAAACATCTAGCTGTCAGTGTGACATTCTTTGTTTTATACATCTAGCTGTCAGTGTAACATTTTTTGTTTTATACATCTAGCTGTCGGTGTGACATTCTTTGTTTTATACATCTAGCTGTCAGTGTGACATTCTTTGATTTATACATCTAACTGTCAGTGTGACATTCTTTGTTTTAAACATCTTGCTGTCAGTGTGACATTCTTTGTTATATACATCTAGCTGTCGGTGTAACATTCTTTGTTTTATACATCTAGCTGTCAGTGTGACATTCTTTGTTTTAAACATCTAGCTGTCAGTGTAGCATTTTTTGTTTTATACATCTAGCTGTCAGTGTAACATTCTTTGTTTTATACATCTAGCTGTCAGTGTGACATTCTTTGTTTTAAACATCTAGCTGTCATTGTGGTATTCTCTGTTTTATAAATCTAGCTGTCAGTGTGACATTCTTTGTTTTATACATGTAGCTATCAGTGTGACATTCTTTGTTTTAAACATCTTGCTGTCAGTGTGACATTCTTTGTTTTAAACATCTAGCTGTCAGTGTAGCATTTTTTGTTTTATACATCTAGCTGTCAGTGTAACATTCTTTGTTTTATACATCTAGCTGTCAGTGTGACATTCTTTGTTTTAAACATCTAGCTGTCAGTGTGGTATTCTTTGTTTTATGGATCTAGCTGTCAGTGTAGCATTCTTTGTTTTAAGCATCTAGCTGTAAGTGTGACATTCTTTGTTTTATTCATCTAGCTGTCAGTGTGACATTCTTTGTTTTATACATCTAGCTGTCAGTGTGACATTCTTTGTTTTACACATCTTGTTGTCAGTGTGACATTCTTTGTTTTATACATCTAGCTGTCAGTGTGACATTCTTTGTTTTAAACATCTAGCTGTCAGTGTGACATTCTTTGTTTTAAACATCTAGCGGTCAGTGTGACATTCTTTGTTTTATAGATCTAGCTGTCAATGTGACATTCTTTGTTTTATACATCTAGCTGTCAGTGTGACATTCTTCGTTTTAAGCATCTAGCTGTCAATGTGGTATTCTTTGTTTTATACATCTAGCTGTCAGTGTGACATTCTTTGTTTTTATACATCTAACTGTCAGTGTGACATTCTTTGTTTTATACATCTAGCGGTCAGTGTGACATTCTTTGTTTTTATACATCTAACTGTCAGTGTGACATTCTTTGTTTTATACATCTAGCTGTCAGTGTGACATTCTTTGTTTTAAACATCTAGCTGTCAGTGTGGTATTCTTTGTTTTATACATCTAGCTGTCAGTGTGACATTCTTTGTTTTATACATCTAGCTGTCAGTGTGACATTCTTTGTTTGAAACATCTAGCTGTCAGTGTGACATTTTTTGCTATATACATCTAGCTGTCATTGTAACATTCTTTGTTTTAAACATCTAGCTGTCAGTGTTGTATTCTTTGTTTTATACATCTAGCTGTGAGTGTGACATTCTTTGTTTTATACATCTAGCTGTCTGTGTAGCATTCTTTGTTTTATACATCTAGCTGTCATTGTGGTATTCTTTGTTTTATACATCTAGCTGTCAGTGTGACATTCTTTGTTTTAAGCATCTAGCTGTCAGTATGGTATTCTTTGTTTTATACATCTAGCTGTCAGTGTGACATTCTTTGCTTGTATACATCTAACTGTCAGTGTGACAATCTTTGTTTTATAAATCTAGCTGTCAGTGTGACATTCTATGCTTTAAACATCTAGCTGTCAGTGTGGTATTCTCTGTTTTATACATCTAGCTGTCAATGTGACATTCTTTGTTTTAAACATCTAGCTGTCATTGTGGTATTCTTTGTTTTATAAATCTAGCTGTCAGTGTGACATTCTTTGTTTTATACATCTAGCTCTCAGTGTCACATTCTTTGTTTTAAACATCTTGCATTCAGTGTAGTATTCTTTGTTTTATACATCTAGCTGTCAGTGTAACATTTTTTGTTTTATACATCTAGCTGTCGGTGTGACATTCTTTGTTTTATACATCTAGCTGTCAGTGTGACATTCTTTGTTTTATACATCTAGCTGTCAGTGTGACATTCTTTGTTTTACACATCTTGTTGTCAGTGTGACATTCTTTGTTTTATACATCTAGCTGTCAGTGTGACATTCTTTGTTTTAAACATCTAGCTGTCAGTGTGACAT
The DNA here is from genome assembly GCA_963383655.1 of Bathymodiolus septemdierum. NCBI lineage: Eukaryota > Metazoa > Mollusca > Bivalvia > Mytilida > Modiolidae > Bathymodiolus > Bathymodiolus septemdierum. The sequence goes on from OY726525.1 coordinate 82,572,020, forward strand.
TCTTTGTTTTAAACATCTAGCGGTCAGTGTGACATTCTTTGTTTTATAGATCTAGCTGTCAATGTGACATTCTTTGTTTTATACATCTAGCTGTCAGTGTGACATTCTTCGTTTTAAACATCTAGCTGTCAATGTGGTATTCTTTGTTTTATACATCTAGCTGTCAGTGTGACATTCTTTGTTTTTATACATCTAACTGTCAGTGTGACATTCTTTGTTTTATACATCTAGCTGTCAGTGTGACATTCTTTGTTTTTATACATCTAACTGTCAGTGTGACATTCTTTGTTTTATACATCTAGCTGTCAGTGTGACATTCTTTGTTTTAAACATCTAGCTGTCAGTGTGGTATTCTTTGTTTTATACATCTAGCTGTCAGTGTGACATTCTTTGTTTTATACATCTAGCTGTCAGTGTGACATTCTTTGTTTGAAACATCTAGCTGTCAGTGTGACATTCTTTGCTATATACATATAGCTGTCATTGTAACATTCTTTGTTTTAAACATCTAGCTGTCAGTGTTGTATTCTTTGTTTTATACATCTAGCTGTGAGTGTGACATTCTTTGTTTTATACATCTAGCTGTCAATGTGGTATTCGTTGGTTTATACATCTAGCTGTCAGTGTGACATTCTTTGTTTTATACATCTAGCTGTCTGTGTAGCATTCTTTGTTTTATACATCTAGCTGTCATTGTGGTATTCTTTGTTTTATACATCTAGCTGTCAGTGTGACATTCTTTGTTTTAAGCATCTAGCTGTCAGTATGGTATTCTTTGTTTTATACATCTAGCTGTCAGTGTGACATTCTTTGCTTGTATACATCTAACTGTCAGTGTGACAATCTTTGTTTTATAAATCTATCTGTCAGTGTGACATTCTATGCTTTAAACATCTAGCTGTCAGTGTGGTATTCTCTGTTTTATACATCTAGCTGTCAATGTGACATTCTTTGTTTTAAACATCTAGCTGTCATTGTGGTATTCTTTGTTTTATAAATCTAGCTGTCAGTGTGACATTCTTTGTTTTATACATCTAGCTCTCAGTGTCACATTCTTTGTTTTAAACATCTTGCATTCAGTGTGGTATTCTTTGTTTTATACATCTAGCTGTCAGTGTAACATTCTTTGTTTTATACATCTAGCTGTCAGTGTGACATTCTTTGTTTTATACATCTAGTTGTCAGTGTGACATTCTTTGTTTTATACATCTAGCTGTCAGTGTGACATTCTTTGTTTTTATACATCTAACTGTCAGTGTGACATTCTTTGTTTTAAACATCTAACTGTCAGTGTGGTATTATTTGTTTAATACATCTAGCTGTCAGTGTGACATTCTTTGTTTTAAACATCTAGCTGTCATTGTGGTATTCTTTGTTTTATAAATCTAGCTGTCAGTGTGACATTCTTTGTTTCATACATCTAGCTATCAGTGTGACATTCTTTGTTTTAAACATCTAGCTGTCAGTGTGATATTCTTTGTTTTATATATCTAGCTGTCTGTGTAACATTCTTTGTTTTAAACATCTAGCTGTCCGTGTGGTATTCTTTGTTTTATACATCTAGCTGTCAGTGTGGTATTCTTTGTTTGATGCATCTAGCTGTCTGTGTAGCATTCTTTGTTTTAAGCATCTAGCTGTCAGTGTGACATTCTTTGTTTTATTCATCTAGCTGTCAGTGTGACATTCTTTGTTTTATACATCTAGCTGTCAGTATGGTATTCTTTGTTTTATGCATCTAGCTGTCAGTGTAGCATTCTTTGTTTTATACATCTAGCAGTCAGTGTGACATTCTTTGTTTTATACATCTAGCTGTCAGTGTGACATTCTTTGTTTTACACATCTAGTTGTCAGTGTGACATTCTTTGTTTTATACATCTAGCTGTCAGTGTGACATTCTTTGTTTTATACATCTAGCTGTCAGTGTGACATTCTTTGTATTAAACATCTAGCGGTCAGTGTGACATTCTTTGTTTTATAGACCTAGCTGTCAATGTGACATTCTTTGTTTTATACCTCTAGCTGTCAGTGTGACATTCTTTGTTTTAAACATCTAGCTGTCAATGTGGTATTCTTTGTTTTATACATCTAGCAGTCAGCGGGACATTCTTTGTTTTTATACATCTAACTGTCAGTGTGACATTCTTTGTTTTATACATCTAGCTGTCAGTGTGACATTCTTTGTTTTTATACATCTAACTGTCAGTGTGACATTCTTTGTTTTATACATCTAGCTGTCAGTGTGACATTCTTTGTTTTATACATCTAGCTGTCAGTGTGACATTCTTTGTTTTAAACATCTTGCTGTCAGTGTGACATTCTTTGTTATATACATCTAGCTGTCGGTGTAACATTCTTTGTTTTATACATCTAGCTGTCAGTGTGACATTCTTTGTTTTAAACATCTAGCTGTCAGTGTGACATTCTTTGTTTTATACATGTAGCTATCAGTGTGACATTCTTTGTTTTAAACATCTTGCTGTCAGTGTGACATTCTTTGTTTTAAACATCTAGCTGTCAGTGTAGCATTTTTTGTTTTATACATCTAGCTGTCAGTGTAACATTCTTTGTTTTATACATCTAGCTGTCAGTGTGACATTCTTTGTTTTAAACATCTAGCTGTCAGTGCAGTATTTTTTGTTTTATACATCTAGCTGTCAGTGTGACATTCTTTGTTTGAAACATCTAGCTGTCATTGTGGTATTCTTTGTTTTATAAATCTAGCTGTCAGTGTGACATTCTTTGTTTTATACATCTAGCTGTCAGTGTGACATTCTTTGTTTTAAACATCTAACTGTCAGTGCAGTATTTTTTGCTTTATACATCTAGCTGTTAGTGTAACATTCTTTGTTTTAAACATCTAGCTGTCAGTGTTGTATTCTTTGTTTTATACATCTAGCTGTCAGTGTGACATTCTTTGTTTTATACATCTAGCTGTCAGTGTGGTATTCGTTGGTTTATACATCTAGCTGTCAGTGTGGTATTCTTTGTTTTATACATCTAGCTGTCAGTGTGACATTTTTTGTTTTATACATCTAGCTGTCTGTATAGCATTCTTTGTTTTATACATCTAGCTGTCATTGTGGTATTCTTTGTTTTATACATCTAGCTGTCAGTGTGACATTCTTTGTTTTAAGCATCTAGCTGTCAGTATGGTATTCTTTGTTTTATACATCTAGCTGTCAGTGTGACATTCTTTGCTTGTATACATCTAACTGTCAGTGTGATAATCTTTGTTTTATAAATCTAGCTGTCAGTGTGACATTCTATGCTTTAAACATCTAGCTGTCAGTGTGGTATTCTTTGTTTTATACATCTAGCTGTCAATGTGACATTCTTTGTTTTAAACATCTAGCTGTCAGTGTTGTATTCTTTGTTTTATACATCTAGCTGTCAGTGTGACATTCTTTGTTTTATACATCTAGCTGTCAGTGTGACATTCTTTGTTTGAAACATCTAGCTGTCAGTGTGACATTCTTTGCTATATACATCTAGCTGTCATTGTAACATTCTTTGTTTTAAACATCTAGCTGTCAGTGTTGTATTCTTTGTTTTATACATCTAGCTGTGAGTGTGACATTCTTTGTTTTATACATCTAGCTGTCAATGTGGTATTCGTTGGTTTATACATCTAGCTGTCAGTGTGACATTCTTTGTTTTATACATCTAGCTGTCAGTGTAACATTTTTTGTTTTATACATCTAGCTGTCGGTGTGACATTCTTTGTTTTATACATCTAGCTGTCAGTGTGACATTCTTTGATTTATACATCTAACTGTCAGTGTGACATTCTTTGTTTTAAACATCTTGCTGTCAGTGTGACATTCTTTGTTATATACATCTAGCTGTCGGTGTAACATTCTTTGTTTTATACATCTAGCTGTCAGTGTGACATTCTTTGTTTTAAACATCTAGCTGTCAGTGTAGCATTTTTTGTTTTATACATCTAGCTGTCAGTGTAACATTCTTTGTTTTATACATCTAGCTGTCAGTGTGACATTCTTTGTTTTAAACATCTAGCTGTCATTGTGGTATTCTCTGTTTTATAAATCTAGCTGTCAGTGTGACATTCTTTGTTTTATACATGTAGCTATCAGTGTGACATTCTTTGTTTTAAACATCTTGCTGTCAGTGTGACATTCTTTGTTTTAAACATCTAGCTGTCAGTGTAGCATTTTTTGTTTTATACATCTAGCTGTCAGTGTAACATTCTTTGTTTTATACATCTAGCTGTCAGTGTGACATTCTTTGTTTTAAACATCTAGCTGTCAGTGTGGTATTCTTTGTTTTATGGATCTAGCTGTCAGTGTAGCATTCTTTGTTTTAAGCATCTAGCTGTAAGTGTGACATTCTTTGTTTTATTCATCTAGCTGTCAGTGTGACATTCTTTGTTTTATACATCTAGCTGTCAGTGTGACATTCTTTGTTTTACACATCTTGTTGTCAGTGTGACATTCTTTGTTTTATACATCTAGCTGTCAGTGTGACATTCTTTGTTTTAAACATCTAGCTGTCAGTGTGACATTCTTTGTTTTAAACATCTAGCGGTCAGTGTGACATTCTTTGTTTTATAGATCTAGCTGTCAATGTGACATTCTTTGTTTTATACATCTAGCTGTCAGTGTGACATTCTTCGTTTTAAGCATCTAGCTGTCAATGTGGTATTCTTTGTTTTATACATCTAGCTGTCAGTGTGACATTCTTTGTTTTTATACATCTAACTGTCAGTGTGACATTCTTTGTTTTATACATCTAGCTGTCAGTGTGACATTCTTTGTTTTTATACATCTAACTGTCAGTGTGACATTCTTTGTTTTATACATCTAGCTGTCAGTGTGACATTCTTTGTTTTAAACATCTAGCTGTCAGTGTGGTATTCTTTGTTTTATACATCTAGCTGTCAGTGTGACATTCTTTGTTTTATACATCTAGCTGTCAGTGTGACATTCTTTGTTTGAAACATCTAGCTGTCAGTGTGACATTCTTTGCTATATACATCTAGCTGTCATTGTAACATTCTTTGTTTTAAACATCTAGCTGTCAGTGTTGTATTCTTTGTTTTATACATCTAGCTGTGAGTGTGACATTCTTTGTTTTATACATCTAGCTGTCAGTGTGACATTCTTTGTTTGAAACATCTAGCTGTCAGTGTGACATTCTTTGCTATATACATCTAGCTGTCATTGTAACATTCTTTGTTTTAAACATCTAGCTGTCATTGTGGTATTCTTTGTTTTATACATCTAGCTGTCAGTGTGACATTCTTTGTTTTAAGCATCTAGCTGTCAGTATGGTATTCTTTGTTTTATACATCTAGCTGTCAGTGTGACATTCTTTGCTTGTATACATCTAACTGTCAGTGTGACAATCTTTGTTTTATAAATCTAGCTGTCAGTGTGACATTCTATGCTTTAAACATCTAGCTGTCAGTGTGGTATTCTCTGTTTTATACATCTAGCTGTCAATGTGACATTCTTTGTTTTAAACATCTAGCTGTCATTGTGGTATTCTTTGTTTTATAAATCTAGCTGTCAGTGTGACATTCTTTGTTTTATACATCTAGCTCTCAGTGTCACATTCTTTGTTTTAAACATCTTGCATTCAGTGTAGTATTCTTTGTTTTATACATCTAGCTGTCAGTGTGACATTCTTTGTTTTACACATCTAGTTGTCAGTGTGACATTCTTTGTTTTATACATCTAGCTGTCAGTGTGACATTCTTTGTTTTATACATCTAGCTGTCAGTGTGACATTCTTTGTATTAAACATCTAGCGGTCAGTGTGACATTCTTTGTTTTATAGACCTAGCTGTCAATGTGACATTCTTTGTTTTATACCTCTAGCTGTCAGTGTGACATTCTTTGTTTTAAACATCTAGCTGTCAATGTGGTATTCTTTGTTTTATACATCTAGCAGTCAGCGGGACATTCTTTGTTTTTATACATCTAACTGTCAGTGTGACATTCTTTGTTTTATACATCTAGCTGTCAGTGTGACATTCTTTGTTTTTATACATCTAACTGTCAGTGTGACATTCTTTGTTTTATACATCTAGCTGTCAGTGTGACATTCTTTGTTTTATACATCTAGCTGTCAGTGTGACATTCTTTGTTTTAAACATCTTGCTGTCAGTGTGACATTCTTTGTTATATACATCTAGCTGTCGGTGTAACATTCTTTGTTTTATACATCTAGCTGTCAGTGTGACATTCTTTGTTTTAAACATCTAGCTGTCAGTGTGACATTCTTTGTTTTATACATGTAGCTATCAGTGTGACATTCTTTGTTTTAAACATCTTGCTGTCAGTGTGACATTCTTTGTTTTAAACATCTAGCTGTCAGTGTAGCATTTTTTGTTTTATACATCTAGCTGTCAGTGTAACATTCTTTGTTTTATACATCTAGCTGTCAGTGTGACATTCTTTGTTTTAAACATCTAGCTGTCAGTGCAGTATTTTTTGTTTTATACATCTAGCTGTCAGTGTGACATTCTTTGTTTGAAACATCTAGCTGTCATTGTGGTATTCTTTGTTTTATAAATCTAGCTGTCAGTGTGACATTCTTTGTTTTATACATCTAGCTGTCAGTGTGACATTCTTTGTTTTAAACATCTAACTGTCAGTGCAGTATTTTTTGCTTTATACATCTAGCTGTTAGTGTAACGTTCTTTGTTTTAAACATCTAGCTGTCAGTGTTGTATTCTTTGTTTTATACATCTAGCTGTCAGTGTGACATTCTTTGTTTTATACATCTAGCTGTCAGTGTGGTATTCGTTGGTTTATACATCTAGCTGTCAGTGTGGTATTCTTTGTTTTATACATCTAGCTGTCAGTGTGACATTTTTTGTTTTATACATCTAGCTGTCTGTATAGCATTCTTTGTTTTATACATCTAGCTGTCAGTGTGACATTCTTTGTTTTAAGCATCTAGCTGTCAGTATGGTATTCTTTGTTTTATACATCTAGCTGTCAGTGTGACATTCTTTGCTTGTATACATCTAACTGTCAGTGTGACAATCTTTGTTTTATAAATCTAGCTGTCAGTGTGACATTCTATGCTTTAAACATCTAGCTGTCAGTGTGGTATTCTTTGTTTTATACATCTAGCTGTCAATGTGACATTCTTTGTTTTAAACATCTAGCTGTCAGTGTTGTATTCTTTGTTTTATACATCTAGCTGTCAGTGTGACATTCTTTGTTTTATACATCTAGCTGTCAGTGTGACATTCTTTGTTTGAAACATCTAGCTGTCAGTGTGACATTCTTTGCTATATACATCTAGCTGTCATTGTAACATTCTTTGTTTTAAACATCTAGCTGTCAGTGTTGTATTCTTTGTTTTATACATCTAGCTGTGAGTGTGACATTCTTTGTTTTATACATCTAGCTGTCAATGTGGTATTCGTTGGTTTATACATCTAGCTGTCAGTGTGACATTCTTTGTTTTATACATCTAGCTGTCAGTGTAACATTTTTTTGTTTTATACATCTAGCTGTCGGTGTGACATTCTTTGTTTTATACATCTAGCTGTCAGTGTGACATTCTTTGATTTATACATCTAACTGTCAGTGTGACATTCTTTGTTTTAAACATCTTGCTGTCAGTGTGACATTCTTTGTTATATACATCTAGCTGTCGGTGTAACATTCTTTGTTTTATACATCTAGCTGTCAGTGTGACATTCTTTGTTTTAAACATCTAGCTGTCAGTGTAGCATTTTTTGTTTTATACATCTAGCTGTCAGTGTAACATTCTTTGTTTTATACATCTAGCTGTCAGTGTGACATTCTTTGTTTTAAACATCTAGCTGTCATTGTGGTATTCTCTGTTTTATAAATCTAGCTGTCAGTGTGACATTCTTTGTTTTATACATGTAGCTATCAGTGTGACATTCTTTGTTTTAAACATCTTGCTGTCAGTGTGACATTCTTTGTTTTAAACATCTAGCTGTCAGTGTAGCATTTTTTGTTTTATACATCTAGCTGTCAGTGTAACATTCTTTGTTTTATACATCTAGCTGTCAGTGTGACATTCTTTGTTTTAAACATCTAGCTGTCAGTGTGGTATTCTTTGTTTTATGGATCTAGCTGTCAGTGTAGCATTCTTTGTTTTAAGCATCTAGCTGTAAGTGTGACATTCTTTGTTTTATTCATCTAGCTGTCAGTGTGACATTCTTTGTTTTATACATCTAGCTGTCAGTGTGACATTCTTTGTTTTACACATCTTGTTGTCAGTGTGACATTCTTTGTTTTATACATCTAGCTGTCAGTGTGACATTCTTTGTTTTAAACATCTAGCTGTCAGTGTGACATTCTTTGTTTTAAACATCTAGCGGTCAGTGTGACATTCTTTGTTTTATAGATCTAGCTGTCAATGTGACATTCTTTGTTTTATACATCTAGCTGTCAGTGTGACATTCTTCGTTTTAAACATCTAGCTGTCAATGTGGTATTCTTTGTTTTATACATCTAGCTGTCAGTGTGACATTCTTTGTTTTTATACATCTAACTGTCAGTGTGACATTCTTTGTTTTATACATCTAGCTGTCAGTGTGACATTCTTTGTTTTTATACATCTAACTGTCAGTGTGACATTCTTTGTTTTATACATCTAGCTGTCAGTGTGACATTCTTTGTTTTAAACATCTAGCTGTCAGTGTGGTATTCTTTGTTTTATACATCTAGCTGTCAGTGTGACATTCTTTGTTTTATACATCTAGCTGTCAGTGTGACATTCTTTGTTTGAAACATCTAGCTGTCAGTGTGACATTCTTTGCTATATACATCTAGCTGTCATTGTAACATTCTTTGTTTTAAACATCTAGCTGTCAGTGTTGTATTCTTTGTTTTATACATCTAGCTGTGAGTGTGACATTCTTTGTTTTATACATCTAGCTGTCAATGTGGTATTCGTTGGTTTATACATCTAGCTGTCAGTGTGACATTCTTTGTTTTATACATCTAGCTGTCTGTGTAGCATTCTTTGTTTTATACATCTAGCTGTCATTGTGGTATTCTTTGTTTTATACATCTAGCTGTCAGTGTGACATTCTTTGTTTTAAGCATCTAGCTGTCAGTATGGTATTCTTTGTTTTATACATCTAGCTGTCAGTGTGACATTCTTTGCTTGTATACATCTAACTGTCAGTGTGACAATCTTTGTTTTATAAATCTAGCTGTCAGTGTGACATTCTATGCTTTAAACATCTAGCTGTCAGTGTGGTATTCTCTGTTTTATACATCTAGCTGTCAATGTGACATTCTTTGTTTTAAACATCTAGCTGTCATTGTGGTATTCTTTGTTTTATAAATCTAGCTGTCAGTGTGACATTCTTTGTTTTATACATCTAGCTCTCAGTGTCACATTCTTTGTTTTAAACATCTTGCATTCAGTGTAGTATTCTTTGTTTTATACATCTAGCTGTCAGTGTAACATTCTTTGTTTTATACATCTAGCTGTCAGTGTGACATTCTTTGTTTTATACATCTAGTTGTCAGTGTGACATTCTTTGTTTTATACATCTAGCTGTCAGTGTGACATTCTTTGTTTTTATACATCTAACTGTCAGTGTGACATTCTTTGTTTTAAACATCTAACTGTCAGTGTGGTATTCTTTGTTTAATACATCTAGCTGTCAGTGTGACATTCTTTGTTTTAAACATCTAGCTGTCATTGTGGTATTCTTTGTTTTATAAATCTAGCTGTCAGTGTGACATTCTTTGTTTCATACATCTAGCTATCAGTGTGACATTCTTTGTTTTAAACATCTAGCTGTCAGTGTGGTATTCTTTGTTTTATATATCTAGCTGTCTGTGTAACATTCTTTGTTTTAAACATCTAGCTGTCCGTGTGGTATTCTTTGTTTTATACATCTAGCTGTCAGTGTGGTATTCTTTGTTTGATGCATCTAGCTGTCAGTGTAGCATTCTTTGTTTTAAGCATCTAGCTGTCAGTGTGACATTCTTTGTTTTATTCATCTAGCTGTCAGTGTGACATTCTTTGTTTTATACATCTAGCTGTCAGTATGGTATTCTTTGTTTTATGCATCTAGCTGTCAGTGTAGCATTCTTTGTTTTATACATCTAGCAGTCAGTGTGACATTCTTTGTTTTATTCATCTAGCTGTCAGTGTGACATTATTTGTTTTATACATCTAGCTGTCAGTGTGACATTCTTTGTTTTACACATCTAGTTGTCAGTGTGACATTCTTTGTTTTATACATCTAGCTGTCAGTGTGACATTCTTTGTTTTATACATCTAGCTGTCAGTGTGACATTCTTTGTATTAAAAATCTAGCGGTCAGTGTGACATTCTTTGTTTTATAGACCTAGCTGTCAATGTGACATTCTTTGTTTTATACCTCTAGCTGTCAGTGTGACATTCTTTGTTTTAAACATCTAGCTGTCAATGTGGTATTCTTTGTTTTATACATCTAGCAGTCAGCGGGACATTCTTTGTTTTTATACATCTAACTGTCAGTGTGACATTCTTTGTTTTATACATCTAGCTGTCAGTGTGACATTCTTTGTTTTTATACATCTAACTGTCAGTGTGACATTCTTTGTTTTATACATCTAGCTGTCAGTGTGACATTCTTTGTTTTATACATCTAGCTGTCAGTGTGACATTCTTTGTTTTAAACATCTTGCTGTCAGTGTGACATTCTTTGTTATATACATCTAGCTGTCGGTGTAACATTCTTTGTTTTATACATCTAGCTGTCAGTGTGACATTCTTTGTTTTAAACATCTAGCTGTCAGTGTGACATTCTTTGTTTTATACATGTAGCTATCAGTGTGACATTCTTTGTTTTAAACATCTTGCTGTCAGTGTGACATTCTTTGTTTTAAACATCTAGCTGTCAGTGTAGCATTTTTTGTTTTATACATCTAGCTGTCAGTGTAACATTCTTTGTTTTATACATCTAGCTGTCAGTGTGACATTCTTTGTTTTAAACATCTAGCTGTCAGTGCAGTATTTTTTGTTTTATACATCTAGCTGTCAGTGTGACATTCTTTGTTTGAAACATCTAGCTGTCATTGTGGTATTCTTTGTTTTATAAATCTAGCTGTCAGTGTGACATTCTTTGTTTTATACATCTAGCTGTTAGTGTAACATTCTTTGTTTTAAACATCTAGCTGTCAGTGTTGTATTCTTTGTTTTATACATCTAGCTGTCAGTGTGACATTCTTTGTTTTATACATCTAGCTGTCAGTGTGGTATTCGTTGGTTTATACATCTAGCTGTCAGTGTGGTATTCTTTGTTTTATACATCTAGCTGTCAGTGTGACATTTTTTGTTTTATACATCTAGCTGTCTGTATAGCATTCTTTGTTTTATACATCTAGCTGTCATTGTGGTATTCTTTGTTTTATACATCTAGCTGTCAGTGTGACATTCTTTGTTTTAAGCATCTAGCTGTCAGTATGGTATTCTTTGTTTTATACATCTAGCTGTCAGTGTGACATTCTTTGCTTGTATACATCTAACTGTCAGTGTGACAATCTTTGTTTTATAAATCTAGCTGTCAGTGTGACATTATATGCTTTAAACATCTAGCTGTCAGTGTGGTATTCTTTGTTTTATACATCTAGCTGTCAATGTGACATTCTTTGTTTTAAACATCTAGCTGTCAGTGTTGTATTCTTTGTTTTATACATCTAGCTGTCAGTGTGACATTCTTTGTTTTATACATCTAGCTGTCAGTGTGACATTCTTTGTTTGAAACATCTAGCTGTCAGTGTGACATTCTTTGCTATATACATCTAGCTGTCATTGTAACATTCTTTGTTTTAAACATCTAGCTGTCAGTGTTGTATTCTTTGTTTTATACATCTAGCTGTGAGTGTGACATTCTTTGTTTTATACATCTAGCTGTCAATGTGGTATTCGTTGGTTTATACATCTAGCTGTCAGTGTGACATTCTTTGTTTTATACATCTAGCTGTCAGTGTAACATTTTTTGTTTTATACATCTAGCTGTCGGTGTGACATTCTTTGTTTTATACATCTAGCTGTCAGTGTGACATTCTTTGATTTATACATCTAACTGTCAGTGTGACATTCTTTGTTTTAAACATCTTGCTGTCAGTGTGACATTCTTTGTTATATACATCTAGCTGTCGGTGTAACATTCTTTGTTTTATACATCTAGCTGTCAGTGTGACATTCTTTGTTTTAAACATCTAGCTGTCAGTGTAGCATTTTTTGTTTTATGCATCTAGCTGTCAGTGTAACATTCTTTGTTTTATACATCTAGCTGTCAGTGTGACATTCTTTGTTTTAAACATCTAGCTGTCATTGTGGTATTCTCTGTTTTATAAATCTAGCTGTCAGTGTGACATTCTTTGTTTTATACATCTAGCTGTCAGTGTGACATTCTTTGTTTTAAACATCTAACTGTCAGTGCAGTATTTTTTGCTTTATACATCTAGCTGTTAATGTAACTTTCTTTGTTTTAAACATCTAGCTGTCAGTGTTGTATTCTTTGTTTTATACATCTAGCTGTCAGTGTGACATTCTTTGTTTTATACATCGAGCTGTCAGTGTGGTATTCGTTGGTTTATACATCTAGCTGTCAGTGTGGTATTCTTTGTTTTATACATCTAGCTGTCAGTGTGACATTCTTTGTTTTATACATCTAGCTGTCTGTGTAGCATTCTTTGTTTTATACATCTAGCTGTCATTGTGGTATTCTTTGTTTTATACATCAAGCTGTCAGTGTGACATTCTTTGTTTTAAGCATCTAGCTGTCAGTATGGTATTCATTGTTTTATACATCTAGCTGTCAGTGTGACATTCTTTGCTTGTATACATCTAACTGTCAGTGTGACAATCTTTGTTTTATAAATCTAGCTGTCAGTGTGACATTCTATGCTTTAAACATCTAGCTGTCATTGTGGTATTCTTTGTTTTATAAATCCAGCTGTCAGTGTGACATTCTTTGTTTTATACATCTAGCTGTCAGTGTGACATTCTTTGTTTTAAACATCTAGCTGTCAGTGTGGTATTCTTTGTTTTATGGATCTAGCTGTCAGTGTAGCATTCTTTGTTTTAAGCATCTAGCTGTAAGTGTGACATTCTTTGTTTTATTCATCTAGCTGTCAGTGTGACATTCTTTGTTTTATACATCTAGCTGTCAGTGTGACATTCTTTGTTTTACACATCTTGTTGTCAGTGTGACATTCTTTGTTTTATACATCTAGCTGTCAGTGTGACATTCTTTGTTTTAAACATCTAGCTGTCAGTGTGACATTCTTTGTTTTAAACATCTAGCGGTCAGTGTGACATTCTTTGTTTTATAGATCTAGCTGTCAATGTGACATTCTTTGTTTTATACATCTAGCTGTCAGTGTGACATTCTTCGTTTTAAACATCTAGCTGTCAATGTGGTATTCTTTGTTTTATACATCTAGCTGTCAGTGTGACATTCTTTGTTTTTATACATCTAACTGTCAGTGTGACATTCTTTGTTTTATACATCTAGCTGTCAGTGTGACATTCTTTGTTTTTATACATCTAACTGTCAGTGTGACATTCTTTGTTTTATACATCTAGCTGTCAGTGTGACATTCTTTGTTTTAAACATCTAGCTGTCAGTGTGGTATTCTTTGTTTTATACATCTAGCTGTCAGTGTGACATTCTTTGTTTTATACATCTAGCTGTCAGTGTGACATTCTTTGTTTGAAACATCTAGCTGTCAGTGTGACATTCTTTGCTATATACATCTAGCTGTCATTGTAACATTCTTTGTTTTAAACATCTAGCTGTCAGTGTTGTATTCTTTGTTTTATACATCTAGCTGTGAGTGTGACATTCTTTGTTTTATACATCTAGCTGTCAATGTGGTATTCGTTGGTTTATACATCTAGCTGTCAGTGTGACATTCTTTGTTTTATACATCTAGCTGTCTGTGTAGCATTCTTTGTTTTATACATCTAGCTGTCATTGTGGTATTCTTTGTTTTATACATCTAGCTGTCAGTGTGACATTCTTTGTTTTAAGCATCTAGCTGTCAGTATGGTATTCTTTGTTTTATACATCTAGCTGTCAGTGTGACATTCTTTGCTTGTATACATCTAACTGTCAGTGTGACAATCTTTGTTTTATAAATCTAGCTGTCAGTGTGACATTCTATGCTTTAAACATCTAGCTGTCAGTGTGGTATTCTCTGTTTTATACATCTAGCTGTCAATGTGACATTCTTTGTTTTAAACATCTAGCTGTCATTGTGGTATTCTTTGTTTTATAAATCTAGCTGTCAGTGTGACATTCTTTGTTTTATACATCTAGCTCTCAGTGTCACATTCTTTGTTTTAAACATCTTGCATTCAGTGTAGTATTCTTTGTTTTATACATCTAGCTGTCAGTGTAACATTCTTTGTTTTATACATCTAGCTGTCAGTGTGACATTCTTTGTTTTATACATCTAGTTGTCAGTGTGACATTCTTTGTTTTATACATCTAGCTGTCAGTGTGACATTCTTTGTTTTTATACATCTAACTGTCAGTGTGACATTCTTTGTTTTAAACATCTAACTGTCAGTGTGGTATTCTTTGTTTAATACATCTAGCTGTCAGTGTGACATTCTTTGTTTTAAACATCTAGCTGTCATTGTGGTATTCTTTGTTTTATAAATCTAGCTGTCAGTGTGACATTCTTTGTTTCATACATCTAGCTATCAGTGTGACATTCTTTGTTTTAAACATCTAGCTGTCAGTGTGGTATTCTTTGTTTTATATATCTAGCTGTCTGTGTAACATTCTTTGTTTTAAACATCTAGCTGTCCGTGTGGTATTCTTTGTTTTATACATCTAGCTGTCAGTGTGGTATTCTTTGTTTGATGCATCTAGCTGTCAGTGTAGCATTCTTTGTTTTAAGCATCTAGCTGTCAGTGTGACATTCTTTGTTTTATTCATCTAGCTGTCAGTGTGACATTCTTTGTTTTATACATCTAGCTGTCAGTATGGTATTCTTTGTTTTATGCATCTAGCTGTCAGTGTAGCATTCTTTGTTTTATACATCTAGCAGTCAGTGTGACATTCTTTGTTTTATTCATCTAGCTGTCAGTGTGACATTCTTTGTTTTATACATCTAGCTGTCAGTGTGACATTCTTTGTTTTACACATCTAGTTGTCAGTGTGACATTCTTTGTTTTATACATCTAGCTGTCAGTGTGACATTCTTTGTTTTATACATCTAGCTGTCAGTGTGACATTCTTTGTATTAAAAATCTAGCGGTCAGTGTGACATTCTTTGTTTTATAGACCTAGCTGTCAATGTGACATTCTTTGTTTTATACCTCTAGCTGTCAGTGTGACATTCTTTGTTTTAAACATCTAGCTGTCAATGTGGTATTCTTTGTTTTATACATCTAGCAGTCAGCGGGACATTCTTTGTTTTTATACATCTAACTGTCAGTGTGACATTCTTTGTTTTATACATCTAGCTGTCAGTGTGACATTCTTTGTTTTTATACATCTAACTGTCAGTGTGACATTCTTTGTTTTATACATCTAGCTGTCAGTGTGACATTCTTTGTTTTATACATCTAGCTGTCAGTGTGACATTCTTTGTTTTAAACATCTTGCTGTCAGTGTGACATTCTTTGTTATATACATCTAGCTGTCGGTGTAACATTCTTTGTTTTATACATCTAGCTGTCAGTGTGACATTCTTTGTTTTAAACATCTAGCTGTCAGTGTGACATTCTTTGTTTTATACATGTAGCTATCAGTGTGACATTCTTTGTTTTAAACATCTTGCTGTCAGTGTGACATTCTTTGTTTTAAACATCTAGCTGTCAGTGTAGCATTTTTTGTTTTATACATCTAGCTGTCAGTGTAACATTCTTTGTTTTATACATCTAGCTGTCAGTGTGACATTCTTTGTTTTAAACATCTAGCTGTCAGTGCAGTATTTTTTGTTTTATACATCTAGCTGTCAGTGTGACATTCTTTGTTTGAAACATCTAGCTGTCATTGTGGTATTCTTTGTTTTATAAATCTAGCTGTCAGTGTGACATTCTTTGTTTTATACATCTAGCTGTTAGTGTAACATTCTTTGTTTTAAACATCTAGCTGTCAGTGTTGTATTCTTTGTTTTATACATCTAGCTGTCAGTGTGACATTCTTTGTTTTATACATCTAGCTGTCAGTGTGGTATTCGTTGGTTTATACATCTAGCTGTCAGTGTGGTATTCTTTGTTTTATACATCTAGCTGTCAGTGTGACATTTTTTGTTTTATACATCTAGCTGTCTGTATAGCATTCTTTGTTTTATACATCTAGCTGTCATTGTGGTATTCTTTGTTTTATACATCTAGCTGTCAGTGTGACATTCTTTGTTTTAAGCATCTAGCTGTCAGTATGGTATTCTTTGTTTTATACATCTAGCTGTCAGTGTGACATTCTTTGCTTGTATACATCTAACTGTCAGTGTGACAATCTTTGTTTTATAAATCTAGC
This sequence comes from Bathymodiolus septemdierum, assembly GCA_963383655.1. Lineage (NCBI taxonomy): Eukaryota > Metazoa > Mollusca > Bivalvia > Mytilida > Modiolidae > Bathymodiolus > Bathymodiolus septemdierum. The sequence continues at coordinate 82,588,485 of OY726525.1, forward strand.
TGTCAGTGTGACATTATATGCTTTAAACATCTAGCTGTCAGTGTGGTATTCTTTGTTTTATACATCTAGCTGTCAATGTGACATTCTTTGTTTTAAACATCTAGCTGTCAGTGTTGTATTCTTTGTTTTATACATCTAGCTGTCAGTGTGACATTCTTTGTTTTATACATCTAGCTGTCAGTGTGACATTCTTTGTTTGAAACATCTAGCTGTCAGTGTGACATTCTTTGCTATATACATCTAGCTGTCATTGTAACATTCTTTGTTTTAAACATCTAGCTGTCAGTGTTGTATTCTTTGTTTTATACATCTAGCTGTGAGTGTGACATTCTTTGTTTTATACATCTAGCTGTCAATGTGGTATTCGTTGGTTTATACATCTAGCTGTCAGTGTGACATTCTTTGTTTTATACATCTAGCTGTCAGTGTAACATTTTTTGTTTTATACATCTAGCTGTCGGTGTGACATTCTTTGTTTTATACATCTAGCTGTCAGTGTGACATTCTTTGATTTATACATCTAACTGTCAGTGTGACATTCTTTGTTTTAAACATCTTGCTGTCAGTGTGACATTCTTTGTTATATACATCTAGCTGTCGGTGTAACATTCTTTGTTTTATACATCTAGCTGTCAGTGTGACATTCTTTGTTTTAAACATCTAGCTGTCAGTGTAGCATTTTTTGTTTTATGCATCTAGCTGTCAGTGTAACATTCTTTGTTTTATACATCTAGCTGTCAGTGTGACATTCTTTGTTTTAAACATCTAGCTGTCATTGTGGTATTCTCTGTTTTATAAATCTAGCTGTCAGTGTGACATTCTTTGTTTTATACATCTAGCTGTCAGTGTGACATTCTTTGTTTTAAACATCTAACTGTCAGTGCAGTATTTTTTGCTTTATACATCTAGCTGTTAATGTAACTTTCTTTGTTTTAAACATCTAGCTGTCAGTGTTGTATTCTTTGTTTTATACATCTAGCTGTCAGTGTGACATTCTTTGTTTTATACATCGAGCTGTCAGTGTGGTATTCGTTGGTTTATACATCTAGCTGTCAGTGTGGTATTCTTTGTTTTATACATCTAGCTGTCAGTGTGACATTCTTTGTTTTATACATCTAGCTGTCTGTGTAGCATTCTTTGTTTTATACATCTAGCTGTCATTGTGGTATTCTTTGTTTTATACATCAAGCTGTCAGTGTGACATTCTTTGTTTTAAGCATCTAGCTGTCAGTATGGTATTCATTGTTTTATACATCTAGCTGTCAGTGTGACATTCTTTGCTTGTATACATCTAACTGTCAGTGTGACAATCTTTGTTTTATAAATCTAGCTGTCAGTGTGACATTCTATGCTTTAAACATCTAGCTGTCATTGTGGTATTCTTTGTTTTATAAATCCAGCTGTCAGTGTGACATTCTTTGTTTTATACATCTAGCTCTCAGTGTCACATTCTTTGTTTTAAACATCTTGCATTCAGTGTGGTATTCTTTGTTTTATACATCTAGCTGTCAGTGTAACATTCTTTGTTTTTATACATCTAACTGTCAGTGTGACATTCTTTGTTTTAAACATCTAACTGTCAGTGTGGTATTCTTTGTTTAATACATCTAGCTGTCAGTGTGACATTCTTTGTTTTAAACATCTAGCTGTCATTGTGGTATTCTTTGTTTTATAAATCTAGCTGTCAGTGTGACATTCTTTGTTTCATACATCTAGCTATCAGTGTGACATTCTTTGTTTTAAACATCTAGCTGTCAGTGTGGTATTCTTTGTTTTATATATCTAGCTGTCTGTGTGACATTCTTTGTTTTAAACATCTAGCTGTCCGTGTGGTATTCTTTGTTTTATACATCTAGCTGTCAGTGTGGTATTCTTTGTTTTATGCATCTAGCTGTCAGTGTAGCATTCTTTGTTTTAAGCATCTAGCTGTCAGTGTGACATTCTTTGTTTTATTCATCTAGCTGTCAGTGTGACATTCTTTGTTTTATACATCTAGCTGTCAGTATGGTATTCTTTGTTTTATACATCTAGCTGTCAGTGTAGCATTCTTTGTTTTATACATCTAGCAGTCAGTGTGACATTCTTTGTTTTATTCATCTAGCTGTCAGTGTGACATTCTTTGTTTTATACATCTAGCTGTCAGTGTGACATTCTTTGTTTTACACATCTAGTTGTCAGTGTGACATTCTTTGTTTTATACATCTAGCTGTCAGTGTGACATTCTTTGTTTTATACATCTAGCTGTCAGTGTGACATTCTTTGTATTAAACATCTAGCGGTCAGTGTGACATTCTTTGTTTTATAGACCTAGCTGTCAATGTGATATTCTTTGTTTTATACCTCTAGCTGTCAGTGTGACATTCTTTGTTTTAAACATCTAGCTGTCAATGTGGTATTCTTTGTTTTATACATCTAGCAGTCAGCGTGACATTCTTTGTTTTTATACATCTAACTGTCAGTGTGACATTCTTTGTTTTATACATCTAGCTGTCAGTGTGACATTCTTTGTTTTTATACATCTAACTGTCAGTGTGACATTCTTTGTTTTATATATCTAGCTGTCAGTGTGACATTCTTTGTTTTATACATCTAGCTGTCAGTGTGACATTCTTTGTTTTAAACATCTTGCTGTCAGTGTGACATTCTTTGTTTTATACATGTAGCTATCAGTGTGACATTCTTTGTTTTAAACATCTTGCTGTCAGTGTGACATTCTTTGTTTTAAACATCTAGCTGTCAGTGTAGCATTTTTTGTTTTATACATCTAGCTGTCAGTGTAACATTCTTTGTTTTATACATCTAGCTGTCAGTGTGACATTCTTTGTTTTAAACATCTAGCTGTCAGTGCAGTATTTTTTGTTTTATACATCTAGCTGTCAGTGTGACATTCTTTGTTTTAAACATCTAGCTGTCATTGTGGTATTCTTTGTTTTATAAATCTAGCTGTCAGTGTGACATTCTTTGTTTCATACATCTAGCTGTCAGTGTGACATTCTTTGTTTTTATACATCTAACTGTCAGTGTGACATTCTTTGTTTTATACATCTAGCTGTCAGTGTGACATTCTTTGTTTTAAACATCTAGCTGTCAGTGTGGTATTCTTTGTTTTATACATCTAGTTGTAAGTGTGACATTCTTTGTTTTAAACATCTAACTGTCAGTGTGACATTCTTTGTTTTATACATCTAGCTCTCAGTGTGACATTCTTTGTTTTATACATCTAGCTGTCAGTGTGACATTCTTTGTTTTATACATCTAGCTGTCAGTGTGACATTCTTTGTTTTATACATCTAGCTGTCAGTGTAACATTCTTTGTTTTATACATCTAGCTGTCAGTGTGACATTTGTTTTATACATCTAGCTGTCAGTGTGACATTCTTTGTTTTAAACATCTAGCGGTCAGTGTGACATTCTTTGTTTTATAGATCTAGCTGTCAGTGTGACATTCTTTGTTTTATACATCTAGCTGTCAGTGTGACATTCTTTGTTTTAAACATCTTGCTGTCAGTGTGACATTCTTTGTTATGTACATCTAGCTGTCAGTGTAACATTCTTTGTTTTATACATCTAGCTGTCAGTGTGACATTCTTTGTTTTAAACATCTAGCTGTCAGTGTGACATTCTTTGTTTTATACATCTAGCAGTCAGCGTGACATTCTTTGTTCTTTGCTGTCAGTTTGACTTTCTTTGTTTTAAACATCTAGCTGTCAGTGTAGCATTTTTTGCTTTATACATCTAGCTGTCAGTGTAGCATTTTTTGCTTTATACATCTAGCTGTCAGTGTAACATTCTTTGTTTTATACATCTAGCTGTCAGTGTGACATTCTTTGTTTTAAACATCTAGCTGTCAGTGCAGCATTTTTTCTTTATACATCTAACTGTCAGTGTGACATTCTTTGTTTTAAACATCTAGCTGTCATTGTGGTATTCTTTGTTTTATAAATCTAGCTGTCAGTGTGACATTCTTTGTTTTATACATTTAGCAGTAAGTGTAATATTCTTTGTTTTATACATCTAGCTGTCAGTGTGACATTCTTTGTTTTATACATCTAGTTGTCAGTGTAACATTCTTTGTTTTAAACATCTAGCTGTCAGTGTTGTATTCTTTGTTTTATACATCTAGCTGTCAGTGTGACATTCTTTGTTTTAAGCATCTAGTTGTCAGTGTGGTATTCTTTGTTTTATACATCTAGCTGTCAGTGTGACATTCTTTGTTTGTATACATCTAACTGTCAGTGTGACATTCTTTGTTTTATAAATCTAGCTGTCAGTGTGACATTCTATGCTTTAAACATCTAGCTGTCATTATGGTATTCTTTGTTTTATAAATCTAGTTGTCAGTGTGACATTCTTTGTTTTAAGCATCTAGATGTCATTGTGGTATTCTTTGTTTTATAAATCTAGCTGTCAGTGTGACATTCTTTGTTTTATACATCTAGCTATCAGTGTGACATTCTTTGTTTTAAACATCTAGATGTCATTGTGGTATTCTTTGTTTTATACATCTAGCTGTCGGTGTGACATTCTTTGTTTTATACATCTAGCTGTCAGTGTGACATTCTTTGTTTTATACATCTAACTGTCAGTGTGACATTCTTTGTTTTAAACATTTTGCTGTCAGTGTGACATTCTTTGTTATATACATCTAGCTGTCGGTGTAACATTCTTTGTTTTATACATCTAGCTGTCAGTGTGACATTCTTTGTTTTAAACCTCTAGCTGTCAGTGTAGCATTTTTTGTTTTATACATCTAGCTGTCAGTGTAACATTCTTTGTTTTATACATCTAGCTGTCAGTGTGACATTCTTTGTTTTAAACATCTAGCTGTCATTGTGGTATTCTTTGTTTTATAAATCTAGCTGTCAGTGTGACATTCTTTGTTTTATACATCTAGCTGTCAGTGTGACATTCTTTGTTTTAAACATCTAACTGTCAGTGCAGTATTTTTTGCTTTATACATCTAGCTGTTAATGTAACATTCTTTGTTTTAAACATCTAGCTGTCAGTGTTGTATTCTTTGTTTTATACATCTAGCTGTCAGTGTGACATTCTTTGTTTTATACATCTAGCTCTCAGTGTGACATTCTTTGTTTTAAACATCTTGCATTCAGTGTGGTATTCTTTGTTTTATACATCTAGCTGTCAGTGTAACATTCTTTGTTTTATACATCTAGCTGTCAGTGTGACATTCTTTGTTTTATACATCTAGTTGTCAGTGTGACATTCTTTGTTTTATACATCTAGCTGTCAGTGTGACATTCTTTGTTTTTATACATCTAACTGTCAGTGTGACATTCTTTGTTTTAAACATCTAGCTGTCAGTGTGGTATTCTTTGTTTTATACATCTAGCTGTCAGTGTGACATTCTTTGTTTTAAACATCTAGCTGTCATTGTGGTATTCTTTGTTTTATAAATCTAGCTGTCAGTGTGACATTCTTTGTTTTATACATCTAGCTATCAGTGTGACATTCTTTGTTTTAAACATCTAGATGTCAGTGTGGTATTCTTTGTTTTATATATCTAGCTGTCTGTGTAACATTCTTTGTTTTAAACATCTAGCTGTCCGTGTGGTATTCTTTGTTTTATACATCTAGCTGTCGGTGTGACATTTGTTGTTTTATACATCTAGCAGTCAGTGTGACATTCTTTGTTTTATACATCTAGCTGTCAGTGTGGTATTCTTTGTTTTATGCATCTAGCTGTCAGTGTAGCATTCTTTGTTTTAAGCATCTAGCTGTCAGTGTGACATTCTTTGTTTTATTCATCTAGCTGTCAGTGTGACATTCTTTGTTTTATACATCTAGCTGTCAGTATGGTATTCTTTGTTTTATGCATCTAGCTGTCAGTGTAGCATTCTTTGTTTTATACATCTAGTTGTCAGTGTGACATTCTTTGTTTTATACATCTAGCTGTCAGTGTGACATTCTTTGTTTTATACATCTAGCTGTCAGTGTGACATTCTTTGTATTAAACATCTAGCGGTCAGTGTGACATTCTTTGTTTTATAGATCTAGCTGTCAATGTGACATTCTTTGTTTTATACCTCTAGCTGTCAGTGTGACATTCTTTGTTTTAAACATCTAGCTGTCAATGTGGTATTCTTTGTTTTATACATCTAGCAGTCAGCGTGACATTCTTTGTTTTTATACATCTAACTGTCAGTGTGACATTCTTTGTTTTATACATCTAGCTGTCAGTGTGACATTCTTTGTTTTTATACATCTAACTGTCAGTGTGACATTCTTTGTTTTATACATCTAGCTGTCAGTGTGACATTCTTTGTTTTAAACATCTAGCTGTCAGTGTGGTATTCTTTGTTTTATACATCTAGCTGTAAGTGTGACATTCTTTGTTTTAAACATCTAACTGTCAGTGTGACATTCTTTGTTTTATACATCTAGCTCTCAGTGTGACATTCTTTGTTTTATACATCTAGCTGTCAGTGTGACATTCTTTGTTTTATACATCTAGCTGTCAGTGTGACATTCTTTGTTTTATACATCTAGCTGTCAGTGTAACATTCTTTGTTTTATACATCTAGCTGTCAGTGTGACATTTGTTTTATACATCTAGCTGTCAGTGTGACATTCTTTGTTTTAAACATCTAGCGGTCAGTGTGACATTCTTTGTTTTATAGATCTAGCTGTCAGTGTGACATTCTTTGTTTTATACATCTAGCTGTCAGTGTGACATTCTTTGTTTTAAACATCTTGCTGTCAGTGTGACATTCTTTGTTATGTATATCTAGCTGTCAGTGTAACATTTTTTGTTTTATACATCTAGCTGTCGGTGTGACATTCTTTGTTTTATACATCTAGCTGTCAGTGTGACATTCTTTGTTTTATACATCTAACTGTCAGTGTGACATTCTTTGTTTTAAACATTTTGCTGTCAGTGTGACATTCTTTGTTATATACATCTAGCTGTCGGTGTGACATTCTTTGTTTTAAACATCTAGCTGTCAGTGTAGCATTTTTTGTTTCATACATCTAGCTGTCAGTGTAACATTCTTTGTTTTATACATCTAGCTGTCAGTGTGACATTCTTTGTTTTAAACATCTAGCTGTCATTGTGGTATTCTTTGTTTTATAAATCTAGCTGTCAGTGTGACATTCTTTGTTTTATACATCTAGCTGTCAGTGTGACATTCTTTGTTTTAAACATCTAACTGTCAGTGCAGTATTTTTTGCTTTATACATCTAGCTGTTAATGTAACATTCTTTGTTTTAAACATCTAGCTGTCAGTGTTGTATTCTTTGTTTTATACATCTAGCTGTCAGTGTGACATTCTTTGTTTTATACATCTAGCTCTCAGTGTGACATTCTTTGTTTTAAACATCTTGCATTCAGTGTGGTATTCTTTGTTTTATACATCTAGCTGTCAGTGTAACATTCTTTGTTTTATACATCTAGCTGTCAGTGTGACATTCTTTGTTTTATACATCTAGTTGTCAGTGTGACATTCTTTGTTTTATACATCTAGCTGTCAGTGTGACATTCTTTGTTTTTATACATCTAACTGTCAGTGTGACATTCTTTGTTTTAAACATCTAGCTGTCAGTGTGGTATTCTTTGTTTTATACATCTAGCTGTCAGTGTGACATTCTTTGTTTTAAACATCTAGCTGTCATTGTGGTATTCTTTGTTTTATAAATCTAGCTGTCAGTGTGACATTCTTTGTTTTATACATCTAGCTATCAGTGTGACATTCTTTGTTTTAAACATCTAGATGTCAGTGTGGTATTCTTTGTTTTATATATCTAGCTGTCTGTGTAACATTCTTTGTTTTAAACATCTAGCTGTCTGTGTAACATTCTTTGTTTTAAACATCTAGCTGTCCGTGTGGTATTCTTTGTTTTATACATCTAGCTGTCGGTGTGACATTTGTTGTTTTATACATCTAGCAGTCAGTGTGACATTCTTTGTTTTATACATCTAGCTGTCAGTGTGGTATTCTTTGTTTTATGCATCTAGCTGTCAGTGTAGCATTCTTTGTTTTAAGCATCTAGCTGTCAGTGTGACATTCTTTGTTTTATTCATCTAGCTGTCAGTGTGACATTCTTTGTTTTATACATCTAGCTGTCAGTATGGTATTCTTTGTTTTATGCATCTAGCTGTCAGTGTAGCATTCTTTGTTTTATACATCTAGTTGTCAGTGTGACATTCTTTGTTTTATACATCTAGCTGTCAGTGTGACATTCTTTGTTTTATACATCTAGCTGTCAGTGTGACATTCTTTGTATTAAACATCTAGCGGTCAGTGTGACATTCTTTGTTTTATAGATCTAGCTGTCAATGTGACATTCTTTGTTTTATACCTCTAGCTGTCAGTGTGACATTCTTTGTTTTAAACATCTAGCTGTCAATGTGGTATTCTTTGTTTTATACATCTAGCAGTCAGCGTGACATTCTTTGTTTTTATACATCTAACTGTCAGTGTGACATTCTTTGTTTTATACATCTAGCTGTCAGTGTGACATTCTTTGTTTTTATACATCTAACTGTCAGTGTGACATTCTTTGTTTTATACATCTAGCTGTCAGTGTGACATTCTTTGTTTTAAACATCTAGCTGTCAGTGTGGTATTCTTTGTTTTATACATCTAGTTGTAAGTGTGACATTCTTTGTTTTAAACATCTAACTGTCAGTGTGACATTCTTTGTTTTATACATCTAGCTCTCAGTGTGACATTCTTTGTTTTATACATCTAGCTGTCAGTGTGACATTCTTTGTTTTATACATCTAGCTGTCAGTGTGACATTCTTTGTTTTATACATCTAGCTGTCAGTGTAACATTCTTTGTTTTATACATCTAGCTGTCAGTGTGACATTTGTTTTATACATCTAGCTGTCAGTGTGACATTCTTTGTTTTAAACATCTAGCGGTCAGTGTGACATTCTTTGTTTTATAGATCTAGCTGTCAGTGTGACATTCTTTGTTTTATACATCTAGCTGTCAGTGTGACATTCTTTGTTTTAAACATCTTGCTGTCAGTGTGACATTCTTTGTTATGTACATCTAGCTGTCAGTGTAACATTCTTTGTTTTATACATCTAGCTGTCAGTGTGACATTCTTTGTTTTAAACATCTAGCTGTCAGTGTGACATTCTTTGTTTTATACATCTAGCAGTCAGCGTGACATTCTTTGTTCTTTGCTGTCAGTTTGACTTTCTTTGTTTTAAACATCTAGCTGTCAGTGTAGCATTTTTTGCTTTATACATCTAGCTGTCAGTGTAGCATTTTTTGCTTTATACATCTAGCTGTCAGTGTAACATTCTTTGTTTTATACATCTAGCTGTCAGTGTGACATTCTTTGTTTTAAACATCTAGCTGTCAGTGCAGCATTTTTTCTTTATACATCTAACTGTCAGTGTGACATTCTTTGTTTTAAACATCTAGCTGTCATTGTGGTATTCTTTGTTTTATAAATCTAGCTGTCAGTGTGACATTCTTTGTTTTATACATTTAGCAGTAAGTGTAATATTCTTTGTTTTATACATCTAGCTGTCAGTGTGACATTCTTTGTTTTATACATCTAGTTGTCAGTGTAACATTCTTTGTTTTAAACATCTAGCTGTCAGTGTTGTATTCTTTGTTTTATACATCTAGCTGTCAGTGTGACATTCTTTGTTTTAAGCATCTAGTTGTCAGTGTGGTATTCTTTGTTTTATACATCTAGCTGTCAGTGTAACATTCTTTGTTTGTATACATCTAACTGTCAGTGTGACATTCTTTGTTTTATAAATCTAGCTGTCAGTGTGACATTCTATGCTTTAAACATCTAGCTGTCATTATGGTATTCTTTGTTTTATAAATCTAGTTGTCAGTGTGACATTCTTTGTTTTAAACATCTAGATGTCATTGTGGTATTCTTTGTTTTATAAATCTAGCTGTCAGTGTGACATTCTTTGTTTTATACATCTAGCTATCAGTGTGACATTCTTTGTTTTAAACATCTAGATGTCATTGTGGTATTCTTTGTTTTATAAATCTAGCTGTCAGTGTGACATTCTTTGTTTTATACATCTAGCTATCAGTGTGACATTCTTTGTTTTAAACATTTTGCTGTCAGTGTGGTATTCTTTGTTTTATACATCTAGCTGTCAGTGTAACATTCTTTGTTTTATACATCTAGCTGTCAGTGTGACATTCTTTGTTTTAAACATCTAGCTGTCAGTGTGACATTCTTTGTTTTATACATCTAGCTGTCAGTGTGACATTCTTTGTTTTATACATCTAGCTGTCAGTGTGACATTCTTTGTTTTTATACATCCAACTGTCAGTCTGACATTCTTTGTTTTAAACATCTAGTTGTCAGTGTGGTATTCTTTGTTTTATACATCTAGCTGTCAGTGTGACATTCTTTGTTTTAAACATCTAGGTGTCATTGTGGTATTTTTTGTTTTATAAATCTAGCTGTCAGTGTGACATTCTTTGTTTTATACATCTAGCTATCAGTGTGACATTCTTTGTTTTAAACATCTAACTGTCATTGTGGTATTCTTTGTTTTATAAATCTAGCTGTCAGTGTGACATTCTTTGTTTTATACATCTAGCAGTCAGTGTGACATTCTTTGTTTTAAATATCTTGCTGTCAGTGTGGTATTCTTTGTTTTATACATCTAGCTGTCAGTGTGACATTCTTTGTTTTATACATCTAGCTGTCAGTGTGACATTCTTTGTTTTTATACATCTAACTGTTAGTGTGACATTCTTTGCTTTAAACATCTAGCTGTCAGTGTGGTATTCTTTGTTTTATACATCTAGCTGTCAGTGTGACATTCTTTGTTTTAAACATCTAGCTGTCATTGTGGTATTCTTTGTTTCATAAATCTAGCTGTCAGTGTGACATTCTTTGTTTTATACATCTAGCTGTCAGTGTGACATTCTTTGTTTTAAAAATCTTTCTGTCAGTGTGACATTCTTTGTTTTAAACAGCTAGCGGTCAGTGTAGTATTCTTTGCTTAATACATCTAGCTGTCAGTCTGACATTCTTTGTTTTATAAATCTAGCTGTCAGTGTGACATTCTTTGTTTTATACATCTAGCTCTCAGTGTGACATTCTTTGTTTTAAACATCTTGCTGTCAGTGTGGTATTCTTTGTTTTATGCATCTAGCTGTCATTGTAGCATTCTTTGTTTTATTCATCTAGCTGTCAGTGTGACATTCTTTGTTTTATACATCTAGCTGTCAGTGTGACATTCTTTGTTTTATACATCTAGCTGTCAGTGTGACATTCTTTGTTTTACACATCTAGTTGTCAGTGTGACATTCTTTGTTTTATACATCTAGCTGTCAGTGTGACATTCTTTGTATTAAACATCTAGCGGTCATTGTGACATTCTTTGTTTTATAGATCTAGCTGTCAATGTGACATTCTTTGTTTTATACCTCTAGCTGTCAGTGTGACATTCTTTGTTTTAAACATCTAGCTGTCAATGTGGTATTCTTTGTTTTATACATCTAGCAGTCAGCGTGACATTCTTTGTTTTTATACATCTAACTGTCAGTGTGACATTCTTTGTTTTATACATCTAGCTGTCAGTGTGACATTCTTTGTTTTTATACATCTAACTGTCAGTGTGACATTCTTTGTTTTATACATCTAGCTGTCAGTGTGACATTCTTTGTTTTAAACATCTAGCTGTCAGTGTGGTATTCTTTGTTTTATACATCTAGCTGTAAGTGTGACATTCTTTGTTATAAACATCTAACTGTCAGTGTGACATTCTTTGTTTTATACATCTAGCTCTCAGTGTGACATTCTTTGTTTTATACATCTAGCTGTCAGTGTGACATTCTTTGTTTTATACATCTAGCTGTCAGTGTGACATTCTTTGTTTTATACATCTAGCTGTCAGTGTAACATTCTTTGTTTTATACATCTAGCTGTCAGTGTGACATTTGTTTTATACATGTAGCTGTCAGTGTGACATTCTTTGTTTTAAACATCTAGCTGTCAGTGTGACATTCTTTGTTTTATACATCTAGCTGTCAGTGTGACATTCTTTGTTTTATACATCTAGCTGTCAGTGTGACATTCTTTGTTTTAAACATCTTGCTGTCAGTGTGACATTCTTTGTTATGTACATCTAGCTGTCAGTGTAACATTCTTTGTTTTATACATCTAGCTGTCAGTGTGACATTCTTTGTTTTAAACATCTAGTTGTCAGTGTGACATTCTTTGTTTTATACATCTAGCGGTCAGCGTGACATTCTTTGTTCTAAACATCTTGCTGTCAGTGTGACATTCTTTGTTTTAAACATCTAGCTGTCAGTGTAGCATTTTTTGCTTTATACATCTAGCTGTCAGTGTAGCATTTTTTGCTTTATACATCTAGCTGTCAGTGTAACATTCTTTGTTTTATACATCTAGCTGTCAGTGTGACATTCTTTGTTTTAAACATCTAGCTGTCAGTGCAGCATTTTTTCTTTATACATCTAACTGTCAGTGTGACATTCTTTGTTTTAAACATCTAGCTGTCATTTTGGTATTCTTTGTTTTATAAATCTAGCTGTCAGTGTGACATTCTTTGTTTTATACATCTAGCAGTAAGTGTAATATTCTTTGTTTTATACATCTAGCTGTCAGTGTGACATTCTTTGTTTTATACATCTAGTTGTCAGTGTAACATTCTTTGTTTTAAACATCTAGCTGTCAGTGTTGTATTCTTTGTTTTATACATCTAGCTGCCAGTGTGACATTCTTTGTTTTAAGCATCTAGTTGTCATTGTGGTATTCTTTGTTTTATACATCTAGCTGTCAGTGTGACATTCTTTGTTTGTATACATCTAACTGTCAGTGTGACATTCTTTGTTTTATAAATCTAGCTGTCAGTGTGACATTCTATGCTTTAAACATCTAGCTGTCATTGTGGTATTCTTTGTTTTATAAATCTAGTTGTCAGTGTGACATTCTTTGTTTCAAACATCTAGCTGTCATTGTGGTATTCTTTGTTTTATAAATCTAGCTGTCAGTGTGACATTCTTTGTTTTATACATCTAGCTATCAGTGTGACATTCTTTGTTTTAAACATTTTGCTGTCAGTGTGGTATTCTTTGTTTTATACATCTAGCTGTCAGTGTAGCATTCTTTGTTTTATACATCTAGCTGTCAGTGTGACATTCTTTGTTTTATACATCTAGCTGTCAGTGTGACATTCTTTGTTTTATACATCTAGCTGTCAGTGTGACATTCTTTGTTTTTATACATCCAACTGTCAGTGCGACATTCTTTGTTTTAAACATCTAGCTGTCAGTGTGGTATTCTTTGTTTTATACATCTAGCTGTCAGTGTGACATTCTTTGTTTTAAACATCTAGCTGTCATTGTGGTATTCTTTGTTTTATAAATCTAGCTGTCAGTGTGACATTCTTTGTTTTATACATCTAGCTATCAGTGTGACATTCTTTGTTTTAAACATTTTGCTGTCAGTGTGGTATTCTTTGTTTTATACATCTAGCTGTCAGTGTAGCATTCTTTGTTTTATACATCTAGCTGTCAGTGTGACATTCTTTGTTTTATACATCTAGCTGTCAGTGTGACATTCTTTGTTTTATACATCTAGCTGTCAGTGTGACATTCTTTGTTTTTATACATCCAACTGTCAGTGCGACATTCTTTGTTTTAAACATCTAGCTGTCAGTGTGGTATTCTTTGTTTTATACATCTAGCTGTCAGTGTGACATTCTTTGTTTTAAACATCTAGCTGTCATTGTGGTATTCTTTGTTTTAAAAATCTTGCTGTCAGTGTGACATTCTTTGTTTTAAACAGCTAGCTGTCAGTGTAGTATTCTTTGCTTAATACATCTAGCTGTTAGTGTGACATTCTTTGTTTTATACATCTAGCAGTCAGTGTGGTATTCTTTGTTCTATACATCTAGCTGTCTGTGTAACATTCTTTGTTTTAAACATCTATCTGTCCGTGTGGTATTCTTTTTTTTCTACATTTAGCTGTCGGTGTGACATTTGTTGTTTTATACATCTAGCAGTCAGTGTGACATTCTTTGTTTTATACATCTAGCTGTCAGTGTGGTATTCTTTGTTTTATGCATCTAGCTGTCAGTGTAGCATTGTTTGTTTTAAGCATCTAGCTGTAAGTGTGACATTCTTTGTTTTATTCATCTAGCTGTCAGTGTGACATTCTTTGTTTTATACATCTAGCTGTCAGTGTGACATTCTTTGTTTTACACATCTAGTTGTCAGTGTGACATTCTTTGTTTTATACATCTAGCTGTCAGTGTGACATTCTTTGTTTTATACTTCTAGCTGTCAGTGTGACATTCTTTGTTTTAAACATCTAGCGGTCAGTGTGACATTCTTTGTTTTATAGATCTAGCTGTCAATGTGACATTCTTTGTTTTATACCTCTAGCTGTCAGTGTGACATTCTTTGTTTTAAACATCTAGCTGTCAATGTGGTATTCTTTGTTTTATACATCTAGCAGTCAGTGTGACATTCTTTGTTTTTATACATCTAACTGTCAGTGTGACATTCTTTGTTTTATACATCTAGCTGTCAGTGTGACATTCTTTGTTTTTATACATCTAACTGTCAGTGTGACATTCTTTGTTTTATACATCTAGCTGTCAGTGTGGTATTCTTTGTTTTATGCATCTAGCTGTCAGTGTGACATTCTTTGTTTTAAACATCTAACTGTCAGTGTGACATTCTTTGTTTTATACATTTAGCTCTCAGTGTGACATTCTTTGTTTTATACATCTAGCTGTCAGTGTGACATTCTTTGCTTTATACATCTAGCTGTCAGTGTGACATTCTTTGTTTTATACATCTAGCTGTCAGTGTAACATTCTTTGTTTTATACATCTAGCTGTCAGTGTGACATTCTTTGTTTTATACATCTAGCTGTCAGTGTGACATTCTTTGTTTTAAACATCTAGCGGTCAGTGTGACATTCTTTGTTTTATACATCTAGCTGTCAATGTGACATTCTTTGTTTTATACATGTAGCTGTCAGTGTGACATTCTTTGTTTTATGCATCTAGCTGTCAGTGTAGCATTCTTTGTTTTAAGCATCTAGGTGTAAGTGTGACATTCTTTGTTTTATTCATCTAGCTGTCAGTGTGACATTCTTTGTTTTATACATCTAGCTGTCAGTGTGACATTCTTTGTTTTACACATCTAGTTGTCAGTGTGACATTCTTTGTTTTATACATCTAGCTGTCAGTGTGACATTCTTTGTTTTATACATCTAGCTGTCAGTGTGACATTCTTTGTTTTAAACATCTAACGGTCAGTGTGACATTCTTTGTTTTATAGATCTAGCTGTCAATGTGACATTCTTTGTTTTATACCTCTAGCTGTCAGTGTGACATTCTTTGTTTTAAACATCTAGCTGTCAATGTGGTATTCTTTGTTTTATACATCTAACTGTCAGTGTAACATTCTTTGTTTTATACATCTAGCTGTCAGTGTGACATTCTTTGTTTTTATACATCTAACTGTCAGTGTGACATTCTTTGTTTTATGCATCTAGCTGTCAGTGTGGTATTCTTTGTTTTATATATCTAGCTGTCAGTGTGACATTCTTTGTTTTAAACATCTAACTGTCAGTGTGACATTCTTTGTTTTCTACATCTAGCTCTCAGTGTGACATTCTTTGTTTTATACATCTAGCTGTCAGTGTGACATTCTTTGTTTTAAACATCTAGCTGTCAGTGTAGCATTTTTTGCTTTATACATCTAGCTGTCATTGTAGCATTTTTTGCTTTATACATCTAGCTGTCAGTGTAACATTCTTTGTTTTATACATCTAGCTGTCAGTGTGACATTCTTTGTTTTAAACATCTAGCTGTCAGTGCAGCATTTTTTCTTTATACATCTAACTGTCAGTGTGACATTCTTTGTTTTAAACATCTAGCTGTCATTGTGGTATTCTTTGTTTTATAAATCTAGCTGTCAGTGTGACATTCTTTGTTTTATACATCTAGCAGTAAGTGTAATATTCTTTGTTTTATACATCTAGCAGTCAGTGTGACATTCTTTGTTTTATACATCTAGTTGTCAGTGTAACATTCTTTGTTTTAAACATCTAGCTGTCAGTGTTGTATTCTTTGTTTTATACATCTAGCTGTCAGTGTGACATTCTTTGTTTTAAGCATCTAGTTGTCAGTGTGGTATTCTTTGTTTTATACATCTAGCTGTCAGTGTGACATTCTTTGTTTGTATACATCTAACTGTCAGTGTGACATTCTTTGTTTTATAAATCTAGCTGTCAGTGTGACATTCTATGCTTTAAACATCTAGCTGTCATTGTGGTATTCTTTGTTTTATAAATCTAGCTGTCAGTGTGACATTCTTTGTTTTATACATCTAGCTATGAGTGTGACATTCTTTGTTTTAAACATTTTGCTGTCAGTGTGGTATTCTTTGTTTTATACATCTAGCTGTCAGTGTAGCATTCTTTGTTTTATACATCTAGCTGTCAGTGTGACATTCTTTGTTTTATACATCTAGCTGTCAGTGTGACATTCTTTGTTTTATACATCTAGCTGTCAGTGTGACATTCTTTGTTTTTATACATCCAACTGTCAGTGCGACATTCTTTGTTTTAAACATCTAGCTGTCAGTGTGGTATTCTTTGTTTTATACATCTAGCTGTCAGTGTGACATTCTTTGTTTTAAACATCTAGCTGTCATTGTGGTATTCTTTGTTTTATAAATCTAGCTGTCAGTGTGACATTCTTTGTTTTATACATCTAGCTATCAGTGTGACATTCTTTGTTTTAAACATTTTGTTGTCAGTGTGGTATTCTTTGTTTTATACATCTAGCTGTCAGTGTAGCATTCTTTGTTTTATACATCTAGCTGTCAGTGTGACATTCTTTGTTTTATACATCTAGCTGTCAGTGTGACATTCTTTGTTTTATACATCTAGCTGTCAGTGTGACATTCTTTGTTTTTATACATCCAACTGTCAGTGCGACATTCTTTGTTTTAAACATCTAGCTGTCAGTGTGGTATTCTTTGTTTTATACATCTAGCTGTCAGTGTGACATTCTTTGTTTTAAACATCTAGCTGTCATTGTGGTATTCTTTGTTTTAAAAATCTTGCTGTCAGTGTGACATTCTTTGTTTTAAACAGCTAGCTATCAGTGTAGTATTCTTTGCTTAATACATCTAGCTGTTAGTGTGACATTCTTTGTTTTATACATCTAGCAGTCAGTGTGGTATTCTTTGTTCTATACATCTAGCTGTCTGTGTAACATTCTTTGTTTTAAACATCTATCTGTCCGTGTGGTATTCTTTGTTTTCTACATTTAGCTGTCGGTGTGACATTTGTTGTTTTATACATCTAGCAGTCAGTGTGACATTCTTTGTTTTATACATCTAGCTGTCAGTGTGGTATTCTTTGTTTTATGCATCTAGCTGTCAGTGTAGCATTGTTTGTTTTAAGCATCTAGCTGTAAGTGTGACATTCTTTGTTTTATTCATCTAGCTGTCAGTGTGACATTCTTTGTTTTATACATCTAGCTGTCAGTGTGACATTCTTTGTTTTACACATCTAGTTGTCAGTGTGACATTCTTTGTTTTATACATCTAGCTGTCAGTGTGACATTCTTTGTTTTATACTTCTAGCTGTCAGTGTGACATTCTTTGTTTTATAGATCTAGCTGTCAATGTGACATTCTTTGTTTTATACCTCTAGCTGTCAGTGTGACATTCTTTGTTTTAAACATCTAGCTGTCAATGTGGTATTCTTTGTTTTATACATCTAGCAGTCAGTGTGACATTCTTTGTTTTTATACATCTAACTGTCAGTGTGACATTCTTTGTTTTATACATCTAGCTGTCAGTGTGACATTCTTTGTTTTTATACATCTAACTGTCAGTGTGACATTCTTTGTTTTATACATCTAGCTGTCAGTGTGGTATTCTTTGTTTTATGCATCTAGCTGTCAGTGTGACATTCTTTGTTTTAAACATCTAACTGTCAGTGTGACATTCTTTGTTTTATACATTTAGCTCTCAGTGTGACATTCTTTGTTTTATACATCTAGCTGTCAGTGTGACATTCTTTGTTTTATACATCTAGCTGTCAGTGTAACATTCTTTGTTTTATACATCTAGCTGTCAATGTGACATTCTTTGTTTTATACATCTAGCTGTCAGTGTGACATTCTTTGTTTTAAACATCTAGCGGTCAGTGTGACATTCTTTGTTTTATACATCTAGCTGTCAGTGTGACATTCTTTGTTTTATACATGTAGCTGTCAGTGTGACATTCTTTGTTTTATGCATCTAGCTGTCAGTGTAGCATTCTTTGTTTTAAGCATCTAGCTGTAAGTGTGACATTCTTTGTTTTATGCATCTAGCTGTCAGTGTGACATTCTTTGTTTTATACATCTAGCTGTCAGTGTGACATTCTTTGTTTTACACATCTAGTTGTCAGTGTCACATTCTTTGTTTTATACATCTAGCTGTCAGTGTGACATTCTTTGTTTTATACATCTAGCTGTCAGTGTGACATTCTTTGTTTTAAACATCTAACGGTCAGTGTGACATTCTTTGTTTTATACATCTAGCTGTCAGTGTGGTATTCTTTGTTTTATACATCTAGCTGTCAGTGTGACATTCTTTGTTTTAAACATCTAACTGTCAGTGTGACATTCTTTGTTTTATACATCTAGCTCTCAGTGTGACATTCTTTGTTTTATACATCTAGCTGTCAGTGTGACATTCTTTGTTTTATACATCTAGCTGTCAGTGTGGTATTCTTTGTTTTATACATCTAGCTGTCAGTGTGACATTCTTTGTTTTAAACATCTAACTGTCAGTGTGACATTCTTTGTTTTATACATCTAGCTCTCAGTGTGACATTCTTTGTTTTATACATCTAGCTGTCAGTGTAACATTCTTTGTTTTATACATCTAGCTGTCAGTGTGACATTCTTTGTTTTATACATCTAGCTGTCAGTGTGACATTCTTTGTTTTAAACATCTAGCTGTCAATGTGGTATTCTTTGTTTTATACATCTAGCAGTCAGTGTGACATTCTTTGTTTTTATACATCCAACTGTCAGTGTGACATTCTTTGTTTTATACATCTAGCTGTCAGTGTGACATTCTTTGTTTTTATACATCTAACTGTCAGTGTGACATTCTTTGTTTTATACATCTAGCTGTCAGTGTGACATTCTTTGTTTTAAACATCTAGCTGTCAGTGTGGTATTCTTTGTTTTATACATCTAGCTGTCAGTGTGACATTCTTTGTTTTAAACATCTAACTGTCAGTGTGACATTCTTTGTTTTAAACATCTAGCTGTCAGTGTGACATTCTTTGTTTTAAACATCTAGCTGTCAGTGTGACATTCTTTGCTATATACATCTAGCTGTCAGTGTAACATTCTTTGTTTTATACATCTAGCTGTCAGTGTGACATTCTTTGTTTTAAACATCTAGCTGTCAGTGTTGTATTCTTTGTTTTATACATCTAGCTGTCAGTGTGACATTCTTTGTTTTATACATCTAGCTGTCAGTGTGACATTCTTTGTTTTATACATCTAGCTGTCAGTGTGACATTCTTTGTTTTAAACATCTAACGGTCAGTGTGACATTCTTTGTTTTATAGATCTAGCTGTCAATGTGACATTCTTTGTTTTATACCTCTAGCTGTCAGTGTGACATTCTTTGTTTTAAACATCTAGCTGTCAATGTGGTATTCTTTGTTTTATACATCTAACTGTCAGTGTAACATTCTTTGTTTTATACATCTAGCTGTCAGTGTGACATTCTTTGTTTTTATACATCTAACTGTCAGTGTGACATTCTTTGTTTTATACATCTAGCTGTCAGTGTGGTATTCTTTGTTTTATACATCTAGCTGTCAGTGTGACATTCTTTGTTTTAAACATCTAACTGTCAGTGTGACATTCTTTGTTTTATACATCTAGCTCTCAGTGTGACATTCTTTGTTTTATACATCTAGCTGTCAGTGTGACATTCTTTGTTTTATACATCTAGCTGTCAGTGTGGTATTCTTTGTTTTATACATCTAGCTGTCAGTGTGACATTCTTTGTTTTAAACATCTAACTGTCAGTGTGACATTCTTTGTTTTATACATCTAGCTCTCAGTGTGACATTCTTTGTTTTATACATCTAGCTGTCAGTGTAACATTCTTTGTTTTATACATCTAGCTGTCAGTGTGACATTCTTTGTTTTATACATCTAGCTGTCAGTGTGACATTCTTTGTTTTATACATCTAGCTGTCAGTGTAACATTCTTTGTTTTATACATCTAGCTGTCAGTGTGACATTCTTTGTTTTATACATCTAGCTATCAGTGTGACATTCTTTGTTTTAAGCATCTAGTTGTCAGTGTGGTATTCGTTGTTTTATACATCTAGCTGTCAGTGTGACATTCTTTGTTTGTATACATCTAACTGTCAGTGTGACATTCTTTGTTTTATAAATCTAGCTGTCAGTGTGACATTCTATGCTTTAAACATCTAGGTTTCATTGTGGTATTCTTTGTTTTATAAATCTAGCTGTCAGTGTGACATTCTTTGTTTTTAACATCTAGATGTCATTGTGGTATTCTTTGTTTTATAAATCTAGCTGTCAGTGTGACATTCTTTGTTTTATACATCTAGCTGTCAGTGTGACATTCTTTGTTTTATACATCTAGCTGTCAGTGTGACATTCTTTGTTTTTATACATCCAACTGTCAGTGCGACATTCTTTGTTTTAAACATCTAGCTGTCAGTGTGGTATTCTTTGTTTTATACATCTAGCTGTCAGTGTGACATTCTTTGTTTTAAACATCTAGCTGTCATTGTGGTATTCTTTGTTTTAAAAATCTTGCTGTCAGTGTGACATTCTTTGTTTTAAACAGCTAGCTGTCAGTGTAGTATTCTTTGCTTAATACATCTAGCTGTTAGTGTGACATTCTTTGTTTTATACATCTAGCAGTCAGTGTGGTATTCTTTGTTCTATACATCTAGCTGTCTGTGTAACATTCTTTGTTTTAAACATCTATCTGTCCGTGTGGTATTCTTTTTTTTCTACATTTAGCTGTCGGTGTGACATTTGTTGTTTTATACATCTAGCAGTCAGTGTGACATTCTTTGTTTTATACATCTAGCTGTCAGTGTGGTATTCTTTGTTTTATGCATCTAGCTGTCAGTGTAGCATTGTTTGTTTTAAGCATCTAGCTGTAAGTGTGACATTCTTTGTTTTATTCATCTAGCTGTCAGTGTGACATTCTTTGTTTTATACATCTAGCTGTCAGTGTGACATTCTTTGTTTTACACATCTAGTTGTCAGTGTGACATTCTTTGTTTTATACATCTAGCTGTCAGTGTGACATTCTTTGTTTTATACTTCTAGCTGTCAGTGTGACATTCTTTGTTTTAAACATCTAGCTGTCAGTGTGACATTCTTTGTTTTATAGATCTAGCTGTCAATGTGACATTCTTTGTTTTATACCTCTAGCTGTCAGTGTGACATTCTTTGTTTTAAACATCTAGCTGTCAATGTGGTATTCTTTGTTTTATACATCTAGCAGTCAGTGTGACATTCTTTGTTTTTATACATCTAACTGTCAGTGTGACATTCTTTGTTTTATACATCTAGCTGTCAGTGTGACATTCTTTGTTTTTATACATCTAACTGTCAGTGTGACATTCTTTGTTTTATACATCTAGCTGTCAGTGTGGTATTCTTTGTTTTATGCATCTAGCTGTCAGTGTGACATTCTTTGTTTTAAACATCTAACTGTCAGTGTGACATTCTTTGTTTTATACATTTAGCTCTCAGTGTGACATTCTTTGTTTTATACATCTAGCTGTCAGTGTGACATTCTTTGCTTTATACATCTAGCTGTCAGTGTGACATTCTTTGTTTTATACATCTAGCTGTCAGTGTAACATTCTTTGTTTTATACATCTAGCTGTCAGTGTGACATTCTTTGTTTTATACATCTAGCTGTCAGTGTGACATTCTTTGTTTTAAACATCTAGCGGTCAGTGTGACATTCTTTGTTTTATACATCTAGCTGTCAATGTGACATTCTTTGTTTTATACATGTAGCTGTCAGTGTGACATTCTTTGTTTTATGCATCTAGCTGTCAGTGTAGCATTCTTTGTTTTAAGCATCTAGGTGTAAGTGTGACATTCTTTGTTTTATTCATCTAGCTGTCAGTGTGACATTCTTTGTTTTATACATCTAGCTGTCAGTGTGACATTCTTTGTTTTACACATCTAGTTGTCAGTGTGACATTCTTTGTTTTATACATCTAGCTGTCAGTGTGACATTCTTTGTTTTATACATCTAGCTGTCAGTGTGACATTCTTTGTTTTAAACATCTAACGGTCAGTGTGACATTCTTTGTTTTATAGATCTAGCTGTCAATGTGACATTCTTTGTTTTATACCTCTAGCTGTCAGTGTGACATTCTTTGTTTTAAACATCTAGCTGTCAATGTGGTATTCTTTGTTTTATACATCTAACTGTCAGTGTAACATTCTTTGTTTTATACATCTAGCTGTCAGTGTGACATTCTTTGTTTTTATACATCTAACTGTCAGTGTGACATTCTTTGTTTTATGCATCTAGCTGTCAGTGTGGTATTCTTTGTTTTATATATCTAGCTGTCAGTGTGACATTCTTTGTTTTAAACATCTAACTGTCAGTGTGACATTCTTTGTTTTCTACATCTAGCTCTCAGTGTGACATTCTTTGTTTTATACATCTAGCTGTCAGTGTGACATTCTTTGTTTTAAACATCTAGCTGTCAGTGTAGCATTTTTTGCTTTATACATCTAGCTGTCATTGTAGCATTTTTTGCTTTATACATCTAGCTGTCAGTGTAACATTCTTTGTTTTATGCATCTAGCTGTCAGTGTGACATTCTTTGTTTTAAACATCTAGCTGTCAGTGCAGCATTTTTTCTTTATACATCTAACTGTCAGTGTGACATTCTTTGTTTTAAACATCTAGCTGTCATTGTGGTATTCTTTGTTTTATAAATCTAGCTGTCAGTGTGACATTCTTTGTTTTATACATCTAGCAGTAAGTGTAATATTCTTTGTTTTATACATCTAGCAGTCAGTGTGACATTCTTTGTTTTATACATCTAGTTGTCAGTGTAACATTCTTTGTTTTAAACATCTAGCTGTCAGTGTTGTATTCTTTGTTTTATACATCTAGCTGTCAGTGTGACATTCTTTGTTTTAAGCATCTAGTTGTCAGTGTGGTATTCTTTGTTTTATACATCTAGCTGTCAGTGTGACATTCTTTGTTTGTATACATCTAACTGTCAGTGTGACATTCTTTGTTTTATAAATCTAGCTGTCAGTGTGACATTCTATGCTTTAAACATCTAGCTGTCATTGTGGTATTCTTTGTTTTATAAATCTAGCTGTCAGTGTGACATTCTTTGTTTTATACATCTAGCTATGAGTGTGACATTCTTTGTTTTAAACATTTTGCTGTCAGTGTGGTATTCTTTGTTTTATACATCTAGCTGTCAGTGTAGCATTCTTTGTTTTATACATCTAGCTGTCAGTGTGACATTCTTTGTTTTATACATCTAGCTGTCAGTGTGACATTCTTTGTTTTATACATCTAGCTGTCAGTGTGACATTCTTTGTTTTTATACATCCAACTGTCAGTGCGACATTCTTTGTTTTAAACATCTAGCTGTCAGTGTGGTATTCTTTGTTTTATACATCTAGCTGTCAGTGTGACATTCTTTGTTTTAAACATCTAGCTGTCATTGTGGTATTCTTTGTTTTATAAATCTAGCTGTCAGTGTGACATTCTTTGTTTTATACATCTAGCTATCAGTGTGACATTCTTTATTTTAAACATTTTGTTGTCAGTGTGGTATTCTTTGTTTTATACATCTAGCTGTCAGTGTAGCATTCTTTGTTTTATACATCTAGCTGTCAGTGTGACATTCTTTGTTTTATACATCTAGCTGTCAGTGTGACATTCTTTGTTTTATACATCTAGCTGTCAGTGTGACATTCTTTGTTTTTATACATCCAACTGTCAGTGCGACATTCTTTGTTTTAAACATCTAGCTGTCAGTGTGGTATTCTTTGTTTTATACATCTAGCTGTCAGTGTGACATTCTTTGTTTTAAACATCTAGCTGTCATTGTGGTATTCTTTGTTTTAAAAATCTTGCTGTCAGTGTGACATTCTTTGTTTTAAACAGCTAGCTGTCAGTGTAGTATTCTTTGCTTAATACATCTAGCTGTTAGTGTGACATTCTTTGTTTTATACATCTAGCAGTCAGTGTGGTATTCTTTGTTCTATACATCTAGCTGTCTGTGTAACATTCTTTGTTTTAAACATCTATCTGTCCGTGTGGTATTCTTTGTTTTCTACATTTAGCTGTCGGTGTGACATTTGTTGTTTTATACATCTAGCAGTCAGTGTGACATTCTTTGTTTTATACATCTAGCTGTCAGTGTGGTATTCTTTGTTTTATGCATCTAGCTGTCAGTGTAGCATTGTTTGTTTTAAGCATCTAGCTGTAAGTGTGACATTCTTTGTTTTATTCATCTAGCTGTCAGTGTGACATTCTTTGTTTTATACATCTAGCTGTCAGTGTGACATTCTTTGTTTTACACATCTAGTTGTCAGTGTGACATTCTTTGTTTTATACATCTAGCTGTCAGTGTGACATTCTTTGTTTTATACTTCTAGCTGTCAGTGTGACATTCTTTGTTTTATAGATCTAGCTGTCAATGTGACATTCTTTGTTTTATACCTCTAGCTGTCAGTGTGACATTCTTTGTTTTAAACATCTAGCTGTCAATGTGGTATTCTTTGTTTTATACATCTAGCAGTCAGTGTGACATTCTTTGTTTTTATACATCTAACTGTCAGTGTGACATTCTTTGTTTTATACATCTAGCTGTCAGTGTGACATTCTTTGTTTTTATACATCTAACTGTCAGTGTGACATTCTTTGTTTTATACATCTAGCTGTCAGTGTGGTATTCTTTGTTTTATGCATCTAGCTGTCAGTGTGACATTCTTTGTTTTAAACATCTAACTGTCAGTGTGACATTCTTTGTTTTATACATTTAGCTCTCAGTGTGACATTCTTTGTTTTATACATCTAGCTGTCAGTGTGACATTCTTTGCTTTATACATCTAGCTGTCAGTGTGACATTCTTTGTTTTATACATCTAGCTGTCAGTGTAACATTCTTTGTTTTATACATCTAGCTGTCAGTGTGACATTCTTTGTTTTATACATCTAGCTGTCAGAGTGACATTCTTTGTTTTAAACATCTAGCGGTCAGTGTGACATTCTTTGTTTTATACATCTAGCTGTCAGTGTGACATTCTTTGTTTTATACATGTAGCTGTCAGTGTGACATTCTTTGTTTTATGCATCTAGCTGTCAGTGTAGCATTCTTTGTTTTAAGCATCTAGCTGTAAGTGTGACATTCTTTGTTTTATGCATCTAGCTGTCAGTGTGACATTCTTTGTTTTATACATCTAGCTGTCAGTGTGACATTCTTTGTTTTACACATCTAGTTGTCAGTGTCACATTCTTTGTTTTATACATCTAGCTGTCAGTGTGACATTCTTTGTTTTATACATCTAGCTGTCAGTGTGACATTCTTTGTTTTAAACATCTAACGGTCAGTGTGACATTCTTTGTTTTATAGATCTAGCTGTCAATGTGACATTCTTTGTTTTATACCTCTAGCTGTCAGTGTGACATTCTTTGTTTTAAACATCTAGCTGTCAATGTGGTATTCTTTGTTTTATACATCTAACTGTCAGTGTAACATTCTTTGTTTTATACATCTAGCTGTCAGTGTGACATTCTTTGTTTTTATACATCTAACTGTCAGTGTGACATTCTTTGTTTTATACATCTAGCTGTCAGTGTGGTATTCTTTGTTTTATACATCTAGCTGTCAGTGTGACATTCTTTGTTTTAAACATCTAACTGTCAGTGTGACATTCTTTGTTTTATACATCTAGCTCTCAGTGTGACATTCTTTGTTTTATACATCTAGCTGTCAGTGTGACATTCTTTGTTTTATACATCTAGCTGTCAGTGTGGTATTCTTTGTTTTATACATCTAGCTGTCAGTGTGACATTCTTTGTTTTAAACATCTAACTGTCAGTGTGACATTCTTTGTTTTATACATCTAGCTCTCAGTGTGACATTCTTTGTTTTATACATCTAGCTGTCAGTGTAACATTCTTTGTTTTATACATCTAGCTGTCAGTGTGACATTCTTTGTTTTATACATCTAGCTGTCAGTGTGACATTCTTTGTTTTAAACATCTAGCTGTCAATGTGGTATTCTTTGTTTTATACATCTAGCAGTCAGTGTGACATTCTTTGTTTTTATACATCCAACTGTCAGTGTGACATTCTTTGTTTTATACATCTAGCTGTCAGTGTGACATTCTTTGTTTTTATACATCTAACTGTCAGTGTGACATTCTTTGTTTTATACATCTAGCTGTCAGTGTGACATTCTTTGTTTTAAACATCTAGCTGTCAGTGTGGTATTCTTTGTTTTATACATCTAGCTGTCAGTGTGACATTCTTTGTTTTAAACATCTAACTGTCAGTGTGACATTCTTTGTTTTAAACATCTAGCTGTCAGTGTGACATTCTTTGTTTTAAACATCTAGCTGTCAGTGTGACATTCTTTGCTATATACATCTAGCTGTCAGTGTAACATTCTTTGTTTTATACATCTAGCTGTCAGTGTGACATTCTTTGTTTTAAACATCTAGCTGTCAGTGTTGTATTCTTTGTTTTATACATCTAGCTGTCAGTGTGACATTCTTTGTTTTATACATCTAGCTGTCAGTGTGACATTCTTTGTTTTAAACATCTAACGGTCAGTGTGACATTCTTTGTTTTAAACATCTAGCTGTCAATGTGGTATTCTTTGTTTTATACATCTAACTGTCAGTGTAACATTCTTTGTTTTATACATCTAGCTGTCAGTGTGACATTCTTTGTTTTTATACATCTAACTGTCAGTGTGACATTCTTTGTTTTATACATCTAGCTGTCAGTGTGGTATTCTTTGTTTTATACATCTAGCTGTCAGTGTGACATTCTTTGTTTTAAACATCTAACTGTCAGTGTGACATTCTTTGTTTTATACATCTAGCTCTCAGTGTGACATTCTTTGTTTTATACATCTAGCTGTCAGTGTGACATTCTTTGTTTTATACATCTAGCTGTCAGTGTGGTATTCTTTGTTTTATACATCTAGCTGTCAGTGTGACATTCTTTGTTTTAAACATCTAACTGTCAGTGTGACATTCTTTGTTTTATACATCTAGCTGTCAGTGTAACATTCTTTGTTTTATACATCTAGCTGTCAGTGTGACATTCTTTGTTTTATACATCTAGCTGTCAGTGTGACATTCTTTGTTTTATACATCTAGCTGTCAGTGTAACATTCTTTGTTTTATACATCTAGCTGTCAGTGTGACATTCTTTGTTTTATACATCTAGCTATCAGTGTGACATTCTTTGTTTTAAGCATCTAGTTGTCAGTGTGGTATTCGTTGTTTTATACATCTAGCTGTCAGTGTGACATTCTTTGTTTGTATACATCTAACTGTCAGTGTGACATTCTTTGTTTTATAAATCTAGCTGTCAGTGTGACATTCTATGCTTTAAACATCTAGGTTTCATTGTGGTATTCTTTGTTTTATAAATCTAGCTGTCAGTGTGACATTCTTTGTTTTTAACATCTAGATGTCATTGTGGTATTCTTTGTTTTATAAATCTAGCTGTCAGTGTGACATTTTTTGTTTTAAACAGCTAGCGGTCAGTGTAGTATTCTTTGCTTAATACATCTAGCTGTCAGTGTGACATTCTTTGTTTTATACATCTAGCTGTCAGTGTGGTATTCTTTGTTTTATACATCTAGCTGTCTGTGTAACATTCTTTGTTTTAAACATCTAGCTGTCCGTGTGGTATTCTTTGTTTTATACATCTAGCTGTCGGTGTGACATTTGTTGTTTTATACATCTAGCAGTCAGTGTGACATTCTTTGTTTTATACATCTAGCTGTCAGTGTAGCATTCTTTGTTTTAAGCATCTAGCTGTAAGTGTGACATTCTTTGTTTTATTCATCTAGCTGTCAGTGTGACATTCTTTGTTTTACACATCTAGTTGTCAGTGTGACATTCTTTGTTTTATACATCTAGCTGTCAGTGTGACATTCTTTGTTTTATACATCTAACTGTCAGTGTGACATTCTTTGTTTTAAACATCTAGCGGTCAGTGTGACATTCTTTGTTTTATAGATCTAGCTGTCAATGTGACATTCTTTGTTTTATACATCTAGCTGTCAGTGTGACATTCTTTGTTTTAAACATCTAGCTGTCAATGTGGTATTCTTTGTTTTATACATCTAGCAGTCAGTGTGACATTCTTTGTTTTTATACATCCAACTGTCAGTGTGACATTCTTTGTTTTATACATCTAGCTGTCAGTGTGACATTCTTTGTTTTTATACATCTAACTGTCAGTGTGACATTCTTTGTTTTATACATCTAGCTGTCAGTGTGACATTCTTTGTTTTAAACATCTAGCTGTCAGTGTGGTATTCTTTGTTTTATACATCTAGCTGTCAGTGTGACATTCTTTGTTTTAAACATCTAACTGTCAGTGTGACATTCTTTGTTTTAAACATCTAGCTGTCAGTGTGACATTCTTTGTTTTAAACATCTAGCTGTCAGTGTGACATTCTTTGCTATATACATCTAGCTGTCAGTGTAACATTCTTTGTTTTATACATCTAGCTGTCAGTGTGACATTCTTTGTTTTAAACATCTAGCTGTCAGTGTTGTATTCTTTGTTTTATACATCTAGCTGTCAGTGTGACATTCTTTGTTTTATACATCTAGCTGTCAGTGTGGTATTCGTTGGTTTATACATCTAGCTGTCAGTGTGACATTCTTTGTTTTATACATTTAGCTGTCTGTGTAACATTTTTTGTTTTATACATCTAGCTGTCGGTGTGACATTCTTTGTTTTATACATCTAGCTGTCAGTGTGGTATTCTTTGGTTTATACATCTAGCTGTCAGTGTGACATTCTTTGTTTTATACATCTAGCTGTTAGTGTGACATTCTTTGTTTTAAACATCTTGCTGTCAGTGTGACATTCTTTTTTATATACATCTAGCTGTCAGTGTAACATTCTTTGTTTTATACATCTAGCTGTCAGTGTGACATTCTTTGTTTTAAAAATCTAGCTGTCAATGTGGTATTCTTTGTTTTATACATCTAGCAGTCAGTGTGACATTCTTTGTTTTTATACATCTAACTGTCAGTGTGACATTCTTTGTTTTATACATCTAGCTGTCAGTGTGACATTCTTTGTTTTTATACATCTAACTGTCAGTGTGACATTCTTTGTTTTATACATCTAGCTGTCAGTGTGGTATTCTTTGTTTTATGCATCTAGCTGTCAGTGTGACATTCTTTGTTTTAAACATCTAACTGTCAGTGTGACATTCTTTGTTTTATACATTTAGCTCTCAGTGTGACATTCTTTGTTTTATACATCTAGCTGTCAGTGTGACATTCTTTGCTTTATACATCTAGCTGTCAGAGTGACATTCTTTGTTTTATACATCTAGCTGTCAGTGTAACATTCTTTGTTTTATACATCTAGCTGTCAGTGTGACATTCTTTGTTTTATACATCTAGCTGTCAGTGTGACATTCTTTGTTTTAAACATCTAGCGGTCAGTGTGACATTCTTTGTTTTATACATCTAGCTGTCAGTGTGACATTCTTTGTTTTATACATGTAGCTGTCAGTGTGACATTCTTTGTTTTATGCATCTAGCTGTCAGTGTAGCATTCTTTGTTTTAAGCATCTAGCTGTAAGTGTGACATTCTTTGTTTTATTCATCTAGCTGTCAGTGTGACATTCTTTGTTTTATACATCTAGCTGTCAGTGTGACATTCTTTGTTTTACACATCTAGTTGTCAGTGTCACATTCTTTGTTTTATACATCTAGCTGTCAGTGTGACATTCTTTGTTTTATACATCTAGCTGTCAGTGTGACATTCTTTGTTTTAAACATCTAACGGTCAGTGTGACATTCTTTGTTTCATAGATCTAGCTGTCAATGTGACATTCTTTGTTTTATACCTCTAGCTGTCAGTGTGACATTCTTTGTTTTAAACATCTAGCTGTCAATGTGGTATTCTTTGTTTTATACATCTAACTGTCAGTGTAACATTCTTTGTTTTATACATCTAGCTGTCAGTGTGACATTCTTTGTTTTTATACATCTAACTGTCAGTGTGACATTCTTTGTTTTATACATCTAGCTGTCAGTGTGGTATTCTTTGTTTTATACATCTAGCTGTCAGTGTGACATTCTTTGTTTTAAACATCTAACTGTCAGTGTGACATTCTTTGTTTTATACATCTAGCTCTCAGTGTGACATTCTTTGTTTTATACATCTAGCTGTCAGTGTGACATTCTTTGTTTTTTATATCTAGCTGTCAGTGTGACATTCTTTGTTTTATACATCTAGCTGTCAGTGTAACATTCTTTGTTTTATACATCTAGCTGTCAGTGTGACATTCTTTGTTTTATACATCTAGCTATCAGTGTGACATTCTTTGTTTTAAGCATCTAGTTGTCAGTGTGGTATTCGTTGTTTTATACATCTAGCTGTCAGTGTGACATTCTTTGTTTGTATACATCTAACTGTCAGTGTGACATTCTTTGTTTTATAAATCTAGCTGTCAGTGTGACATTCTATGCTTTAAACATCTAGGTTTCATTGTGGTATTCTTTGTTTTATAAATCTAGCTGTCAGTGTGACATTCTTTGTTTTTAACATCTAGATGTCATTGTGGTATTCTTTGTTTTATAAATCTAGCTGTCAGTGTGACATTCTTTGTTTTAAACAGCTAGCGGTCAGTGTAGTATTCTTTGCTTAATACATCTAGCTGTCAGTGTGACATTCTTTGTTTTATACATCTAGCTGTCAGTGTGGTATTCTTTGTTTTATACATCTAGCTGTCTGTGTAACATTCTTTGTTTTAAACATCTAGCTGTCCGTGTGGTATTCTTTGTTTTATACATCTAGCTGTCGGTGTGACATTTGTTGTTTTATACATCTAGCAGTCAGTGTGACATTCTTTGTTTTATACATCTAGCTGTCAGTGTAGCATTCTTTGTTTTAAGCATCTAGCTGTAAGTGTGACATTCTTTGTTTTATTCATCTAGCTGTCAGTGTGACATTCTTTGTTTTACACATCTAGTTGTCAGTGTGACATTCTTTGTTTTATATATCTAGCTGTCAGTGTGACATTCTTTGTTTTATACATCTAACTGTCAGTGTGACATTCTTTGTTTTAAACATCTAGCGGTCAGTGTGACATTCTTTGTTTTATAGATCTAGCTGTCAATGTGACATTCTTTGTTTTATACATCTAGCTGTCAGTGTGACATTCTTTGTTTTAAACATCTAGCTGTCAATGTGGTATTCTTTGTTTTATACATCTAGCAGTCAGTGTGACATTCTTTGTTTTTATACATCCAACTGTCAGTGTGACATTCTTTGTTTTATACATCTAGCTGTCAGTGTGACATTCTTTGTTTTTATACATCTAACTGTCAGTGTGACATTCTTTGTTTTATACATCTAGCTGTCAGTGTGACATTCTTTGTTTTAAACATCTAGCTGTCAGTGTGGTATTCTTTGTTTTATACATCTAGCTGTCAGTGTGACATTCTTTGTTTTAAACATCTAACTGTCAGTGTGACATTCTTTGTTTTAAACATCTAGCTGTCAGTGTGACATTCTTTGTTTTAAACATCTAGCTGTCAGTGTGACATTCTTTGCTATATACATCTAGCTGTCAGTGTAACATTCTTTGTTTTATACATCTAGCTGTCAGTGTGACATTCTTTGTTTTAAACATCTAGCTGTCAGTGTTGTATTCTTTGTTTTATACATCTAGCTGTCAGTGTGACATTCTTTGTTTTATACATCTAGCTGTCAGTGTGGTATTCGTTGGTTTATACATCTAGCTGTCAGTGTGACATTCTTTGTTTTATACATTTAGCTGTCTGTGTAACATTTTTTGTTTTATACATCTAGCTGTCGGTGTGACATTCTTTGTTTTATACATCTAGCTGTCAGTGTGGTATTCTTTGGTTTATACATCTAGCTGTCAGTGTGACATTCTTTGTTTTATACATCTAGCTGTTAGTGTGACATTCTTTGTTTTAAACATCTTGCTGTCAGTGTGACATTCTTTTTTATATACATCTAGCTGTCAGTGTAACATTCTTTGTTTTATACATCTAGCTGTCAGTGTGACATTCTTTGTTTTAAACATCTAGCTGTCAGTGTGACATTCTTTGTTTTATACATCTAGCTATCAGTGTGACATTCTTTGTTTTAAACATCTTGCTGTCAGTGTGACATTCTTTGATTTATACATCTAGCTGTCAGTGTAACATTCTTTGTTTTATACATCTAGCTGTCAGTGTGGCATTCTTTGTTTTAAACATCTAGCTGTCAGTGCAGCATTTTATGCTTTATACATCTAGCTGTCAGTGTGACATTCTTTGTTTTAAACATCTAGCTGTCATTGTGGTATTCTTTGTTTTATAAATCTAGCTGTCAGTGTGACATCTTTGTTTTATACATATAGCAGTAAGTGTAATATTCTTTGTTTTATACATCTAGCTGTCAGTGTGACATTCTTTGTTTTATACATCTAGTTGTCAGTGTAACATTCTTTGTTTTATACATCTAGCTGTCAGTGTGACATTCTTTGTTTTATACATCTAGCTGTCAGTGTTGTATTCTTTGTTTTATACATCTAGCTGTCAGTGTGACATTCTTTGTTTTAAGCATCTAGTTGTCAGTGTGGTATTCTTTGTTTTATACATCTAGCTGTCAGTGTGACATTCTTTGTTTGTATACATCTAACTGTCAGTGTGACATTCTTTGTTTTATAAATCTAGCTGTCAGTGTGACATTCTATGCTTTAAACATCTAGCTGTCATTGTGGTATTCTTTGTTTTATAAATCTAGCTGTCAGTGTGACATTCTTTGTTTTAAACATCTAGCTGTCATTGTGGTATTCTTTGTTTTATACATCTAGCTGTCAGTGTAACATTCTTTGTTTTATATATCTAGCTGTCAGTGTGACATTATTTGTTTAAAACATCTAGCTGTCAGTGTGACATTCTTTGTTTTATACATCTAGCTGTCAGTGTGACATTCTTTGTTTTAAACAGCTAGCTGTCAGTGTAGTATTCTTTGCTTAATACATCTAGTTGTCAGTGTGACATTCTTTGTTTTATACATCTAGCAGTCAGTGTGGTATTCTTTGTTTTATACATCTAGCTGTCTGTGTAACATTCTTTGTTTTAAACATCTAGCTGTCTGTGTGGTATTCTTTGTTTTATACATCTAGCTGTCGGTGTGACATTTGTTGTTTTATACATCTAGCAGTCAGTGTAACATTCTTTGTTTTATACATCTAGCTGTCAGTGTGGTATTCTTTGTTTTATGCATCTAGCTGTCAGTGTAGCATTCTTTGTTTTAAGCATCTAGCTGTAAGTGTGACATTCTTTGTTTTATTCATCTAGCTGTCAGTGTGACATTCTTTGTTTTATACATCTAGCTGTCAGTGTGACATTCTTTGTTTTACACATCTAGTTGTCAGTGTGACATTCTTTGTTTTATACATCTAGCTGTCAGTGTGACATTCTTTGTTTTATACATCTAGCTGTCAGTGTGACATTCTTTGTTTTAAACATCTAGCGGTCAGTGTGACATTCTTTGTTTTATAGATCTAGCTGTCAATGTGACATTCTTTGTTTTATACCTCTAGCTGTCAGTGTGACATTCTTTGTTTTAAACATCTAGCTGTCAATTTGGTATTCTTTGTTTTATACATATAGCAGTCAGTGTGACATTCTTTATTTTTATACATCTAACTGTCAGTGTGACATTCTTTGTTTTATACATCTAGCTGTCAGTGTGACATTCTTTGTTTTTATACATCTAACTGTCAGTGTGACATTCTTTGTTTTATACATCTAGCTGTCAGTGTGACATTCTTTGTTTTAAACATCTAGCTGTCAGTGTGGTATTCATTTTTTTTATTGATCTAGCTGTCAGTGTGACATTCTTTGTTTTAAACATCTAACTGTCAGTGTGACATTCTTTGTTTTAAACATCTAACTGTCAGTGTGACAATCTTTGTTTTAA
Organism: Bathymodiolus septemdierum; assembly: GCA_963383655.1. Classification (NCBI taxonomy): domain Eukaryota; kingdom Metazoa; phylum Mollusca; class Bivalvia; order Mytilida; family Modiolidae; genus Bathymodiolus; species Bathymodiolus septemdierum. The sequence goes on from OY726525.1 coordinate 82,622,732, forward strand.
ACATCTAGCTGTCAGTGTGACATTCTTTGCTATACACATCTAGCTGTCAGTGTAACATTCTTTGTTTTATACATCTAGCTGTCAGTGTGACATTCTTTGTTTTAAACATCTAGCTGTCAGTGTTGTATTCTTTGTTTTATACATCTAGCTGTCAGTGTGACATTCTTTGTTTTATACATCTAGTCGTCAGTGTGGTATTCGTTGGTTTATACATCTAGCTGTCAGTGTGACATTCTTTGTTTTATACATCTAGCTGTCAGTGTGACATTCTTTGTTTAATACATCTAGCTGTCAGTGTAACATTCTTTGTTTTATACATCTAGCTGTCAGTGCGACATTCTTTGTTTTATACATCTAGCTGTCAGTGTAGCGTTCTTTGTTTTATACATCTAGCTGTCAGTGTGACATTCTTTGTTTTATAAATCTAGCTGTCAGTGTGACATTCTATGTTTAATACATCTAGCTGTCTGTGTAACATTCTTTGTTTTATACATCTAGCTGTCAGTGCGACATTCTTTGCTTTATACATCTAGCTGTCAGTGTAGCATTCTTTGTTTTATACATCTAGCTGTCTGTGTAGCATTCTTTGTTTTATACATCTAGCTGTCAGTGTAGCATTCTTTGTGTTATATATCTAGCTGTCTGTGTAGCATTCTTTGTTTTATACATCTAGCTGTCATTGTGGTATTCTTTGTTTTATACATCTAGCTGTCTGTGTAGCATTCTTTGTTTTATACATCTAACTGTCAGTGTGGTATTCTTTATTTTATACAACTAGCTGTCAGTGTGACATTCTTTGTTTGATGCATCTAGCTGTCATTGTAGCATTGTTTGTTTTAAACATCTAGCTGTCTGTGTGACATTCTTTGTTTTTTACATCTAGCTGTCAGTGTAGCATTCTTTGTTTTATACATCTAGCTGTCAGTGTGACATTCTTTGTTTTATACATCTAGCTATCAGTGTGACATTCTTTGTTTTAAGCATCTAGTTGTCAGTGTGGTATTCTTTGTTTTATACATCTAGCTGTCAGTGTGACATTCTTTGTTTGTATACATCTAACTGTCAGTGTGACATTCTTTGTTTTATAAATCTAGCTGTAAGTGTGACATTCTATGCTTTAAACATCTAGGTGTCATTGTGGTATTCTTTGTTTTATAAATCTAGCTGTCAGTGTGACATTCTTTGTTTTTAACATCTAGATGTCATTGTGGTATTCTTTGTTTTATAAATCTAGTGTCAGTGTGACATTCTTTGCTTGATACATCTTGCTATCAGTGTGACATTCTTTGTTTTAAACATCTAACTGTCATTGTGGTATTCTTTGTTTTATAAATCTAGCTGTCAGTGTGACATTCTTTGTTTTATACATCTAGCAGTCAGTGTGACATTCTTTGTTTTAAATATATTGCTGTCAGTGTGACATTCTTTGTTTTAAACATCTAGCGGTCAGTGTGACATTCTTTGTTTTATAGATCTAGCTGTCAATGTGACATTCTTTGTTTAATACGTCTAGCTGTCAGTGTAACATTCTTTGTTTTATACATCTAGCTGTCAGTGCGACATTCTTTGTTTTATACATCTAGCTGTCAGTGTATCATTCTTTGTTTTATACATCTAGCTGTCTGTGTAGCATTCTTTGTTTTATACATCTAGCTGTCAGTGTGACATTCTATGTTTAATACATCTAGCTGTCTGTGTAACATTCTTTGTTTTATACATCTAGCTGTCAGTGCGACATTCTTTGCTTTATACATCTAGCTGTCAGTGTAGCATTCTTTGTTTTATACATCTAGCTGTCAGTGTAGCATTCTTTGTGTTATACATCTAGCTGTCTGTGTAGCATTCTTTGTTTTATACATCTAGCTGTCATTGTGGTATTCTTTGTTTTATACATCTAGCTGTCTGTGTAGCATTCTTTGTTTTATACATCTAGCTGTCAGTGTGGTATTCTTTATTTTATACAACTAGCTGTCAGTGTGACATTCTTTGTTTGATGCATCTAGCTGTCATTGTAGCATTGTTTGTTTTAAACATCTAGCTGTCTGTGTGACATTCTTTGTTTTTTACATCTAGCTGTCAGTGTAGCATTCTTTGTTTTATACATCTAGCTGTCAGTGTGACATTCTTTGTTTTATACATCTAGCTGTCAGTGTAACATTCTTTGTTTTATACATCTAGCTGTCAGTGTGACATTCTTTGTTTTATACATCTAGCTATCAGTGTGACATTCTTTGTTTTAAGCATCTAGTTGTCAGTGTGGTATTCTTTGTTTTATACATCTAGCTGTCAGTGTGACATTCTTTGTTTGTATACATCTAACTGTCAGTGTGACATTCTTTGTTTTATAAATCTAGCTGTAAGTGTGACATTCTATGCTTTAAACATCTAGGTGTCATTGTGGTATTCTTTGTTTTATAAATCTAGCTGTCAGTGTGACATTCTTTGTTTTTAACATCTAGATGTCATTGTGGTATTCTTTGTTTTATAAATCTAGTGTCAGTGTGACATTCTTTGCTTGATACATCTTGCTATCAGTGTGACATTCTTTGTTTTAAACATCTAACTGTCATTGTGGTATTCTTTGTTTTATACATCTAGCTGTCAGTGTGACATTCTTTGTTTTATACATCTAGCTGTCAGTGTTGTATTCTTTGTTTTATACATCTAGCTGTCAGTGTGACATTCTTTGTTTTAAGCATCTAGTTGTCAGTGTGGTATTCTTTGTTTTATACATCTAGCTGTCAGTGTGACATTCTTTGTTTGTATACATCTAACTGTCAGTGTGACATTCTTTGTTTTATAAATCTAGCTGTCAGTGTGACATTCTATGCTTTAAACATCTAGCTGTCATTGTGGTATTCTTTGTTTTATAAATCTAGCTGTCAGTGTGACATTCTTTGTTTTAAACATCTAGCTGTCATTGTGGTATTCTTTGTTTTATACATCTAGCTGTCAGTGTAACATTCTTTGTTTTATATATCTAGCTGTCAGTGTGACATTATTTGTTTAAAACATCTAGCTGTCAGTGTGACATTCTTTGTTTTATACATCTAGCTGTCAGTGTGACATTCTTTGTTTTAAACAGCTAGCTGTCAGTGTAGTATTCTTTGCTTAATACATCTAGTTGTCAGTGTGACATTCTTTGTTTTATACATCTAGCAGTCAGTGTGGTATTCTTTGTTTTATACATCTAGCTGTCTGTGTAACATTCTTTGTTTTAAACATCTAGCTGTCTGTGTGGTATTCTTTGTTTTATACATCTAGCTGTCGGTGTGACATTTGTTGTTTTATACATCTAGCAGTCAGTGTAACATTCTTTGTTTTATACATCTAGCTGTCAGTGTGGTATTCTTTGTTTTATGCATCTAGCTGTCAGTGTAGCATTCTTTGTTTTAAGCATCTAGCTGTAAGTGTGACATTCTTTGTTTTATTCATCTAGCTGTCAGTGTGACATTCTTTGTTTTATACATCTAGCTGTCAGTGTGACATTCTTTGTTTTACACATCTAGTTGTCAGTGTGACATTCTTTGTTTTATACATCTAGCTGTCAGTGTGACATTCTTTGTTTTATACATCTAGCTGTCAGTGTGACATTCTTTGTTTTAAACATCTAGCGGTCAGTGTGACATTCTTTGTTTTATAGATCTAGCTGTCAATGTGACATTCTTTGTTTTATACCTCTAGCTGTCAGTGTGACATTCTTTGTTTTAAACATCTAGCTGTCAATTTGGTATTCTTTGTTTTATACATATAGCAGTCAGTGTGACATTCTTTATTTTTATACATCTAACTGTCAGTGTGACATTCTTTGTTTTATACATCTAGCTGTCAGTGTGACATTCTTTGTTTTTATACATCTAACTGTCAGTGTGACATTCTTTGTTTTATACATCTAGCTGTCAGTGTGACATTCTTTGTTTTAGACATCTAGCTGTCAGTGTGGTATTCATTTTTTTTATTGATCTAGCTGTCAGTGTGACATTCTTTGTTTTAAACATCTAACTGTCAGTGTGACATTCTTTGTTTTAAACATCTAACTGTCAGTGTGACAATCTTTGTTTTAAACATCTAGCTGTCAGTGTGACATTCTTTGATATACACATCTAGCTGTCAGTGTAACATTCTTTGTTTTATACATCTAGCTGTCAGTGTGACATTCTTTGTTTTAAACATCTAGCTGTCAGTGTTGTATTCTTTGTTTTATACATCTAGCTGTCAGTGTGACATTCTTTGTTTTATACATCTAGTCGTCAGTGTGGTATTCGTTGGTTTATACATCTAGCTGTCAGTGTGACATTCTTTGTTTTATACATCTAGCTGTCAGTGTGACATTCTTTGTTTAATACATCTAGCTGTCAGTGTAACATTCTTTGTTTTATACATCTAGCTGTCAGTGCGACATTCTTTGTTTTATACATCTAGCTGTCAGTGTAGCGTTCTTTGTTTTATACATCTAGCTGTCAGTGTGACATTCTTTGTTTTATACATCTAGCTGTCAGTGTGACATTCTATGTTTAATACATCTAGCTGTCTGTGTAACATTCTTTGTTTTATACATCTAGCTGTCAGTGCGACATTCTTTGCTTTATACATCTAGCTGTCAGTGTAGCATTCTTTGTTTTATACATCTAGCTGTCTGTGTAGCATTCTTTGTTTTATACATCTAGCTGTCAGTGTAGCATTCTTTGTGTTATACATCTAGCTGTCTGTGTAGCATTCTTTGTTTTATACATCTAGCTGTCATTGTGGTATTCTTTGTTTTATACATCTAGCTGTCTGTGTAGCATTCTTTGTTTTATACATCTAGCTGTCAGTGTGGTATTCTTTATTTTATACAACTAGCTGTCAGTGTGACATTCTTTGTTTGATGCATCTAGCTGTCATTGTAGCATTGTTTGTTTTAAACATCTAGCTGTCTGTGTGACATTCTTTGTTTTTTTACATCTAGCTGTCAGTGTAGCATTCTTTGTTTTATACATCTAGCTGTCAGTGTGACATTCTTTGTTTTATACATCTAGCTGTCAGTGTAACATTCTTTGTTTTATACATCTAGCTGTCAGTGTGACATTCTTTGTTTTATACATCTAGCTATCAGTGTGACATTCTTTGTTTTAAGCATCTAGTTGTCAGTGTGGTATTCTTTGTTTTATACATCTAGCTGTCAGTGTGACATTCTTTGTTTGTATACATCTAACTGTCAGTGTGACATTCTTTGTTTTATAAATCTAGCTGTAAGTGTGACATTCTATGCTTTAAACATCTAGGTGTCATTGTGGTATTCTTTGTTTTATAAATCTAGCTGTCAGTGTGACATTCTTTGTTTTTAACATCTAGATGTCATTGTGGTATTCTTTGTTTTATAAATCTAGTGTCAGTGTGACATTCTTTGCTTGATACATCTTGCTATCAGTGTGACATTCTTTGTTTTAAACATCTAACTGTCATTGTGGTATTCTTTGTTTTATAAATCTAGCTGTCAGTGTGACATTCTTTGTTTTATACATCTAGCAGTCAGTGTGACATTCTTTGTTTTAAATATATTGCTGTCAGTGTGACATTCTTTGTTTTAAACATCTAGCGGTCAGTGTGACATTCTTTGTTTTATAGATCTAGCTGTCAATGTGACATTCTTTGTTTAATACGTCTAGCTGTCAGTGTAACATTCTTTGTTTTATACATCTAGCTGTCAGTGCGACATTCTTTGTTTTATACATCTAGCTGTCAGTGTATCATTCTTTGTTTTATACATCTAGCTGTCTGTGTAGCATTCTTTGTTTTATACATCTAGCTGTCAGTGTGACATTCTTTGTTTTAAACATCTAGCTGTCAGTGTTGTATTCTTTGTTTTATACATCTAGCTGTCAGTGTGACATTCTTTGTTTTATACATCTAGCTGTCAGTGTGGTATTCGTTGGTTTATACATCTAGCTGTCAGTGTGACATTCTTTGTTTTATACATTTAGCTGTCTGTGTAACATTTTTTGTTTTATACATCTAGCTGTCGGTGTGACATTCTTTGTTTTATACATCTAGCTGTCAGTGTGGTATTCTTTGGTTTATACATCTAGCTGTCAGTGTGACATTCTTTGTTTTATACATCTAGCTGTTAGTGTGACATTCTTTGTTTTAAACATCTTGCTGTCAGTGTGACATTCTTTTTTATATACATCTAGCTGTCAGTGTAACATTCTTTGTTTTATACATCTAGCTGTCAGTGTGACATTCTTTGTTTTAAACATCTAGCTGTCAGTGTGACATTCTTTGTTTTATACATCTAGCTATCAGTGTGACATTCTTTGTTTTAAACATCTTGCTGTCAGTGTGACATTCTTTGATTTATACATCTAGCTGTCAGTGTAACATTCTTTGTTTTATACATCTAGCTGTCAGTGTGGCATTCTTTGTTTTAAACATCTAGCTGTCAGTGCAGCATTTTATGCTTTATACATCTAGCTGTCAGTGTGACATTCTTTGTTTTAAACATCTAGCTGTCATTGTGGTATTCTTTGTTTTATAAATCTAGCTGTCAGTGTGACATCTTTGTTTTATACATATAGCAGTAAGTGTAATATTCTTTGTTTTATACATCTAGCTGTCAGTGTGACATTCTTTGTTTTATACATCTAGTTGTCAGTGTAACATTCTTTGTTTTAAACATCTAGCTGTCAGTGTGACATTCTTTGTTTTATACATCTAGCTGTCAGTGTTGTATTCTTTGTTTTATACATCTAGCTGTCAGTGTGACATTCTTTGTTTTAAGCATCTAGTTGTCAGTGTGGTATTCTTTGTTTTATACATCTAGCTGTCAGTGTGACATTCTTTGTTTGTATACATCTAACTGTCAGTGTGACATTCTTTGTTTTATAAATCTAGCTGTCAGTGTGACATTCTATGCTTTAAACATCTAGCTGTCATTGTGGTATTCTTTGTTTTATAAATCTAGCTGTCAGTGTGACATTCTTTGTTTTAAACATCTAGCTGTCATTGTGGTATTCTTTGTTTTATACATCTAGCTGTCAGTGTAACATTCTTTGTTTTATACATCTAGCTGTCAGTGTGACATTATTTGTTTAAAACATCTAGCTGTCAGTGTGACATTCTTTGTTTTATACATCTAGCTGTCAGTGTGACATTCTTTGTTTTAAACAGCTAGCTGTCAGTGTAGTATTCTTTGCTTAATACATCTAGTTGTCAGTGTGACATTCTTTGTTTTATACATCTAGCAGTCAGTGTGGTATTCTTTGTTTTATACATCTAGCTGTCTGTATAACATTCTTTGTTTTAAACATCTAGCTGTCTGTGTGGTATTCTTTGTTTTATACATCTAGCTGTCGGTGTGACATTTGTTGTTTTATACATCTAGCAGTCAGTGTAACATTCTTTGTTTTATACATCTAGCTGTCAGTGTGGTATTCTTTGTTTTATGCATCTAGCTGTCAGTGTAGCATTCTTTGTTTTAAGCATCTAGCTGTAAGTGTGACATTCTTTGTTTTATTCATCTAGCTGTCAGTGTGACATTCTTTGTTTTATACATCTAGCTGTCAGTGTGACATTCTTTGTTTTACACATCTAGTTGTCAGTGTGACATTCTTTGTTTTATACATCTAGCTGTCAGTGTGACATTCTTTGTTTTATACATCTAGCTGTCAGTGTGACATTCTTTGTTTTAAACATCTAGCGGTCAGTGTGACATTCTTTGTTTTATAGATCTAGCTGTCAATGTGACATTCTTTGTTTTATACCTCTAGCTGTCAGTGTGACATTCTTTGTTTTAAACATCTAGCTGTCAATTTGGTATTCTTTGTTTTATACATATAGCAGTCAGTGTGACATTCTTTATTTTTATACATCTAACTGTCAGTGTGACATTCTTTGTTTTATACATCTAGCTGTCAGTGTGACATTCTTTGTTTTTATACATCTAACTGTCAGTGTGACATTCTTTGTTTTAAACATCTAACTGTCAGTGTGACAATCTTTGTTTTAAACATCTAGCTGTCAGTGTGACATTCTTTGCTATACACATCTAGCTGTCAGTGTAACATTCTTTGTTTTATACATCTAGCTGTCAGTGTGACATTCTTTGTTTTAAACATCTAGCTGTCAGTGTTGTATTCTTTGTTTTATACATCTAGCTGTCAGTGTGACATTCTTTGTTTTATACATCTAGTCGTCAGTGTGGTATTCGTTGGTTTATACATCTAGCTGTCAGTGTGACATTCTTTGTTTTATACATCTAGCTGTCAGTGTGACATTCTTTGTTTAATACATCTAGCTGTCAGTGTAACATTCTTTGTTTTATACATCTAGCTGTCAGTGCGACATTCTTTGTTTTATACATCTAGCTGTCAGTGTAGCGTTCTTTGTTTTATACATCTAGCTGTCAGTGTGACATTCTTTGTTTTATACATCTAGCTGTCAGTGTGACATTCTATGTTTAATACATCTAGCTGTCTGTGTAACATTCTTTGTTTTATACATCTAGCTGTCAGTGCGACATTCTTTGCTTTATACATCTAGCTGTCAGTGTAGCATTCTTTGTTTTATACATCTAGCTGTCTGTGTAGCATTCTTTGTTTTATACATCTAGCTGTCAGTGTAGCATTCTTTGTGTTATACATCTAGCTGTCTGTGTAGCATTCTTTGTTTTATACATCTAGCTGTCATTGTGGTATTCTTTGTTTTATACATCTAGCTGTCTGTGTAGCATTCTTTGTTTTATACATCTAGCTGTCAGTGTGGTATTCTTTATTTTATGCAACTAGCTGTCAGTGTGACATTCTTTGTTTGATGCATCTAGCTGTCATTGTAGCATTTTTTGTTTTAAACATCTAGCTGTCTGTGTGACATTCTTTGTTTTTTACATCTAGCTGTCAGTGTAGCATTCTTTGTTTTATACATCTAGCTGTCAGTGTGACATTCTTTGTTTTATACATCTAGCTGTCAGTGTAACATTCTTTGTTTTATACATCTAGCTGTCAGTGTGACATTCTTTGTTTTATACATCTAGCTATCAGTGTGACATTCTTTGTTTTAAGCATCTAGTTGTCAGTGTGGTATTCTTTGTTTTATACATCTAGCTGTCAGTGTGACATTCTTTGTTTGTATACATCTAACTGTCAGTGTGACATTCTTTGTTTTATAAATCTAGCTGTAAGTGTGACATTCTATGCTTTAAACATCTAGGTGTCATTGTGGTATTCTTTGTTTTATAAATCTAGCTGTCAGTGTGACATTCTTTGTTTTTAACATCTAGATGTCATTGTGGTATTCTTTGTTTTATAAATCTAGTGTCAGTGTGACATTCTTTGCTTGATACATCTTGCTATCAGTGTGACATTCTTTGTTTTAAACATCTAACTGTCATTGTGGTATTCTTTGTTTTATAAATCTAGCTGTCAGTGTGACATTCTTTGTTTTATACATCTAGCAGTCAGTGTGACATTCTTTGTTTTAAATATATTGCTGTCAGTGTGACATTCTTTGTTTTAAACATCTAGCGGTCAGTGTGACATTCTTTGTTTTATAGATCTAGCTGTCAATGTGACATTCTTTGTTTAATACGTCTAGCTGTCAGTGTAACATTCTTTGTTTTATACATCTAGCTGTCAGTGCGACATTCTTTGTTTTATACATCTAGCTGTCAGTGTATCATTCTTTGTTTTATACATCTAGCTGTCTGTGTAGCATTCTTTGTTTTATACATCTAGCTGTCAGTGTGACATTCTTTGTTTTAAACATCTAGCTGTCAGTGTTGTATTCTTTGTTTTATACATCTAGCTGTCAGTGTGACATTCTTTGTTTTATACATCTAGCTGTCAGTGTGGTATTCGTTGGTTTATACATCTAGCTGTCAGTGTGACATTCTTTGTTTTATACATTTAGCTGTCTGTGTAACATTTTTTGCTTTATACATCTAGCTGTCGGTGTGACATTCTTTGTTTTATACATCTAGCTGTCAGTGTGGTATTCTTTGGTTTATACATCTAGCTGTCAGTGTGACATTCTTTGTTTTATACATCTAGCTGTTAGTGTGACATTCTTTGTTTTAAACATCTTGCTGTCAGTGTGACATTCTTTTTTATATACATCTAGCTGTCAGTGTAACATTCTTTGTTTTATACATCTAGCTGTCAGTGTGACATTCTTTGTTTTAAACATCTAGCTGTCAGTGTGACATTCTTTGTTTTATACATCTAGCTATCAGTGTGACATTCTTTGTTTTAAACATCTTGCTGTCAGTGTGACATTCTTTGATTTATACATCTAGCTGTCAGTGTAACATTCTTTGTTTTATACATCTAGCTGTCAGTGTGGCATTCTTTGTTTTAAACATCTAGCTGTCAGTGCAGCATTTTATGCTTTATACATATAGCTGTCAGTGTGACATTCTTTGTTTGAAACATCTAGCTGTCATTGTGGTATTCTTTGTTTTATAAATCTAGCTGTCAGTGTGACATCTTTGCTTTATACATATAGCAGTAAGTGTAATATTCTTTGTTTTATACATCTAGCTGTCAGTGTGACATTCTTTGTTTTATACATCTAGTTGTCAGTGTAACATTCTTTGTTTTAAACATCTAGCTGTCAGTGTGACATTCTTTGTTTTATACATCTAGCTGTCAGTGTTGTATTCTTTGTTTTATACATCTAGCTGTCAGTGTGACATTCTTTGTTTTAAGCATCTAGTTGTCAGTGTGGTATTCTTTGTTTTATACATCTAGCTGTCAGTGTGACATTCTTTGTTTGTATACATCTAACTGTCAGTGTGACATTCTTTGTTTTATAAATCTAGCTGTCAGTGTGACATTCTATGCTTTAAACATCTAGCTGTCATTGTGGTATTCTTTGTTTTATAAATCTAGCTGTCAGTGTGACATTCTTTGTTTTAAACATCTAGCTGTCATTGTGGTATTCTTTGTTTTATACATCTAGCTGTCAGTGTAACATTCTTTGTTTTATACATCTAGCTGTCAGTGTGACATTATTTGTTTAAAACATCTAGCTGTCAGTGTGACATTCTTTGTTTTATACATCTAGCTGTCAGTGTGACATTCTTTGTTTTAAACAGCTAGCTGTCAGTGTAGTATTCTTTGCTTAATACATCTAGTTGTCAGTGTGACATTCTTTGTTTTATACATCTAGCAGTCAGTGTGGTATTCTTTGTTTTATACATCTAGCTGTCTGTATAACATTCTTTGTTTTAAACATCTAGCTGTCTGTGTGGTATTCTTTGTTTTATACATCTAGCTGTCGGTGTGACATTTGTTGTTTTATACATCTAGCAGTCAGTGTAACATTCTTTGTTTTATACATCTAGCTGTCAGTGTGGTATTCTTTGTTTTATGCATCTAGCTGTCAGTGTAGCATTCTTTGTTTTAAGCATCTAGCTGTAAGTGTGACATTCTTTGTTTTATTCATCTAGCTGTCAGTGTGACATTCTTTGTTTTATACATCTAGCTGTCAGTGTGACATTCTTTGTTTTACACATCTAGTTGTCAGTGTGACATTCTTTGTTTTATACATCTAGCTGTCAGTGTGACATTCTTTGTTTTATACATCTAGCTGTCAGTGTGACATTCTTTGTTTTAAACATCTAGCGGTCAGTGTGACATTCTTTGTTTTATAGATCTAGCTGTCAATGTGACATTCTTTGTTTTATACCTCTAGCTGTCAGTGTGACATTCTTTGTTTTAAACATCTAGCTGTCAATTTGGTATTCTTTGTTTTATACATATAGCAGTCAGTGTGACATTCTTTATTTTTATACATCTAACTGTCAGTGTGACATTCTTTGTTTTATACATCTAGCTGTCAGTGTGACATTCTTTGTTTTTATACATCTAACTGTCAGTGTGACATTCTTTGTTTTAAACATCTAACTGTCAGTGTGACAATCTTTGTTTTAAACATCTAGCTGTCAGTGTGACATTCTTTGCTATACACATCTAGCTGTCAGTGTAACATTCTTTGTTTTATACATCTAGCTGTCAGTGTGACATTCTTTGTTTTAAACATCTAGCTGTCAGTGTTGTATTCTTTGTTTTATACATCTAGCTGTCAGTGTGACATTCTTTGTTTTATACATCTAGTCGTCAGTGTGGTATTCGTTGGTTTATACATCTAGCTGTCAGTGTGACATTCTTTGTTTTATACATCTAGCTGTCAGTGTGACATTCTTTGTTTAATACATCTAGCTGTCAGTGTAACATTCTTTGTTTTATACATCTAGCTGTCAGTGCGACATTCTTTGTTTTATACATCTAGCTGTCAGTGTAGCGTTCTTTGTTTTATACATCTAGCTGTCAGTGTGACATTCTTTGTTTTATACATCTAGCTGTCAGTGTGACATTCTATGTTTAATACATCTAGCTGTCTGTGTAACATTCTTTGTTTTATACATCTAGCTGTCAGTGCGACATTCTTTGCTTTATACATCTAGCTGTCAGTGTAGCATTCTTTGTTTTATACATCTAGCTGTCTGTGTAGCATTCTTTGTTTTATACATCTAGCTGTCAGTGTAGCATTCTTTGTGTTATACATCTAGCTGTCTGTGTAGCATTCTTTGTTTTATACATCTAGCTGTCATTGTGGTATTCTTTGTTTTATACATCTAGCTGTCTGTGTAGCATTCTTTGTTTTATACATCTAGCTGTCAGTGTGGTATTCTTTATTTTATGCAACTAGCTGTCAGTGTGACATTCTTTGTTTGATGCATCTAGCTGTCATTGTAGCATTTTTTGTTTTAAACATCTAGCTGTCTGTGTGACATTCTTTGTTTTTTACATCTAGCTGTCAGTGTAGCATTCTTTGTTTTATACATCTAGCTGTCAGTGTGACATTCTTTGTTTTATACATCTAGCTGTCAGTGTAACATTCTTTGTTTTATACATCTAGCTGTCAGTGTGACATTCTTTGTTTTATACATCTAGCTATCAGTGTGACATTCTTTGTTTGTATACATCTAACTGTCAGTGTGACATTCTTTGTTTTATAAATCTAGCTGTAAGTGTGACATTCTATGCTTTAAACATCTAGGTGTCATTGTGGTATTCTTTGTTTTATAAATCTAGCTGTCAGTGTGACATTCTTTGTTTTTAACATCTAGATGTCATTGTGGTATTCTTTGTTTTATAAATCTAGTGTCAGTGTGACATTCTTTGCTTGATACATCTTGCTATCAGTGTGACATTCTTTGTTTTAAACATCTAACTGTCATTGTGGTATTCTTTGTTTTATAAATCTAGCTGTCAGTGTGACATTCTTTGTTTTATACATCTAGCAGTCAGTGTGACATTCTTTGTTTTAAATATATTGCTGTCAGTGTGACATTCTTTGTTTTAAACATCTAGCGGTCAGTGTGACATTCTTTGTTTTATAGATCTAGCTGTCAATGTGACATTCTTTGTTTAATACATCTAGCTGTCAGTGTATCATTCTTTGTTTTATACATCTAGCTGTCTGTGTAGCATTCTTTGTTTTATACATCTAGCTGTCAGTGTAGCATTCTTTGTTTTATACATCTAGCTGTCTGTGTATCATTCTTTGTTTTATACATCTAGCTGTCATTGTGGTATTCTTTGTTTTATACATCTAACTGTCTGTGTAGCATTCTTTGTTTTATACATCTAGCTGTCAGTGTGGTATTCTTTATTTTATACATCTAGCTGTCAGTGTGACATTCTTTGTTTGATGCATCTAGCTGTCATTGTAGCATTGTTTGGTTTTAAACATCTAGCTGTCTGTGCGACATTCTTTGTTTTTTACACCTAGCTGTCAGTGTAGCATTCTTTGTTTTATACATCTAGCTGTCAGTGTGACATTCTTTGTTTTATACATCTAGCTGTCAGTGTAACATTCTTTGTTTTATACATCTAGCTGTAAGTGTGACATTCTTTGTTTTATACATCTAGCTATCAGTGTGACATTCTTTGTTTTAAGCATATAGTTGTCAGTGTGGTATTCTTTGTTTTATACATCTAGCTGTCAGTGTGACATTCTTTGTTTGTATACATCTAACTGTCAGTGTGACATTCTTTGTTTTATAAATCTAGCTGTCAGTGTGACATTCTTTGCTTTTAACATCTAGATGTCATTGTGGTATTCTTTGTTTTATAAATCTAGCTGTCAGTGTAACATTCTTTGTTTTTAACATCTAGATGTCATTGTGGTATTCTTTGTTTTATAAATCTAGCTGTCAGTGTGACATTCTTTGTTTTATACATCTAGCTATCAGTGTGACATTCATTGTTTTATACATCTAGCTGTCAGTGTGACATTCCTTGTTTTATACATCTAGCTGTCAGTGTGACATTCTTTGTTTTAAACAGCTAGCTGTCAGTGTAGTATTCTTTGCTTAATACATCTAGCTGTCAGTGTGACATTCTTTGTTTTATACATCTAGCTGTCAGTGTGACATTCTTTGTTTTATACATCTAGCTGTCAGTGTGACATTCTTTGTTTTATACATCTAGCTGTCAGTGTGACATTCTTTGTTTTACACATCTAGTTGTCAGTGTGACATTCTTTGTTTTATACATCTAGCTGCCAGTGTGACATTCTTTGTTTTATACATCTAGCTGTCAGTGTGACATTCTTTGTTTTAAACATCTAGCGGTCAGTGTGACATTCTTTGTTTTATAGATCTAGCTGTCAATGTGACATTCTTTGTTTGATACCTCTAGCTGTCAGTGTGACATTCTTTGTTTTAAACATCTAGCTGTCAATGTGGTATTCTTTGTTTTATACATCTAGCAGTCAGTGTGACATTCTTTGTTTTTATACATCTAACTGTCAGTGTAACATTCTTTGTTTTATACATCTAGCTGTCTGTGTAACATTCTTTGTTTTAAACATCTATCTGTCCGTGTGGTATTCTTTGTTTTCTACATTTAGCTGTCGGTGTGACATTTGTTGTTTTATACATCTAGCAGTCAGTGTGACATTCTTTGTTTTATACATCTAGCTGTCAGTGTGGTATTCTTTGTTTTATGCATCTAGCTGTCAGTGTAGCATTGTTTGTTTTAAACATCTAACTGTCAGTGTGACATTCTTTGTTTTATACATTTAGCTCTCAGTGTGACATTCTTTGTTTTATACATCTAGCTGTCAGTGTGACATTCTTTGTTTTATACATCTAGCTGTCAGTGTGACATTCTTTGTTTTATACATCTAGCTGTCAGTGTGACATTCTTTGTTTTATACATCTAGCTGTCAGTGTGACATTCCTTGTTTTATACATCTAGCTGTCAGTGTGACATTCTTTGTTTTAAACATCTAGCGGTCAGTGTGACATTCTTTGTTTTATACATCTAGCTGTCAGTGTGACATTCTTTGTTTTATACATGTAGCTGTCAGTGTGACATTCTTTGTTTTATGCATCTAGCTGTCAGTGTAGCATTCTTTGTTTTAAGCATCTAGCTGTAAGTGTGACATTCTTTGTTTTATTCATCTAGCTGTCAGTGTGACATTCTTTGTTTTATACATCTAGCTGTCAGTGTGACATTCTTTGTTTTACACATCTAGTTGTCAGTGTGACATTCTTTGTTTTATACATCTAGCTGCCAGTGTGACATTCTTTGTTTTATACATCTAGCTGTCAGTGTGACATTCTTTGTTTTAAACATCTAGCGGTCAGTGTGACATTCTTTGTTTTATAGATCTAGCTGTCAATGTGACATTCTTTGTTTGATACCTCTAGCTGTCAGTGTGACATTCTTTGTTTTAAACATCTAGCTGTCAATGTGGTATTCTTTGTTTTATACATCTAGCAGTCAGTGTGACATTCTTTGTTTTTATACATCTAACTGTCAGTGTAACATTCTTTGTTTATACATCTAGCTGTCAGTGTGACATTCTTTGTTTTTATACATCTAACTGTCAGTGTGGTATTCTTTGTTTTATGCATCTAGCTGTCAGTGTAGCATTGTTTGTTTTAAACATCTAACTGTCAGTGTGACATTCTTTGTTTTATACATTTAGCTCTCAGTGTGACATTCTTTGTTTTATACATCTAGCTGTCAGTGTGACATTCTTTGTTTTATACATCTAGCTGTCAGTGTGACATTCTTTGTTTTATACATCTAGCTGTCAGTGTGACATTCTTTGTTTTATACATCTAGCTGTCAGTGTGACATTCCTTGTTTTATGCATCTAGCTGTCAGTGTGACATTCTTTGTTTTAAACATCTAGCGGTCAGTGTGACATTCTTTGTTTTATACATCTAGCTGTCAGTGTGACATTCTTTGTTTTATACATGTAGCTGTCAGTGTGACATTCTTTGTTTTATGCATCTAGCTGTCAGTGTAGCATTCTTTGTTTTAAGCATCTAGCTGTAAGTGTGACATTCTTTGTTTTATTCATCTAGCTGTCAGTGTGACATTCTTTGTTTTATACATCTAGCTGTCAGTGTGACATTCTTTGTTTTACACATCTAGTTGTCAGTGTGACATTCTTTGTTTTATACATCTAGCTGCCAGTGTGACATTCTTTGTTTTATACATCTAGCTGTCAGTGTGACATTCTTTGTTTTAAACATCTAGCGGTCAGTGTGACATTCTTTGTTTTATAGATCTAGCTGTCAATGTGACATTCTTTGTTTGATACCTCTAGCTGTCAGTGTGACATTCTTTGTTTTAAACATCTAGCTGTCAATGTGGTATTCTTTGTTTTATACATCTAGCAGTCAGTGTGACATTCTTTGTTTTTATACATCTAACTGTCAGTGTAACATTCTTTGTTTTATACATCTAGCTGTCAGTGTGACATTCTTTGTTTTTATACATCTAACTGTCAGTGTGACATTCTTTGTTTTATACATCTAGCTGTCAGTGTGGTATTCTTTGTTTTATACATCTAGCTGTCAGTGTGACATTCTTTGTTTTAAACATCTAACTGTCAGTGTGACATTCTTTGTTTTATACATCTAGCTCTCAGTGTGACATTCTTTGTTTTATACATCTAGCTGTCAGTGTGACATTCTTTGTTTTATACATCTAGCTGTCAGTGTGACATTCTTTGTTTTATACATCTAGCTGTCAGTGTAACATTCTTTGTTTTATACATCTAGCTGTCAGTGTGACATTCTTTGTTTGTATACATCTAACTGTCAGTGTGACATTCTTTGTTTTATAAATCTAGCTGTCAGTGTGACATTCTATGCTTTAAACATCTAGGTGTCATTGTGGTATTCTTTGTTTTATAAATCTAGCTGTCAGTGTGACATTCTTTGTTTTTAACATCTAGATGTCATTGTGGTATTCTTTGTTTTATAAATCTAGCTGTCAGTGTGACATTCTTTGTTTTATACATCTAGCAGTCAGTGTGACATTCTTTGTTTTAAATATCTTGCTGTCAGTGTGGTATTCTTTGTTTTATACATCTAGCTGTCAGTGTGACATTCTTTGTTTTAAACATCTAGCTGTCAGTGTGACATTCTTTGTTTTTATACATCTAACTGTTAGTGTGACATTCTGTGTTTTAAACATCTAGCTTTCAATGTGGTATTCTTTGTTTTATACATCTAGCTGTCAGTGTGACATTCTTTGTTTTAAACATCTAGCTGTCATTGTGGTATTCTTTGTTTTATAAATCTAGCTGTCAGTGTGACATTCTTTGTTTTATACATCTAGCTGTCAGTGCGACATTCTTTGCTTTATACATCTAGCTGTCAGTGTAGCATTCTTTGTTTTATACATCTAGCTGTCTGTGTAGCATTCTTTGTTTTATACATCTAGCTGTCAGTGTAGCATTCTTTGTTTTATACATCTAGCTGTCTGTGTAACATTCTTTGTTTTATACATCTAGCTGTCATTGTGGTATTCTTTGTTTTATACATCTAGCTGTCTGTGTAGCATTCTTTGTTTTATACATCTAGCTGTCAGTGTGGTATTCTTTATTTTATGCATCTAGCTGTCAGTGTGACATTCTTTGTTTGATGCATCTAGCTGTCATTGTAGCATTGTTTGTTTTAAACATCTAGCTGTCTGTGCGACATTCTTTGTTTTTTACATCTAGCTGTCAGTGTAGCATTCTTTGTTTTATACATCTAGCTGTCAGTGTGACATTCTCTGTTTTATACATCTAGCTGTCAGTGTAACATTCTTTGTTTTATACATCTAGCTGCCAGTGTGACATTCTTTGTTTTATACATCTAGCTATCAGTGTGACATTCTTTGTTTTAAGCATCTAGTTGTCAGTGTGGTATTCTTTGTTTTATACATCTAGCTGTCAGTGTGACATTCTTTGTTTGTATACATCTAACTGTCAGTGTGACATTCTTTGTTTTATAAATCTAGCTGTCAGTGTGACATTCTATGCTTTAAACATCTAGGTGTCATAGTGGTATTCTTTGTTTTATAAATCTAGCTGTCAGTGTGACATTCTTTGTTTTTAACATCTAGATGTCATTGTGGTATTCTTTGTTTTATAAATCTAGTGTCAGTGTGACATTCTTTGCTTGATACATCTAGCTATCAGTGTGACATTCTTTGTTTTAAACATCTAACTGTCATTGTGGTATTCTTTGTTTTATAAATCTAGCTGTCAGTGTGACATTCTTTGTTTTATACATCTAGCAGTCAGTGTGACATTCTTTGTTTTAAATATCTTGCTGTCAGTGTGACATTCTTTGTTTTAAACATCTAGCGGTCAGTGTGACATTCTTTGTTTTATAGATCTAGCTGTCAATGTGACATTCTTTGTTTAATACATCTAGCTGTCAGTGTAACATTCTTTGTTTTATACATCTAGCTGTCAGTGTATCATTCTTTGTTTTATACATCTAGCTGTCAGTGTGACATTCTTTGTTTTATACATCTAGCTGTCAGTGTGACATTCTATGTTTAATACATCTAGCTGTCTGTGTAACATTCTTTGTTTTATACATCTAGCTGTCAGTGCGACATTCTTTGTTTTATACATCTAGCTGTCAGTGTAGCATTCTTTGTTTTATACATCTAGCTGTCTGTGTAGCATTCTTTGTTTTATACATCTAGCTGTCAGTGTAGCATTCTTTGTTTTATACATCTAGCTGTCTGTGTATCATTCTTTGTTTTATACATCTAGCTGTCATTGTGGTATTCTTTGTTTTATACATCTAACTGTCTGTGTAGCATTCTTTGTTTTATACATCTAGCTGTCAGTGTGGTATTCTTTATTTTATACATCTAGCTGTCAGTGTGACATTCTTTGTTTGATGCATCTAGCTGTCATTGTAGCATTGTTTGGTTTTAAACATCTAGCTGTCTGTGCGACATTCTTTGTTTTTTACATCTAGCTGTCAGTGTAGCATTCTTTGTTTTATACATCTAGCTGTCAGTGTGACATTCTTTGTTTTATACATCTAGCTGTCAGTGTAACATTCTTTGTTTTATACATCTAACTGTCAGTGTGACATTCTTTGTTTTATACATCTAGCTGTCAGTGTGGTATTCTTTGTTTTATACATCTAGCTGTCAGTGTGACATTCTTTGTTTTAAACATCTAACTGTCAGTGTGACATTCTTTGTTTTATACATCTAGCTCTCAGTGTGACATTCTTTGTTTTATACATCTAGCTGTCAGTGTGACATTCTTTGTTTTATACATCTAGCTGTCAGTGTGACATTCTTTGTTTTATACATCTAGCTGTCAGTGTAACATTCTTTGTTTTATACATCTAGCTGTCAGTGTGACATTCTTTGTTTGTATACATCTAACTGTCAGTGTGACATTCTTTGTTTTATAAATCTAGCTGTCAGTGTGACATTCTATGCTTTAAACATCTAGGTGTCATTGTGGTATTCTTTGTTTTATAAATCTAGCTGTCAGTGTGACATTCTTTGTTTTTAACATCTAGATGTCATTGTGGTATTCTTTGTTTTATAAATCTAGCTGTCAGTGTGACATTCTTTGTTTTATACATCTAGCTATCAGTGTGACATTCTTTGTTTTAAACATCTAACTGTCATTGTGGTATTCTTTGTTTTATAAATCTAGCTGTCAGTGTGACATTCTTTGTTTTATACATCTAGCAGTCAGTGTGACATTCTTTGTTTTAAATATCTTGCTGTCAGTGTGGTATTCTTTGTTTTATACATCTAGCTGTCAGTGTGACATTCTTTGTTTTATACATCTAGCTGTGAGTGTGACATTCTTTGTTTTTATACATCTAACTGTTAGTGTGACATTCTGTGTTTTAAACATCTAGCTGTCAGTGTGGTATTCTTTGTTTTATACATCTAGCTGTCAGTGCGACATTCTTTGCTTTATACATCTAGCTGTCAGTGTAGCATTCTTTGTTTTATACATCTAGCTGTCTGTGTAGCATTCTTTGTTTTATACATCTAGCTGTCAGTGTAGCATTCTTTGTTTTATACATCTAGCTGTCTGTGTAGCATTCTTTGTTTTATACATCTAGCTGTCATTGTGGTATTCTTTGTTTTATACATCTAACTGTCTGTGTAGCATTCTTTGTTTTATACATCTAGCTGTCAGTGTGGTATTCTTTATTTTATACATCTAGCTGTCAGTGTGACATTCTTTGTTTGATGCATCTAGCTGTCATTGTAGCATTGTTTGTTTTAAACATCTAGCTGTCTGTGCGACATTCTTTGTTTTTTACATCTAGCTGTCAGTGTAGCATTCTTTGTTTTATACATCTAGCTGTCAGTGTGACATTCTTTGTTTTATACATCTAGCTGTCAGTGTAACATTCTTTGTTTTATACATCTAGCTGTCAGTGTGACATTCTTTGTTTTATACATCTAGCTATCAGTGTGACATTTTTTGTTTTAAGCATCTAGTTGTCAGTGTGGTATTCTTTGTTTTATACATCTAGCTGTCAGTGTGACATTCTTTGTTTGTATACATCTAACTGTCAGTGTGACATTCTTTGTTTTATAAATCTAGCTGTCAGTGTGACATTCTATGCTTTAAACATCTAGGTGTCATTGTGGTATTCTTTGTTTTATAAATCTAGCTGTCAGTGTGACATTCTTTGTTTTTAACATCTAGATGTCATTGTGGTATTCTATGTTTTATAAATCTAGTGTCAGTGTGACATTCTTTGCTTGATACATCTAGCTATCAGTGTGACATTCTTTGTTTTAAACATCTAACTGTCATTGTGGTATTCTTTGTTTTATAAATCTAGCTGTCAGTGTGACATTCTTTGTTTTATACATCTAGCAGTCAGTGTGACATTCTTTGTTTTAAATATCTTGCTGTCAGTGTGACATTCTTTGTTTTAAACATCTAGCGGTCAGTGTGACATTCTTTGTTTTATAGATCTAGCTGTCAATGTGACATTCTTTGTTTAATACATCTAGCTGTCAGTGTAACATTCTTTGTTTTATACATCTAGCTGTCAGTGTATCATTCTTTGTTTTATACATCTAGCTGTCAGTGTGACATTCTTTGTTTTATACATCTAGCTGTCAGTGTGACATTCTATGTTTAATACATCTAGCTGTCTGTGTAACATTCTTTGTTTTATACATCTAGCTGTCAGTGCGACATTCTTTGTTTTATACATCTAGCTGTCAGTGTAGCATTGTTTGTTTTAAACATCTAGCTGTCTGTGCGACATTCTTTGTTTTTTACATCTAGCTGTCAGTGTAGCATTCTTTGTTTTATACATCTAGCTGTCAGTGTGACATTCTTTGTTTTATACATCTAGCTGTCAGTGTAACATTCTTTGTTTTATACATCTAGCTGTCAGTGTGACATTCTTTGTTTTATACATCTAGCTATCAGTGTGACATTCTTTGTATTAACATCTAGCGGTCAGTGTGACATTCTTTGTTTTATAGATCTAGCTGTCAATGTGACATTCTTTGTTTTATACATCTAGCTGTCAGTGTGACATTCTTTGTTTTAAGCATCTAGTTGTCAGTGTGGTATTCTTTGTTTTATACATCTAGCTGTCAGTGTGACATTCTTTGTTTGTATACATCTAACTGTCAGTGTGACATTCTTTGTTTTATAAATCTAGCTGTCAGTGTGACATTCTATGCTTTAAACATCTAGGTGTCATTGTGGTATTCTTTGTTTTATAAATCTAGCTGTCAGTGTGACATTCTTTGTTTTTAACATCTAGATGTCATTGTGGTATTCTATGTTTTATAAATCTAGTGTCAGTGTGACATTCTTTGCTTGATACATCTAGCTATCAGTGTGACATTCTTTGTTTTAAACATCTAACTGTCATTGTGGTATTCTTTGTTTTATAAATCTAGCTGTCAGTGTGACATTCTTTGTTTTATACATCTAGCAGTCAGTGTGACATTCTTTGTTTTAAATATCTTGCTGTCAGTGTGACATTCTTTGTTTTAAACATCTAGCGGTCAGTGTGACATTCTTTGTTTTATAGATCTAGCTGTCAATGTGACATTCTTTGTTTAATACATCTAGCTGTCAGTGTAACATTCTTTGTTTTATACATCTAGCTGTCAGTGTATCATTCTTTGTTTTATACATCTAGCTGTCAGTGTGACATTCTTTGTTTTATACATCTAGCTGTCAGTGTGACATTCTATGTTTAATACATCTAGCTGTCTGTGTAACATTCTTTGTTTTATACATCTAGCTGTCAGTGCGACATTCTTTGTTTTATACATCTAGCTGTCAGTGTAGCATTCTTTGTTTTATACATCTAGCTGTCTGTGTAGCATTCTTTGTTTTATACATCTAGCTGTCAGTGTAGCATTCTTTGTTTTATACATCTAGCTGTCTGTGTATCATTCTTTGTTTTATACATCTAGCTGTCATTGTGGTATTCTTTGTTTTATACATCTAACTGTCTGTGTAGCATTCTTTGTTTTATACATCTAGCTGTCAGTGTGGTATTCTTTATTTTATACATCTAGCTGTCAGTGTGACATTCTTTGTTTTATACATCTAGCTGTCAGTGTGACATTCTTTGTTTTAAGCATATAGTTGTCAGTGTGGTATTCTTTGTTTTATACATCTAGCTGTCAGTGTGACATTCTTTGTTTGTATACATCTAACTGTCAGTGTGACATTCTTTGTTTTATAAATCTAGCTGTCAGTGTGACATTCTTTGCTTTTAACATCTAGATGTCATTGTGGTATTCTTTGTTTTATAAATCTAGCTGTCAGTGTGACATTCTTTGTTTTTAACATCTAGATGTCATTGTGGTATTCTTTGTTTTATAAATCTAGCTGTCAGTGTGACATTCTTTGTTTTATACATCTAGCTATCAGTGTGACATTCATTGTTTTATACATCTAGTTGTCAGTGTGACATTCCTTGTTTTATACATCTAGCTGTCAGTGTGACATTCTTTGTTTTAAACAGCTAGCTGTCAGTGTAGTATTCTTTGCTTAATACATCTAGCTGTCAGTGTGACATTCTTTGTTTTATACATCTAGCAGTCAGTGTGGTATTCTTTGTTTTATACATCTAGCTGTCTGTGTAACATTCTTTGTTTTAAACATCTATCTGTCCGTGTGGTATTCTTTGTTTTCTACATTTAGCTGTCGGTGTGACATTTGTTGTTTTATACATCTAGCAGTCAGTGTGACATTCTTTGTTTTATACATCTAGCTGTCAGTGTGGTATTCTTTGTTTTATGCATCTAGCTGTCAGTGTAGCATTGTTTGTTTTAAACATCTAACTGTCAGAGTGACATTCTTTGTTTTATACATTTAGCTCTCAGTGTGACATTCTTTGTTTTATACATCTAGCTGTCAGTGTGACATTCTTTGTTTTTTACATCTAGCTGTCAGTGTGACATTCTTTGTTTTATACATCTAGCTGTCAGTGTGACATTCTTTGTTTTATACATCTAGCTGTCAGTGTGACATTCCTTGTTTTATACATCTAGCTGTCAGTGTGACATTCTTTGTTTTAAACATCTAGCGGTCAGTGTGACATTCTTTGTTTTATACATCTAGCTGTCAGTGTGACATTCTTTGTTTTATACAAGTAGCTGTCAGTGTGACATTCTTTGTTTTATGCATCTAGCTGTCAGTGTAGCATTCTTTGTTTTAAGCATCTAGCTGTAAGTGTGACATTCTTTGTTTTATTCATCTAGCTGTCAGTGTGACATTCTTTGTTTTATACATCTAGCTGTCAGTGTGACATTCTTTGTTTTACACATCTAGTTGTCAGTGTGACATTCTTTGTTTTATACATCTAGCTGCCAGTGTGACATTCTTTGTTTTATACATCTAGCTGTCAGTGTGACATTCTTTGTTTTAAACATCTAGCGGTCAGTGTGACATTCTTTGTTTTATAGATCTAGCTGTCAATGTGACATTCTTTGTTTGATACCTCTAGCTGTCAGTGTGACATTCTTTGTTTTAAACATCTAGCTGTCAATGTGGTATTCTTTGTTTTATACATCTAGCAGTCAGTGTGACATTCTTTGTTTTTATACATCTAACTGTCAGTGTAACATTCTTTGTTTTATACATCTAGCTGTCAGTGTGACATTCTTTGTTTTTATACATCTAACTGTCAGTGTGACATTCTTTGTTTTATACATCTAGCTGTCAGTGTGGTATTCTTTGTTTTATACATCTAGCTGTCAGTGTGACATTCTTTGTTTTAAACATCTAACTGTCAGTGTGACATTCTTTGTTTTATACATCTAGCTCTCAGTGTGACATTCTTTGTTTTATACATCTAGCTGTCAGTGTGACATTCTTTGTTTTATACATCTAGCTGTCAGTGTGACATTCTTTGTTTTATACATCTAGCTGTCAGTGTAACATTCTTTGTTTTATACATCTAGCTGTCAGTGTGACATTCTTTGTTTGTATACATCTAACTGTCAGTGTGACATTCTTTGTTTTATAAATCTAGCTGTCAGTGTGACATTCTATGCTTTAAACATCTAGGTGTCATTGTGGTATTCTTTGTTTTATAAATCTAGCTGTCAGTGTGACATTCTTTGTTTTTAACATCTAGATGTCATTGTGGTATTCTTTGTTTTATAAATCTAGCTGTCAGTGTGACATTCTTTGTTTTATACATCTAGCTATCAGTGTGACATTCTTTGTTTTAAACATCTAACTGTCATTGTGGTATTCTTTGTTTTATAAATCTAGCTGTCAGTGTGACATTCTTTGTTTTATACATCTAGCAGTCAGTGTGACATTCTTTGTTTTAAATATCTTGCTGTCAGTGTGGTATTCTTTGTTTTATACATCTAGCTGTCAGTGTGACATTCTTTGTTTTATACATCTAGCTGTCAGTGTGACATTCTTTGTTTTTATACATCTAACTGTTAGTGTGACATTCTGTGTTTTAAACATCTAGCTGTCAGTGTGGTATTCTTTGTTTTATACATCTAGCTGTCAGTGTGACATTCTTTGTTTTAAACATCTAGCTGTCATTGTGGTATTCTTTGTTTTATAAATCTAGCTGTCAGTGTGACATTCTTTGTTTTATACATCTAGCTGTCAGTGTGACATTCTTTGTTTTAAAAATCTTGCTGTCAGTGTGACATTCTTTGTTTTAAACAGCTAGCGGTCAGTGTAGTATTCTTTGCTTAATACATCTAGCTGTCAGTCTGACATTCTTTGTTTTATAAATCTAGCTGTCAGTGTGACATTCTTTGTTTTATACATCTAGCTCTCAGTGTGACATTCTTTGTTTTAAACATCTTGCTGTCAGTGTGGTATTCTTTGTTTTATACATCTAGCTGTCAGTGTGACATTCTTTGTTTTATACATCTAGCTGTCAGTGTGACATTCTTTGTTTTTATACATCTAACTGTTAGTGTGACATTCTGTGTTTTAAACATCTAGCTGTCAGTGTGGTATTCTTTGTTTTATACATCTAGCTGTCAGTGCGACATTCTTTGCTTTATACATCTAGCTGTCAGTGTAGCATTCTTTGTTTTATACATCTAGCTGTCTGTGTAGCATTCTTTGTTTTATACATCTAGCTGTCAGTGTAACATTCTTTGTTTTATACATCTAGCTGTCAGTGTATCATTCTTTGTTTTATACATCTAGCTGTCAGTGTGACATTCTTTGTTTTATACATCTAGCTGTCAGTGTGACATTCTATGTTTAATACATCTAGCTGTCTGTGTAACATTCTTTGTTTTATACATCTAGCTGTCAGTGCGACATTCTTTGTTTTATACATCTAGCTGTCAGTGTAGCATTGTTTGTTTTAAACATCTAGCTGTCTGTGCGACATTCTTTGTTTTTTACATCTAGCTGTCAGTGTAGCATTCTTTGTTTTATACATCTAGCTGTCAGTGTGACATTCTTTGTTTTATACATCTAGCTGTCAGTGTAACATTCTTTGTTTTATACATCTAGCTGTCAGTGTGACATTCTTTGTTTTATACATCTAGCTATCAGTGTGACATTCTTTGTTTTAAGCATCTAGTTGTCAGTGTGGTATTCTTTGTTTTATACATCTAGCTGTCAGTGTGACATTCTTTGTTTGTATACATCTAACTGTCAGTGTGACATTCTTTGTTTTATAAATCTAGCTGTCAGTGTGACATTCTATGCTTTAAACATCTAGGTGTCATTGTGGTATTCTTTGTTTTATAAATCTAGCTGTCAGTGTGACATTCTTTGTTTTTAACATCTAGATGTCATTGTGGTATTCTATGTTTTATAAATCTAGTGTCAGTGTGACATTCTTTGCTTGATACATCTAGCTATCAGTGTGACATTCTTTGTTTTAAACATCTAACTGTCATTGTGGTATTCTTTGTTTTATAAATCTAGCTGTCAGTGTGACATTCTTTGTTTTATACATCTAGCAGTCAGTGTGACATTCTTTGTTTTAAATATCTTGCTGTCAGTGTGACATTCTTTGTTTTAAACATCTAGCGGTCAGTGTGACATTCTTTGTTTTATAGATCTAGCTGTCAATGTGACATTCTTTGTTTAATACATCTAGCTGTCAGTGTAACATTCTTTGTTTTATACATCTAGCTGTCAGTGTATCATTCTTTGTTTTATACATCTAGCTGTCAGTGTGACATTCTTTGTTTTATACATCTAGCTGTCAGTGTGACATTCTATGTTTAATACATCTAGCTGTCTGTGTAACATTCTTTGTTTTATACATCTAGCTGTCAGTGCGACATTCTTTGTTTTATACATCTAGCTGTCAGTGTAGCATTCTTTGTTTTATACATCTAGCTGTCTGTGTAGCATTCTTTGTTTTATACATCTAGCTGTCAGTGTAGCATTCTTTGTTTTATACATCTAGCTGTCTGTGTATCATTCTTTGTTTTATACATCTAGCTGTCATTGTGGTATTCTTTGTTTTATACATCTAACTGTCTGTGTAGCATTCTTTGTTTTATACATCTAGCTGTCAGTGTGGTATTCTTTATTTTATACATCTAGCTGTCAGTGTGACATTCTTTGTTTTATACATCTAGCTGTCAGTGTGACATTCTTTGTTTGTATACATCTAACTGTCAGTGTGACATTCTTTGTTTTATAAATCTAGCTGTCAGTGTGACATTCTTTGCTTTTAACATCTAGATGTCATTGTGGTATTCTTTGTTTTATAAATCTAGCTGTCAGTGTGACATTCTTTGTTTTTAACATCTAGATGTCATTGTGGTATTCTTTGTTTTATAAATCTAGCTGTCAGTGTGACATTCTTTGTTTTATACATCTAGCTATCAGTGTGACATTCATTGTTTTATACATCTAGTTGTCAGTGTGACATTCTTTGTTTTATACATCTAGCTGTCAGTGTGACATTCTTTGTTTTAAACAGCTAGCTGTCAGTGTAGTATTCTTTGCTTAATACATCTAGCTGTCAGTGTGACATTCTTTGTTTTATACATCTAGCAGTCAGTGTGGTATTCTTTGTTTTATACATCTAGCTGTCTGTGTAACATTCTTTGTTTTAAACATCTATCTGTCCGTGTGGTATTCTTTGTTTTCTACATTTAGCTGTCGGTGTGACATTTGTTGTTTTATACATCTAGCAGTCAGTGTGACATTCTTTGTTTTATACATCTAGCTGTCAGTGTGGTATTCTTTGTTTTATGCATCTAGCTGTCAGTGTAGCATTGTTTGTTTTAAACATCTAACTGTCAGAGTGACATTCTTTGTTTTATACATTTAGCTCTCAGTGTGACATTCTTTGTTTTATACATCTAGCTGTCAGTGTGACATTCTTTGTTTTATACATCTAGCTGTCAGTGTGACATTCTTTGTTTTACACATCTAGTTGTCAGTGTGACATTCTTTGTTTTATACATCTAGCTGCCAGTGTGACATTCTTTGTTTTATGCATCTAGCTGTCAGTGTAGCATTCTTTGTTTTAAGCATCTAGCTGTAAGTGTGACATTCTTTGTTTTATTCATCTAGCTGTCAGTGTGACATTCTTTGTTTTATACATCTAGCTGTCAGTGTGACATTCTTTGTTTTACACATCTAGTTGTCAGTGTGACATTCTTTGTTTTATACATCTAGCTGCCAGTGTGACATTCTTTGTTTTATACATCTAGCTGTCAGTGTGACATTCTTTGTTTTAAACATCTAGCGGTCAGTGTGACATTCTTTGTTTTATAGATCTAGCTGTCAATGTGACATTCTTTGTTTGATACCTCTAGCTGTCAGTGTGACATTCTTTGTTTTAAACATCTAGCTGTCAATGTGGTATTCTTTGTTTTATACATCTAGCAGTCAGTGTGACATTCTTTGTTTTTATACATCTAACTGTCAGTGTAACATTCTTTGTTTTATACATCTAGCTGTCAGTGTGACATTCTTTGTTTTTATACATCTAACTGTCAGTGTGACATTCTTTGTTTTATACATCTAGCTGTCAGTGTGGTATTCTTTGTTTTATACATCTAGCTGTCAGTGTGACATTCTTTGTTTTAAACATCTAACTGTCAGTGTGACATTCTTTGTTTTATACATCTAGCTCTCAGTGTGACATTCTTTGTTTTATACATCTAGCTGTCAGTGTGACATTCTTTGTTTTATACATCTAGCTGTCAGTGTGACATTCTTTGTTTTATACATCTAGCTGTCAGTGTAACATTCTTTGTTTTATACATCTAGCTGTCAGTGTGACATTCTTTGTTTGTATACATCTAACTGTCAGTGTGACATTCTTTGTTTTATAAATCTAGCTGTCAGTGTGACATTCTATGCTTTAAACATCTAGGTGTCATTGTGGTATTCTTTGTTTTATAAATCTAGCTGTCAGTGTGACATTCTTTGTTTTTAACATCTAGATGTCATTGTGGTATTCTTTGTTTTATAAATCTAGCTGTCAGTGTGACATTCTTTGTTTTATACATCTAGCTATCAGTGTGACATTCTTTGTTTTAAACATCTAACTGTCATTGTGGTATTCTTTGTTTTATAAATCTAGCTGTCAGTGTGACATTCTTTGTTTTAAATATCTTGCTGTCAGTGTGGTATTCTTTGTTTTATACATCTAGCTGTCAGTGTGACATTCTTTGTTTTATACATCTAGCTGTCAGTGTGACATTCTTTGTTTTTATACATCTAACTGTTAGTGTGACATTCTGTGTTTTAAACATCTAGCTGTCAGTGTGGTATTCTTTGTTTTATACATCTAGCTGTCAGTGTGACATTCTTTGTTTTAAACATCTAGCTGTCATTGTGGTATTCTTTGTTTTATACATCTAGCTGTCAGTGTGACATTCTTTGTTTTAAAAATCTTGCTGTCAGTGTGACATTCTTTGTTTTAAACAGCTAGCGGTCAGTGTAGTATTCTTTGCTTAATACATCTAGCTGTCAGTCTGACATTCTTTGTTTTATAAATCTAGCTGTCAGTGTGACATTCTTTGTTTTATACATCTAGCTCTCAGTGTGACATTCTTTGTTTTAAACATCTTGCTGTCCGTGTGGTATTCTTTGTTTTATACATCTAGCTGTCAGTGTAACATTCTTTGTTTTATACATCTAGCTGTCAGTGTGACATTATTTGTCTTAAACATCTAGCTGTCAGTGTGACATTCTTTGTTTTATACATCTAGCTGTCAGTGTGACATTCTTTGTTTTATACATCTAGCTGTCAGTGTGACATTCTTTGTTTTTATACATCCAACTGTCAGTGTGACATTCTTTGTTTTAAACATCTAGCTGTCAGTGTGGTATTCTTTGTTTTATACATCTAGCTGTCAGTGTGACATTCTTTCTTTTAAACATCTAGCTGTCATTGTGGTATTTTTTGTTTTATAAATCTAGCTGTCAATGTGACATTCTTTGTTTTATACATCTAGCTATCAGTGTGACATTCTTTGTTTTAAAAATCTTGCTGTCAGTGTGACATTCTTTGTTTTAAGCAGCTAGCTGTCAGTGTAGTATTCTTTGCTTAATACATCTAGCTGTCAGTGTGACATTCTTTGTTTTATACATCTAGCAGTCAGTGTGGTATTCTTTGTTTTATACATCTAGCTGTCTGTGTAACATTCTTTGTTTTAAACATCTAGCTGTCCGTGTGGTATTCTTTGTTTTATACATTTAGCTGTCGGTGTGACATTTGTTGTTTTATACATCTAGCAGTCAGTGTGAAATTCTTTGTTTTATACATCTAGCTGTCAGTGTGGTATTCTTTGTTTTATGCATCTAGCTGTCATTGTAGCATTCTTTGTTTTAAGCATCTAGCTGTAAGTGTGACATTCTTTGTTTTATTCATCTAGCTGTCAGTGTGACATTCTTTGTTTTATACATCTAGCTGTCAGTGTGACATTCTTTGTTTTACACATCTAGTTGTCAGTTTGACATTCTTTGTTTTATACATCTAGCTGTCAGTGTGACATTCTTTGTTCTATACATCTAGCTGTCAGTGTGACATTCTTTGTATTAAACATCTAGCGGTCAGTGTGACATTCTTTGTTTTATAGATCTAGCTGTCAATGTGACATTCTTTGTTTTATACCTCTAGCTGTCAGTGTGACATTCTTTGTTTTAAACATCTAGCTGTCAATGTGGTATTCTTTGTTTTATACATCTAGCAGTCAGCGTGACATTCTTTGTTTTTATACATCTAACTGTCAGTGTGACATTCTTTGTTTTATGCATCTAGCTGTCAGTGTGACATTCTTTGTTTTTTTACATCTAGCTGTCAGTGTGACATTCTTTGTTTTATACATCTAGCTGTCAGTGTGACATTCTTTGTTTTAAACATCTAGCTGTCAGTGTGGTATTCTTTGTTTTATACATCTAGCTGTAAGTGTGACATTCTTTGTTTTAAACATCTAACTGTCAGTGTGACATTCTTTGTTTTATACATCTAGCTCTCAGTGTGACATTCTTTGTTTTATACATCTAGCTGTCAGTGTGACATTCTTTGTTTTATACATCTAGCTGTCAGTGTGACATTCTTTGTTTTAAACATCTAGCGGTCAGTGTGACATTCTTTGTTTTATAGATCTAGCTGTCAGTGTGACATTCTTTGTTTTATACATCTAGCTGTCAGTGTGACATTCTTTGTTTTAAACATCTTGCTGTCAGTGTGACATTCTTTGTTTTATACATCTAGCTGTCAGTGTAACATTCTTTGTTTTATACATCTAGCTGTCAGTGTGACATTCTTTGTTTTATACATCTAGCAGTCAGCGTGACATTCTTTGATCTAAACATCTTGCTGTCAGTGTGACATTCTTTGTTTTAAACATCTAGCTGTCAGTGTAAAATGTTTTGCTTTATACATCTAGCTGTCAGTGTAGCATTTTTTGCTTTATACATCTAGCTGTCAGTGTAACATTCTTTGTTTTATACATCTAGCTGTCAGTGTGACATTCTTTGTTTTATACATCTAGCTGTCATTGTGACATTCTTTGTTTTATAAATCTAGCTGTCAGTGTGACATTCTTTGTTTTATACATCTAGCAGTAAGTGTAATATTCTTTGTTTTATACATCTAGCTGTCAGTGTGACATTCTTTGTTTTATACATCTAGTTGTCAGTGTAACATTCTTTGTTTTAAACATCTAGCTGTCAGTGTTGTATTCTTTGTTTTATACATCTAGCTGTCAGTGTGACATTCTTTGTTTTAAGCATCTAGTTGTCAGTGTGGTATTCTTTGTTTTATACATCTAGCTGTCAGTGTGACATTCTTTGTTTGTATACATCTAACTGTCAGTGTGACATTCTTTGTTTTATAAATCTAGCTGTCAGTGTGACATTCTATGCTTTAAACATCTAGCTGTCATTGTGGTATTCTTTGTTTTATAGATCTAGTTGTCAGTGTGACATTCTTTGTTTTAAACATCTAGCTGTCATTGTGGTATTCTTTGTTTTATAAATCTAGATGTCAGTGTGACATTCTTTGTTTTATACATCTAGCTATCAGTGTGACATTCTTTGTTTTAAACATTTTGCTGTAAGTGTGGTATTCTTTGTTTTATACATCTAGCTGTCAGTGTGACATTCTTTGTTTTAAACATCTAGCTGTCAGTGTGACATTCTTTGTTTTATAAATCTAGCTGTCAGTGTGACATTCTTTGTTTTATACATCTAGCTGTCAGTGTGACATTCTTTGTTTTTATACATCCAACTATCAGTGTGACATTCTTTGTTTTAAACATCTAGCTGTCAGTGTGGTATTCTTTGTTTTATACATCTAGCTGTCAGTGTGACATTCTTTGTTTTAAACATCTAGCTGTCATTGTGGTATTCTTTGTTTTATAAGTCTAGCTGTCAGTGTGACATTCTTTGTTTTATACATCTAGCTATCAGTGTGACATTCTTTGTTTTAAACATCTAACTGTCATTGTGGTATTCTTTGTTTTATAAATCTAGCTGTCAGTGTGACATTCTTTGTGTTATACATCTAGCAGTCAGTGTGACATTCTTTGTTTTAAATATCTTGCTGTCAGTGTGGTATTCTTTGTTTTATACATCTAGCTGTCAGTGTGACATTCTTTGTTTTATACATCTAGCTGTCAGTGTGACATTCTTTGTTTGTATACATCTAACTGTCAGTGTGACATTCTTTGTTTTATAAATCTAGCTGTCAGTGTGACATTCTATGCTTTAAACATCTAGCTGTCATTGTGGTATTCTTTGTTTTATAGATCTAGTTGTCAGTGTGACATTCTTTGTTTTAAACATCTAGCTGTCATTGTGGTATTCTTTGTTTTATAAATCTAGATGTCAGTGTGACATTCTTTGTTTTATACATCTAGCTATCAGTGTGACATTCTTTGTTTTAAACATTTTGCTGTAAGTGTGGTATTCTTTGTTTTATACATCTAGCTGTCAGTGTGACATTCTTTGTTTTAAACATCTAGCTGTCAGTGTGACATTCTTTGTTTTATAAATCTAGCTGTCAGTGTGACATTCTTTGTTTTATACATCTAGCTGTCAGTGTGACATTCTTTGTTTTTATACATCCAACTATCAGTGTGACATTCTTTGTTTTAAACATCTAGCTGTCAGTGTGGTATTCTTTGTTTTATACATCTAGCTGTCAGTGTGACATTCTTTGTTTTAAACATCTAGCTGTCATTGTGGTATTCTTTGTTTTATAAGTCTAGCTGTCAGTGTGACATTCTTTGTTTTATACATCTAGCTATCAGTGTGACATTCTTTGTTTTAAACATCTAACTGTCATTGTGGTATTCTTTGTTTTATAAATCTAGCTGTCAGTGTGACATTCTTTGTGTTATACATCTAGCAGTCAGTGTGACATTCTTTGTTTTAAATATCTTGCTGTCAGTGTGGTATTCTTTGTTTTATACATCTAGCTGTCAGTGTGACATTCTTTGTTTTATACATCTAGCTGTCAGTGTGACATTCTTTGTTTTTATATATCTAACTGTTAGTGTGACATTCTTTGCTTTAAACATCTAGCTGTCAGTGTGGTATTCTTTGTTTTATACATCTAGCTGTCAGTGTGACATTCTTTGTTTTAAACATCTAGCTGTCATTGTGGTATTCTTTGTTTTATAAATCTAGCTGTCAGTGTGACATTCTTTGTTTTATACATCTAGCTGTCAGTGTGACATTCTTTGTTTTAAAAATCTTGCTGTCAGTGTGACATTCTTTGTTTTAAACAGCTAGCGGTCAGTGTAGTATTATTTGCTTAATACATCTAGCTGTCAGTCTGACATTCTTTGTTTTATAAATCTCGCTGTCAGTGTGACATTCTTTGTTTTATACATCTAGTTCTCAGTGTGACATTCTTTGTTTTAAACATCTTGCTGTCAGTGTGGTATTCTTTGTTTTATACATCTAGCTGTCAGTGTAACATTCTTTGTTTTATACATCTAGCTGTCAGTGTGACATTATTTGTTTGAAACATCTAGCTGTCAGTGTGACATTCTTTGTTTTATACATCTAGCTGTCAGTGTGACATTCTTTGTTTTATACATCTAGCTATCAGTGTGACATTCTTTGTTTTAAAAATCTTGCTGTCAGTGTGACATTCTTTGTTTTAAGCAGCTAGCTGTCAGTGTAGTATTCTTTGCTTAATACATCTAGCTGTCAGTGTGACATTCTTTGTTTTATACATCTAGCAGTCAGTGTGGTATTCTTTGTTTTATACATCTAGCTGTCTGTGTAACATTCTTTGTTTTATAGATCTAGCTGTCAATGTGACATTCTTTGTTTTATACCTCTAGCTGTCAGTGTGACATTCTTTGTTTTAAACATCTAGCTGTCAATGTGGTATTCTTTGTTTTATACATCTAGCAGTCAGCGTGACATTCTTTGTTTTTATACATCTAACTGTCAGTGTGACATTCTTTGTTTTATACATCTAGCTGTCAGTGTGACATTCTTTGTTTTTTTACATCTAGCTGTCAGTGTGACATTCTTTGTTTTATACATCTAGCTGTCAGTGTGACATTCTTTGTTTTAAACATCTAGCTGTCAGTGTGGTATTCTTTGTTTTATACATCTAGCTGTAAGTTTGACATTCTTTGTTTTAAACATCTAACTGTCAGTGTGACATTCTTTGTTTTATACATCTAGCTCTCAGTGTGACATTCTTTGTTTTATACATCTAGCTGTCAGTGTGACATTCTTTGTTTTATACATCTAGCTGTCAGTGTGACATTCTTTGTTTTATACATCTAGCTGTCAGTGTGACATTCTTTGTTTTAAACATCTAGCGGTCAGTGTGACATTCTTTGTTTTATAGATCTAGCTGTCAGTGTGACATTCTTTGTTTTATACATCTAGCTGTCAGTGTGACATTCTTTGTTTTAAACATCTTGCTGTCAGTGTGACATTCTTTGTTTTATACATCTAGCTGTCAGTGTAACATTCTTTGTTTTATACATCTAGCTGTCAGTGTGACATTCTTTGTTTTAAACATCTAGCTGTCAGTGTGACATTCTTTGTTTTATACATCTAGCAGTCAGCGTGACATTCTTTGATCTAAACATCTTGCTGTCAGTGTGACATTCTTTGTTTTAAACATCTAGCTGTCAGTGTAAAATGTTTTGCTTTATACATCTAACTGTCAGTGTAGCATTTTTTGCTTTATACATCTAGCTGTCAGTGTAACATTCTTTGTTTTATACATCTAGCTGTCAGTGTGACATTCTTTGTTTTAAACATCTAGCTGTCAGTGCAGCATTTTTTCTTTATACATCTAACTGTCAGTGTGACATTCTTTGTTTTAAACATATAGCTGTCATTGTGACATTCTTTGTTTTATAAATCTAGCTGTCAGTGTGACATTCTTTGTTTTATACATCTAGCAGTAAGTGTAATATTCTTTGTTTTATACATCTAGTTGTCAGTGTGACATTCTTTGTTTTATACATCTAGTTGTCAGTGTAACATTCTTTGTTTTAAACATCTAGCTGTCAGTGTTGTATTCTTTGTTTTATACATCTAGCTGTCAGTGTGACATTCTTTGTTTTAAGCATCTAGTTGTCAGTGTGGTATTCTTTGTTTTATACATCTAGCTGTCAGTGTGACATTCTTTGTTTGTATACATCTAACTGTCAGTGTGACATTCTTTGTTTTATAAATCTAGCTGTCAGTGTGACATTCTATGCTTTAAACATCTAGCTGTCATTGTGGTATTCTTTGTTTTATAGATCTAGTTGTCAGTGTGACATTCTTTGTTTTAAACATCTAGCTGTCATTGTGGTATTCTTTGCTTTATAAATCTAGATGTCAGTGTGACATTCTTTGTTTTATACATCTAGCTATCAGTGTGACATTCTTTGTTTTAAACATTTTGCTGTAAGTGTGGTATTCTTTGTTTTATACATCTAGCTGTCAGTGTGACATTCTTTGTTTTAAACATCTAGCTGTCAGTGTGACATTCTTTGTTTTATAAATCTAGCTGTCAGTGTGACATTCTTTGTTTTATACATCTAGCTGTCAGTGTGACATTCTTTGTTTTTATACATCCAACTATCAGTGTGACATTCTTTGTTTTAAACATCTAGCTGTCAGTGTGGTATTCTTTGTTTTATACATCTAGCTGTCAGTGTGACATTCTTTGTTTTAAACATCTAGCTGTCATTGTGGTATTCTTTGTTTTATAAGTCTAGCTGTCAGTGTGACATTCTTTGTTTTATACATCTAGCTATCAGTGTGACATTCTTTGTTTTAAACATCTAACTGTCA
Source organism: Bathymodiolus septemdierum (assembly GCA_963383655.1). Classification (NCBI taxonomy): domain Eukaryota; kingdom Metazoa; phylum Mollusca; class Bivalvia; order Mytilida; family Modiolidae; genus Bathymodiolus; species Bathymodiolus septemdierum. The sequence goes on from OY726525.1 coordinate 82,659,257, forward strand.
TTGTGGTATTCTTTGTTTTATAAATCTAGCTGTCAGTGTGACATTCTTTGTGTTATACATCTAGCAGTCAGTGTGACATTCTTTGTTTTAAATATCTTGCTGTCAGTGTGGTATTCTTTGTTTTATACATCTAGCTGTCAGTGTGACATTCTTTGTTTTATACATCTAGCTGTCAGTGTGACATTCTTTGTTTTTATATATCTAACTGTTAGTGTGACATTCTTTGCTTTAAACATCTAGCTGTTAGTGTGGTATTCTTTGTTTTATACATCTAGCTGTCAGTGTGACATTCTTTGTTTTAAACATCTAGCTGTCATTGTGGTATTCTTTGTTTTATAAATCTAGCTGTCAGTGTGACATTCTTTGTTTTATACATCTAGCTGTCAGTGTGACATTCTTTGTTTTAAAAATCTTGCTGTCAGTGTGACATTCTTTGTTTTAAACAGCTAGCGGTCAGTGTAGTATTATTTGCTTAATACATCTAGCTGTCAGTCTGACATTCTTTGTTTTATAAATCTCGCTGTCAGTGTGACATTCTTTGTTTTATACATCTAGTTCTCAGTGTGACATTCTTTGTTTTAAACATCTTGCTGTCAGTGTGGTATTCTTTGTTTTATACATCTAGCTGTCAGTGTAACATTCTTTGTTTTATACATCTAGCTGTCAGTGTGACATTATTTGTTTGAAACATCTAGCTGTCAGTGTGACATTCTTTGTTTTATACATCTAGCTGTCAGTGTGACATTCTTTGTTTTATACATCTAGCTATCAGTGTGACATTCTTTGTTTTAAAAATCTTGCTGTCAGTGTGACATTCTTTGTTTTAAGCAGCTAGCTGTCAGTGTAGTATTCTTTGCTTAATACATCTAGCTGTCAGTGTGACATTCTTTGTTTTATACATCTAGCAGTCAGTGTGGTATTCTTTGTTTTATACATCTAGCTGTCTGTGTAACATTCTTTGTTTTAAACATCTAGCTGTCCGTGTGGTATTCTTTGTTTTATACATTTAGCTGTCGGTGTGACATTTGTTGTTTTATACATCTAGCAGTCAGTGTGAAATTCTTTGTTTTATACATCTAGCTGTCAGTGTGGTATTCTTTGTTTTATGCATCTAGCTGTCATTGTAGCATTCTTTGTTTTAAGCATCTAGCTGTAAGTGTGACATTCTTTGTTTTATACATCTAGCTGTCAGTGTGACATTCTTTGTTTTACACATCTAGTTGTCAGTTTGACATTCTTTGTTTTATACATCTAGCTGTCAGTGTGACATTCTTTGTTCTATACATCTAGCTGTCAGTGTGACATTCTTTGTATTAAACATCTAGCGGTCAGTGTGACATTCTTTGTTTTATAGATCTAGCTGTCAATGTGACATTCTTTGTTTTATACCTCTAGCTGTCAGTGTGACATTCTTTGTTTTAAACATCTAGCTGTCAATGTGGTATTCTTTGTTTTATACATCTAGCAGTCAGCGTGACATTCTTTGTTTTTATACATCTAACTGTCAGTGTGACATTCTTTGTTTTATACATCTAGCTGTCAGTGTGACATTCTTTGTTTTTTTACATCTAGCTGTCAGTGTGACATTCTTTGTTTTATACATCTAGCTGTCAGTGTGACATTCTTTGTTTTAAACATCTAGCTGTCAGTGTGGTATTCTTTGTTTTATACATCTAGCTGTAAGTGTGACATTCTTTGTTTTAAACATCTAACTGTCAGTGTGACATTCTTTGTTTTATACATCTAGCTCTCAGTGTGACATTCTTTGTTTTATACATCTAGCTGTCAGTGTGACATTCTTTGTTTTATACATCTAGCCGTCAGTGTGACATTCTTTGTTTTATACATCTAGCTGTCAGTGTGACATTCTTTGTTTTAAACATCTAGCGGTCAGTGTGACATTCTTTGTTTTATAGATCTAGCTGTCAGTGTGACATTCTTTGTTTTATACATCTAGCTGTCAGTGTGACATTCTTTGTTTTAAACATCTTGCTGTCAGTGTGACATTCTTTGTTTTATACATCTAGCTGTCAGTGTAACATTCTTTGTTTTATACATCTAGCTGTCAGTGTGACATTCTTTGTTTTAAACATCTAGCTGTCAGTGTGACATTCTTTGTTTTATACATCTAGCAGTCAGCGTGACATTCTTTGATCTAAACATCTTGCTGTAAGTGTGACATTCTTTGTTTTAAACATCTAGCTGTCAGTGTAAACTGTTTTGCTTTATACATCTAGCTGTCAGTGTAGCATTTTTTGCTTTATACATCTAGCTGTCAGTGTAACATTCTTTGTTTTATACATCTAGCTGTCAGTGTGACATTCTTTGTTTTAAACATCTAGCTGTCAGTGCAGCATTTTTTCTTTATACATCTAACTGTCAGTGTGACATTCTTTGTTTTAAACATATAGCTGTCATTGTGACATTCTTTGTTTTATAAATCTAGCTGTCAGTGTGACATTCTTTGTTTTATACATCTAGCAGTAAGTGTAATATTCTTTGTTTTATACATCTAGCTGTCAGTGTGACATTCTTTGTTTTATACATCTAGTTGTCAGTGTAACATTCTTTGTTTTAAACATCTAGCTGTCAGTGTTGTATTCTTTGTTTTATACATCTAGCTGTCAGTGTGACATTCTTTGTTTTAAGCATCTAGTTGTCAGTGTGGTATTCTTTGTTTTATACATCTAGCTGTCAGTGTGACATTCTTTGTTTGTATACATCTAACTGTCAGTGTGACATTCTTTGTTTTATAAATCTAGCTGTCAGTGTGACATTCTATGCTTTAAACATCTAGCTGTCATTGTGGTATTCTTTGTTTTATAGATCTAGTTGTCAGTGTGACATTCTTTGTTTTAAACATATAGCTGTCATTGTGGTATTCTTTGTTTTATAAATCTAGATGTCAGTGTGACATTCTTTGTTTTATACATCTAGCTATCAGTGTGACATTCTTTGTTTTAAACATTTTGCTGTAAGTGTGGTATTCTTTGTTTTATACATCTAGCTGTCAGTGTGACATTCTTTGTTTTAAACATCTAGCTGTCAGTGTGACATTCTTTGTTTTATAAATCTAGCTGTCAGTGTGACATTCTTTGTTTTATACATCTAGCTGTCAGTGTGACATTCTTTGTTTTTATACATCCAACTATCAGTGTGACATTCTTTGTTTTAAACATCTAGCTGTCAGTGTGGTATTCTTTGTTTTATACATCTAGCTGTCAGTGTGACATTCTTTGTTTTAAACATCTAGCTGTCATTGTGGTATTCTTTGTTTTATAAGTCTAGCTGTCAGTGTGACATTCTTTGTTTTAAACATCTAACTGTCATTGTGGTATTCTTTGTTTTATAAATCTAGCTGTCAGTGTGACATTCTTTGTGTTATACATCTAGCAGTCAGTGTGACATTCTTTGTTTTAAATATCTTGCTGTCAGTGTGGTATTCTTTGTTTTATACATCTAGCTGTCAGTGTGACATTCTTTGTTTTATACATCTAGCTGTCAGTGTGACATTCTTTGTTTTTATATATCTAACTGTTAGTGTGACATTCTTTGCTTTAAACATCTAGCTGTCAGTGTGGTATTCTTTGTTTTATACATCTAGCTGTCAGTGTGACATTCTTTGTTTTAAACATCTAGCTGTCATTGTGGTATTCTTTGTTTTATAAATCTAGCTGTCAGTGTGACATTCTTTGTTTTATACATCTAGCTGTCAGTGTGACATTCTTTGTTTTAAAAATCTTGCTGTCAGTGTGACATTCTTTGTTTTAAACAGCTAGCGGTCAGTGTAGTATTATTTGCTTAATACATCTAGCTGTCAGTCTGACATTCTTTGTTTTATAAATCTCGCTGTCAGTGTGACATTCTTTGTTTTATACATCTAGTTCTCAGTGTGACATTCTTTGTTTTAAACATCTTGCTGTCAGTGTGGTATTCTTTGTTTTATACATCTAGCTGTCAGTGTAACATTCTTTGTTTTATACATCTAGCTGTCAGTGTGACATTATTTGTTTGAAACATCTAGCTGTCAGTGTGACATTCTTTGTTTTATACATCTAGCTGTCAGTGTGACATTCTTTGTTTTATACATCTAGCTATCAGTGTGACATTCTTTGTTTTAAAAATCTTGCTGTCAGTGTGACATTCTTTGTTTTAAGCAGCTAGCTGTCAGTGTAGTATTCTTTGCTTAATACATCTAGCTGTCAGTGTGACATTCTTTGTTTTATACATCTAGCAGTCAGTGTGGTATTCTTTGTTTTATACATCTAGCTGTCGGTGTGACATTTGTTGTTTTATACATCTAGCAGTCAGTGTGAAATTCTTTGTTTTATACATCTAGCTGTCAGTGTGGTATTCTTTGTTTTATGCATCTAGCTGTCATTGTAGCATTCTTTGTTTTAAGAATCTAGCTGTCAGTGTGACATTCTTTGTTTTAAACATCTAGCGGTCAGTGTGACATTCTTTGTTTTATAGATCTAGCTGTCAGTGTGACATTCTTTGTTTTATACATCTAGCTGTCAGTGTGACATTCTTTGTTTTATACATCTAGCTGTCAGTGTGACATTCTTTGTTTTATACATCTAGCTGTCAGTGTAACATTCTTTGTTTTATACATCTAGCTGTCAGTGTGACATTCTTTGTTTTAAACATCTAGCTGTCAGTGTGACATTCTTTGTTTTATACATCTAGCAGTCAGCGTGACATTCTTTGTTCTAAACATCTTGCTGTCAGTGTGACATTCTTTGTTTTATACATCTAGCTGTCAGTGTAACATTCTTTGTTTTATACATCTAGCTGTCAGTGTGACATTCTTTGTTTTAAACATCTAGCTGTCAGTGTGACATTCTTTGTTTTATACATCTAGCAGTCAGCGTGACATTCTTTGATCTAAACATCTTGCTGTCAGTGTGACATTCTTTGTTTTAAACATCTAGCTGTCAGTGTAAAATGTTTTGCTTTATACATCTAACTGTCAGTGTAGCATTTTTTGCTTTATACATCTAGCTGTCAGTGTAACATTCTTTGTTTTATACATCTAGCTGTCAGTGTGACATTCTTTGTTTTAAACATCTAGCTGTCAGTGCAGCATTTTTTCTTTATACATCTAACTGTCAGTGTGACATTCTTTGTTTTAAACATATAGCTGTCATTGTGACATTCTTTGTTTTATAAATCTAGCTGTCAGTGTGACATTCTTTGTTTTATACATCTAGCAGTAAGTGTAATATTCTTTGTTTTATACATCTAGCTGTCAGTGTGACATTCTTTGTTTTATACATCTAGTTGTCAGTGTAACATTCTTTGTTTTAAACATCTAGCTGTCAGTGTTGTATTCTTTGTTTTATACATCTAGCTGTCAGTGTGACATTCTTTGTTTTAAGCATCTAGTTGTCAGTGTGGTATTCTTTGTTTTATACATCTAGCTGTCAGTGTGACATTCTTTGTTTGTATACATCTAACTGTCAGTGTGACATTCTTTGTTTTATAAATCTAGCTGTCAGTGTGACATTCTATGCTTTAAACATCTAGCTGTCATTGTGGTATTCTTTGTTTTATAGATCTAGTTGTCAGTGTGACATTCTTTGTTTTAAACATCTAGCTGTCATTTTGGTATTCTTTGCTTTATAAATCTAGATGTCAGTGTGACATTCTTTGTTTTATACATCTAGCTATCAGTGTGACATTCTTTGTTTTAAACATTTTGCTGTAAGTGTGGTATTCTTTGTTTTATACATCTAGCTGTCAGTGTGACATTCTTTGTTTTAAACATCTAGCTGTCAGTGTGACATTCTTTGTTTTATAAATCTAGCTGTCAGTGTGACATTCTTTGTTTTATACATCTAGCTGTCAGTGTGACATTCTTTGTTTTTATACATCCAACTATCAGTGTGACATTCTTTGTTTTAAACATCTAGCTGTCAGTGTGGTATTCTTTGTTTTATACATCTAGCTGTCAGTGTGACATTCTTTGTTTTAAACATCTAGCTGTCATTGTGGTATTCTTTGTTTTATAAGTCTAGCTGTCAGTGTGACATTCTTTGTTTTATACATCTAGCTATCAGTGTGACATTCTTTGTTTTAAACATCTAACTGTCATTGTGGTATTCTTTGTTTTATAAATCTAGCTGTCAGTGTGACATTCTTTGTGTTATACATCTAGCAGTCAGTGTGACATTCTTTGTTTTAAATATCTTGCTGTCAGTGTGGTATTCTTTGTTTTATACATCTAGCTGTCAGTGTGACATTCTTTGTTTTATACATCTAGCTGTCAGTGTGACATTCTTTGTTTTTATATATCTAACTGTTAGTGTGACATTCTTTGCTTTAAACATCTAGCTGTTAGTGTGGTATTCTTTGTTTTATACATCTAGCTGTCAGTGTGACATTCTTTGTTTTAAACATCTAGCTGTCATTGTGGTATTCTTTGTTTTATAAATCTAGCTGTCAGTGTGACATTCTTTGTTTTATACATCTAGCTGTCAGTGTGACATTCTTTGTTTTAAAAATCTTGCTGTCAGTGTGACATTCTTTGTTTTAAACAGCTAGCGGTCAGTGTAGTATTATTTGCTTAATACATCTAGCTGTCAGTCTGACATTCTTTGTTTTATAAATCTCGCTGTCAGTGTGACATTCTTTGTTTTATACATCTAGTTCTCAGTGTGACATTCTTTGTTTTAAACATCTTGCTGTCAGTGTGGTATTCTTTGTTTTATACATCTAGCTGTCAGTGTAACATTCTTTGTTTTATACATCTAGCTGTCAGTGTGACATTATTTGTTTGAAACATCTAGCTGTCAGTGTGACATTCTTTGTTTTATACATCTAGCTGTCAGTGTGACATTCTTTGTTTTATACATCTAGCTGTCAGTGTGACATTCTTTGTTTTAAAAATCTTGCTGTCAGTGTAAACTGTTTTGCTTTATACATCTAGCTGTCAGTGTAGCATTTTTTGCTTTATACATCTAGCTGTCAGTGTAACATTCTTTGTTTTATACATCTAGCTGTCAGTGTGACATTCTTTGTTTTAAACATCTAGCTGTCAGTGCAGCATTTTTTCTTTATACATCTAACTGTCAGTGTGACATTCTTTGTTTTATACATCTAGCAGTAAGTGTAATATTCTTTGTTTTATACATCTAGCTGTCAGTGTGACATTCTTTGTTTTATACATCTAGTTGTCAGTGTAACATTCTTTGTTTTAAACATCTAGCTGTCAGTGTTGTATTCTTTGTTTTATACATCTAGCTGTCAGTGTGACATTCTTTGTTTTAAGCATCTAGTTGTCAGTGTGGTATTCTTTGTTTTATAAATCTAGCTGTCAGTGTGACATTCTATGCTTTAAACATCTAGCTGTCATTGTGGTATTCTTTGTTTTATAGATCTAGTTGTCAGTGTGACATTCTTTGTTTTAAACATCTAGCTGTCATTTTGGTATTCTTTGCTTTATAAATCTAGATGTCAGTGTGACATTCTTTGTTTTATACATCTAGCTATCAGTGTGACATTCTTTGTTTTAAACATTTTGCTGTAAGTGTGGTATTCTTTGTTTTATACATCTAGCTGTCAGTGTGACATTCTTTGTTTTAAACATCTAGCTGTCAGTGTGACATTCTTTGTTTTATAAATCTAGCTGTCAGTGTGACATTCTTTGTTTTATACATCTAGCTGTCAGTGTGACATTCTTTGTTTTTATACATCCAACTATCAGTGTGACATTCTTTGTTTTAAACATCTAGCTGTCAGTGTGGTATTCTTTGTTTTATACATCTAGCTGTCAGTGTGACATTCTTTGTTTTAAACATCTAGCTGTCATTGTGGTATTCTTTGTTTTATAAGTCTAGCTGTCAGTGTGACATTCTTTGTTTTATACATCTAGCTATCAGTGTGACATTCTTTGTTTTAAACATCTAACTGTCATTGTGGTATTCTTTGTTTTATAAATCTAGCTGTCAGTGTGACATTCTTTGTGTTATACATCTAGCAGTCAGTGTGACATTCTTTGTTTTAAATATCTTGCTGTCAGTGTGGTATTCTTTGTTTTATACATCTAGCTGTCAGTGTGACATTCTTTGTTTTATACATCTAGCTGTCAGTGTGACATTCTTTGTTTTTATATATCTAACTGTTAGTGTGACATTCTTTGCTTTAAACATCTAGCTGTTAGTGTGGTATTCTTTGTTTTATACATCTAGCTGTCAGTGTGACATTCTTTGTTTTAAACATCTAGCTGTCATTGTGGTATTCTTTGTTTTATAAATCTAGCTGTCAGTGTGACATTCTTTGTTTTATACATCTAGCTGTCAGTGTGACATTCTTTGTTTTAAAAATCTTGCTGTCAGTGTGACATTCTTTGTTTTAAACAGCTAGCGGTCAGTGTAGTATTATTTGCTTAATACATCTAGCTGTCAGTCTGACATTCTTTGTTTTATAAATCTCGCTGTCAGTGTGACATTCTTTGTTTTATACATCTAGTTCTCAGTGTGACATTCTTTGTTTTAAACATCTTGCTGTCAGTGTGGTATTCTTTGTTTTATACATCTAGCTGTCAGTGTAACATTCTTTGTTTTATACATCTAGCTGTCAGTGTGACATTATTTGTTTGAAACATCTAGCTGTCAGTGTGACATTCTTTGTTTTATACATCTAGCTGTCAGTGTGACATTCTTTGTTTTATACATCTAGCTGTCAGTGTGACATTCTTTGTTTTAAAAATCTTGCTGTCAGTGTGACATTCTTTGTTTTAAACAGCTAGCGGTCAGTGTAGTATTATTTGCTTAATACATCTAGCTGTCAGTCTGACATTCTTTGTTTTATACATCTAGCTATCAGTGTGACATTCTTTGTTTTAAAAATCTTGCTGTCAGTGTGACATTCTTTGTTTTAAGCAGCTAGCTGTCAGTGTAGTATTCTTTGCTTAATACATCTAGCTGTCAGTGTGACATTCTTTGTTTTATACATCTAGCAGTCAGTGTGGTATTCTTTGTTTTATACATCTAGCTGTCTGTGTAACATTCTTTGTTTTAAACATCTAGCTGTCCGTGTGGTATTCTTTGTTTTATACATTTAGCTGTCGGTGTGACATTTGTTGTTTTATACATCTAGCAGTCAGTGTGAAATTCTTTGTTTTATACATCTAGCTGTCAGTGTGGTATTCTTTGTTTTATGCATCTAGCTGTCATTGTAGCATTCTTTGTTTTAAGCATCTAGCTGTAAGTGTGACATTCTTTGTTTTATACATCTAGCTGTCAGTGTGACATTCTTTGTTTTACACATCTAGTTGTCAGTTTGACATTCTTTGTTTTATACATCTAGCTGTCAGTGTGACATTCTTTGTTCTATACATCTAGCTGTCAGTGTGACATTCTTTGTATTAAACATCTAGCGGTCAGTGTGACATTCTTTGTTTTATAGATCTAGCTGTCAATGTGACATTCTTTGTTTTATACCTCTAGCTGTCAGTGTGACATTCTTTGTTTTAAACATCTAGCTGTCAATGTGGTATTCTTTGTTTTATACATCTAGCAGTCAGCGTGACATTCTTTGTTTTTATACATCTAACTGTCAGTGTGACATTCTTTGTTTTATACATCTAGCTGTCAGTGTGACATTCTTTGTTTTTTTACATCTAGCTGTCAGTGTGACATTCTTTGTTTTATACATCTAGCTGTCAGTGTGACATTCTTTGTTTTAAACATCTAGCTGTCAGTGTGGTATTCTTTGTTTTATACATCTAGCTGTAAGTGTGACATTCTTTGTTTTAAACATCTAACTGTCAGTGTGACATTCTTTGTTTTATACATCTAGCTCTCAGTGTGACATTCTTTGTTTTATACATCTAGCTGTCAGTGTGACATTCTTTGTTTTATACATCTAGCCGTCAGTGTGACATTCTTTGTTTTATACATCTAGCTGTCAGTGTGACATTCTTTGTTTTAAACATCTAGCGGTCAGTGTGACATTCTTTGTTTTATAGATCTAGCTGTCAGTGTGACATTCTTTGTTTTATACATCTAGCTGTCAGTGTGACATTCTTTGTTTTAAACATCTTGCTGTCAGTGTGACATTCTTTGTTTTATACATCTAGCTGTCAGTGTAACATTCTTTGTTTTATACATCTAGCTGTCAGTGTGACATTCTTTGTTTTAAACATCTAGCTGTCAGTGTGACATTCTTTGTTTTATACATCTAGCAGTCAGCGTGACATTCTTTGATCTAAACATCTTGCTGTAAGTGTGACATTCTTTGTTTTAAACATCTAGCTGTCAGTGTAAACTGTTTTGCTTTATACATCTAGCTGTCAGTGTAGCATTTTTTGCTTTATACATCTAGCTGTCAGTGTAACATTCTTTGTTTTATACATCTAGCTGTCAGTGTGACATTCTTTGTTTTAAACATCTAGCTGTCAGTGCAGCATTTTTTCTTTATACATCTAACTGTCAGTGTGACATTCTTTGTTTTATACATCTAGCAGTAAGTGTAATATTCTTTGTTTTATACATCTAGCTGTCAGTGTGACATTCTTTGTTTTATACATCTAGTTGTCAGTGTAACATTCTTTGTTTTAAACATCTAGCTGTCAGTGTTGTATTCTTTGTTTTATACATCTAGCTGTCAGTGTGACATTCTTTGTTTTAAGCATCTAGTTGTCAGTGTGGTATTCTTTGTTTTATACATCTAGCTGTCAGTGTGACATTCTTTGTTTGTATACATCTAACTGTCAGTGTGACATTCTTTGTTTTATAAATCTAGCTGTCAGTGTGACATTCTATGCTTTAAACATCTAGCTGTCATTGTGGTATTCTTTGTTTTATAGATCTAGTTGTCAGTGTGACATTCTTTGTTTTAAACATCTAGCTGTCATTGTGGTATTCTTTGTTTTATAAATCTAGATGTCAGTGTGACATTCTTTGTTTTATACATCTAGCTATCAGTGTGACATTCTTTGTTTTAAACATTTTGCTGTAAGTGTGGTATTCTTTGTTTTATACATCTAGCTGTCAGTGTGACATTCTTTGTTTTAAACATCTAGCTGTCAGTGTGACATTCTTTGTTTTATAAATCTAGCTGTCAGTGTGACATTCTTTGTTTTATACATCTAGCTGTCAGTGTGACATTCTTTGTTTTTATACATCCAACTATCAGTGTGACATTCTTTGTTTTAAACATCTAGCTGTCAGTGTGGTATTCTTTGTTTTATACATCTAGCTGTCAGTGTGACATTCTTTGTTTTAAACATCTAGCTGTCATTGTGGTATTCTTTGTTTTATAAGTCTAGCTGTCAGTGTGACATTCTTTGTTTTAAACATCTAACTGTCATTGTGGTATTCTTTGTTTTATAAATCTAGCTGTCAGTGTGACATTATTTGTGTTATACATCTAGCAGTCAGTGTGACATTCTTTGTTTTAAATATCTTGCTGTCAGTGTGGTATTCTTTGTTTTATACATCTAGCTGTCAGTGTGACATTCTTTGTTTTATACATCTAGCTGTCAGTGTGACATTCTTTGTTTTTATATATCTAACTGTTAGTGTGACATTCTTTGCTTTAAACATCTAGCTGTCAGTGTGGTATTCTTTGTTTTATACATCTAGCTGTCAGTGTGACATTCTTTGTTTTAAACATCTAGCTGTCATTGTGGTATTCTTTGTTTTATAAATCTAGCTGTCAGTGTGACATTCTTTGTTTTATACATCTAGCTGTCAGTGTGACATTCTTTGTTTTAAAAATCTTGCTGTCAGTGTGACATTCTTTGTTTTAAACAGCTAGCGGTCAGTGTAGTATTATTTGCTTAATACATCTAGCTGTCAGTCTGACATTCTTTGTTTTATAAATCTCGCTGTCAGTGTGACATTCTTTGTTTTATACATCTAGTTCTCAGTGTGACATTCTTTGTTTTAAACATCTTGCTGTCAGTGTGGTATTCTTTGTTTTATACATCTAGCTGTCAGTGTAACATTCTTTGTTTTATACATCTAGCTGTCAGTGTGACATTATTTGTTTGAAACATCTAGCTGTCAGTGTGACATTCTTTGTTTTATACATCTAGCTGTCAGTGTGACATTCTTTGTTTTATACATCTAGCTATCAGTGTGACATTCTTTGTTTTAAAAATCTTGCTGTCAGTGTGACATTCTTTGTTTTAAGCAGCTAGCTGTCAGTGTAGTATTCTTTGCTTAATACATCTAGCTGTCAGTGTGACATTCTTTGTTTTATACATCTAGCAGTCAGTGTGGTATTCTTTGTTTTATACATCTAGCTGTCGGTGTGACATTTGTTGTTTTATACATCTAGCAGTCAGTGTGAAATTCTTTGTTTTATACATCTAGCTGTCAGTGTGGTATTCTTTGTTTTATGCATCTAGCTGTCATTGTAGCATTCTTTGTTTTAAGAATCTAGCTGTCAGTGTGACATTCTTTGTTTTAAACATCTAGCGGTCAGTGTGACATTCTTTGTTTTATAGATCTAGCTGTCAGTGTGACATTCTTTGTTTTATACATCTAGCTGTCAGTGTGACATTCTTTGTTTTATACATCTAGCTGTCAGTGTGACATTCTTTGTTTTATACATCTAGCTGTCAGTGTAACATTCTTTGTTTTATACATCTAGCTGTCAGTGTGACATTCTTTGTTTTAAACATCTAGCTGTCAGTGTGACATTCTTTGTTTTATACATCTAGCAGTCAGCGTGACATTCTTTGTTCTAAACATCTTCCTGTCAGTGTGACATTCTTTGTTTTAAACATCTAGCTGTCAGTGTAAAATTTTTTGCTTTATACATCTAGCTGTCAGTGTAGCATTTTTTGCTTTATACATCTAGCTGTTAGTGTAACATTCTTTGTTTTATACATCTAGCTGTCAGTGTGACATTCTTGTTTTAAACATCTAGCTGTCAGTGCAGCATTTTTTCTTTATACATCTAACTGTCAGTGTGACATTCTTTGTTTTAAACATATAGCTGTCATTGTGACATTCTTTGTTTTATAAATCTAGCTGTCAGTGTGACATTCTTTGTTTTATACATCTAGCAGTAAGTGTAATATTCTTTGTTTTATACATCTAGCTGTCAGTGTGACATTCTTTGTTTTATACATCTAGTTGTCAGTGTAACATTCTTTGTTTTAAACATCTAGCTGTCAGTGTTGTATTCTTTGTTTTATACATCTAGCTGTCAGTGTGACATTCTTTGTTTTAAGCATCTAGTTGTCAGTGTGGTATTCTTTGTTTTATACATCTAGCTGTCAGTGTGACATTCTTTGTTTGTATACATCTAACTGTCAGTGTGACATTCTTTGTTTTATAAATCTAGCTGTCAGTGTGACATTCTATGCTTTAAACATCTAGCTGTCATTGTGGTATTCTTTGTTATATAAATCTAGTTGTCAGTGTGACATTCTTTGTTTTAAACATCTAGCTGTCATTGTGGTATACTTTGTTTTATAAATCTAGCTGTCAGTGTGACATTCTTTGTTTTATACATCTAGCTGTCAGTGTGACATTCTTTGTTTTTATACATCCAACTATCAGTGTGACATTCTTTGTTTTAAACATTTTGCTGTAAGTGTGGTATTCTTTGTTTTATACATCTAGCTGTCAGTGTGACATTCTTTGTTTTAAACATCTAGCTGTCAGTGTGACATTCTTTGTTTTATAAATCTAGCTGTCAGTGTGACATTCTTTGTTTTATACATCTAGCTGTCAGTGTGACATTCTTTGTTTTTATACATCCAACTATCAGTGTGACATTCTTTGTTTTAAACATCTAGCTGTCAGTGTGGTATTCGTTGTTTTATACATCTAGCTGTCAGTGTGACATTCTTTGTTTTAAACATCTAGCTGTCATTGTGGTATTCTTTGTTTTATAAGTCTAGCTGTCAGTGTGACATTCTTTGTTTTATACATCTAGCTATCAGTGTGACATTCTTTGTTTTAAACATCTAACTGTCATTGTGGTATTCTTTGTTTTATAAATCTAGCTGTCAGTGTGACATTCTTTGTGTTATACATCTAGCAGTCAGTGTGACATTCTTTGTTTTAAATATCTTGCTGTCAGTGTGGTATTCTTTTTTTTATACATCTAGCTGTCAGTGTGACATTCTTTGTTTTATACATCTAACTGTTAGTGTGACATTCTTTGCTTTAAACATCTAGCTGTCAGTGTGGTATTCTTTGTTTTATACATCTAGCTGTCAGTGTGACATTCTTTGTTTTATACATCTAGCTGTCAGTGTGACATTCTTTGTTTTTATACATCCAACTATCAGTGTGACATTCTTTGTTTTAAACATCTAGCTGTCAGTGTGGTATTCGTTGTTTTATACATCTAGCTGTCAGTGTGACATTCTTTGTTTTAAACATCTAGCTGTCATTGTGGTATTCTTTGTTTTATAAGTCTAGCTGTCAGTGTGACATTCTTTGTTTTATACATCTAGCTATCAGTGTGACATTCTTTGTTTTAAACATCTAACTGTCATTGTGGTATTCTTTGTTTTATAAATCTAGCTGTCAGTGTGACATTCTTTGTGTTATACATCTAGCAGTCAGTGTGACATTCTTTGTTTTAAATATCTTGCTGTCAGTGTGGTATTCTTTTTTTTATACATCTAGCTCTCAGTGTGACATTCTTTGTTTTATACATCTAGCTGTCAGTGTGACATTCTTTGTTTTTATACATCTAACTGTTAGTGTGACATTCTTTGCTTTAAACATCTAGCTGTCAGTGTGGTATTCTTTGTTTTATACATCTAGCTGTCAGTGTGACATTCTTTGTTTTAAACATCTAGCTGTCATTGTGGTATTCTTTGTTTTATAAATCTAGCTGTCAGTGTGACATTCTTTGTTTTATACATCTAGCGGTCAGTGTAGTATTATTTGCTTAATACATCTAGCTGTCAGTCTGACATTCTTTGTTTTATAAATCTAGCTGTCAGTGTGACATTCTTTGTTTTATACATCTAGTTCTCAGTGTGACATTCTTTGTTTTAAACATCTTGCTGTCAGTGTGGTATTCTTTGTTTTATACATCTAGCTGTCAGTGTAACATTCTTTGTTTTATACATCTAGCTATCAGTGTGACATTCTTTGTTTTAAACATCTAACTGTCATTGTGGTATTCTTTGTTTTATAAATCTAGCTGTCAGTGTGACATTCTTTGTGTTATACATCTAGCAGTCAGTGTGACATTCTTTGTTTTAAATATCTTGCTGTCAGTGTGGTATTCTTTTTTTTATACATCTAGCTGTCAGTGTGACATTCTTTGTTTTATACATCTAGCTGTCAGTGTGACATTCTTTGTTTTTATACATCTAACTGTTAGTGTGACATTCTTTGCTTTAAACATCTAGCTGTCAGTGTGGTATTCTTTGTTTTATACATCTAGCTGTCAGTGTGACATTCTTTGTTTTAAACATCTAGCTGTCATTGTGGTATTCTTTGTTTTATAAATCTAGCTGTCAGTGTGACATTCTTTGTTTTATACATCTAGCTGTCAGTGTGACATTCTTTGATTTAAAAATCTTGCTGTCAGTGTGACATTCTTTGTTTTAAACAGCTAGCGGTCAGTGTAGTATTATTTGCTTAATACATCTAGCTGTCAGTCTGACATTCTTTGTTTTATAAATCTAGCTGTCAGTGTGACATTCTTTGTTTTATACATCTAGTTCTCAGTGTGACATTCTTTGTTTTAAACATCTTGCTGTCAGTGTGGTATTCTTTGTTTTATACATCTAGCTGTCAGTGTAACATTCTTTGTTTTATACATCTAGCTGTCAGTGTGACATTATTTGTTTTAAACATCTAGCTGTCAGTGTGACATTCTTTGTTTTATACATCTAGCTGTCAGTGTGACATTCTTTGTTTTATACATCTAGCTGTCAGTGTGACATTCTTTGTTTTTATACATCCAACTGTCAGTGTGACATTCTTTGTTTTAAACATCTAGCTGTCAGTGTGGTATTCTTTGTTTTATACATCTAGCTATCAGTGTGACATTCTTTGTTTTAAAAATCTTGCTGTCAGTGTGACATTCTTTGTTTTATACATCTAGCTGTCAGTGTGACATTCTTTGTTTTATACATCTAGCTATCAGTGTGACATTCTTTGTTTTAAAAATCTTGCTGTCAGTGTGACATTCTTTGTTTTAAGCAGCTAGCTGTCAGTGTAGTATTCTTTGCTTAATACATCTAGCTGTCAGTGTGACATTCTTTGTTTTATACATCTAGCAGTCAGTGTGGTATTCTTTGTTTTATACATCTAGCTGTCTGTGTAACATTCTTTGTTTTAAACATCTAGCTGTCCGTGTGGTATTCTTTGTTTTATACATTTAGCTGTCGGTGTGACATTTGTTGTTTTATACATCTAGCAGTCAGTGTGAAATTCTTTGTTTTATACATCTAGCTGTCAGTGTGGTATTCTTTGTTTTATGCATCTAGCTGTCATTGTAGCATTCTTTGTTTTAAGCATCTAGCTGTAAGTGTGACATTCTTTGTTTTATACATCTAGCTGTCAGTGTGACATTCTTTGTTTTACACATCTAGTTGTCAGTTTGACATTCTTTGTTTTATACATCTAGCTGTCAGTGTGACATTCTTTGTTCTATACATCTAGCTGTCAGTGTGACATTCTTTGTATTAAACATCTAGCGGTCAGTGTGACATTCTTTGTTTTATAGATCTAGCTGTCAATGTGACATTCTTTGTTTTATACCTCTAGCTGTCAGTGTGACATTCTTTGTTTTAAACATCTAGCTGTCAATGTGGTATTCTTTGTTTTATACATCTAGCAGTCAGCGTGACATTCTTTGTTTTTATACATCTAACTGTCAGTGTGACATTCTTTGTTTTATACATCTAGCTGTCAGTGTGACATTCTTTGTTTTTTTACATCTAGCTGTCAGTGTGACATTCTTTGTTTTATACATCTAGCTGTCAGTGTGACATTCTTTGTTTTAAACATCTAGCTGTCAGTGTGGTATTCTTTGTTTTATACATCTAGCTGTAAGTGTGACATTCTTTGTTTTAAACATCTAACTGTCAGTGTGACATTCTTTGTTTTATACATCTAGCTCTCAGTGTGACATTCTTTGTTTTATACATCTAGCTGTCAGTGTGACATTCTTTGTTTTATACATCTAGCTGTCAGTGTGACATTCTTTGTTTTATACATCTAGCTGTCAGTGTGACATTCTTTGTTTTAAACATCTAGCGGTCAGTGTGACATTCTTTGTTTTATAGATCTAGCTGTCAGTGTGACATTCTTTGTTTTATACATCTAGCTGTCAGTGTGACATTCTTTGTTTTAAACATCTTGCTGTCAGTGTGACATTCTTTGTTTTATACATCTAGCTGTCAGTGTAACATTCTTTGTTTTATACATCTAGCTGTCAGTGTGACATTCTTTGTTTTAAACATCTAGCTGTCAGTGTGACATTCTTTGTTTTATACATCTAGCAGTCAGCGTGACATTCTTTGATCTAAACATCTTGCTGTCAGTGTGACATTCTTTGTTTTAAACATCTAGCTGTCAGTGTAAAATGTTTTGCTTTATACATCTAGCTGTCAGTGTAGCATTTTTTGCTTTATACATCTAGCTGTCAGTGTAACATTCTTTGTTTTATACATCTAGCTGTCAGTGTGACATTCTTTGTTTTAAACATCTAGCTGTCAGTGCAGCATTTTTTCTTTATACATCTAACTGTCAGTGTGACATTCTTTGTTTTAAACATATAGCTGTCATTGTGACATTCTTTGTTTTATAAATCTAGCTGTCAGTGTGACATTCTTTGTTTTATACATCTAGCAGTAAGTGTAATATTCTTTGTTTTATACATCTAGCTGTCAGTGTGACATTCTTTGTTTTATACATCTAGTTGTCAGTGTAACATTCTTTGTTTTAAACATCTAGCTGTCAGTGTTGTATTCTTTGTTTTATACATCTAGCTGTCAGTGTGACATTCTTTGTTTTAAGCATCTAGTTGTCAGTGTGGTATTCTTTGTTTTATACATCTAGCTGTCAGTGTGACATTCTTTGTTTGTATACATCTAACTGTCAGTGTGACATTCTTTGTTTTATAAATCTAGCTGTCAGTGTGACATTCTATGCTTTAAACATCTAGCTGTCATTGTGGTATTCTTTGTTTTATAGATCTAGTTGTCAGTGTGACATTCTTTGTTTTAAACATCTAGCTGTCATTGTGGTATTCTTTGTTTTATAAATCTAGATGTCAGTGTGACATTCTTTGTTTTATACATCTAGCTATCAGTGTGACATTCTTTGTTTTAAACATTTTGCTGTAAGTGTGGTATTCTTTGTTTTATACATCTAGCTGTCAGTGTGACATTCTTTGTTTTAAACATCTAGCTGTCAGTGTGACATTCTTTGTTTTATAAATCTAGCTGTCAGTGTGACATTCTTTGTTTTATGCATCTAGCTGTCAGTGTGACATTCTTTGTTTTTATACATCCAACTATCAGTGTGACATTCTTTGTTTTAAACATCTAGCTGTCAGTGTGGTATTCTTTGTTTTATACATCTAGCTGTCAGTGTGACATTCTTTGTTTTAAACATCTAGCTGTCATTGTGGTATTCTTTGTTTTATAAGTCTAGCTGTCAGTGTGACATTCTTTGTTTTAAACATCTAACTGTCATTGTGGTATTCTTTGTTTTATAAATCTAGCTGTCAGTGTGACATTCTTTGTGTTATACATCTAGCAGTCAGTGTGACATTCTTTGTTTTAAATATCTTGCTGTCAGTGTGGTATTCTTTGTTTTATACATCTAGCTGTCAGTGTGACATTCTTTGTTTTATACATCTAGCTGTCAGTGTGACATTCTTTGTTTTTATATATCTAACTGTTAGTGTGACATTCTTTGCTTTAAACATCTAGCTGTCAGTGTGGTATTCTTTGTTTTATACATCTAGCTGTCAGTGTGACATTCTTTGTTTTAAACATCTAGCTGTCATTGTGGTATTCTTTGTTTTATAAATCTAGCTGTCAGTGTGACATTCTTTGTTTTATACATCTAGCTGTCAGTGTGACATTCTTTGTTTTAAAAATCTTGCTGTCAGTGTGACATTCTTTGTTTTAAACAGCTAGCGGTCAGTGTAGTATTATTTGCTTAATACATCTAGCTGTCAGTCTGACATTCTTTGTTTTATAAATCTCGCTGTCAGTGTGACATTCTTTGTTTTATACATCTAGTTCTCAGTGTGACATTCTTTGTTTTAAACATCTTGCTGTCAGTGTGGTATTCTTTGTTTTATACATCTAGCTGTCAGTGTAACATTCTTTGTTTTATACATCTAGCTGTCAGTGTGACATTATTTGTTTGAAACATCTAGCTGTCAGTGTGACATTCTTTGTTTTATACATCTAGCTGTCAGTGTGACATTCTTTGTTTTATACATCTAGCTATCAGTGTGACATTCTTTGTTTTAAAAATCTTGCTGTCAGTGTGACATTCTTTGTTTTAAGCAGCTAGCTGTCAGTGTAGTATTCTTTGCTTAATACATCTAGCTGTCAGTGTGACATTCTTTGTTTTATACATCTAGCAGTCAGTGTGGTATTCTTTGTTTTATACATCTAGCTGTCTGTGTAACATTCTTTGTTTTAAACATCTAGCTGTCCGTGTGGTATTCTTTGTTTTATACATTTAGCTGTCGGTGTGACATTTGTTGTTTTATACATCTAGCAGTCAGTGTGAAATTCTTTGTTTTATACATCTAGCTGTCAGTGTGGTATTCTTTGTTTTATGCATCTAGCTGTCATTGTAGCATTCTTTGTTTTAAGAATCTAGCTGTCAGTGTGACATTCTTTGTTTTAAACATCTAGCGGTCAGTGTGACATTCTTTGTTTTATAGATCTAGCTGTCAGTGTGACATTCTTTGTTTTATGCATCTAGCTGTCAGTGTGACATTCTTTGTTTTATACATCTAGCTGTCAGTGTGACATTCTTTGTTTTATACATCTAGCTGTCAGTGTAACATTCTTTGTTTTATACATCTAGCTGTCAGTGTGACATTCTTTGTTTTAAACATCTAGCTGTCAGTGTGACATTCTTTGTTTTATACATCTAGCAGTCAGCGTGACATTCTTTGTTCTAAACATCTTGCTGTCAGTGTGACATTCTTTGTTTTAAACATCTAGCTGTCAGTGTAAAATTGTTTGCTTTATACATCTAGCTGTCAGTGTAGCATTTTTTGCTTTATACATCTAGCTGTCAGTGTAACATTCTTTGTTTTATACATCTAGCTGTCAGTGTGACATTCTTGTTTTAAACATCTAGCTGTCAGTGCAGCATTTTTTCTTTATACATCTAACTGTCAGTGTGACATTCTTTGTTTTAAACATATAGCTGTCATTGTGACATTCTTTGTTTTATAAATCTAGCTGTCAGTGTGACATTCTTTGTTTTATACATCTAGCAGTAAGTGTAATATTCTTTGTTTTATACATCTAGCTGTCAGTGTGACATTCTTTGTTTTATACATCTAGTTGTCAGTGTAACATTCTTTGTTTTAAACATCTAGCTGTCAGTGTTGTATTCTTTGTTTTATACATCTAGCTGTCAGTGTGACATTCTTTGTTTTAAGCATCTAGTTGTCAGTGTGGTATTCTTTGTTTTATACATCTAGCTGTCAGTGTGACATTCTTTGTTTGTATACATCTAACTGTCAGTGTGACATTCTTTGTTTTATAAATCTAGCTGTCAGTGTGACATTCTATGCTTTAAACATCTAGCTGTCATTGTGGTATTCTTTGTTATATAAATCTAGTTGTCAGTGTGACATTCTTTGTTTTAAACATCTAGCTGTCATTGTGGTATACTTTGTTTTATAAATCTAGCTGTCAGTGTGACATTCTTTGTTTTATACATCTAGCTATCAGTGTGACATTCTTTGTTTTAAACATTTTGCTGTAAGTGTGGTATTCTTTGTTTTATACATCTAGCTGTCAGTGTGACATTCTTTGTTTTAAACATCTAGCTGTCAGTGTGACATTCTTTGTTTTATAAATCTAGCTGTCAGTGTGACATTCTTTGTTTTATACATCTAGCTGTCAGTGTGACATTCTTTGTTTTTATACATCCAACTATCAGTGTGACATTCTTTGTTTTAAACATCTAGCTGTCAGTGTGGTATTCTTTGCTTTATACATCTAGCTGTCAGTGTGACATTCTTTGTTTTAAACATCTAGCTGTCATTGTGGTATTCTTTGTTTTATAAGTCTAGCTGTCAGTGTGACATTCTTTGTTTTATACATCTAGCTATCAGTGTGACATTCTTTGTTTTAAACATCTAACTGTCATTGTGGTATTCTTTGTTTTATAAATCTAGCTGTCAGTGTGACATTCTTTGTGTTATACATCTAGCAGTCAGTGTGACATTCTTTGTTTTAAATATCTTGCTGTCAGTGTGGTATTCTTTTTTTTATACATCTAGCTGTCAGTGTGACATTCTTTGTTTTATACATCTAGCTGTCAGTGTGACATTCTTTGTTTTTATACATCTAACTGTTAGTGTGACATTCTTTGCTTTAAACATCTAGCTGTCAGTGTGGTATTCTTTGTTTTATACATCTAGCTGTCAGTGTGACATTCTTTGTTTTAAACATCTAGCTGTCATTGTGGTATTCTTTGTTTTATAAATCTAGCTGTCAGTGTGACATTCTTTGTTTTATACATCTAGCTGTCAGTGTGACATTCTTTGATTTAAAAATCTTGCTGTCAGTGTGACATTCTTTGTTTTAAACATCTAGCGGTCAGTGTGACATTCTTTGTTTGATAGATCTAGCTGTCAGTGTGACATTCTTTGTTTTATACATCTAGCTGTCAGTGTGACATTCTTTGTTTTATACATCTAGCTGTCAGTGTGACATTCTTTGTTTTATACATCTAGCTGTCAGTGTAACATTCTTTGTTTTATACATCTAGCTGTCAGTGTGACATTCTTTGTTTTAAACATCTAGCTGTCAGTGTGACATTCTTTGTTTTATACATCTAGCAGTCAGCGTGACATTCTTTGTTCTAAACATCTTGCTGTCAGTGTGACATTCTTTGTTTTAAACATCTAGCTGTCAGTGTAAAATTTTTTGCTTTATACATCTAGCTGTCAGTGTAGCATTTTTTGCTTTATACATCTAGCTGTCAGTGTAACATTCTTTGTTTTATACATCTAGCTGTCAGTGTGACATTCTTGTTTTAAACATCTAGCTGTCAGTGCAGCATTTTTTCTTTATACATCTAACTGTCAGTGTGACATTCTTTGTTTTAAACATATAGCTGTCATTGTGACATTCTTTGTTTTATAAATCTAGCTGTCAGTGTGACATTCTTTGTTTTATACATCTAGTTGTCAGTGTAACATTCTTTGTTTTAAACATCTAGCTGTCAGTGTTGTATTCTTTGTTTTATACATCTAGCTGTCAGTGTGACATTCTTTGTTTTAAGCATCTAGTTGTCAGTGTGGTATTCTTTGTTTTATACATCTAGCTGTCAGTGTGACATTCTTTGTTTGTATACATCTAACTGTCAGTGTGACATTCTTTGTTTTATAAATCTAGCTGTCAGTGTGACATTCTATGCTTTAAACATCTAGCTGTCATTGTGGTATTCTTTGTTATATAAATCTAGTTGTCAGTGTGACATTCTTTGTTTTAAACATCTAGCTGTCATTGTGGTATACTTTGTTTTATAAATCTAGCTGTCAGTGTGACATTCTTTGTTTTATACATCTAGCTATCAGTGTGACATTCTTTGTTTTAAACATTTTGCTGTAAGTGTGGTATTCTTTGTTTTATACATCTAGCTGTCAGTGTGACATTCTTTGTTTTAAACATCTAGCTGTCAGTGTGACATTCTTTGTTTTATAAATCTAGCTGTCAGTGTGACATTCTTTGTTTTATACATCTAGCTGTCAGTGTGACATTCTTTGTTTTTATACATCCAACTATCAGTGTGACATTCTTTGTTTTAAACATCTAGCTGTCAGTGTGGTATTCTTTGTTTTATACATCTAGCTGTCAGTGTGACATTCTTTGTTTTAAACATCTAGCTGTCATTGTGGTATTCTTTGTTTTATAAGTCTAGCTGTCAGTGTGACATTCTTTGTTTTATACATCTAGCTATCAGTGTGACATTCTTTGTTTTAAACATCTAACTGTCATTGTGGTATTCTTTGTTTTATAAATCTAGCTGTCAGTGTGACATTCTTTGTGTTATACATCTAGCAGTCAGTGTGACATTCTTTGTTTTAAATATCTTGCTGTCAGTGTGGTATTCTTTTTTTTATACATCTAGCTGTCAGTGTGACATTCTTTGTTTTATACATCTAGCTGTCAGTGTGACATTCTTTGTTTTTATACATCTAACTGTTAGTGTGACATTCTTTGCTTTAAACATCTAGCTGTCAGTGTGGTATTCTTTGTTTTATACATCTAGCTGTCAGTGTGACATTCTTTGTTTTAAACATCTAGCTGTCATTGTGGTATTCTTTGTTTTATAAATCTAGCTGTCAGTGTGACATTCTTTGTTTTATACATCTAGCTGTCAGTGTGACATTCTTTGATTTAAAAATCTTGCTGTCAGTGTGACATTCTTTGTTTTAAACATCTAGCGGTCAGTGTGACATTCTTTGTTTGATAGATCTAGCTGTCAGTGTGACATTCTTTGTTTTATACATCTAGCTGTCAGTGTGACATTCTTTGTTTTATACATCTAGCTGTCAGTGTGACATTCTTTGTTTTATACATCTAGCTGTCAGTGTAACATTCTTTGTTTTATACATCTAGCTGTCAGTGTGACATTCTTTGTTTTAAACATCTAGCTGTCAGTGTGACATTCTTTGTTTTATACATCTAGCAGTCAGCGTGACATTCTTTGTTCTAAACATCTTGCTGTCAGTGTGACATTCTTTGTTTTAAACATCTAGCTGTCAGTGTAAAATTTTTTGCTTTATACATCTAGCTGTCAGTGTAGCATTTTTTGCTTTATACATCTAGCTGTCAGTGTAACATTCTTTGTTTTATACATCTAGCTGTCAGTGTGACATTCTTGTTTTAAACATCTAGCTGTCAGTGCAGCATTTTTTCTTTATACATCTAACTGTCAGTGTGACATTCTTTGTTTTAAACATATAGCTGTCATTGTGACATTCTTTGTTTTATAAATCTAGCTGTCAGTGTGACATTCTTTGTTTTATACATCTAGTTGTCAGTGTAACATTCTTTGTTTTAAACATCTAGCTGTCAGTGTTGTATTCTTTGTTTTATACATCTAGCTGTCAGTGTGACATTCTTTGTTTTAAGCATCTAGTTGTCAGTGTGGTATTCTTTGTTTTATACATCTAGCTGTCAGTGTGACATTCTTTGTTTGTATACATCTAACTGTCAGTGTGACATTCTTTGTTTTATAAATCTAGCTGTCAGTGTGACATTCTATGCTTTAAACATCTAGCTGTCATTGTGGTATTCTTTGTTATATAAATCTAGTTGTCAGTGTGACATTCTTTGTTTTAAACATCTAGCTGTCATTGTGGTATACTTTGTTTTATAAATCTAGCTGTCAGTGTGACATTCTTTGTTTTATACATCTAGCTATCAGTGTGACATTCTTTGTTTTAAACATTTTGCTGTAAGTGTGGTATTCTTTGTTTTATACATCTAGCTGTCAGTGTGACATTCTTTGTTTTAAACATCTAGCTGTCAGTGTGACATTCTTTGTTTTATAAATCTAGCTGTCAGTGTGACATTCTTTGTTTTATACATCTAGCTGTCAGTGTGACATTCTTTGTTTTTATACATCCAACTATCAGTGTGACATTCTTTGTTTTAAACATCTAGCTGTCAGTGTGGTATTCTTTGTTTTATACATCTAGCTGTCAGTGTGACATTCTTTGTTTTAAACATCTAGCTGTCATTGTGGTATTCTTTGTTTTATAAGTCTAGCTGTCAGTGTGACATTCTTTGTTTTATACATCTAGCTATCAGTGTGACATTCTTTGTTTTAAACATCTAACTGTCATTGTGGTATTCTTTGTTTTATAAATCTAGCTGTCAGTGTGACATTCTTTGTGTTATACATCTAGCAGTCAGTGTGACATTCTTTGTTTTAAATATCTTGCTGTCAGTGTGGTATTCTTTTTTTTATACATCTAGCTGTCAGTGTGACATTCTTTGTTTTATACATCTAGCTGTCAGTGTGACATTCTTTGTTTTTATACATCTAACTGTTAGTGTGACATTCTTTGCTTTAAACATCTAGCTGTCAGTGTG
Organism: Bathymodiolus septemdierum; assembly: GCA_963383655.1. Lineage (NCBI taxonomy): Eukaryota > Metazoa > Mollusca > Bivalvia > Mytilida > Modiolidae > Bathymodiolus > Bathymodiolus septemdierum. The sequence goes on from OY726525.1 coordinate 82,684,521, forward strand.
GTATTCTTTGTTTTATACATCTAGCTGTCAGTGTGACATTCTTTGTTTTAAACATCTAGCTGTCATTGTGGTATTCTTTGTTTTATAAATCTAGCTGTCAGTGTGACATTCTTTGTTTTATACATCTAGCTGTCAGTGTGACATTCTTTGATTTAAAAATCTTGCTGTCAGTGTGACATTCTTTGTTTTAAACAGCTAGCGGTCAGTGTAGTATTATTTGCTTAATACATCTAGCTGTCAGTCTGACATTCTTTGTTTTATAAATCTAGCTGTCAGTGTGACATTCTTTGTTTTATACATCTAGTTCTCAGTGTGACATTCTTTGTTTTAAACATCTTGCTGTCAGTGTGGTATTCTTTGTTTTATACATCTAGCTGTCAGTGTAACATTCTTTGTTTTATACATCTAGCTGTCAGTGTGACATTATTTGTTTTAAACATCTAGCTGTCAGTGTGACATTCTTTGTTTTATACATCTAGCTGTCAGTGTGACATTCTTTGTTTTATACATCTAGCTGTCAGTGTGACATTCTTTGTTTTTATACATCCAACTGTCAGTGTGACATTCTTTGTTTTAAACATCTAGCTGTCAGTGTGGTATTCTTTGTTTTATACATCTAGCTGTCAGTGTGACATGCTTTCTTTTAAACATCTAGCTGTCATTGTGGTATTTTTTGTTTTATAAATCTAGCTGTCAGTGTGACATTCTTTGTTTTATACATCTAGCTATCAGTGTGACATTCTTTGTTTTAAAAATCTTGCTGTCAGTGTGACATTCTTTGTTTTAAACAGCTAGCTGTCAGTGTAGTATTCTTTGCTTAATACATCTAGCTGTCAGTGTGACATTCTTTGTTTTATACATCTAGCAGTCAGTGTGGTATTCTTCGTTTTATACATCTAGCTGTCTGTGTAACATTCTTTGTTTTAAACATCTAGCTGTCCGTGTGGTATTCTTTGTTTTATACATTTAGCTGTCGGTGTGACATTTGTTGTTTTATACATCTAGCAGTCAGTGTGGAATTCTTTGTATTATACATCTAGCTGTCAGTGTGGTATTCTTTGTTTTATGCATCTAGCTGTCATTGTAGCATTCTTTGTTTTAAGCATCTAGCTGTAAGTGTGACATTCTTTGTTTTATTCATCTAGCTGTCAGTGTGACATTCTTTGTTTTATACATCTAGCTGTCAGTGTGACATTCTTTGTTTTACACATCTAGTTGTCAGTGTGACATTCTTTGTTTTATACATCTAGCTGTCAGTGTGACATTCTTTGTTTTATACATCTAGCTATCAGTGTGACATTCTTTGTATTAACATCTAGCGGTCAGTGTGACATTCTTTGTTTTATAGATCTAGCTGTCAATGTGACATTCTTTGTTTTATACCTCTAGCTGTCAGTGTGACATTCTTTGTTTTAAACATCTAGCTGTCAATGTGGTATTCTTTGTTTTATACATCTAGCAGTCAGCGTGACATTCTTTGTTTTTATACATCTAACTGTCAGTGGGACATTCTTTGTTTTATACATCTAGCTGTCAGTGTGACATTCTTTGTTTTTTTACATCTAGCTGTCAGTGTGACATTCTTTGTTTTATACATCTAGCTGTCAGTGTGACATTCTTTGTTTTAAACATATAGCTGTCAGTGTGGTATTCTTTGTTTTATACATCTAGCTGTAAGTGTGACATTCTTTGTTTTAAACATCTAACTGTCAGTGTGACATTCTTTGTTTTATACATCTAGCTCTCAGTGTGACATTCTTTGTTTTATACATCTAGCTGTCAGTGTGACATTCTTTGTTTTATACATCTAGCTGTCAGTGTGACATTCTTTGTTTTATACATCTAGCTGTCAGTGTAACATTCTTTGTTTTATACATCTAGCTGTCAGTGTGTCATTTGTTTTATACATCTAGCTGTCAGTGTGACATTCTTTGTTTTAAACATCTAGCGGTCAGTGTGACATTCTTTGTTTTATAGATCTAGCTGTCAGTGTGACATTCTTTGTTTTATACATCTAGCTGTCAGTGTGACATTCTTTGTTTTAAACATCTAGCTGTCAGTGTGACATTCTTTGTTTTATACATCTAGCTGTCAGTGTAACATTCTTTGTTTTAAACATCTTGCTGTCAGTGTGACATTCTTTGTTATGTACATCTAGCTGTCAGTGTAACATTCTTTGTTTTATACATCTAGCTGTCAGTGTGACATTCTTTGTTTTAAACATCTAGCTGTCAGTGTGACATTCTTTGTTTTATACATCTAACAGTCAGCGGGACATTCTTTGTTCTAAACATCTTGCTGTCAGTGTGACATTCTTTGTTTTAAACATCTAGCTGTCAGTGTAGCATTTTTTGCTTTATACATCTAGCTGTCAGTGTAACATTCTTTGTTTTATACATCTAGCTGTCAGTGTGACATTCTTTGTTTTAAACATCTAGCTGTCAGTGCAGCATTTTTTCTTTATACATCTAACTGTCAGTGTGACATTCTTTGTTTTAAACATCTAGCTGTCATTGTGGTATTCTTTGTTTTATAAATCTAGCTGTCAGTGTGACATTCTTTGTTTTATACATCTAGCAGTAAGTGTAATATTCTTTGTTTTATACATCTAGTCGTCAGTGTGACATTCTTTGTTTTATACATCTAGTTGTCAGTGTAACATTCTTTGTTTTAAACATCTAGCTGTCAGTGTTGTATTCTTTGTTTTATACATCTAGCTGTCAGTGTGACAGTCTTTGTTTTAAGCATCTAGTTGTCAGTGTGGTATTCTTTGTTTTATACATCTAGCTGTCAGTGTGACATTCTTTGTTTGTATGCATCTAACTGTCAGTGTGACATTCTTTGTTTTATAAATCTAGCTGTCAGTGTGACATTCTATGCTTTAAACATCTAGCTGTCATTGTGGTATTCTTTGTTTTATAAATCTAGTTGTCAGTGTGACATTCTTTGTTTTAAACATCTAGCTGTCATTGTGGTATTCTTTGTTTTATAAATCTAGCTGTCAGTGTGACATTCTTTGTTTTATACATCTAGCTATCAGTGTGACATTCTTTGTTTTAAACATTTTGCTGTCAGTGTGGTATTCTTTGTTTTATACATCTAGCTGTCAGTGTAACATTCTTTGTTTTATACATCTAGCTGTCAGTGTGACATTCTTTGTTTTAAACATCTAGCTGTCAGTGTGACATTCTTTGTTTTATACATCTAGCTGTCAGTGTGACATTCTTTGTTTTATACATCTAGCTGTCAGTGTGACATTCTTTGTTTTTATACATCCAACTGTCAGTGTGACATTCTTTGTTTTAAACATCTAGCTGTCAGTGTGGTATTCTTTGTTTTATACATCTAGCTGTCAGTGTGACATTCTTTGTTTTAAGCATCTAGCTGTCATTGTGGTATTCTTTGTTTTATAAATCTAGCTGTCAGTGTGACATTCTTTGTTTTATACATCTAGCTATCAGTGTGACATTCTTTGTTTTAAAAATCTTGCTGTCAGTGTGACATTCTTTGTTTTAAACAGCTAGCTGTCAGTGTAGTATTCTTTGCTTAATACATCTAGCTGTCAGTGTGACATTCTTTGTTTTATACATCTAGCAGTCAGTGTGGTATTCTTTGTTTTATACATCTAGCTGTCTGTGTAACATTCTTTGTTTTAAACATCTATCTGTCCGTGTGGTATTCTTTGTTTTCTACATTTAGCTGTCGGTGTGATATTTGTTGTTTTATACATCTAGCAGTCAGTGTGACATTCTTTGTTTTATACATCTAGCTGTCAGTGTGGTATTCTTTTTTTTATGCATCTAGCTGTCAGTGTAGCATTGTTTGTTTTAAGCATCTAGCTGTAAGTGTGACATTCTTTGTTTTATTCATCTAGCTGTCAGTGTGACATTCTTTGTTTTATACATATAGCTGTCAGTGTGACATTCTTTGTTTTACACATCTAGTTGTCAGTGTGACATTCTTTGTTTTATAGATCTAGCTGTCAATGTGACATTCTTTGTTTTATACTTCTAGCTGTCAGTGTGACATTCTTTGTTTTAAACATCTTGCTGTCAATGTGACATTCTTTGTTTTTATACATCTCACTGTCAGTGTGACATTCTTTGTTTTATACATCTAGCTGTCAGTGTGGTATTCTTTGTTTTATGCATCTAGCTGTCAGTGTGACATTCTTTGTTTTAAACATCTAACTGTCAGTGTGACATTCTTTGTTTTATACATTTAGCTCTCAGTGTGACATTCTTTGTTTTATACATCTAGCTGTCAGTGTGACATTCTTTGTTTTACACATCTAGCTGTCAGTGTGACATTCTTTGTTTTATACATCTAGCTGTCAGTGTAACATTCTTTGTTTTATACATCTAGCTGTCAGTGTGACATTCTTTGTTTTATACATCTAGCTGTCAGTGTGACATTCTTTGTTTTAAACATCTAGCGGTCAGTGTGATATTCTTTGTTTTATACATCTAGCTGTCAGTGTGACATTCTTTGTTTTTATACATCTAACTGTCAGTGTGACATTCTTTGTTTTATACATCTAGCTGTCAGTGTGATATTCTTTGTTTTAAACATCTAGCTGTCAGTATGGTATTCTTTGTTTTATACATCTAGCTGTAAGTGTGACATTCTTTGTTTTAAACATCTAACTGCCAGTGTGACATTCTTTGTTTTATACATCTAGCTCTCAGTGTGACATTCTTTGTTTTATACATCTAGCTGTCAGTGTGACATTCTTTGTTTTATACATCTAGCTGTCAGTGTGACATTCTTTGTTTTAAACATCTAGCTGTCAGTGTAACATTCTTTGTTTTATACATCTAGCTGTCAGTGTGACATTTGTTTTATACATCTAGCTGTCAGTGTGACATTCTTTGTTTTAAACATATATCGGTCAGTGTGACATTCTTTGTTTATAGATCTAGCTGGCAGTGTGACATTCTTTGTTTTATACATCTAGCTGTCAGTGTGACATTCTTTGTTTTAAACATCTTGCTGTCAGTGTGACATTCTTTGTTATGTACATCTAGCTGTCAGTGTGACATTCTTTGTTTTAAACATCTACCTGTCAGTGTGACATTCTTTGTTTTATACATCTAGCAGTCAGCGTGACATTCTTTGTTCTAAACATCTTGCTGTCAGTGTGACATTCTTTGTTTTAAACATCTAGCTGTCAGTGTAGCATTTTTTGCTTTATACATCTAGCTGTCAGTGTAGCATTTTTTGCTTTATACATCTAGCTGTCAGTGTAACATTCTTTGTTTTATACATCTAGCTGTCAGTGTGACATTCTTTGTTTTAAACATCTAGCTGTCAGTGCAGCATTTTTTCTTTATACATCTAACTGTCAGTGTGACATTCTTTGTTTTAAGCATCTAGCTGTCATTGTGGTATTCTTTGTTTTATACATCTAGCTGTCAGTGTGACATTCTTTGTTTTAAACATCTAGCTGTCAGTGTGACATTCTTTGTTTTATACATCTAGCTGTCAGTGTGACATTCTTTGTTTTATACATCTAGCTGTCAGTGTGACATTCTTTGTTTTTATACATCCAACTGTCAGTGTGACATTCTTTGTTTTAAACATCTAGCTGTCAGTGTGGTATTCTTTGTTTTATACATCTAGCTGTCAGTGTGACATTCTTTGTTTTAAGCATCTAGCTGTCATTGTGGTATTCTTTGTTTTATAAATCTAGCTGTCAGTGTGACATTCTTTGTTTTATACATCTAGCTGTCATTGTGGTATTCTTTGTTTTATAAATCTAGCTGTCAGTGTGACATTCTTTGTTTTATACATCTAGCTATCAGTGTGACATTCTTTGTTTTAAACATTTTGCTGTCAGTGTGGTATTCTTTGTTTTATACATCTAGCTGTCAGTGTAACATTCTTTGTTTTATACATCTAGCTGTCAGTGTGACATTCTTTGTTTTAAACATCTAGCTGTCAGTGTGACATTCTTTGTTTTATACATCTAGCTGTCAGTGTGACATTCTTTGTTTTACACATCTAGCTGTCAGTGTGACATTCTTTGTTTTTATACATCCAACTGTCAGTGTGAATCTCTTTGTTTTATACATCTAGCTATCAGTGTGACATTCTTTGTTTTAAAAATCTTGCTGTCAGTGTGACATTCTATGTTTTAAACAGCTAGCTGTCAGTGTAGTATTCTTTGCTTAATACATCTAGCTGTCAGTGTGACATTCTTTGTTTTATACATCTAGCAGTCAGTGTGGTATTCTTTGTTTTATACATTTAGCTGTCTGTGTAACATTCTTTGTTTTAAACATCTATCTGTCGTGTGGTATTCTTTGTTTTCTACATTTAGCTGTCGGTGTGATATTTGGTGTTTTATACATCTAGCAGTCAGTGTGACATTCTTTGTTTTATACATCTAGCTGTCAGTGTAGCATTGTTTGTTTTAAGCATCTAGCTGTAAGTGTGACATTCTTTGTTTTATTCATCTAGCTGTCAGTGTGACATTCTTTGTTTTATACATCTAGCTGTCAGTGTGACATTCTTTGTTTTACACATCTAGTTGTCAGTGTGACATTCTTTGTTTTATCCATCTAGCTGTCAGTGTGACATTCTTTGTTTTATAAATCTAGCTGTCGGTGTGACATTCTATGCTTTAAACATCTAGGTGTCATTGTGGTATTCTTTGTTTTATAAATCTAGCTGTCAGTGTGACATTCTTTGTTTTTAACATCTAGATGTCATTGTGGTATTCTTTGTTTTATAAATCTAGCTGTCAGTGTGACATTCTTTGTTTTATACATCTAGCTATCAGTGTGACATTCTTTGTTTTAAACATCTAACTGTCATTGTGGTATTCTTTGTTTTATAAATCTAGCTGTCAGTGTGACATTCTTTGTTTTATACATCTAGAAGTCAGTGTGACATTCTTTGTTTTAAATATCTTGCTGTCAGTGTGGTATTCTTTGTTTTATACATCTAGCTGTCAGTATGACATTCTTTGTTTTATACATCTAGCTGTCAGTGTAGTATTCTTTGCTTAATACATCTAGCTGTCAGTGTGACATTCTTTGTTTTATACATCTAGCAGTCAGTGTGGTATTCTTTGTTTTATACATCTAGCTGTCTGTGTAACATTCTTTGTTTTAAACATCTATCTGTCCGTGTGGTATTCTTTGTTTTCTACATTTAGCTGTCGGTGTGATATTTGGTGTTTTATACATCTAGCAGTCAGTGTGACATTCTTTGTTTTATACATCTAGCTGTCAGTGTGGTATTCTTTTTTTTATGCATCTAGCTGTCAGTGTAGCATTGTTTGTTTTAAGCATCTAGCTGTAAGTGTGACATTCTTTGTTTTATTCATCTAGCTGTCAGTGTGACATTCTTTGTTTTATACATCTAGCTGTCAGTGTGACATTCTTTGTTTTACACATCTAGTTGTCAGTGTGACATTCTTTGTTTTATCCATCTAGCTGTCAGTGTGACATTCTTTGTTTTATAAATCTTGCTGTCAGTGTGACATTCTATGCTTTAAACATCTAGGTGTCATTGTGGTATTCTTTGTTTTATAAATCTAGCTGTCAGTGTGACATTCTTTGTTTTTAACATCTAGTTGTCATTGTGGTATTCTTTGTTTTATAAATCTAGCTGTCAGTGTGACATTCTTTGTTTTATACATCTAGCTATCAGTGTGACATTCTTTGTTTTAAACATCTAACTGTCATTGTGGTATTCTTTGTTTTATAAATCTAGCTGTCAGTGTGACATTCTTTGTTTTATACATCTAGCAGTCAGTGTGACATTCTTTGTTTTAAATATCTTGCTGTCAGTGTGGTATTCTTTGTTTTATACATCTAGCTGTCAGTGTGACATTCTTTGTTTTATACATCTAGCTGTCAGTGTGACATTCTTTGTTTTTATACATCTAACTGTTAGTGTGACATTCTGTGTTTTAAACATCTAGCTGTCAGTGTGGTATTCTTTGTTTTATACATCTAGCTGTCAGTGTGACATTCTTTGTTTTAAACATCTAGCTGTCATTGTGGTATTCTTTGTTTTATAAATCTAGCTGTCAGTGTGACATTCTTTGTTTTAAACATCTAGCGGTCAGTGTGACATTCTTTGTTTATAGATCTAGCTGTCAGTGTGACATTCTTTGTTTTATACATCTAGCTGTCAGTGTGACATTCTTTGTTTTAAACATCTTGCTGTCAGTGTGACATTCTTTGTTATGTACATCTAGCTGTCAGTGTAACATTCTTTGTTTTATACATCTAGATGTCAGTGTGACATTCTTTGTTCTAAACATCTAGCTGTCAGTGTGACATTCTTTGATTTATACATCTAGCAGTCAGCGTGACATTCTTTGTTCTAAATATCTTGCTGTCAGTGTGACATTCTTTGTTTTAAACATCTAGCTGTCAGTGTAGCATTTTTTGCTTTATACATCTAGCTGTCAGTGTAGCATTTTTTGCTTTATACATCTAGCTGTCAGTGTAACATTCTTTGTTTTATACATCTAGCTGTCAGTGTGACATTCTTTGTTTTAAACATCTAGCTGTCAGTGCAGCATTTTTTCTTTATACATCTAACTGTCAGTGTGACATTCTTTGTTTTAAACATCTAGCTGTCATTGTGGTATTCTTTGTTTTATAAATCTAGCTGTCAGTGTGACATTCTTCGTTTTATACATCTAGCAGTAAGTGTAATATTCTTTGTTTTATACATCTAGCTGTCAGTGTGACATTCTTTGTTTTATACATCTAGTTGTCAGTGTAGCATTCTTTGTTTTAAACATCTAGCTGTCAGTGTTGTATTCTTTGTTTTATACATCTAGCAGTAAGTGTAATATTCTTTGTTTTATACATCTAGCTGTCAGTGTGACATTCTTTGTTTTATACATCTAGCTGTCAGTGTGACATTCTTTGTTTTAATACATCCAACTGTCAGTGTGACATTCTTTATTTTATACATCTAGCTATCAGTGTGACATTCTTTGTTTTAAAAATCTTGCTGTCAGTGTGACATTCTTTGTTTTAAACAGCTAGCTGTCAGTGTAGTATTCTTTGCTTAATACATCTAGCTGTCAGTGTGACATTCTTTGTTTTATACATCTAGCTGTCAGTGTGACATTCTTTGTTTTAATACATCCAACTGTCAGTGTGACATTCTTTATTTTATACATCTAGCTATCAGTGTGACATTCTTTGTTTTAAAAATCTAGCTGTCAGTGTGACATTCTATGCTTTAAACATCTAGCTGTCATTGTGGTATTCTTTGTTTTATAAATCAAGTTGTCAGTGTGACATTCTTTGTTTTAAACATCTAGCTGTCATTGTGGTATTCTTTGTTTTATAAATCTAGCTGTCAGTGTGACATTCTTTGTTTTATACATCTAGCTATCAGTGTGACATTCTTTGTTTTAAACATTTTGCTGTCAGTGTGGTATTCTTTGTTTTATACATCTAGCTGTCAGTGTAACATTCTTTGTTTTATACATCTAGCTGTCAGTGTGACATTCTTTGTTTTAAACATCTAGCTGTCAGTGTGACATTCTTTGTTTTATACATCTAGCTGTCAGTGTGACATTCTTTGTTTTATACATCTAGCTGTCAGTGTGACATTCTTTGTTTTAATACATCCAACTGTCAGTGTGACATTCTTTATTTTATACATCTAGCTATCAGTGTGACATTCTTTGTTTTAAAAATCTTGCTGTCAGTGTGACATTCTTTGTTTTAAACAGCTAGCTGTCAGTGTAGTATTCTTTGCTTAATACATCTAGCTGTCAGTGTGACATTCTTTGTTTTATACATCTAGCAGTCAGTGTGGTATTCTTTGTTTTATACATCTAGCTGTCTGTGTAACATTCTTTGTTTTAAACATCTATCTGTCCGTGTGGTATTCTTTGTTTTCTACATTTAGCTGTCGGTGTGATATTTGGTGTTTTATACATCTAGCAGTCAGTGTGACATTCTTTGTTTTATGCATCTAGCTGTCAGTGTGGTATTCTTTTTTTTATGCATCTAGCTGTCAGTGTAGCATTGTTTGTTTTAAGCATCTAGCTGTAAGTGTGACATTCTTTGTGTTATTCATCTAGCTGTCAGTGTGACATTCTTTGTTTTATACATCTAGCTGTCAGTGTGACATTCTTTGTTTTACACATCTAGTTGTCAGTGTGACATTCTTTGTTTTATCCATCTAGCTGTCAGTGTGACTTTCTTTGTTTTATAAATCTAGCTGTCAGTGTGACATTCTATGCTTTAAACATCTAGATGTCATTGTGGTATTCTTTGTTTTATAAATCTAGCTGTCAGTGTGACATTCTTTGTTTTATACATCTAGCTATCAGTGTGACATTCTTTGTTTTAAACATCTAACTGTCATTGTGGTATTCTTTGTTTTATAAATCTAGCTGTCAGTGTGACATTCTTTGTTTTATACATATAGCAGTCAGTGTGACATTCTTTGTTTTAAATATCTTGCTGTCAGTGTGATATTCTTTGTTTTATACATCTAGCTGTCAGTGTGACATTCTTTGTTTTATACATCTAGCTGTCAGTGTGACATTCTTTGTTTTTATACATCTAACTGTTAGTGTGACATTCTGTGTTTTAAACATCTAGCTGTCAGTGTGGTATTCTTTGTTTTATACATCTAGCTGTCAGTGTGACATTCTTTGTTTTAAACATCTAGCTGTCATTGTGGTATTCTTTGTTTTATAAATCTAGCTGTCAGTGTGACATTCTTTGTTTTATACATCTAGCTGTCAGTGTGACATTCTTTGTTTTAAAAATCTTGCTGTCAGTGTGACATTCTTTGTTTTAAACAGCTAGCGGTCAGTGTAGTATTCTTTGCTTCATACATCTAGCTGTCAGTCTGACATTCTTTGTTTTATAAATCTAGCTGTCAGTGTGACATTCTTTGTTTTATACATCTAGCTCTCAGTGTGACATTCTTTGTTTTAAACATCTTGCTGTCAGTGTGGTATTCTTTGTTTTATACATCTAGCTGTCAGTGTAACATTCTTTGTTTTATACATCTAGCTGTCAGTGTGACATTATTTGTCTTAAACATCTAGCTGTCAGTGTGACATTCTTTGTTTTATACATCTAGCTGTCAGTGTGACATTCTTTGTTTTATACATCTAGCTGTCAGTGTGACATTCTTTGTTTTATACATCTAGCTGTCAGTGTGACATTCTTTGTTTTATACATCTAGCTGTCAGTGTAACATTCTTTGTTTTATACATCTAGCTGTCAGTGTGACATTTGTTTTATACATCTAGCTGTCAGTGTGACATTCTTTGTTTTAAACATCTAGCGGTCAGTGTGACATTCTTTGTTTATAGATCCAGCTGTCAGTGTGACATTCTTTGTTTTATACATCTAGCTGTCAGTGTGACATTCTTTGTTTTAAACATCTTGCTGTCAGTGTGACATTCTTTGTTATGTACATCTAGCTGTCAGTGTAACATTCTTTGTTTTATACATCTAGCTGTCAGTGTGACATTCTTTGTTTTAAACATCTAACTGTCAGTGTGACATTCTTTGTTTTATACATCTAGCAGTCAGCGTGACATTCTTTGTTCTAAACATCTTGCTGTCAGTGTGACATTCTTTGTTTTAAACATCTAGCTGTCAGTGTAGCATTTTTTGCTTTATACATCTAGCTGTCAGTGTAGCATTTTTTGCTTTATACATCTATCTGTCAGTGTAACATTCTTTGTTTTATACATCTAGCTGTCAGTGTGACATTCTTTGTTTTAAACATCTAGCTGTCAGTGCAGCATTTTTTCTTTATACATCTAACTGTCAGTGTGACATTCTTTGTTTTAAACATCTAGCTGTCATTGTGGTATTCTTTGTTTTATAAATCTAGCTGTCAGTGTGACATTCTTTGTTTTATACATCTAGCAGTAAGTGTAATATTCTTTGTTTTATACAACTAGCTGTCAGTGTGACATTCTTTGTTTTATACATCTAGTTGTCAGTGTAACATTCTTTGTTTTAAACATCTAGCTGTCAGTGTTGTATTCTTTGTTTTATACATCTAGCTGTCAGTGTAACATTCTTTGTTTTATACATCTAGCTGTCAGTGTGACATTATTTGTCTGAAACATCTAGCTGTCAGTGTGACATTCTTTGTTTTATACATCTAGCTGTCAGTGTGACATTCTTTGTTTTATACATCTAGCTGTCAGTGTGACATTCTTTGTTTTATACCTCTAGCTGTCAGTTTGACATTCTTTGTTTTATACATCTAGCTGTCAGTGTAACATTCTTTGTTTTATACATCTAGCTGTCAGTGTGACATTTGTTTTATACATCTAGCTGTCAGTGTGACATTCTTTGTTTTAAACATCTAGCGGTCAGTGTGACATTCTTTGTTTATAGATCTAGCTGTCAGTGTGACATTCTTTGTTTTATACATCTAGCTGTCAGTGTGACATTCTTTGTTTTAAACATCTTGCTGTCAGTGTGACATTCTTTGTTATGTACATCTAGCTGTCAGTGTGACATTCTTTGTTTTAAACATCTAGCTGTCAGTGCAGCATTTTTTCTTTATACATCTAACTGTCAGTGTGACATTCTTTGTTTTAAACATCTAGCTGTCATTGTGGTATTCTTTGTTTTATAAATCTAGCTATCAGTGTGACATTCTTTGTTTTAAACATTTTGCTGTCAGTGTGGTATTCTTTGTTTTATACATCTAGCTGTCAGTGTAACATTCTTTGTTTTATACATCTAGCTGTCAGTGTGACATTCTTTGTTTTAAACATCTAGCTGTCAGTGTGACATTCTTTGTTTTATACATCTAGCTGTCAGTGTGACATTCTTTGTTTTATACATCTAGCTGTCAGTGTGACATTCTTTGTTTTAATACATCCAACTGTCAGTGTGACATTCTTTGTTTTATACATCTAGCTATCAGTGTGACATTCTTTGTTTTAAAAATCTTGCTGTCAGTGTGACATTCTTTGTTTTAAACAGCTAGCTGTCAGTGTAGTATTCTTTGCTTAATACATCTAGCTGTCAGTGTGACATTCTTTGTTTTATACATCTAGCAGTCAGTGTGGTATTCTTTGTTTTATACATCTAGCTGTCTGTGTAACATTCTTTGTTTTAAACATCTATCTGTCCGTGTGGTATTCTTTGTTTTCTACATTTAGCTGTCGGTGTGATATTTGGTGTTTTATACATCTAGCAGTCAGTGTGACATTCTTTGTTTTATGCATCTAGCTGTCAGTGTGGTATTCTTTTTTTTATGCATCTAGCTGTCAGTGTAGCATTGTTTGTTTTAAGCATCTAGCTGTAAGTGTGACATTCTTTGTGTTATTCATCTAGCTGTCAGTGTGACATTCTTTGTTTTATACATCTAGCTGTCAGTGTGACATTCTTTGTTTTACACATCTAGTTGTCAGTGTGACATTCTTTGTTTTATCCATCTAGCTGTCAGTGTGACTTTCTTTGTTTTATAAATCTAGCTGTCAGTGTGACATTCTATGCTTTAAACATCTAGATGTCATTGTGGTATTCTTTGTTTTATAAATCTAGCTGTCAGTGTGACATTCTTTGTTTTATACATCTAGCAGTCAGTGTGACATTCTTTGTTTTAAATATCTTGCTGTCAGTGTGATATTCTTTGTTTTATACATCTAGCTGTCAGTGTGACATTCTTTGTTTTATACATCTAGCTGTCAGTGTGACATTCTTTGTTTTTATACATCTAACTGTTAGTGTGACATTCTGTGTTTTAAACATCTAGCTGTCAGTGTGGTATTCTTTGTTTTATACATCTAGCTGTCAGTGTGACATTCTTTGTTTTAAACATCTAGCTGTCATTGTGGTATTCTTTGTTTTATAAATCTAGCTGTCAGTGTGACATTCTTTGTTTTATACATCTAGCTGTCAGTGTGACATTCTTTGTTTTAAAAATCTTGCTGTCAGTGTGACATTCTTTGTTTTAAACAGCTAGCGGTCAGTGTAGTATTCTTTGCTTCATACATCTAGCTGTCAGTCTGACATTCTTTGTTTTATAAATCTAGCTGTCAGTGTGACATTCTTTGTTTTATACATCTAGCTCTCAGCGTGACATTCTTTGTTTTAAACATCTTGCTGTCAGTGTGGTATTCTTTGTTTTATACATCTAGCTGTCAGTGTAACATTCTTTGTTTTATACATCTAGCTGTCAGTGTGACATTATTTGTCTTAAACATCTAGCTGTCAGTGTGACATTCTTTGTTTTATACATCTAGCTGTCAGTGTGACATTCTTTGTTTTATACATCTAGCTGTCAGTGTGACATTCTTTGTTTTATACATCTAGCTGTCAGTGTGACATTCTTTGTTTTATACATCTAGCTGTCAGTGTAACATTCTTTGTTTTATACATCTAGCTGTCAGTGTGACATTTGTTTTATACATCTAGCTGTCAGTGTGACATTCTTTGTTTTAAACATCTAGCGGTCAGTGTGACATTCTTTGTTTATAGATCCAGCTGTCAGTGTGACATTCTTTGTTTTATACATCTAGCTGTCAGTGTGACATTCTTTGTTTTAAACATCTTGCTGTCAGTGTGACATTCTTTGTTATGTACATCTAGCTGTCAGTGTAACATTCTTTGTTTTATACATCTAGCTGTCAGTGTGACATTCTTTGTTTTAAACATCTAGCTGTCAGTGTGACATTCTTTGTTTTATACATCTAGCAGTCAGCGTGACATTCTTTGTTCTAAACATCTTGCTGTCAGTGTGAGATTCTTTGTTTTAAACATCTAGCTGTCAGTGTAGCATTTTTTGCTTTATACATCTAGCTGTCAGTGTAGCATTTTTTGCTTTATACATCTAGCTGTCAGTGTAACATTCTTTGTTTTATACATCTAGCTGTCAGTGTGACATTCTTTGTTTTAAACATCTAGCTGTCAGTGCAGCATTTTTTCTTTATACATCTAACTGTCAGTGTGACATTCTTTGTTTTAAACATCTAGCTGTCATTGTGGTATTCTTTGTTTTATAAATCTAGCTGTCAGTGTGACATTCTTTGTTTTATACATCTAGCAGTAAGTGTAATATTCTTTGTTTTATACAACTAGCTGTCAGTGTGACATTCTTTGTTTTATACATCTAGTTGTCAGTGTAACATTCTTTGTTTTAAACATCTAGCTGTCAGTGTTGTATTCTTTGTTTTATGCATCTAGCTGTCAGTGTAACATTCTTTGTTTTAAACATCTAGCTGTCAGTGTTGTATTCTTTGTTTTATACATCTAGCTGTCAGTGTGACATTCTTTGTTTTAAGCATCTAGTTGTCAGTGTGGTATTCTTTGTTTTATACATCTAGCTGTCAGTGTGACATTCTTTGTTTGTATACATCTAACTGTCAGTGTGACATTCTTTGTTTTATAAATCTAGCTGTCAGTGTGACATTCTATGCTTTAAACATCTAGCTGTCATTGTGGTATTCTTTGTTTTATAAATCTAGTTGTCAGTGTGACATTCTTTGTTTTAAACATCTAGCTGTCATTGTGGTATTCTTTGTTTTATAAATCTAGCTGTCAGTGTGACATTCTTTGTTTTATACATCTAGCTATCAGTGTGACATTCTTTGTTTTAAACATTTTGCTGTCAGTGTGGTATTCTTTGTTTTATACATCTAGCTGTCAGTGTAACATGCTTTGTTTTATACATCTAGCTGTCAGTGTGACATTCTTTGTTTTAAACATCTAGCTGTCAGTGTGACATTCTTTGTTTTATACATCTAGTTGTCAGTGTGACATTCTTTGTTTTATACATCTAGCTGTCAGTGTGACATTCTTTGTTTTTATACATCCAACTGTCAGTGTGACATTCTTTGTTTTAAACATCTAGCTGTCAGTGTGGTATTCTTTGTTTTATACATCTAGCTGTCAGTGTGACATTCTTTCTTTTAAACATCTAGCTGTCATTGTGGTATTCTTTGTTTTATAAATCTAGCTGTCAGTGTGACATTCTTTGTTTTAAACAGCTAGCTGTCAGTGTAGTATTCTTTGCTTAATACATCTAGCTGTCAGTGTGACATTCTTTGTTTTATACATCTAGCAGTCAGTGTGGTATTCTTTGTTTTATACATCTAGCTGTCTGTGTAACATTCTTTGTTTTAAACATCTATCTGTCCGTGTGGTATTCTTTGTTTTCTACATTTAGCTGTCGGTGTGATATTTGTTGTTTTATACATCTAGCAGTCAGTGTGACATTCTTTGTTTTATACATCTAGCTGTCAGTGTGGTATTCTTTCTTTTATGCATCTAGCTGTCAGTGTAGCATTGTTTGTTTTAAGCATCTAGCTGTAAGTGTGACATTCTTTGTTTTATTCATCTAGCTGTCAGTGTGACATTCTTTGTTTTATACATCTAGCTGTCAGTGTGACATTCTTTGTTTTACACATCTAGTTGTCAGTGTGACATTCTTTGTTTTATCCATCTAGCTGTCAGTGTGACATTCTTTGTTTTATAAATCTAGCTGTCAGTGTGACATTCTATGCTTTAAACTTCTAGGTGTCATTGTGGTATTCTTTGTTTTATAAATCTAGCTGTCAGTGTGACATTCTTTATTTTTAACATCTAGATGTCATTGTGGTATTCTTTGTTTTATAAATCTAGCTGTCAGTGTGACATTCTTTGTTTTATACATCTAGCTATCAGTGTGACATTCTTTGTTTTAAACATCTAACTGTCATTGTGGTATTCTTTGTTTTATAAATCTAGCTGTCAGTGTGACATTCTTTGTTTTATACATCTAGCAGTCAGTGTGACATTCTTTGTTTTAAATATCTTGCTGTCAGTGTGGTATTCTTTGTTTTATACATCTAGCTGTCAGTGTGACATTCTTTGTTTTATACATCTAGCTGTCAGTGTGACATTCTTTGTTTTTATACATCTAACTGTTAGTGTGACATTCTGTGTTTTAAACATCTAGCTGTCATTGTGGTATTCTTTGTTTTATAAATCTAGCTGTCAGTGTGACATTCTTTGTTTTATACATCTAGCTGTCAGAGTGACATTCTTTGTTTTAAACATCTTGCTGTCAGTGTGACATTCTTTGTTATGTACATCTAGCTGTCAGTGTAACATTCTTTGTTTTATACATCTAGATGTCAGTGTGACATTCTTTGTTCTAAACATCTAGCTGTCAGTGTGACATTCTTTGATTTATACATCTAGCAGTCAGCGTGACATTCTTTGTTCTAAATATCTTGCTGTCAGTGTGACATTCTTTGTTTTAAACATCTAGCTGTCAGTGTAGCATTTTTTGCTTTATACATCTAGCTGTCAGTGTAGCATTTTTTGCTTTATACATCTAGCTGTCAGTGTAACATTCTTTGTTTTATACATCTAGCTGTCAGTGTGACATTCTTTGTTTTAAACATCTAGCTGTCAGTGCAGCATTTTTTCTTTATACATCTAACTGTCAGTGTGACATTCTTTGTTTTAAACATCTAGCTGTCATTGTGGTATTCTTTGTTTTATAAATCTAGCTGTCAGTGTGACATTCTTCGTTTTATACATCTAGCAGTAAGTGTAATATTCTTTGTTTTATACATCTAGCTGTCAGTGTGACATTCTTTGTTTTATACATCTAGTTGTCAGTGTAGCATTCTTTGTTTTAAACATCTAGCTGTCAGTGTTGTATTCTTTGTTTTATACATCTAGCAGTAAGTGTAATATTCTTTGTTTTATACATCTAGCTGTCAGTGTGACATTCTTTGTTTTATAAATCTAGCTGTCAGTGTGACATTCTATGCTTTAAACATCTAGCTGTCATTGTGGTATTCTTTGTTTTATAAATCAAGTTGTCAGTGTGACATTCTTTGTTTTAAACATCTAGCTGTCATTGTGGTATTCTTTGTTTTATAAATCTAGCTGTCAGTGTGACATTCTTTGTTTTATACATCTAGCTATCAGTGTGACATTCTTTGTTTTAAACATTTTGCTGTCAGTGTGGTATTCTTTGTTTTATACATCTAGCTGTCAGTGTAACATTCTTTGTTTTATACATCTAGCTGTCAGTGTGACATTCTTTGTTTTAAACATCTAGCTGTCAGTGTGACATTCTTTGTTTTATACATCTAGCTGTCAGTGTGACATTCTTTGTTTTATACATCTAGCTGTCAGTGTGACATTCTTTGTTTTAATACATCCAACTGTCAGTGTGACATTCTTTATTTTATACATCTAGCTATCAGTGTGACATTCTTTGTTTTAAAAATCTTGCTGTCAGTGTGACATTCTTTGTTTTAAACAGCTAGCTGTCAGTGTAGTATTCTTTGCTTAATACATCTAGCTGTCAGTGTGACATTCTTTGTTTTATACATCTAGCAGTCAGTGTGGTATTCTTTGTTTTATACATCTAGCTGTCTGTGTAACATTCTTTGTTTTAAACATCTATCTGTCCGTGTGGTATTCTTTGTTTTCTACATTTAGCTGTCGGTGTGATATTTGGTGTTTTATACATCTAGCAGTCAGTGTGACATTCTTTGTTTTATGCATCTAGCTGTCAGTGTGGTATTCTTTTTTTTATGCATCTAGCTGTCAGTGTAGCATTGTTTGTTTTAAGCATCTAGCTGTAAGTGTGACATTCTTTGTGTTATTCATCTAGCTGTCAGTGTGACATTCTTTGTTTTATACATCTAGCTGTCAGTGTGACATTCTTTGTTTTACACATCTAGTTGTCAGTGTGACATTCTTTGTTTTATCCATCTAGCTGTCAGTGTGACTTTCTTTGTTTTATAAATCTAGCTGTCAGTGTGACATTCTATGCTTTAAACATCTAGATGTCATTGTGGTATTCTTTGTTTTATAAATCTAGCTGTCAGTGTGACATTCTTTGTTTTATACATCTAGCTATCAGTGTGACATTCTTTGTTTTAAACATCTAACTGTCATTGTGGTATTCTTTGTTTTATAAATCTAGCTGTCAGTGTGACATTCTTTGTTTTATACATATAGCAGTCAGTGTGACATTCTTTGTTTTAAATATCTTGCTGTCAGTGTGATATTCTTTGTTTTATACATCTAGCTGTCAGTGTGACATTCTTTGTTTTATACATCTAGCTGTCAGTGTGACATTCTTTGTTTTTATACATCTAACTGTTAGTGTGACATTCTGTGTTTTAAACATCTAGCTGTCAGTGTGGTATTCTTTGTTTTATACATCTAGCTGTCAGTGTGACATTCTTTGTTTTAAACATCTAGCTGTCATTGTGGTATTCTTTGTTTTATAAATCTAGCTGTCAGTGTGACATTCTTTGTTTTATACATCTAGCTGTCAGTGTGACATTCTTTGTTTTAAAAATCTTGCTGTCAGTGTGACATTCTTTGTTTTAAACAGCTAGCGGTCAGTGTAGTATTCTTTGCTTCATACATCTAGCTGTCAGTCTGACATTCTTTGTTTTATAAATCTAGCTGTCAGTGTGACATTCTTTGTTTTATACATCTAGCTCTCAGTGTGACATTCTTTGTTTTAAACATCTTGCTGTCAGTGTGGTATTCTTTGTTTTATACATCTAGCTGTCAGTGTAACATTCTTTGTTTTATACATCTAGCTGTCAGTGTGACATTATTTGTCTTAAACATCTAGCTGTCAGTGTGACATTCTTTGTTTTATACATCTAGCTGTCAGTGTGACATTCTTTGTTTTATACATCTAGCTGTCAGTGTGACATTCTTTGTTTTATACATCTAGCTGTCAGTGTGACATTCTTTGTTTTATACATCTAGCTGTCAGTGTAACATTCTTTGTTTTATACATCTAGCTGTCAGTGTGACATTTGTTTTATACATCTAGCTGTCAGTGTGACATTCTTTGTTTTAAACATCTAGCGGTCAGTGTGACATTCTTTGTTTATAGATCCAGCTGTCAGTGTGACATTCTTTGTTTTATACATCTAGCTGTCAGTGTGACATTCTTTGTTTTAAACATCTTGCTGTCAGTGTGACATTCTTTGTTATGTACATCTAGCTGTCAGTGTAACATTCTTTGTTTTATACATCTAGCTGTCAGTGTGACATTCTTTGTTTTAAACATCTAACTGTCAGTGTGACATTCTTTGTTTTATACATCTAGCAGTCAGCGTGACATTCTTTGTTCTAAACATCTTGCTGTCAGTGTGACATTCTTTGTTTTAAACATCTAGCTGTCAGTGTAGCATTTTTTGCTTTATACATCTAGCTGTCAGTGTAGCATTTTTTGCTTTATACATCTATCTGTCAGTGTAACATTCTTTGTTTTATACATCTAGCTGTCAGTGTGACATTCTTTGTTTTAAACATCTAGCTGTCAGTGCAGCATTTTTTCTTTATACATCTAACTGTCAGTGTGACATTCTTTGTTTTAAACATCTAGCTGTCATTGTGGTATTCTTTGTTTTATAAATCTAGCTGTCAGTGTGACATTCTTTGTTTTATACATCTAGCAGTAAGTGTAATATTCTTTGTTTTATACAACTAGCTGTCAGTGTGACATTCTTTGTTTTATACATCTAGTTGTCAGTGTAACATTCTTTGTTTTAAACATCTAGCTGTCAGTGTTGTATTCTTTGTTTTATACATCTAGCTGTCAGTGTAACATTCTTTGTTTTATACATCTAGCTGTCAGTGTGACATTATTTGTCTGAAACATCTAGCTGTCAGTGTGACATTCTTTGTTTTATACATCTAGCTGTCAGTGTGACATTCTTTGTTTTATACATCTAGCTGTCAGTGTGACATTCTTTGTTTTATACCTCTAGCTGTCAGTTTGACATTCTTTGTTTTATACATCTAGCTGTCAGTGTAACATTCTTTGTTTTATACATCTAGCTGTCAGTGTGACATTTGTTTTATACATCTAGCTGTCAGTGTGACATTCTTTGTTTTAAACATCTAGCGGTCAGTGTGACATTCTTTGTTTATAGATCTAGCTGTCAGTGTGACATTCTTTGTTTTATACATCTAGCTGTCAGTGTGACATTCTTTGTTTTAAACATCTTGCTGTCAGTGTGACATTCTTTGTTATGTACATCTAGCTGTCAGTGTGACATTCTTTGTTTTAAACATCTAGCTGTCAGTGCAGCATTTTTTCTTTATACATCTAACTGTCAGTGTGACATTCTTTGTTTTAAACATCTAGCTGTCATTGTGGTATTCTTTGTTTTATAAATCTAGCTATCAGTGTGACATTCTTTGTTTTAAACATTTTGCTGTCAGTGTGGTATTCTTTGTTTTATACATCTAGCTGTCAGTGTAACATTCTTTGTTTTATACATCTAGCTGTCAGTGTGACATTCTTTGTTTTAAACATCTAGCTGTCAGTGTGACATTCTTTGTTTTATACATCTAGCTGTCAGTGTGACATTCTTTGTTTTATACATCTAGCTGTCAGTGTGACATTCTTTGTTTTAATACATCCAACTGTCAGTGTGACATTCTTTGTTTTATACATCTAGCTATCAGTGTGACATTCTTTGTTTTAAAAATCTTGCTGTCAGTGTGACATTCTTTGTTTTAAACAGCTAGCTGTCAGTGTAGTATTCTTTGCTTAATACATCTAGCTGTCAGTGTGACATTCTTTGTTTTATACATCTAGCAGTCAGTGTGGTATTCTTTGTTTTATACATCTAGCTGTCTGTGTAACATTCTTTGTTTTAAACATCTATCTGTCCGTGTGGTATTCTTTGTTTTCTACATTTAGCTGTCGGTGTGATATTTGGTGTTTTATACATCTAGCAGTCAGTGTGACATTCTTTGTTTTATGCATCTAGCTGTCAGTGTGGTATTCTTTTTTTTATGCATCTAGCTGTCAGTGTAGCATTGTTTGTTTTAAGCATCTAGCTGTAAGTGTGACATTCTTTGTGTTATTCATCTAGCTGTCAGTGTGACATTCTTTGTTTTATACATCTAGCTGTCAGTGTGACATTCTTTGTTTTACACATCTAGTTGTCAGTGTGACATTCTTTGTTTTATCCATCTAGCTGTCAGTGTGACTTTCTTTGTTTTATAAATCTAGCTGTCAGTGTGACATTCTATGCTTTAAACATCTAGATGTCATTGTGGTATTCTTTGTTTTATAAATCTAGCTGTCAGTGTGACATTCTTTGTTTTATACATCTAGCAGTCAGTGTGACATTCTTTGTTTTAAATATCTTGCTGTCAGTGTGATATTCTTTGTTTTATACATCTAGCTGTCAGTGTGACATTCTTTGTTTTATACATCTAGCTGTCAGTGTGACATTCTTTGTTTTTATACATCTAACTGTTAGTGTGACATTCTGTGTTTTAAACATCTAGCTGTCAGTGTGGTATTCTTTGTTTTATACATCTAGCTGTCAGTGTGACATTCTTTGTTTTAAACATCTAGCTGTCATTGTGGTATTCTTTGTTTTATAAATCTAGCTGTCAGTGTGACATTCTTTGTTTTATACATCTAGCTGTCAGTGTGACATTCTTTGTTTTAAAAATCTTGCTGTCAGTGTGACATTCTTTGTTTTAAACAGCTAGCGGTCAGTGTAGTATTCTTTGCTTCATACATCTAGCTGTCAGTCTGACATTCTTTGTTTTATAAATCTAGCTGTCAGTGTGACATTCTTTGTTTTATACATCTAGCTCTCAGCGTGACATTCTTTGTTTTAAACATCTTGCTGTCAGTGTGGTATTCTTTGTTTTATACATCTAGCTGTCAGTGTAACATTCTTTGTTTTATACATCTAGCTGTCAGTGTGACATTATTTGTCTTAAACATCTAGCTGTCAGTGTGACATTCTTTGTTTTATACATCTAGCTGTCAGTGTGACATTCTTTGTTTTATACATCTAGCTGTCAGTGTGACATTCTTTGTTTTATACATCTAGCTGTCAGTGTGACATTCTTTGTTTTATACATCTAGCTGTCAGTGTAACATTCTTTGTTTTATACATCTAGCTGTCAGTGTGACATTTGTTTTATACATCTAGCTGTCAGTGTGACATTCTTTGTTTTAAACATCTAGCGGTCAGTGTGACATTCTTTGTTTATAGATCCAGCTGTCAGTGTGACATTCTTTGTTTTATACATCTAGCTGTCAGTGTGACATTCTTTGTTTTAAACATCTTGCTGTCAGTGTGACATTCTTTGTTATGTACATCTAGCTGTCAGTGTAACATTCTTTGTTTTATACATCTAGCTGTCAGTGTGACATTCTTTGTTTTAAACATCTAGCTGTCAGTGTGACATTCTTTGTTTTATACATCTAGCAGTCAGCGTGACATTCTTTGTTCTAAACATCTTGCTGTCAGTGTGAGATTCTTTGTTTTAAACATCTAGCTGTCAGTGTAGCATTTTTTGCTTTATACATCTAGCTGTCAGTGTAGCATTTTTTGCTTTATACATCTAGCTGTCAGTGTAACATTCTTTGTTTTATACATCTAGCTGTCAGTGTGACATTCTTTGTTTTAAACATCTAGCTGTCAGTGCAGCATTTTTTCTTTATACATCTAACTGTCAGTGTGACATTCTTTGTTTTAAACATCTAGCTGTCATTGTGGTATTCTTTGTTTTATAAATCTAGCTGTCAGTGTGACATTCTTTGTTTTATACATCTAGCAGTAAGTGTAATATTCTTTGTTTTATACAACTAGCTGTCAGTGTGACATTCTTTGTTTTATACATCTAGTTGTCAGTGTAACATTCTTTGTTTTAAACATCTAGCTGTCAGTGTTGTATTCTTTGTTTTATGCATCTAGCTGTCAGTGTAACATTCTTTGTTTTAAACATCTAGCTGTCAGTGTTGTATTCTTTGTTTTATACATCTAGCTGTCAGTGTGACATTCTTTGTTTTAAGCATCTAGTTGTCAGTGTGGTATTCTTTGTTTTATACATCTAGCTGTCAGTGTGACATTCTTTGTTTGTATACATCTAACTGTCAGTGTGACATTCTTTGTTTTATAAATCTAGCTGTCAGTGTGACATTCTATGCTTTAAACATCTAGCTGTCATTGTGGTATTCTTTGTTTTATAAATCTAGTTGTCAGTGTGACATTCTTTGTTTTAAACATCTAGCTGTCATTGTGGTATTCTTTGTTTTATAAATCTAGCTGTCAGTGTGACATTCTTTGTTTTATACATCTAGCTATCAGTGTGACATTCTTTGTTTTAAACATTTTGCTGTCAGTGTGGTATTCTTTGTTTTATACATCTAGCTGTCAGTGTAACATGCTTTGTTTTATACATCTAGCTGTCAGTGTGACATTCTTTGTTTTAAACATCTAGCTGTCAGTGTGACATTCTTTGTTTTATACATCTAGTTGTCAGTGTGACATTCTTTGTTTTATACATCTAGCTGTCAGTGTGACATTCTTTGTTTTTATACATCCAACTGTCAGTGTGACATTCTTTGTTTTAAACATCTAGCTGTCAGTGTGGTATTCTTTGTTTTATACATCTAGCTGTCAGTGTGACATTCTTTCTTTTAAACATCTAGCTGTCATTGTGGTATTCTTTGTTTTATAAATCTAGCTGTCAGTGTGACATTCTTTGTTTTATACATCTAGCTATCAGTGTGACATTCTTTGTTTTAAACAGCTAGCTGTCAGTGTAGTATTCTTTGCTTAATACATCTAGCTGTCAGTGTGACATTCTTTGTTTTATACATCTAGCAGTCAGTGTGGTATTCTTTGTTTTATACATCTAGCTGTCTGTGTAACATTCTTTGTTTTAAACATCTATCTGTCCGTGTGGTATTCTTTGTTTTCTACATTTAGCTGTCGGTGTGATATTTGTTGTTTTATACATCTAGCAGTCAGTGTGACATTCTTTGTTTTATACATCTAGCTGTCAGTGTGGTATTCTTTCTTTTATGCATCTAGCTGTCAGTGTAGCATTGTTTGTTTTAAGCATCTAGCTGTAAGTGTGACATTCTTTGTTTTATTCATCTAGCTGTCAGTGTGACATTCTTTGTTTTATACATCTAGCTGTCAGTGTGACATTCTTTGTTTTACACATCTAGTTGTCAGTGTGACATTCTTTGTTTTATCCATCTAGCTGTCAGTGTGACATTCTTTGTTTTATAAATCTAGCTGTCAGTGTGACATTCTATGCTTTAAACTTCTAGGTGTCATTGTGGTATTCTTTGTTTTATAAATCTAGCTGTCAGTGTGACATTCTTTATTTTTAACATCTAGATGTCATTGTGGTATTCTTTGTTTTATAAATCTAGCTGTCAGTGTGACATTCTTTGTTTTATACATCTAGCTATCAGTGTGACATTCTTTGTTTTAAACATCTAACTGTCATTGTGGTATTCTTTGTTTTATAAATCTAGCTGTCAGTGTGACATTCTTTGTTTTATACATCTAGCAGTCAGTGTGACATTCTTTGTTTTAAATATCTTGCTGTCAGTGTGGTATTCTTTGTTTTATACATCTAGCTGTCAGTGTGACATTCTTTGTTTTATACATCTAGCTGTCAGTGTGACATTCTTTGTTTTTATACATCTAACTGTTAGTGTGACATTCTGTGTTTTAAACATCTAGCTGTCATTGTGGTATTCTTTGTTTTATAAATCTAGCTGTCAGTGTGACATTCTTTGTTTTATACATCTAGCTGTCAGAGTGACATTCTTTGTTTTAAAAATCTTGCTGTCAGTGTGACATTCTTTGTTTTAAACAGCTAGCGGTCAGTGTAGTATTCTTTGCTTAATACATCTAGCTGTCAGTCTGACATTCTTTGTTTTATAAATCTAGCTGTCAGTGTGACATTCTTTGTTTTATACATCTAGCTCTCAGTGTGACATTCTTTGTTTTAAACATCTTGCTGTCAGTGTGGTATTCTTTGTTTTATACATCTAGCTGTCAGTGTAACATTCTTTGTTTTATACATCTAGCTGTCAGTATGACATTATTTGTCTTAAACATCTAGCTGTCAGAGTGACATTCTTTGTTTTATATATCTAGCTGTCAGTGTGACATTCTTTGTTTTTATACAGCCAACTGTCAGTGTGACATTCTTTGTTTTAAACATCTAGCTGTCATTGTGGTATTCTTTGTTTTAAACATCTAGCTGTCATTGTGGTATTTTTTGTTTTATAAATCTAGCTGTCAGTGTGACATTCTTTGTTTTATACATCTAGCTATCAGTGTGGTATTCTTTGTTTTATACATCTAGCTGTCAGTGTGACATTCTTTGTTTTAAGCATCTAGCTGTCATTGTGGTATTCTTTGTTTTATAAATCTAGCTGTCAGTGTGACATTCTTTATTTTATACATCTAGCTATCAGTGTGACATTCTTTGTTTTAAAAATCTTGCTGTCAGTGTGACATTCTTTGTTTTAAACAGCTAGCTGTCAGTGTAGTATTCTTTGCTTAATACATCTAGCTGTCAATGTGACATTCTTTGTTTTATATATCTAGCAGTCAGTGTGGTATTCTTTGTTTTATACATCTAGCTGTCAGTGTGACATTCTTTGTTTTAAGCATCTAGCTGTAAGTGTGACATTCTTTGTTTTATTCATCTAGCTGTCAGTGTGACATTCTTTGTTTTATACATCTAGCTGTCAGTGTGACATTCTTTGTTTTACACATCTAGTTGTCAGTGTGACATTCTTTGTTTTATACATCTAGCTGTCAGTGTGACATTCTTTGTTTTATACATCTAGCTGTCAGTGTGACATTCTTTGTATTAAACATCTAGCGGTCAATGTGACATTCTTTGTTTTATAGATCTAGCTGTCAATGTGACATTCTTTGTTTTATACCTCTAGCTGTCAGTGTGACATTCTTTGTTTTAAACATCTAGCTGTCAATGTGGTATTCTTTGTTTTATACATCTAGCTGTCAGTGTGACATTCTTTGTTTTATACATCTAGCTGTCAATGTGACATTCTTTGTTTTAAACATCTTGCTGTCAGTGTGGTATTCTTTGTTTTATACATCTAGCTGTCAGTGTAACATTCTTTGTTTTATACATCTAGCTGTCAGTGTGACATTCTTTGTTTTATACATCTAGCTGTCAGTGTGACATTCTTTGTTTTAAACATCTAGCTGTCAGTGTGGTATTCTTTGTTTTATACATCTAGCTGTAAGTGTGACATTCTTTGTTTTAAGCATCTAACTGTCAGTGTGACATTCTTTGTTTTATACATCTAGCTCTCAGTGTGACATTCTTTGTTTTATACATCTAGCTGTCAGTATGACATTCTTTGTTTTATACATCTAGCTGTCAGTGTGACATTCTTTGATTTATACATCTAGCTGTCAGTGTAACATTCTTTGTTTTATACATCTAGCTGTCAGTGTAACATTTGCTTTATACATCTAGCTGTCAGTGTGACATTCTTTGTTTTAAACATCTAGCGGTCAGTGTGACATTCTTTGTTTTATAGATCTAGCTGTCAGTGTGACATTCTTTGTTTTATACCTCTAGCTGTCAGTGTGACATTCTTTGTTTTAAACATCTTGCTGTCAGTGTGACATTCTTTGTTTTATACATCTAGCAGTCAGCGTGACATTCTTTGTTCTAAACATCTTGCTGTCAGTGTGACATTCTTTGTTTTAAACATCTAGCTGTCAGTGTAGCATTTTTTGCTTTATACATCTAGCTGTCAGTGTAGCATTTTTTGCTTTATACATCTAGCTGTCAGTGTAACATTCTTTGTTTTATACATCTAGCTGTCAGTGTGACATTCTTTGTTTTAAATATCTAGCTGTCAGTGCAGCATTTTTTCTTTATACATCTAACTGTCAGTGTAACATTCTTTGTTTTATAAATCTAGCTGTCAGTGTGACATTCTTTGTTTTATACATCTAGCAGTAAGTGTAATATTCTTTGTTTTATACATCTAGCTGTCAGTGTGACATTCTTTGTTTTATACATCTAGTTGTCAGTGTAGCATTCTTTGTTTTAAACATCTAGCTGTCAGTGTTGTATTCTTTGTTTTATACATCTAGCTGTCAGTGTGACATTCTTTGTTTTAAGCATCTAGTTGTCAGTGTGGTATTCCTTGTTTTATACATCTAGCTGTCAGTGTGACATTCTTTGTTTGTATACATCTAACTGTCAGTGTGACATTCTTTGTTTTATAAATCTAGCTGTCAGTGTGACATTATATGCTTTAAACATCTAGCTGTCATTGTGGTATTCTTTGTTTTATAAATCTAGTTGTCAGTGTGACATTCTTTGTTTTAAACATCTAGCTGTCATTGTAATATTCTTTGTTTTATAAATCTAGCTGTCAGTGTGACATTCTTTGTTTTATACATCTAGCTATCAGTGTGACATTCTTTGTTTTAAACATTTTGCTGTCAGTGTGGTATTCTTTGTTTTATACATCTAGCTGTCAGTGTAACATTCTTTGTTTTATACATCTAGCTGTCAGTGTGACATTCTTTGTTTTAAACATCTAGCTGTCAGTGTGACATTCTTTGTTTTATACATCTAGCTGTCAGTGTGACATTCTTTGTTTTATACATCTAGCTGTCAGTGTGACATTCTTTGTTTTTATACATCCAACTGTCAGTGTGACATTCTTTGTTTTAAACATCTAGCTGTCAGTGTGGTATTCTTTGTTTTATACATCTAGCTGTCAGTGTGACATTCTTTGTTTTAAACATCTAGCTGTCATTGTGGTATTCTTTGTTTTATAAATCTAGCTGTCAGTGTGCCATTCTTTGTTTTATACATCTAGCAGTCAGTGTGACATTCTTTGTTTTAAATATCTTGCTGTCAGTGTGGTATTCTTTGTTTTATACATCTAGCTGTCAGTGTGACATTCTTTGTTTTAAACATCTAGCTGTCAGTGTGGTATTCTTTGTTTTATACATCTAGCTGTCAGTGTGACATTCTTTGTTTTAAACATCTAGCTGTCATTGTGGTATTCTTTGTTTTATAAATCTAGCTGTCAGTGTGACATTCTTTGTTTTATACATCTAGCTGTCAGTGTGACATTCTTTGTTTTAAAAATCTTGCTGTCAGTGTGACATTCTTTGTTTTAAACAGCTAGCGGTCAGTGTAGTATTATTTGCTTAATACATCTAGCTGTCAGTCTGACATTCTTTGTTTTATAAATCTAGCTGTCAGTGTGACATTCTTTGTTTTATACATCTAGCTCTCAGTGTGACATTCTTTGTTTTAAACATCTTGCTGTCAGTGTGGTATTCTTTGTTTTATACATCTAGCTGTCAGTGTAACATTCTTTGTTTTATACATCTAGCTGTCAGTGTGACATTATTTGTTTTAAACATCTAGCTGTCAGTGTGACATTCTTTGTTTTATACATCTAGCTGTCAGTGTGACATTCTTTGTTTTATACATCTAGCTGTCAGTGTGACATTCTTTGTTTTTATACATCCAACTGTCAGTGTGACATTCTTTGTTTTAAACATCTAGCTCTCAGTGTGGTATTCTTTGTTTTATACATCTAGCTGTCAGTGTGACATTCTTTCTTTTAAACATCTAGCTGTCATTGTGGTATTTTTTGTTTTATAAATCTAGCTGTCAGTGTGACATTCTTTGTTTTATACATCTAGCTATCAGTGTGACATTCTTTGTTTTAAAAATCTTGCTGTCAGTGTGACATTCTTTGTTTTAAACAGCTAGCTGTCAGTGTAGTATTCTTTGCTTAATACATCTAGCAGTCAGTGTGACATTCTTTGTTTTATACATCTAGCTGTCAGTGTGGTATTCTTTGTTTTATGCATCTAGCTGTCATTGTAGGATTCTTTGTTTTAAGCATCTAGCTGTAAGTGTGACATTCTTTGTTTTATTCATCTAGCTGTCAGTGTGACATTCTTTGTTTTATACATCTAGCTGTCAGTGTGACATTCTTTGTTTTGCACATCTAGTTGTCAGTGTGACATTCTTTGTTTTATACATCTAGCTGTCAGTGTGACATTCTTTGTTTTATACATCTAGCTGTCAGTGTGACATTCTTTGTATTAAACATCTAGCGGTCAGTGTGACATTCTTTGTTTTATAGATCTAGCTGTCAATGTGACATTCTTTGTTTTATACCTACAGCTGTCAGTGTGACATTCTTTGTTTTAAACATCTAGCTGTCAATGTGGTATTCTTTGTTTTATACATCTAGCAGTCAGCGTGACATTCTTTTTTTTATACATCTAACTGTCAGTGTGACATTCTTTGTTTTATACATCTAGCTGTCAGTGTGACATTCTTTGTTTTTATACATCTAACTGTCAGTGTGACATTCTTTGTTTTATACATCTAGCTGTCAGTGTGACATTCTTTGTTTTAAACATCTAGCTGTCAGTGTGGTATTTTTTGTTTTATACATCTAGCTGTAAGTGTGACATTCTTTGTTTTAAACATCTAACTGTCAGTGTGACATTCTTTGTTTTATACATCTAGCTCTCAGTGTGACATTCTTTGTTTCATACATCTAGCTGTCAGTGTGACATTCTTTGTTTTATACATCTAGCTGTCAGTGTGACATTCTTTGTTTTATACATCTAGCTGTCAGTGTAACATTCTTTGTTTTATACATCTAGCTGTCAGTGTGACATTTGTTTTATACATCTAGCTGTCAGTGTGACATTCTTTGTTTTAAACATCTAGCGGTCAGTGTGACATTCTTTGTTTATAGATCTAGCTGTCAGTGTGACATTCTTTGTTTTATACATCTAGCTGTCAGTGTGACATTCTTTGTTTTAAACATCTTGCTGTCAGTGTGACATTCTTTGTTATGTACATCTAGCTGTCAGTGTAACATTCTTTGTTTTATACATCTAGCTGTCAGTGTGACATTCTTTGTTTTAAACATCTAGCTGTCAATGTGACATTCTTTGTTTTATACATCTAGCAGTCAGCGTGACATTCTTTGTTCTAAACATCTTGCTGTCAGTGTGACATTCTTTGTTTTAAACATCTAGCTGTCAGTGTAGCATTTTTTTCTTTATACATCTAGCTGTCAGTGTAGCATTTTTTGCTTTATACATCTAGCTGTCAGTGTAACATTCTTTGTTTTATACATCTAGCTGTCAGTGTGACATTCTTTGTTTTAAACATCTAGCTGTCAGTGCAGCATTTTTTCTTTATACATCTAACTGTCAGTGTGACATTCTTTGTTTTAAACATCTAGCTGTCATTGTGGTATTCTTTGTTTTATAAATCTAGCTGTCAGTGTGACATTCTTTGTTTTATACATCTAGCAGTAAGTGTAATATTCTTTGTTTTATACATCTAGCTGTCAGTGTGACATTCTTTGTTTTATACATCTAGTTTTCAGTGTAACATTCTTTGTTTTAAACATCTAGCTGTCAGTGTTGTATTCTTTGTTTTATACATCTAGCTGTCAGTGTGACATTCTTTGTTTTAAGCATCTAGTTGTCAGTGTGGTATTCTTTGTTTTATACATCTAGCTGTCAGTGTGACATTCTTTGTTTGTATGCATCTAACTGTCAGTGTGACATTCTTTGTTTTATAAATCTAGATGTCAGTGTGACATTCTATGCTTTAAACATCTAGCTGTCATTGTGGTATTCTTTGTTTTATAAATCTAGTTGTCAGTGTGACATTCTTTGTTTTAAACATCTAGCTGTCATTGTGGTATTCTTTGTTTTATAAATCTAGCTGTCAGTGTGACATTCTTTGTTTTATACATCTAGCTATCAGTGTGACATTCTTTGTTTTAAACATTTTGCTGTCAGTGTGGTATTCTTTGTTTTATACATCTAGCTGTCAGTGTAGCATTCTTTGTTTTATACATCTAGCTGTCAGTGTGACATTCTTTGTTTTAAACATCTAGCTGTCAGTGTGACATTCTTTGTTTTATACATCTAGCTGTCAGTGTGACATTCTTTGTTTTATACATCTAGCTGTCAGTGTGACATTCTTTGTTTTTATACATCCAACTGTCAGTTTGACATTCTTTGTTTTAAACATCTAGCTGTCAGTGTGGTATTCTTTGTTTTATACATCTAGCTGTCAGTGTGACATTCTTTGTTTTAAGCATCTAGCTGTCATTGTGGTATTCTTTGTTTTATAAATCTAGCTGTCAGTGTGACATTCTTTATTTTATACATCTAGCTATCAGTGTGACATTCTTTGTTTTAAAAATCTTGCTGTCAGTGTGACATTCTTTGTTTTAAACAGCTAGCTGTCAGTGTAGTATTCTTTGCTTAATACATCTAGCTGTCAGTGTGACATTCTTTGTTTTATACATCTAGCAGTCAGTGTGGTATTCTTTGTTTTATAAATCTAGCTGTCTGTGTAACATTCTTTGTTTTAAGCATCTCTCTGTCCGTGTGGTATTCTTTGTTTTCTACATTTAGCTGTCGGTGTGATATTTGTTGTTTTATACATCTAGCAGTCAGTGTGACATTCTTTGCTTTATACATCTAGCTGTCAGTGTGGTATTCTTTTTTTTATGCATCTAGCTGTCAGTGTAGCATTGTTTGTTTTAAGCATCTAGCTGTAAGTGTGACATTCTTTGTTTTATTCATCTAGCTGTCAGTGTGACATTCTTTGTTTTATACATCTAGCTGTCAGTGTGACATTCTTTGTTTTACACATCTAGTTGTCAGTGTGACATTCTTTGTTTTATCCATCTAGCTGTCAGTGTGACATTCTTTGTTTTATACTTCTAGCTGTCAGTGTGACATTCTTTGTTTTAGACATCTAGCGGTCAGTGTGACATTCTTTGTTTTATAGATCTAGCTGTCAATGTGATATTCTTTGTTTTATACCTCTAGCTGTCAGTGTGACATTCTTTGTTTTAAACATCTAGCTGTCAATGTGGTATTCTTTGTTTTATACATCTAGCAGTCAGTGTGATATTCTTTGTTTTTATACATCTAACTGTCAGTGTGACATTCTTTGTTTTATACATCTAGCTGTCAGTGTGACATTCTTTGTTTTTATACATCTCACTGTCAGTGTGACATTCTTTGTTTTATACATCTAGCTGTCAGTGTGGTATTCTTTGTTTTATGCATCTAGCTGTCAGTGTGACATTCTTTGTTTTAAACATCTAACTGTCAGTGTGACATTCTTTGTTTTATACATTTAGCTCTCAGTGTGACATTCTTTGTTTTATACATCTAGCTGTCAGTGTGACATTCTTTGTTTTATACATCTAGCTGTCAGTGTGACATTCTTTGTTTTATACATCTAGCTGTCAGTGTAACATTCTTTGTTTTATACATCTAGCTGTCAGTGTGACATTCTTTGTTTTATACATCTAGCTGTCAGTGTGACATTCTTTGTTTTAAACATCTAGCGGTCAGTGTGACATTCTTTGTTTTATACATCTAGCTGTCAGTGTGACATTCTTTGTTTTATAGATGTAGCTGTCAGTGTGACATTCTTTGTTTTATGCATCTAGCTGTCAGTGTAGCATTCTTTGTTTTAAGCATCTAGCTGTAAGTGTGACATTCTTTGTTTTATTCATCTAGCTGTCAGTGTGACATTCTTTGTTTTATACATCTAGCTGTCAGTGCGACATTCTTTGTTTTACACATCTAGTTTTCAGTGTGACATTCTTTGTTTTATACATCTAGCTGTCAGTGTGACATTCTTTGTTTTATACATCTAGCTGTCAGTGTGACATTCTTTGTTTTATACATCTAGCGGTCAGTGTGACATTCTTTGTTTTATAGATCTAGCTGTCAATGTGACATTCTTTGTTTTATACCTCTAGCTGTCAGTGTGACATTCTTTGTTTTAAACATCTAGCTGTCAATGTGGTATTCTTTGTTTTATACATCTAGCAGTCAGTGTGACATTCTTTGTTTTTATACATCTAACTGTCAGTGTAACATTCTTTGTTTTATACATCTAGCTGTCAGTGTGACATTCTTTGTTTTTATACATCTCACTGTCAGTGTGACATTCTTTGTTTTATACATCTAGCTGTCAGTGTGGTATTCTTTGTTTTATACATCTAGCTGTCAGTGTGACATTCTTTGTTTTATACATCTAGCTGTCAGTGTAACATTCTTTGTTTTATACATCTAGCTGTCAGTGTGACATTCTTTGTTTTATACATCTAGCTATCAGTGTGACATTCTTTGTTTTAAGCATCTAGTTGTCAGTGTGGTATTCTTTGTTTTATATTTCTAGCTGTCAGTGTGACATTCTTTGTTTGTATACATCTAACTGTCAGTGTGACATTCTTTGTTTTATAAATCTAGCTGTCAGTGTGACATTCTATGCTTTAAACATCTAGGTGTCATTGTGGTATTCTTTGTTTTATAAATCTAGCTGTCAGTGTGACATTCTTTGTCTTTAACATCTAGATGTCATTGTAGTATTCTTTGTTTTATAAATCTAGCTGTCACTGTGACATTCTTTGTTTTATACATCTGGCAGTCAGTGTGACATTCTTTGTTTTAAATATCTTGCTGTCAGTGTGGTATTCTTTGTTTCATACATCTAGCTATCAGTGTGACATTCTTTGTTTTAAACATCTAACTGTCATTGTGGTATTCTTTGTTTTATAAATCTAGCTGTCACTGTGACATTCTTTGTTTTATACATCTAGCAGTCAGTGTGACATTCTTTGTTTTAAAAATCTTGCTGTCAGTGTGACATTCTTTGTTTTAAACAGCTAGCGGTCAGTGTAGTATTCTTTGCTTAATACATCTAGCTGTCAGTCTGACATTCTTTGTTTTATACATCTAGCTGTCAGTGTGGTAATCTTTGTTTTATACATCTAGCTGTCTGTGTAACATTCTTTGTTTTAAACATCTAGCTGTCCGTGTGGTATTCTTTGTTTTATACATCTAGCTGTCGGTGTGATATTTGTTGTTTTATACATCTAGCAGTCAGTGTGACATTCTTTGTTTTATACATCTAGCTGTCAGTGTAGCATTCTTTGTTTTAAGCATCTAGCTGTAAGTGTGACATTCTTTGTTTTATTCATCTAGCTGTCAGTGTGACATTCTTTGTTTTACACATCTAGTTGTCAGTGTGACATTCTTTGTTTTATACATCTAGCTGTCAGTGTGACATTCTTTGTTGTATACATCTAGCTGTCAGTGTGACATTCTTTGTTTTTATACATCTAACTGTCACTGTGACATTCTTTGTTTTATACATCTAGCTGTCAGTGTGACATTCTTTGTTTTAAACATCTAGCTGTCAGTGTGGTATTCTTTGTTTTATACATCTAGCTGTCAGTGTGGCATTCTTTGTTTTAAACATCTAACTGTCAGTGTGACATTCTTTGTTTTAAACATCTAGCTGTCAGTGTGACATTCTTTGTTTTAAACATCTAGCTGTCAGTGTGACATTCTTTGCTATATACATCTAGCTGTCAGTGTAACATTCTTTGTTTTAAACATCTAGCTGTCAGTGTAACATTCTTTGTTTTATACATCTAGCTGTCAGTGTGACATTCTTTGTTTTAAACATCTAGCTGTCAGTGTTGTATTCTTTGTTTTATACATCTAGCTGTCAGTGTGACATTCTTTGTTTTATACATCCAGCTGTCAGTGTGGTATTCGTTGGTTTATACATCTAGCTGTCAGTGTGGTATTCTTTGTTTTATACATTTAGCTGTCTGTGTAACATTTTTTGTTTTATACATCTAGCTGTCGGTGTGACATTCTTTGTTTTATACATCTAGCTGTCGGTGTGACATTCTTTGTTTTATTCATCTAGCTGTCAGTGTGACATTCTTTGTTTTACACATCTAGTTGTCAGTGTAACATTCTTTGTTTTATACATCTAGCTGTCAGTGTGACATTCTTTGTTTTATACATCTAGCTGTCAGTGTGACATTCTTTGTTTTTATACATCTAACTGTCAGTGTGACATTCTTTGTTTTATACATCTAGCTGTCAATGTGACATTCTTTGTTTTAAACATCTAGCTGTCAGTGTGGTATTCTTTGTTTTATACATCTAGCTGTCAGTGTGGCATTCTTTGTTTTAAACATCTAACTGTCAGTGTGACATTCTTTGTTTTAAACAACTAGCTGTCAGTGTGACATTCTTTGCTTTAAACATCTAGCTGTCAGTGTGACATTCTTTGCTATATACATCTAGCTGTCAGTGTGACATTCTTTGTTTTAAACATCTAGCTGTCAGTGTTGTATTCTTTGTTTTATACATCTAACTGTTAGTGTGACATTCTTTATTTTATACATCTAGCTGTCAGTGTGGTATTCGTTGGTTTATACATCTAGCTGTCAGTGTGACATTCTTTGTTTTATACATTTAGCTGTCTGTGTAACATTTTTTGTTTTATACATCTAGCTGTCGGTGTGACATTCTTTGTTTTATACATCTAGCTGTCAGTGTGGTATTCTTTGGTTTATACATCTAGCTGTCAGTGTGACATTCTTTGTTTTATACATCTAGCTGTTAGTGTGACATTCTTTGTTTTAAACATCTTGCTGTCAGTGTGACATTCTTTGTTATATACATCTAGCTGTCAGTGTAACATTCTTTGTTTTATACATCTAGCTGTCAGTGTGACATTCTTTGTTTTAAACATCTAGCTGTCAGTGTGACATTCTTTGTTTTATACATCTAGCTATCAGTGTGACATTCTTTGTTTTAAACATCTTGCTGTCAGTGTGACATTCTTTGATTTAAACATCTAGCTGTCAGTGCAGCATTTTTTGCTTTATACATCTAGCTGTCAGTGTGACATTCTTTGTTTTAAACATCTAGCTGTCATTGTGGTATTCTTTGTTTTATAAATCTAGCTGTCAGTGTGACATCTTTGTTTTATACATATAGCAGTAAGTGTAATATTCTTTGCTTTATACATCTAGTTGTCAGTGTAACATTCTTTGTTTTAAACATCTAGCTGTCAGTGTGACATTCTTTGTTTTATACATCTAGCTGTCAGTGTTGTATTCTTTGTTTTATACATCTAGCTGTCGGTGTGACATTCTTTGTTTTATTCATCTAGCTGTCAGTGTGACATTCTTTGTTTTACACATCTAGTTGTCAGTGTAACATTCTTTGTTTTATACATCTAGCTGTCAGTGTGACATTCTTTGTTTTATACATCTAGCTGTCAGTGTGACATTCTTTGTTTTTATACATCTAACTGTCAGTGTGACATTCTTTGTTTAATACATCTAGCTGTCAGTGTGACATTCTTTGTTTTAAACATCTAGCTGTCAGTGTGGTATTCTTTGTTTTATACATCTAGCTGTCAGTGTGGCATTCTTTGTTTTAAACATCTAACTGTCAGTGTGACATTCTTTGTTTTAAACAACTAGCTGTCAGTGTGACATTCTTTGTTTTAAACATCTAGCTGTCAGTGTGACATTCTTTGCTATATACATCTAGCTGTCAGTGTAACATTCTTTG
Source organism: Bathymodiolus septemdierum (assembly GCA_963383655.1). Taxonomy (NCBI): domain Eukaryota; kingdom Metazoa; phylum Mollusca; class Bivalvia; order Mytilida; family Modiolidae; genus Bathymodiolus; species Bathymodiolus septemdierum. The sequence continues at coordinate 82,721,758 of OY726525.1, forward strand.
TTTTAAACATCTAGCTGTCAGTGTAACATTCTTTGTTTTATACATCTAGCTGTCAGTGTGACATTCTTTGTTTTAAACATCTAGCTGTCAGTGTTGTATTCTTTGTTTTATACATCTAGCTGTCAGTGTGACATTCTTTGTTTTATACATCTAGCTGTCAGTGTGGTATTCGTTGGTTTATACATCTAGCTGTCAGTGTGACATTCTTTGTTTTATACATTTAGCTGTCTGTGTAACATTTTTTGTTTTATACATCTAGCTGTCGGTGTAACATTCTTTGTTTTATACATCTAGCTGTCAGTGTGGTATTCTTTGGTTTATACATCTAGCTGTCAGTGTGACATTCTTTGTTTTATACATCTAGCTGTTAGTGTGACATTCTTTGTTTTAAGCATCTTGCTGTCAGTGTGACATTCTTTGTTATATACATCTAGCTGTCAGTGTGACATTCTTTGTTTTCAACATCTAGCTGTCAGTGTGACATTCTTTGTTTTATACATCTAGCTATCAGTGTGACATTCTTTGTTTTAAACATCTTGCTGTCAGTGTGACATTCTTTGATTTAAACATCTAGCTGTCAGTGCAGCATTTTTTGCTTTATACATCTAGCTGTCAGTGTGACATTCTTTGTTTTAAACATCTAGCTGTCATTGTGGTATTCTTTGTTTTATAAATCTAGCTGTCAGTGTGACATCTTTGTTTTATACATATAGCAGTAAGTGTAATATTCTTTGTTTTATACATCTAGCTGTCAGTGTGACATTCTTTGCTTTATACATCTAGTTGTCAGTGTAACATTCTTTGTTTTAAACATCTAGCTGTCAGTGTGACATTCTTTGTTTTATACATCTAGCTGTCAGTGTTGTATTCTTTGTTTTATACATCTAGCTGTCAGTGTGACATTCTTTGTTTTAAGCATCTAGTTGTCAGTGTGGTATTCTTTGTTTTATACATCTAGCTGTCAGTGTGACATTCTTTGTTTGTATACATCTAACTGTCAGTGTGACATTCTTTGTTTTATAAATCTAGCTGTCAGTGTGACATTCTATGCTTTAAACATCTAGCTGTCATTGTGGTATTCTTTGTTTTATAAATCTAGCTGTCAGTGTGACATTCTTTGTTTTTAACATCTAGATGTCATTGTGGTATTCTTTGTTTTATAAATCTAGCTGTCAGTGTGACATTCTTGTTTTATACATCTAGTTATCAGTGTGACATTCTTTGTTTTAAACATCTAACTGTCATTGTGGTATTCTTTGTTTTATAAATCTAGCTGTCAGTGTGACATTCTTTGTTTTATACATCTAGCAGTCAGTGTGACATTCTTTGTTTTAAATATCTTGCTGTCAGTGTGGTATTCTTTGTTTCATACATCTAGCTGTCAGTGTGACATTCTTTGTTTTATACATCTAGCTGTCAGTGTGACATTCTTTGTTTTAAACATCTAGCTGTCATTGTGGTATTCTTTGTTTTATAAATCTAGCTGTCAGTGTGACATTCTTTGTTTTATACATCTAGCTGTCAGTGTGACATTCTTTGTTTTAAAAATCTTGCTGTCAGTGTGACATTCTTTGTTTTAAACAGCTAGCGGTCAGTGTAGTATTCTTTGCTTAATACATCTAACTGTCAGTCTGACATTCTTTGTTTTATACATCTAGCTGTCAGTGTGGTATTCTTTGTTTTATACATCTAGCTGTCTGTGTAACATTCTTTGTTTTAAACATCTAGCTGTCCGTGTGGTATTCTTTGTTTTATACATCTAGCTGTCGGTGTGACATTTGTTGTTTTATACATCTAGCAGTCAGTGTGACATTCTTTGTTTTATACATCTAGCTGTCAGTGTAGCATTCTTTGTTTTAAGTATCTAGCTGTAAGTGTGACATTCTTTGTTTTATTCATCTAGCTGTCAGTGTGACATTCTTTGTTTTACACATCTAGTTGTCAGTGTGACATTCTTTGTTTTATACATCTAGCTGTCAGTGTGACATTCTTTGTTTTATACATCTAGCTGTCAGTGTGACATTCTTTGTTTTTATACATCTAACTGTCACTGTGACATTCTTTGTTTTATACATCTAGCTGTCGGTGTGACATTCTTTGTTTTAAACATCTAGCTGTCAGTGTGGTATTCTTTGTTTTATACATCTAGCTGTCAGTGTGGCATTCTTTGTTTTAAACATCTAACTGACAGTGTGACATTCTTTGTTTTAAACATCTAGCTGTCAGTGTGACATTCTTTGTTTTAAACATCTAGCTGTCAGTGTGACATTCTTTGCTATATACATCTAGCTGTCAGTGTAACATTCTTTGTTTTAAACATCTAGCTGTCAGTGTAACATTCTTTGTTTTATACATCTAGCTGTCAGTGTGATATTCTTAGTTTTAAACATCTAGCTGTCAGTGTTGTATTCTTTGTTTTATACATCTAGCTGTCAGTGTGACATTCTTTGTTTTATACATCTAGCTGTCAGTGTGGTATTCGTTGGTTTATACATCTAGCTGTCAGTGTGACATTCTTTGTTTTATACATTTAGCTGTCTGTGTAACATTTTTTGTTTTATACATCTAGCTGTCGGTGTGACATTCTTTGTTTTATACATCAAGCTGTCGGTGTGACATTCTTTGTTTTATTCATCTAGCTGTCAGTGTGACATTCTTTGTTTTACACATCTAGTTGTCAGTGTGACATTCTTTGTTTTATACATCTAGCTGTCAGTGTGACATTCTTTGTTTTATACATCTAGCTGTCAGTGTGGTATTCGTTGGTTTATACATCTAGCTGTCAGTGTGACATTCTTTGTTTTATACATTTAGCTGTCTGTGTAACATTTTTTGTTTTATACATCTAGCTGTCGGTGTGACATTCTTTGTTTTATACATCTAGCTGTCAGTGTGGTATTCTTTGGTTTATACATCTAGCTGTCAGTATGACATTCTTTGTTTTATACATCTAGCTGTTAGTGTGACATTCTTTGTTTTAAACATCTTGCTGTCAGTGTGACATTCTTTGTTATATACATCTAGCTGTCAGTGTAACATTCTTTGTTTTATACATCTAGCTGTCAGTGTGACATTCTTTGTTTTAAACATCTAGCTGTCAGTGTGACATTCTTTGTTTTATACATCTAGCTATCAGTGTGACATTCTTTGTTTTAAACATCTTGCTGTCAGTGTAACATTCTTTGTTTTATACATCTAGCTGTCAGTGTGACATTCTTTGTTTTAAACATCTAGCTGTCAGTGCAGCATTTTTTGCTTTATACATCTAGCTGTCAGTGTGACATTCTTTGTTTTAAACATCTAGCAGTCATTGTGGTATTCTTTGTTTTATAAATCTAGCTGTCAGTGTGACATCGTTGTTTTATACATATAGCAGTAAGTGTAATATTCTTTGTTTTATAAATCTAGCTGTCAGTGTGACATTCTTTGCTTTATACATCTAGTTGTCAGTGTAACATTCTTTGTTTTAAACATCTAGCTGTCAGTGTGACATTCTTTGTTTTATACATCTAGCTGTCAGTGTTGTATTCTTTGTTTTATACATCTAGCTGTCAGTGTGACATTCTTTGTTTTAAGCATCTAGTTGTCAGTGTGGTATTCTTTGTTTTATACATCTAGCTGTCAGTGTGACATTCTTTGTTTGTATACATCTAACTGTCAGTGTGACATTCTTTGTTTTATAAATCTAGCTGTCAGTGTGACATTCTATGCTTTAAACATCTAGCTGTCATTGTGGTATTCTTTGTTTTATAAATCTAGCTGTCAGTGTGACATTCTTTGTTTTTAACATCTAGATGTCATTGTGATATTCTTTGTTTTATAAATCTAGCTGTCAGTGTGACATTCTTTGTTTTATACATCTAGCTATCAGTGTGACATTCTTTGTTTTAAACATCTAACTGACATTGTGGTATTCTTTGTTTTATAAATCTAGCTGTCAGTGTGACATTCTTTGTTTTATACATCTAGCAGTCAGTGTGACATTCTTTGTTTTAAATATCTTACTGTCAGTGTGGTATTCTTTGTTTCATACATCTAACTGTTAGTGTGACATTCTTTGTTTTAAACATCTAGCTGTCAGTGTGGTATTCTTTGTTTTATACATCTAGCTGTCAGTGTGACATTCTTTGTTTTAAACATCTAGCTGTCATTGTGGTATTCTTTGTTTTATAAATCTAGCTGTCAGTGTGACATTCTTTGTTTTATACATCTAGCTGTCAGTGTGACATTCTTTGTTTTTATACATCTAACTGTTAGTGTGACATTCTTTGTTTTAAACATCTAGCTGTCAGTGTGGTATTCTTTGTTTTATACATCTAGCTGTCAGTGTGACATTCTTTGTTTTAAACATCTAGCTGTCATTGTGGTATTCTTTGTTTTATAAATCTAGCTGTCAGTGTGACATTCTTTGTTTTATACATCTAGCTGTCAGTGTGACATTCTTTGTTTTAAAAATCTTGCTGTCAGTGTGACATTCTTTGTTTTAAAAAGCTAGCGGTCAGTGTAGTATTCTTTGCTTAATACATCTAGCTGTCAGTCTGACATTCTTTGTTTTATACATCTAGCTGTCAGTGTGGTATTCTTTGTTTTATTCATCTAGCTGTCTGTGTAACATTCTTTGTTTTAAACATCTAGCTGTCCGTGTGGTATTCTTTGTTTTATACATCTAGCTGTCGGTGTGACATTTGTTGTTTTATACATCTTGCAGTCAGTGTGACATTCTTTGTTTTATACATCTAGCTGTCAGTGTAGCATTCTTTGTTTTAAGCATCTAGCTGTAAGTGTGACATTCTTTGTTTTATTCATCTAGCTGTCAGTGTGACATTCTTTGTTTTACACATCTATTTGTCAGTGTGACATTCTTTGTTTTATACACCTAACCGTCAGTGTGACATTCTTTGTTTTATACATCTAGCTGTCAGTGTGACATTCTTTGTTTTAAACATCTAGCGGTCAGTGTGACATTCTTTGTTTTATAGATCTAGCTGTCAATGTGACATTCTTTGTTTTAGACATCTAGCTGTCAGTGTGACATTCTTTGTTTTAAACATCTAGCTGTCAATGTGGTATTCTTTGTTTTATACATCTAGCAGTCAGTGTGACATTCTTTGTTTTTATACATCCAACTGTCAGTGTGACATTCTTTGTTTTATACATCTAGCTGTCAGTGTGACATTCTTTGTTTTCATACATCTAACTGTCAGTGTGACATTCTTTGTTTTACACATCTAGTTGTCAGTGTGACATTCTTTGTTTTATACATCTAGCTGTCAGTGTGACATTCTTTGTTTTATACATCTAGCTGTCAGTGTGACATTCTTTGTTTTTATACATCTAACTGTCACTGTGACATTCTTTGTTTTATACATCTACCTGTCAGTGTGACATTCTTTGTTTTAAACATCTAGCTGTCAGTGTGGTATTCTTTGTTTTATAAATCTAGCTGTCAGTGTGACATTCTTTGTTTTATACATCTAGCAGTCAGTGTGACATTCTTTGTTTTAAATATCTTACTGTCAGTGTGGTATTCTTTGTTTCATACATCTAACTGTTAGTGTGACATTCTTTGTTTTAAACATCTAGCTGTCAGTGTGGTATTCTTTGTTTTATACATCTAGCTGTCAGTGTGACATTCTTTGTTTTAAACATCTAGCTGTCATTGTGGTATTCTTTGTTTTATAAATCTAGCTGTCAGTGTGACATTCTTTGTTTTATACATCTAGCTGTCAGTGTGACATTCTTTGTTTTTATACATCTAACTGTTAGTGTGACATTCTTTGTTTTAAACATCTAGCTGTCAGTGTGGTATTCTTTGTTTTATACATCTAGCTGTCAGTGTGACATTCTTTGTTTTAAACATCTAGCTGTCATTGTGGTATTCTTTGTTTTATAAATCTAGCTGTCAGTGTGACATTCTTTGTTTTATACATCTAGCTGTCAGTGTGACATTCTTTGTTTTAAAAATCTTGCTGTCAGTGTGACATTCTTTGTTTTAAAAAGCTAGCGGTCAGTGTAGTATTCTTTGCTTAATACATCTAGCTGTCAGTCTGACATTCTTTGTTTTATACATCTAGCTGTCAGTGTGGTATTCTTTGTTTTATTCATCTAGCTGTCTGTGTAACATTCTTTGTTTTAAACATCTAGCTGTCCGTGTGGTATTCTTTGTTTTATACATCTAGCTGTCGGTGTGACATTTGTTGTTTTATACATCTTGCAGTCAGTGTGACATTCTTTGTTTTATACATCTAGCTGTCAGTGTAGCATTCTTTGTTTTAAGCATCTAGCTGTAAGTGTGACATTCTTTGTTTTATTCATCTAGCTGTCAGTGTGACATTCTTTGTTTTACACATCTATTTGTCAGTGTGACATTCTTTGTTTTATACACCTAACCGTCAGTGTGACATTCTTTGTTTTATACATCTAGCTGTCAGTGTGACATTCTTTGTTTTAAACATCTAGCGGTCAGTGTGACATTCTTTGTTTTATAGATCTAGCTGTCAATGTGACATTCTTTGTTTTAGACATCTAGCTGTCAGTGTGACATTCTTTGTTTTAAACATCTAGCTGTCAATGTGGTATTCTTTGTTTTATACATCTAGCAGTCAGTGTGACATTCTTTGTTTTTATACATCCAACTGTCAGTGTGACATTCTTTGTTTTATACATCTAGCTGTCAGTGTGACATTCTTTGTTTTCATACATCTAACTGTCAGTGTGACATTCTTTGTTTTACACATCTAGTTGTCAGTGTGACATTCTTTGTTTTATACATCTAGCTGTCAGTGTGACATTCTTTGTTTTATACATCTAGCTGTCAGTGTGACATTCTTTGTTTTTATACATCTAACTGTCACTGTGACATTCTTTGTTTTATACATCTACCTGTCAGTGTGACATTCTTTGTTTTAAACATCTAGCTGTCAGTGTGGTATTCTTTGTTTTATACATCTAGCTGTCAGTGTGGCATTCTTTGTTTTAAACATCTAACCGTCAGTGTGACATTCTTTGTTTTAAACATCTAGCTGTAAATGTGACATTCTTTGTTTTAAACATCTAGCTGTCAGTGTGACATTCTTTGCTATATACATCTAGCTGTCAGTGTAACATTCTTTGTTTTCAACATCTAGCTGTCAGTGTAACATTCTTTGTTTTATACATCTAGCTGTCAGTGTGACATTCTTTGTTTTAAACATCTAGCTGTCAGTGTTGTATTCTTTGTTTTATACATCTAGCTGTCAGTGTGACATTCTTTGTTTTATACATCCAACTGTCAGTGTGACATTCTTTGTTTTATACATCTAGCTGTCAGTGTGACATTCTTTGTTTTTATACATCTAACTGTCAGTGTGACATTCTTTGTTTTACACATCTAGTTGTCAGTGTGACATTCTTTGTTTTACACATCTAGCTGTCAGTGTGACATTCTTTGTTTTATACATCTAGCTGTCAGTGTGACATTCTTTGTTTTTATACATCTAACTGTCACTGTGACATTCTTTGTTTTATACATCTAGCTGTCAGTGTGACATTCTTTGTTTTAAACATCTAGCTGTCAGTGTGGTATTCTTTGTTTTATACATCTAGCTGTCAGTGTGGCATTCTTTGTTTTAAACATCTAACTGTCAGTGTGACATTCTTTGTTTTAAACATCTAGCTGTCAGTGTGACATTCTTTGTTTTAAACATCTAGCTGTCAGTGTGACATTCTTTGCTATATACATCTAGCTGTCAGTCTAACATTCTTTGTTTTAAACATCTAGCTGTCAGTGTAACATTCTTTGTTTTATACATCTAGCTGTCAGTGTGACATTCTTTGTTTTAAACATCTAGCTGTCAGTGTTGTATTCTTTGTTTTATACATCTAGCTGTCAGTGTGACATTCTTTGTTTTATACATTTAGCTGTCTGTGTAACATTTTTTGTTTTATACATCTAGCTGTCGGTGTGACATTCTTTGTTTTATACATCTAGCTGTCGGTGTGACATTCTTTGTTTTATTCATCTAGCTGTCAGTGTGACATTCTTTGTTTTACACATCTAGTTGTCAGTGTGACATTCTTTGTTTTATACATCTAGCTGTCAGTGTGACATTCTTTGTTTTATACATCTAGCTGTCAGTGTGACATTCTTTGTTTTTATACATCTAACTGTCAGTGTGACATTCTTTGTTTTATACATCTAGCTGTCAGTGTGACATTCTTTGTTTTAAACATCTAGCTGTCAGTGTGGTATTCTTTGTTTTATACATCTAGCTGTCAGTGTGGCATTCTTTGTTTTATACATCTAGCTGTTAGTGTGACATTCTTTGTTTTAAACATCTTGCTGTCAGTGTGACATTCTTTGTTATATACATCTAGCTGTCAGTGTAACATTCTTTGTTTTATACATCTAGCTGTCAGTGTGACATTCTTTGTTTTAAACATCTAGCTGTCAGTGTGACATTCTTTGTTTATACATCTAGCTATCAGTGTAACATTCTTTGTTTTTTACATCTAGCTGTCAGTGTGACATTCTTTGTTTTAAACATCTAGCTGTCAGTGCAGCATTTTTTGCTTTATACATCTAGCTGTCAGTGTGACATTCTTTGTTTTAAACATCTAGCTGTCATTGTGGTATTCTTTGTTTTATAAATCTAGCTGTCAGTGTGACATCTTTGTTTTATACATATAGCAGTAAGTGTAATATTCTTTGTTTTATACATCTAGCTGTCAGTGTGACATTCTTTGCTTTATACATCTAGTTGTCAGTGTAACATTCTTTGTTTTAAACATCTAGCTGTCAGTGTGACATTCTTTGTTTTATACATCTAGCTGTCAGTGTTGTATTCTTTGTTTTATACATCTAGCTGTCAGTGTGACATTCTTTGTTTTAAGCATCTAGTTGTCAGTGAGGTATTCTTTGTTTTATACATCTAGCTGTCAGTGTGACATTCTTTGTTTGTATACATCTAACTGTCAGTGTGACATTCTTTGTTTTTTAAATCTAGCTGTCAGTGTGACATTCTATGCTTTAAACATCTAGCTGTCATTGTGGTATTCTTTGTTTTATAAATCTAGCTGTCAGTGTGACATTCTTTGTTTTTAACATATAGATGTCATTGTGGTATTCTTTGTTTTATAAATCTAGCTGTCAGTGTGACATTCTTTGTTTTATACATCTAGCTATCAGTGTGACATTCTTTGTTTTAAACATCTAACTGTCATTGTGGTATTCTTTGTTTTATAAATCTAGCTGTCAGTGTGACATTCTTTGTTTTATACATCTAGCAGTCAGTGTGACATTCTTTGTTTTAAATATCTAGCAGTCAGTGTGACATTCTTTGTTTTATAGATCTAGCTGTCAATGTGACATTCTTTGTTTTAGACATCTAGCTGTCAGTGTGACATTCTTTGTTTTAAACATCTAGCTGTCAATGTGGTATTCTTTGTTTTATACATCTAGCAGTCAGTGTGACATTCTTTGTTTTTATACATCCAACTGTCAGTGTGACATTCTTTGTTTTATACATCTAGCTGTCAGTGTGACATTCTTTGTTTTCATACATCTAACTGTCAGTGTGACATTCTTTGTTTTACACATCTAGTTGTCAGTGTGACATTCTTTGTTTTATACATCTAGCTGTCAGTGTGACATTCTTTGTTTTATACATCTAGCTGTCAGTGTGACATTCTTTGTTTTTATACATCTAACTGTCACTGTGACATTCTTTGTTTTATACATCTACCTGTCAGTGTGACATTCTTTGTTTTAAACATCTAGCTGTCAGTGTGGTATTCTTTGTTTTATACATCTAGCTGTCAGTGTGGCATTCTTTGTTTTAAACATCTAACCGTCAGTGTGACATTCTTTGTTTTAAACATCTAGCTGTAAATGTGACATTCTTTGTTTTAAACATCTAGCTGTCAGTGTGACATTCTTTGCTATATACATCTAGCTGTCAGTGTAACATTCTTTGTTTTCAACATCTAGCTGTCAGTGTAGCATTCTTTGTTTTATACATCTAGCTGTCAGTGTGACATTCTTTGTTTTAAACATCTAGCTGTCAGTGTTGTATTCTTTGTTTTATACATCTAGCTGTCAGTGTGACATTCTTTGTTTTATACATCCAACTGTCAGTGTGACATTCTTTGTTTTATACATCTAGCTGTCAGTGTGACATTCTTTGTTTTTATACATCTAACTGTCAGTGTGACATTCTTTGTTTTACACATCTAGTTGTCAGTGTGACATTCTTTGTTTTACACATCTAGCTGTCAGTGTGACATTCTTTGTTTTATACATCTAGCTGTCAGTGTGACATTCTTTGTTTTTATACATCTAACTGTCACTGTGACATTCTTTGTTTTATACATCTAGCTGTCAGTGTGACATTCTTTGTTTTAAACATCTAGCTGTCAGTGTGGTATTCTTTGTTTTATACATCTAGCTGTCAGTGTGGCATTCTTTGTTTTAAACATCTAACTGTCAGTGTGACATTCTTTGTTTTAAACATCTAGCTGTCAGTGTGACATTCTTTGTTTTAAACATCTAGCTGTCAGTGTGACATTCTTTGCTATATACATCTAGCTGTCAGTGTAACATTCTTTGTTTTAAACATCTAGCTGTCAGTGTAACATTCTTTGTTTTATACATCTAGCTGTCAGTGTGACATTCTTTGTTTTAAACATCTAGCTGTCAGTGTTGTATTCTTTGTTTTATACATCTAGCTGTCAGTGTGACATTCTTTGTTTTATACATCTAGCTGTCAGTGTGGTATTCGTTGGTTTATACATCTAGCTGTCAGTGTGACATTCTTTGTTTTATACATTTAGCTGTCTGTGTAACATTTTTTGTTTTATACATCTAGCTGTCGGTGTGACATTCTTTGTTTTATACATCTAGCTGTCGGTGTGACATTCTTTGTTTTATTCATCTAGCTGTCAGTGTGACATTCTTTGTTTTACACATCTAGTTGTCAGTGTGACATTCTTTGTTTTATACATCTAGCTGTCAGTGTGACATTCTTTGTTTTATACATCTAGCTGTCAGTGTGACATTCTTTGTTTTTATACATCTAACTGTCAGTGTGACATTCTTTGTTTTATACATCTAGCTGTCAGTGTGACATTCTTTGTTTTAAACATCTAGCTGTCAGTGTGGTATTCTTTGTTTTATACATCTAGCTGTCAGTGTGGCATTCTTTGTTTTATACATCTAGCTGTTAGTGTGACATTCTTTGTTTTAAACATCTTGCTGTCAGTGTGACATTCTTTGTTATATACATCTAGCTGTCAGTGTAACATTCTTTGTTTTATACATCTAGCTGTCAGTGTGACATTCTTTGTTTTAAACATCTAGCTGTCAGTGTGACATTCTTTGTTTTATACATCTAGCTATCAGTGTAACATTCTTTGTTTTTTACATCTAGCTGTCAGTGTGACATTCTTTGTTTTAAACATCTAGCTGTCAGTGCAGCATTTTTTGCTTTATACATCTAGCTGTCAGTGTGACATTCTTTGTTTTAAACATCTAGCTGTCATTGTGGTATTCTTTGTTTTATAAATCTAGCTGTCAGTGTGACATCTTTGTTTTATACATATAGCAGTAAGTGTAATATTCTTTGTTTTATACATCTAGCTGTCAGTGTGACATTCTTTGCTTTATACATCTAGTTGTCAGTGTAACATTCTTTGTTTTAAACATCTAGCTGTCAGTGTGACATTCTTTGTTTTATACATCTAGCTGTCAGTGTTGTATTCTTTGTTTTATACATCTAGCTGTCAGTGTGACATTCTTTGTTTTAAGCATCTAGTTGTCAGTGAGGTATTCTTTGTTTTATACATCTAGCTGTCAGTGTGACATTCTTTGTTTGTATACATCTAACTGTCAGTGTGACATTCTTTGTTTTTTAAATCTAGCTGTCAGTGTGACATTCTATGCTTTAAACATCTAGCTGTCATTGTGGTATTCTTTGTTTTATAAATCTAGCTGTCAGTGTGACATTCTTTGTTTTTAACATATAGATGTCATTGTGGTATTCTTTGTTTTATAAATCTAGCTGTCAGTGTGACATTCTTTGTTTTATACATCTAGCTATCAGTGTGACATTCTTTGTTTTAAACATCTAACTGTCATTGTGGTATTCTTTGTTTTATAAATCTAGCTGTCAGTGTGACATTCTTTGTTTTATACATCTAGCAGTCAGTGTGACATTCTTTGTTTTAAATATCTTGCTGTCAGTGTGGTATTCTTTGTTTCATACATCTAGCTGTCAGTGTGACATTCTTTGTTTTTATACATCTAACTGTTAGTGTGACATTCTTTGTTTTAAACATCTAGCTGTCAGTGTGGTATTCTTTGTTTTATACATCTAGCTGTCAGTGTGACATTCTTTGTTTTAAACATCTAGCTGTCATTGTGGTATTCTTTGTTTTATAAATCTAGCTGTCAGTGTGACATTCTTTGTTTTATACATCTAGCTGTCAGTGTGACATTCTTTGTTTTAAAAATCTTGCTGTCAGTGTGACATTCTTTGTTTTAAACAGCTAGCGGTCAGTGTAGTATTCTTTGCTTAATACATCTAGCTGTCAGTCTGACATTCTTTGTTTTATACATCTAGCTGTCAGTGTGGTATTCTTTGTTTTATACATCTAGCTGTCTGTGTAGCATTCTTTGTTTTAAACATCTAGCTGTCCGTTTGGTATTCTTTGTTTTATACATCTAGCTGTCGGTGTGACATTTGTTGTTTTATACATCTAGCAGTCAGTGTGACATTCTTTGTTTTATACATCTAGCTGTCAGTGTAGCATTCTTTGTTTTAAGCATCTAGCTGTAAGTGTGACATTCTTTGTTTTATTCATCTAGCTGTCAGTGTGACATTCTTTGTTTTACACATCTAGTTGTCAGTGTGACATTCTTTGTTTGTATACATCTAACTGTCAGTGTGACATTCTTTGTTTTTTAAATCTAGCTGTCAGTGTGACATTCTATGCTTTAAACATCTAGCTGTCATTGTGGTATTCTTTGTTTTATAAATCTAGCTGTCAGTGTGACATTCTTTGTTTTTAACATATAGATGTCATTGTGGTATTCTTTGTTTTATAAATCTAGCTGTCAGTGTGACATTCTTTGTTTTATACATCTAGCTATCAGTGTGACATTCTTTGTTTTAAACATCTAACTGTCATTGTGGTATTCTTTGTTTTATAAATCTAGCTGTCAGTGTGACATTCTTTGTTTTATACATCTAGCAGTCAGTGTGACATTCTTTGTTTTAAATATCTAGCAGTCAGTGTGACATTCTTTGTTTTATAGATCTAGCTGTCAATGTGACATTCTTTGTTTTAGACATCTAGCTGTCAGTGTGACATTCTTTGTTTTAAACATCTAGCTGTCAATGTGGTATTCTTTGTTTTATACATCTAGCAGTCAGTGTGACATTCTTTGTTTTTATACATCCAACTGTCAGTGTGACATTCTTTGTTTTATACATCTAGCTGTCAGTGTGACATTCTTTGTTTTCATACATCTAACTGTCAGTGTGACATTCTTTGTTTTACACATCTAGTTGTCAGTGTGACATTCTTTGTTTTATACATCTAGCTGTCAGTGTGACATTCTTTGTTTTATACATCTAGCTGTCAGTGTGACATTCTTTGTTTTTATACATCTAACTGTCACTGTGACATTCTTTGTTTTATACATCTACCTGTCAGTGTGACATTCTTTGTTTTAAACATCTAGCTGTCAGTGTGGTATTCTTTGTTTTATACATCTAGCTGTCAGTGTGGCATTCTTTGTTTTAAACATCTAACCGTCAGTGTGACATTCTTTGTTTTAAACATCTAGCTGTAAATGTGACATTCTTTGTTTTAAACATCTAGCTGTCAGTGTGACATTCTTTGCTATATACATCTAGCTGTCAGTGTAATATTCTTTGTTTTCAACATCTAGCTGTCAGTGTAACATTCTTTGTTTTATACATCTAGCTGTCAGTGTGACATTCTTTGTTTTAAACATCTAGCTGTCAGTGTTGTATTCTTTGTTTTATACATCTAGCTGTCAGTGTGACATTCTTTGTTTTATACATCCAACTGTCAGTGTGACATTCTTTGTTTTATACATCTAGCTGTCAGTGTGACATTCTTTGTTTTTATACATCTAACTGTCAGTGTGACATTCTTTGTTTTACACATCTAGTTGTCAGTGTGACATTCTTTGTTTTACACATCTAGCTGTCAGTGTGACATTCTTTGTTTTATACATCTAGCTGTCAGTGTGACATTCTTTGTTTTTATACATCTAACTGTCACTGTGACATTCTTTGTTTTATACATCTAGCTGTCAGTGTGACATTCTTTGTTTTAAACATCTAGCTGTCAGTGTGGTATTCTTTGTTTTATACATCTAGCTGTCAGTGTGGCATTCTTTGTTTTAAACATCTAACTGTCAGTGTGACATTCTTTGTTTTAAACATCTAGCTGTCAGTGTGACATTCTTTGTTTTAAACATCTAGCTGTCAGTGTGACATTCTTTGCTATATACATCTAGCTGTCAGTGTAACATTCTTTGTTTTAAACATCTAGCTGTCAGTGTAACATTCTTTGTTTTATACATCTAGCTGTCAGTGTGACATTCTTTGTTTTAAACATCTAGCTGTCAGTGTTGTATTCTTTGTTTTATACATCTAGCTGTCAGTGTGACATTCTTTGTTTTATACATCTAGCTGTCAGTGTGGTATTCGTTGGTTTATACATCTAGCTGTCAGTGTGACATTCTTTGTTTTATACATTTAGCTGTCTGTGTAACATTTTTTGTTTTATACATCTAGCTGTCGGTGTGACATTCTTTGTTTTATACATCTAGCTGTCGGTGTGACATTCTTTGTTTTATTCATCTAGCTGTCAGTGTGACATTCTTTGTTTTACACATCTAGTTGTCAGTGTGACATTCTTTGTTTTATACATCTAGCTGTCAGTGTGACATTCTTTGTTTTATACATCTAGCTGTCAGTGTGACATTCTTTGTTTTTATACATCTAACTGTCAGTGTGACATTCTTTGTTTTATACATCTAGCTGTCAGTGTGACATTCTTTGTTTTAAACATCTAGCTGTCAGTGTGGTATTCTTTGTTTTATACATCTAGCTGTCAGTGTGGCATTCTTTGTTTTATACATCTAGCTGTTAGTGTGACATTCTTTGTTTTAAACATCTTGCTGTCAGTGTGACATTCTTTGTTATATACATCTAGCTGTCAGTGTAACATTCTTTGTTTTATACATCTAGCTGTCAGTGTGACATTCTTTGTTTTAAACATCTAGCTGTCAGTGTGACATTCTTTGTTTTATACATCTAGCTATCAGTGTAACATTCTTTGTTTTTTACATCTAGCTGTCAGTGTGACATTCTTTGTTTTAAACATCTAGCTGTCAGTGCAGCATTTTTTGCTTTATACATCTAGCTGTCAGTGTGACATTCTTTGTTTTAAACATCTAGCTGTCATTGTGGTATTCTTTGTTTTATAAATCTAGCTGTCAGTGTGACATCTTTGTTTTATACATATAGCAGTAAGTGTAATATTCTTTGTTTTATACATCTAGCTGTCAGTGTGACATTCTTTGCTTTATACATCTAGTTGTCAGTGTAACATTCTTTGTTTTAAACATCTAGCTGTCAGTGTGACATTCTTTGTTTTATACATCTAGCTGTCAGTGTTGTATTCTTTGTTTTATACATCTAGCTGTCAGTGTGACATTCTTTGTTTTAAGCATCTAGTTGTCAGTGAGGTATTCTTTGTTTTATACATCTAGCTGTCAGTGTGACATTCTTTGTTTGTATACATCTAACTGTCAGTGTGACATTCTTTGTTTTTTAAATCTAGCTGTCAGTGTGACATTCTATGCTTTAAACATCTAGCTGTCATTGTGGTATTCTTTGTTTTATAAATCTAGCTGTCAGTGTGACATTCTTTGTTTTTAACATATAGATGTCATTGTGGTATTCTTTGTTTTATAAATCTAGCTGTCAGTGTGACATTCTTTGTTTTATACATCTAGCTATCAGTGTGACATTCTTTGTTTTAAACATCTAACTGTCATTGTGGTATTCTTTGTTTTATAAATCTAGCTGTCAGTGTGACATTCTTTGTTTTATACATCTAGCAGTCAGTGTGACATTCTTTGTTTTAAATATCTTGCTGTCAGTGTGGTATTCTTTGTTTCATACATCTAGCTGTCAGTGTGACATTCTTTGTTTTTATACATCTAACTGTTAGTGTGACATTCTTTGTTTTAAACATCTAGCTGTCAGTGTGGTATTCTTTGTTTTATACATCTAGCTGTCAGTGTGACATTCTTTGTTTTAAACATCTAGCTGTCATTGTGGTATTCTTTGTTTTATAAATCTAGCTGTCAGTGTGACATTCTTTGTTTTATACATCTAGCTGTCAGTGTGACATTCTTTGTTTTAAAAATCTTGCTGTCAGTGTGACATTCTTTGTTTTAAACAGCTAGCGGTCAGTGTAGTATTCTTTGCTTAATACATCTAGCTGTCAGTCTGACATTCTTTGTTTTATACATCTAGCTGTCAGTGTGGTATTCTTTGTTTTATACATCTAGCTGTCTGTGTAGCATTCTTTGTTTTAAACATCTAGCTGTCCGTTTGGTATTCTTTGTTTTATACATCTAGCTGTCGGTGTGACATTTGTTGTTTTATACATCTAGCAGTCAGTGTGACATTCTTTGTTTTATACATCTAGCTGTCAGTGTAGCATTCTTTGTTTTATACATCTAGCTGTCAGTGTGACATTCTTTGTTTTATTCATCTAGCTGTCAATGTGACATTCTTTGTTTTACACATCTAGTTGTCAGTGTGACATTCTTTGTTTTATACATCTAGCTGTCAGTGTGACATTCTTTGTTTTATACATCTAGCTGTCAGTGTGAAATTCTTTGTTTTACACATCTAGCGGTCAGTGTGACATTCTTTGTTTTATAGATCTAGCTGTCAATGTGACATTCTTTGTTTTAGACATCTAGCTGTCAGTGTGACATTCTTTGTTTTAAACATCTAGCTGTCAATGTGGTATTCTTTGTTTTATACATCTAGCAGTCAGTGTGACATTCTTTGTTTTTATACATCCAACTGTCAGTGTGACATTCTTTGTTTTATACATCTAGCTGTCAGTGTGACATTCTTTGTTTTTATACATCTAACTGTCAGTGTGACATTCTTTGTTTTATACATCTAGCTGTCAGTGTGGTATTCTTTGTTTTATACATCTAGCTGTCAGTGTGGCATTCTTTGTTTTAAACATCTAACTGTCAGTGTGACATTCTTTGTTTTAAACATCTAGCTGTCAGTGTGACATTCTTTGTTTTACACATCTATTTGTCAGTGTGACATTCTTTGTTTTATACACCTAACCGTCAGTGTGACATTCTTTGTTTTATACATCTAGCTGTCAGTGTGACATTCTTTGTTTTAAACATCTAGCGGTCAGTGTGACATTCTTTGTTTTATACATCTAGCTGTCAATGTGACATTCTTTGTTTTAGACATCTAGCTGTCAGTGTGACATTCTTTGTTTTAAACATCTAGCTGTCAATGTGGTATTCTTTGTTTTATACATCTAGCAATCAGTGTGACATTCTTTGTTTTTATACATCCAACTGTCAGTGTGACATTCTTTGTTTTATACATCTAGCTGTCAGTGTGACATTCTTTGTTTTCATACATCTAACTGTCAGTGTGACATTCTTTGTTTTACACATCTAGTTGTCAGTGTGACATTCTTTGTTTTATACATCTAGCTGTCAGTGTGACATTCTTTGTTTTATACATCTAGCTGTCAGTGTGACATTCTTTGTTTTTATACATCTAACTGTCACTGTGACATTCTTTGTTTTATACATCTAGCTGTCAGTGTGACATTCTTTGTTTTAAACATCTAGCTGTCAGTGTGGTATTCTTTGTTTTATACATCTAGCTGTCAGTGTGGCATTCTTTGTTTTAAACATCTAACCGTCAGTGTGACATTCTTTGTTTTAATCATCTAGCTGTCAGTGTGACATTCTTTGTTTTAAACATCTAGCTGTCAGTGTGACATTCTTTGCTATATACATCTAGCTGTCAGTGTAACATTCTTTGTTTTCAACATCTAGCTGTCAGTGTAACATTCTTTGTTTTATACATCTAGCTGTCAGTGTGACATTCTTTGTTTTAAACATCTAGCTGTCAGTGTTGTATTCTTTGTTTTATACATCTAGCTGTCAGTGTGACATTCTTTGTTTTATACATCCAACTGTCAGTGTGACATTCTTTGTTTTATACATCTAGCTGTCAGTGTGACATTCTTTGTTTTATACATCCAACTGTCAGTGTGACATTCTTTGTTTTCATACATCTAACTGTCAGTGTGACATTCTTTGTTTTACACATCTAGTTGTCAGTGTGACATTCTTTGTTTTATACATCTAGCTGTCAGTGTGACATTCTTTGTTTTATACATCTAGCTGTCAGTGTGACATTCTTTGTTTTTATACATCTAACTGTCACTGTGACATTCTTTGTTTTATACATCTAGCTGTCAGTGTGACATTCTTTGTTTTAAACATCTAGCTGTCAGTGTGGTATTCTTTGTTTTATACATCTAGCTGTCAGTGTGGCATTCTTTGTTTTAAACATCTAACCGTCAGTGTGACATTCTTTGTTTTAATCATCTAGCTGTCAGTGTGACATTCTTTGTTTTAAACATCTAGCTGTCAGTGTGACATTCTTTGCTATATACATCTAGCTGTCAGTGTAACATTCTTTGTTTTCAACATCTAGCTGTCAGTGTAACATTCTTTGTTTTATACATCTAGCTGTCAGTGTGACATTCTTTGTTTTAAACATCTAGCTGTCAGTGTTGTATTCTTTGTTTTATACATCTAGCTGTCAGTGTGACATTCTTTGTTTTATACATCCAACTGTCAGTGTGACATTCTTTGTTTTATACATCTAGCTGTCAGTGTGACATTCTTTGTTTTTATACATCTAACTGTCAGTGTGACATTCTTTGTTTTATACATCTAGCTGTCAGTGTGACATTCTTTGTTTTATACATCTAGCTGTCAGTGTGACATTCTTTGTTTTTATACATCTAACTGTCACTGTGACATTCTTTGTTTTATACATCTAGCTGTCAGTGTGGTATTCTTTGTTTTATACATCTAGCTGTCAGTGTGACATTCTTTGTTTTATACATCTAGCTGTCAGTGTGGTATTCGTTGGTTTATACATCTAGCTGTCAGTGTGACATTCTTTGTTTTATACATTTAGCTGTCTGTGTAACATTTTTTGTTTTATACATCTAGCTGTCGGTGTGACATTCTTTGTTTTATACATCTAGCTGTCGGTGTGACATTCTTTGTTTTATTCATCTAGCTGTCAGTGTGACATTCTTTGTTTTACACATCTAGTTGTCAGTGTGACATTCTTTGTTTTATACATTTAGCTGTCTGTGTAACATTTTTTGTTTTATACATCTAGCTGTCGGTGTGACATTCTTTGTTTTATACATCTAGCTGTCGGTGTGACATTCTTTGTTTTATTCATCTAGCTGTCAGTGTGACATTCTTTGTTTTACACATCTAGTTGTCAGTGTGACATTCTTTGTTTTATACATCTAGCTGTCAGTGTGACATTCTTTGTTTTATACATCTAGCTGTCAGTGTGACATTCTTTGTTTTTATACATCTAACTGTCAGTGTGACATTCTTTGTTTTATACATCTAGCTGTCAGTGTGACATTCTTTGTTTTAAACATCTAGCTGTCAGTGTGGTATTCTTTGTTTTATACATCTAGCTGTCAGTGTGGCATTCTTTGTTTTAAACATCTAACTGTCAGTGTGACATTCTTTGTTTTTATACATCTAACTGTCAGTGTGACATTCTTTGTTTTATACATCTAGCTGTCAGTGTGACATTCTTTGTTTTAAACATCTAGCTGTCAGTGTGGTATTCTTTGTTTTATACATCTAGCTGTCAGTGTGACATTCTTTGTTTTAAACATCTAGATGTCAGTGTGACATTCTTTGCTATATACATCTAGCTGTCAGTGTAACATTCTTTGTTTAAAACATCTAGCTGTCAGTGTAACATTCTTTGTTTTATACATCTAGCTGTCAGTGTGACATTCTTTGTTTTAAACATCTAGCTGTCAGTGTTGTATTCTTTGTTTTATACATCTAGCTGTCAGTGTGACATTCTTTGTTTTATACATCTAGCTGTCAGTGTGGTATTCGTTGGTTTATACATCTAGCTGTCAGTGTGACATTCTTTGTTTTATACATTTAGCTGTCTGTGTAACATTTTTTGTTTTATACATCTAGCTGTCGGTGTGACATTCTTTGTTTTATACATCTAGCTGTCAGTGTGGTATTCTTTGGTTTATACATCTAGCTGTCAGTGTGACATTCTTTGTTTTATACATCTAGCTGTTAGTGTGACATTCTTTGTTTTAAACATCTTGCTGTCAGTGTGACATTCTTTGTTATATACATCTAGCTGTCAGTGTAACATTCTTTGTTTTATACATCTAGCTGTCAGTGTGACATTCTTTGTTTTAAACATCTAGCTGTCAGTGTGACATTCTTTGTTTTATACATCTAGCTATCAGTGTAACATTCTTTGTTTTTTACATCTAGCTGTCAGTGTGACATTCTTTGTTTTAAACATCTAGCTGTCAGTGCAGCATTTTTTCTTTATACATCTAGCTGTCAGTGTGACATTCTTTGTTTTAAACATCTAGCTGTCATTGTGGTATTCTTTGTTTTATAAATCTAGCTGTCAGTGTGACATCTTTGTTTTATACATATAGCAGTAAGTGTAATATTCTTTGTTTTATACATCTAGCTGTCAGTGTGACATTCTTTGCTTTATACATCTAGTTGTCAGTGTAACATTCTTTGTTTTAAACATCTAGCTGTCAGTGTGACATTCTTTGTTTTATACATCTAGCTGTCAGTGTTGTATTCTTTGTTTTATACATCTAGCTGTCAGTGTGACATTCTTTGTTTTAAGCATCTAGTTGTCAGTGTGGTATTCTTTGTTTTATACATCTAGCTGTCAGTGTGACATTCTTTGTTTGTATACATCTAACTGTCAGTGTGACATTCTTTGTTTTATAAATCTAGCTGTCAGTGTGACATTCTATGCTTTAAACATCTAGCTGTCATTGTGGTATTCTTTGTTTTATAAATCTAGCTGTCAGTGTGACATTCTTTGTTTTTAACATATAGATGTCATTGTGGTATTCTTTGTTTTATAAATCTAGCTGTCAGTGTGACATTCTTTGTTTTATACATCTAGCTATCAGTGTGACATTCTTTGTTTTAAACATCTAACTGTCATTGTGGTATTCTTTGTTTTATAAATCTAGCTGTCAGTGTGACATTCTTTGTTTTATACATCTAGCAGTCAGTGTGACATTCTTTGTTTTAAATATCTTGCTGTCAGTGTGGTATTCTTTGTTTCATACATCTAGCTGTCAGTGTGACATTCTTTGTTTTATACATCTAGCTGTCAGTGTGACATTCTTTGTTTTTATACATCTAACTGTTAGTGTGACATTCTTTGTTTTAAACATCTAGCTGTCAGTGTGGTATTCTTTGTTTTATACATCTAGCTGTCAGTGTGACATTCTTTGTTTTAAACATCTAGCTGTCATTGTGGTATTCTTTGTTTTATAAATCTAGCTGTCAGTGTGACATTCTTTGTTTTATACATCTAACTGTCAGTGTGACATTCTTTGTTTTAAAAATCTTGCTGTCAGTGTGACATTCTTTGTTTTAAACAGCTAGCGGTCAGTGTAGTATTCTTTGCTTAATACATCTAGCTGTCAGTCTGACATTCTTTGTTTTATACATCTAGCTGTCAGTGTGGTATTCTTTGTTTTATACATCTAGCTGTCTGTGTAGCATTCTTTGTTTTAAACATCTAGCTGTCCGTTTGGTATTCTTTGTTTTATACATCTAGCTGTCGGTGTGACATTTGTTGTTTTATACATCTAGCAGTCAGTGTGACATTCTTTGTTTTATACATCTAGCTGTCAGTGTAGCATTCTTTGTTTTAAGCATCTAGCTGTAAGTGTGACATTCTTTGTTTTATTCATCTAGCTGTCAGTGTGACATTCTTTGTTTTACACATCTAGTTGTCAGTGTGACATTCTTTGTTTTATACATCTAGCTGTCAGTGTGACATTCTTTGTTTTATACATCTAGCTGTCAGTGTGAAATTCTTTGTTTTAAACATCTAGCGGTCAGTGTGACATTCTTTGTTTTATAGATCTAGCTGTCAATGTGACATTCTTTGTTTTAGACATCTAGCTGTCAGTGTGACATTCTTTGTTTTTATACATCCAACTGTCAGTGTGACATTCTTTGTTTTATACATCTAGCTGTCAGTGTGACATTCTTTGTTTTTATACATCTAACTGTCAGTGTGACATTCTTTGTTTTATACATCTAGCTGTCAGTGTGGTATTCTTTGTTTTATACATCTAGCTGTCAGTGTGGCATTCTTTGTTTTAAACATCTAACTGTCAGTGTGACATTCTTTGTTTTAAACATCTAGCTGTCAGTGTGACATTCTTTGTTTTAAACATCTAGCTGTCAGTGTGACATTCTTTGCTATATACATCTAGCTGTCAGTGTAACATTCTTTGTTTTATACATCTAGCTGTCAGTGTGACATTCTTTGTTTTAAACATCTAGCTGTCAGTGTGGTATTCCTTGGTTTATACATCTAGCTGTCAGTGTGACATTCTTTGTTTTATACATTTAGCTGTCTGTGTAACATTTTTTGTTTTATACATCTATCTGTCGGTGTGACATTCTTTGTTTTATACATCTAGCTGTCAGTGTGGTATTCTTTGGTTTATACATCTAGCTGTCAGTGTGACATTCTTTGTTTTATACATCTAGCTGTTAGTGTGACATTCTTTGTTTTAAACATCTTGCTGTCAGTGTGACATTCTTTGTTATATACATCTAGCTGTCAGTGTAACATTCTTTGTTTTATACATCTAGCAGTCAGTGTGACATTCTTTGTTTTAAACATCTAGCTGTCAGTGTGACATTCTTTGTTTTATACATCTAGCTATCAGTGTGACATTCTTTGTTTTAAACATCTTGCTGTCAGTGTGACCTTCTTTGATTTATACATCTAGCTGTCAGTGTAACATTCTTTGTTTTATACATCTAGCTGTCAGTGTGACATTCTTTGTTTTAAACATCTAGCTGTCAGTGCAGCATTTTTTGCTTTATACATCTAGCTGTCAGTGTGACATTCTTTGTTTTAAACATCTAGCTGTCATTGTGGTATTCTTTGTTTTATAAATCTAGCTGTCAGTGTGACATCTTTGTTTTATACATATAGCAGTAAGTGTTATATTCTTTGTTTTATACATCTAGCTGTCAGTGTGACATTCTTTGTTTTAAACATCTAGCTGTCAGTGTGACATTCTTTGTTTTATACATCTAGCTGTCAGTGTTGTATTCTTTGTTTTATACATCTAGCTGTCAGTGTGACATACTTTGTTTTAAGCATCTAACTGTCAGTGTGACATTCTTTGTTTTAAACATCTAGCTGTCAGTGTGACATTCTTTGTTTTACACATCTAGCTGTCAGTGTGACATTCTTTGCTATATACATCTAGCTGTCAGTGCAGCATTTTTTGCTTTATACATCTAGCTGTCAGTGTGACATTCTTTGTTTTAAACATCTAGCTGTCATTGTGGTATTCTTTGTTTTATAAATCTAGCTGTCAGTGTGACATCTTTGTTTTATACATATAGCAGTAAGTGTTATATTCTTTGTTTTATACATCTAGCTGTCAGTGTGACATTCTTTGTTTTAAACATCTAGCTGTCAGTGTGACATTCTTTGTTTTATACATCTAGCTGTCAGTGTTGTATTCTTTGTTTTATACATCTAGCTGTCAGTGTGACATTCTTTGTTTTAAGCATCTAGTTGTCAGTGTGGTATTCTTTGTTTTATACATCTAGCTGTCAGTGTGACATTCTTTGTTTGTATACATCTAACTGTCAGTGTGACATTCTTTGTTTTATAAATCTAGCTGTCAGTGTGACATTTTATGCTTTAAACATCTAGCTGTCATTGTGGTATTCTTTGTTTTATAAATCTAGCTGTCAGTGTGGTATTCCTTGGTTTATACATCTAGCTGTCAGTGTGACATTCTTTGTTTTATACATTTAGCTGTCTGTGTAACATTTTTTGTTTTATACATCTATCTGTCGGTGTGACATTCTTTGTTTTATACATCTAGCTGTCAGTGTGGTATTCTTTGGTTTATACATCTAGCTGTCAGTGTGACATTCTTTGTTTTATACATCTAGCTGTTAGTGTGACATTCTTTGTTTTAAACATCTTGCTGTCAGTGTGACATTCTTTGTTATATACATCTAGCTGTCAGTGTAACATTCTTTGTTTTATACATCTAGCAGTCAGTGTGACATTCTTTGTTTTATACATCTAGCTATCAGTGTGACATTCTTTGTTTTAAACATCTTGCTGTCAGTGTGACCTTCTTTGATTTATACATCTAGCTGTCAGTGTAACATTCTTTGTTTTATACATCTAGCTGTCAGTGTGACATTCTTTGCTATATACATCTAGCTGTCAGTGCAGCATTTTTTGCTTTATACATCTAGCTGTCAGTGTGACATTCTTTGTTTTAAACATCTAGCTGTCATTGTGGTATTCTTTGTTTTATAAATCTAGCTGTCAGTGTGACATCTTTGTTTTATACATATAGCAGTAAGTGTTATATTCTTTGTTTTATACATCTAGCTGTCAGTGTGACATTCTTTGTTTTAAACATCTAGCTGTCAGTGTGACATTCTTTGTTTTATACATCTAGCTGTCAGTGTTGTATTCTTTGTTTTATACATCTAGCTGTCAGTGTGACATTCTTTGTTTTAAGCATCTAGTTGTCAGTGTGGTATTCTTTGTTTTATACATCTAGCTGTCAGTGTGACATTCTTTGTTTGTATACATCTAACTGTCAGTGTGACATTCTTTGTTTTATAAATCTAGCTGTCAGTGTGACATTTTATGCTTTAAGCATCTAGCTGTCATTGTGGTATTCTTTGTTTTATAAATCTAGCTGTCAGTGTGACATTCTTTCTTTTAAACATCTAGCTGTCAGTGTAACATTCTTTGTTTTATACATCTAGCTGTCAGTGTGACATTATTTGGTTAAAACATCTAGCTGTCAGTGTGACATTCTTTGTTTTATACATCTAGCTGTCAGTGTGACATTCTTTGTTTTATACATCTAGCTGTCAGTGTGACATTCTTTGTTTTTATACATCTAACTGTCAGTGTGACATTCTTTGTTTTAAACATCTAGCTGTCAGTGTGGTATTCTTTGCTTTATACATCTAGGTGTCAGTGTGACATTCTTTGTTATAAACATCTAGCTGTCATTGTGGTATTCTTTGTTTTATAAATCTAGCTGTCAGTGTGACATTCTTTGTTTTATACATCTAGCTATCAGTGTGACATTCTTTGTTTTAAAAATCTTGCTGTCAGTGTGACATTCTTTGTTTTAAACAGCTAGCTGTCAGTGTAGTATTCTTTGCTTAATACATCTAGTTGTCAGTGTGACATTCTTTGTTTTATACATCTAGCAGTCAGTGTGGTATTCTTTGTTTTATACATCTAGCTGTCTGTGTAACATTCTTTGTTTTAAACATCTAGCTGTCTGTGTGGTATTCTTTGTTTTATACATCTAGCTGTCGGTGTGACATTTGTTGTTTTATACATCTAGCAGTCAGTGTGACATTCTTTGTTTTATACATCTAGCTGTCAGTGTAGCATTCTTTGTTTTAAGCATCTAGCTGTAAGTGTGACATTCTTTGTTTTATTCCTCTAGCTGCCAGTGTGACATTCTTTGTTTTATACATCTAGCTGTCAGTGTGACATTCTTTGTTTTACACATCTAGTTGTCAGTGTGACATTCTTTGTTCTATACATCTAGCTGTCAATGTGACATTCTTTGTTTTATACCTCTAGCTGTCAGTGTGACATTCTTTGTTTTAAACATCTGGCTGTCAATTTGGTATTCTTTGTTTTATACATCTAGCAGTCAGTGTGACATTCTTTATTTTTATACATCTAACTGTCAGTGTGACATTCTTTGTTTTATACATCTAGCTGTCAGTGTGACATTCTTTGTTTTTATACATCTAACTGTCAGTGTGACATTCTTTGTTTTGTACATCTAGCTGTCAGTGTGACATTCTTTGTTTTAAACATCTAGCTGTCAGTGTGGTATTCTTTTTTTTTATTGATCTAGCTGTCAGTGTGACATTCTTTGTTTTAAACATCTAACTGTCAGTGTGACATTCTTTGTTTTAAACATCTAACTGTCAGTGTGACATTCTTTGTTTTAAACATCTAGCTGTCAGTGTGACATTCTTTGCTATACACATCTAGCTGTCAGTGTAACATTCTTTGTTTTATACATCTAGCTGTCAGTGTGACATTCTTTGTTTTAAACATCTAGCTGTCAGTGTTGTATTCTTTGTTTTATACATCTAGCTGTCAGTGTGACATTCTTTGTTTTATACATCTAATCGTCAGTGTGGTATTCGTTGGTTTATACATCTAGCTGTCAGTGTGACGTTCTTTGTTTTATACATCTAGCTGTCAGTGTGACAATCTTTGTTTAATACATCTAGCTGTCAGTGTAACATTCTTTGTTTTATACATCTAGCTGTCAGTGCGACATTCTTTGTTTTATACATCTAGCTGTCAGTGTAGCATTCTTTGTTTTATACATCTAGCTGTCAGTGTGACATTCTTTGTTTTACACATCTAGTTGTCAGTGTGACATTCTTTGTTCTATACATCTAGCTGTCAATGTGACATTCTTTGTTTTATACCTCTAGCTGTCAGTGTGACATTCTTTGTTTTAAACATCTAGCTGTCAATTTGGTATTCTTTGTTTTATACATCTAGCAGTCAGTGTGACATTCTTTATTTTTATACATCTAACTGTCAGTGTGACATTCTTTGTTTTATACATCTAGCTGTCAGTGTGACATTCTTTGTTTTTATACATCTAACTGTCAGTGTGACATTCTTTGTTTTAAACATCTAGCTGTCAGTGTGGTATTCTTTTTTTTTATTGATCTAGCTGTCAGTGTGACATTCTTTGTTTTAAACATCTAACTGTCAGTGTGACATTCTTTGTTTTAAACATCTAACTGTCAGTGTGACATTCTTTGTTTTAAACATCTAGCTGTCAGTGTGACATTCTTTGCTATACACATCTAGCTGTCAGTGTAACATTCTTTGTTTTATACATCTAGCTGTCAGTGTGACATTCTTTGTTTTAAACATCTAGCTGTCAGTGTTGTATTCTTTGTTTTATACATATAGCTGTCAGTGTGACATTCTTTGTTTTATACATCTAATCGTCAGTGTGGTATTCGTTGGTTTATACATCTAGCTGTCAGTGTGACGTTCTTTGTTTTATACATCTAGCTGTCAGTGTGACAATCTTTGTTTAATACATCTAGCTGTCAGTGTAACATTCTTTGTTTTATACATCTAGCTGTCAGTGCGACATTCTTTGTTTTATACATCTAGCTGTCAGTGTAGCATTCTTTGTTTTATACATCTAGCTGTCAGTGTGACATTCTTTGTTTTATACATCTAGCTGTCAGTGTGACATTCTATGTTTAATACATCTAGCTGTCTGTGTAACATTCTTTGTTTTATACATCTAGCTATCAGTGTGACATTCTTTGTTTTAAAAATCTTGCTGTCAGTGTGACATTCTTTGTTTTAAACAGCTAGCTGTCAGTGTAGTATTCTTTGCTTAATACATCTAGTTGTCAGTGTGACATTCTTTGTTTTATACATCTAGCAGTCAGTGTGGTATTCTTTGTTTTATACATCTAGCTGTCTGTGTAACATTCTTTGTTTTAAATATCTAGCTGTCTGTGTGGTATTCTTTGTTTTATACATCTAGCTGTCGGTGTGACATTTGTTGTTTTATACATCTAGCAGTCAGTGTGACATTCTTTGTTTTATACATCTAGCTGTCAGTGTGGTATTCTTTGGTTTATACATCTAGCTGTCAGTGTGACATTCTTTGTTTTATACATCTAGCTGTTAGTGTGACATTCTTTGTTTTAAACATCTTGCTGTCAGTGTGACATTCTTTGTTATATACATCTAGCTGTCAGTGTGACATTCTTTGTTTTAAACATCTAGCTGTCAGTGTGACATTCTTTGTTTTATACATCTAGCTATCAGTGTAACATTCTTTGTTTTTTACATTTAGCTGTCAGTGTGACATTCTTTGTTTTAAACATCTAGCTGTCAGTGCAGCATTTTTTGCTTTATACATCTAGCTGTCAGTGTGACATTCTTTGTTTTAAACATCTAGCTGTCATTGTGGTATTCTTTGTTTTATAAATCTAGCTGTCAGTGTGACATCTTTGTTTTATACATATAGCAGTAAGTGTAATATTCTTTGTTTTATACATCTAGCTGTCAGTGTGACATTCTTTGCTTTATACATCTAGTTGTCAGTGTAACATTCTTTGTTTTAAACATCTAGCTGTCAGTGTGACATTCTTTGTTTTATACATCTAGCTGTCAGTGTTGTATTCTTTGTTTTATACATCTAGCTGTCAGTGTGACATTCTTTGTTTTAAGCATCTAGTTGTCAGTGTGGTATTCTTTGTTTTATACATCTAGCTGTCAGTGTGACATTCTTTGTTTGTATACATCTAACTGTCAGTGTGACATTCTTTGTTTTATAAATCTAGCTGTCAGTGTGACATTCTATGCTTTAAACATCTAGCTGTCATTGTGGTATTCTTTGTTTTATAAATCTAGCTGTCAGTGTGACATTCTTTGTTTTTAACATATATATGTCATTGTGGTATTCTTTGTTTTATAAATCTAGCTGTCAGTGTGACATTCTTTGTTTTATACATCTAGCTATCAGTGTGACATTCTTTGTTTTAAACATCTAACTGTCATTGTGGTATTCTTTGTTTTATAAATCTAGCTGTCAGTGTGACATTCTTTGTTTTATACATCTAGCAGTCAGTGTGACATTCTTTGTTTTAAATATCTTGCTGTCAGTGTGGTATTCTTTGTTTCATACATCTAGCTGTCAGTGTGACATTCTTTGTTTTATACATCTAGCTGTCAGTGTGACATTCTTTGTTTTTATACATCTAACTGTTAGTGTGACATTCTTTGTTTTAAACATCTAGCTGTCACTGTGGTATTCTTTGTTTTATACATCTAGCTGTCAGTGTGACATTCTTTGTTTTAAACATCTAGCTGTCATTGTGGTATTCTTTGTTTTATAAATCTAGCTGTCAGTGTGACATTCTTTGTTTTATACATCTAACTGTCAGTGTGACATTCTTTGTTTTAAAAATCTTGCTGTCAGTGTGACATTCTTTGTTTTAAACAGCTAGCGGTCAGTGTAGTATTCTTTGCTTAATACATCTAGCTGTCAGTCTGACATTCTTTGTTTTATACATCTAGCTGTCAGTGTGGTATTCTTTGTTTTATACATCTAGCTGTCTGTGTAGCATTCTTTGTTTTAAACATCTAGCTGTCCGTTTGGTATTCTTTGTTTTATACATCTAGCTGTCGGTGTGACATTTGTTGTTTTATACATCTAGCAGTCAGTGTGACATTCTTTGTTTTATACATCTAGCTGTCAGTGTAGCATTCTTTGTTTTAAGCATCTAGCTGTAAGTGTGACATTCTTTGTTTTATTCATCTAGCTGTCAGTGTGACATTCTTTGTTTTACACATCTAGTTGTCAGTGTGACATTCTTTGTTTTATACATCTAGCTGTCAGTGTGACATTCTTTGTTTTATACATCTAGCTGTCAGTGTGAAATTCTTTGTTTTAAACATCTAGCGGTCAGTGTGACATTCTTTGTTTTATAGATCTAGCTGTCAATGTGACATTCTTTGTTTTAGACATCTAGCTGTCAGTGTGACATTCTTTGTTTTAAACATCTAGCTGTCAATGTGGTATTCTTTGTTTTATACATCTAGCAGTCAGTGTGACATTCTTTGTTTTTATACATCCAACTGTCAGTGTGACATTCTTTGTTTTATACATCTAGCTGTCAGTGTGACATTCTTTGTTTTTATACATCTAACTGTCAGTGTGACATTCTTTGTTTTATACATCTAGCTGTCAGTGTGGTATTCTTTGTTTTATACATCTAGCTGTCAGTGTGGCATTCTTTGTTTTAAACATCTAACTGTCAGTGTGACATTCTTTGTTTTAAACATCTAGCTGTCAGTGTGACATTCTTTGTTTTAAACATCTAGCTGTCAGTGTGACATTCTTTGCTATATACATCTAGCTGTCAGTGTAACATTCTTTGTTTTTTACATCTAGCTGTCAGTGTGACATTCTTTGTTTTAAACATCTAGCTGTCAGTGTGGTATTCCTTGGTTTATACATCTAGCTGTCAGTGTGACATTCTTTGTTTTATACATTTAGCTGTCTGTGTAACATTTTTTGTTTTATACATCTATCTGTCGGTGTGACATTCTTTGTTTTATACATCTAGCTGTCAGTGTGGTATTCTTTGGTTTATACATCTAGCTGTCAGTGTGACATTCTTTGTTTTATACATCTAGCTGTTAGTGTGACATTCTTTGTTTTAAACATCTTGCTGTCAGTGTGACATTCTTTGTTATATACATCTAGCTGTCAGTGTAACATTCTTTGTTTTATACATCTAGCAGTCAGTGTGACATTCTTTGTTTTAAACATCTAGCTGTCAGTGTGACATTCTTTGTTTTATACATCTAGCTATCAGTGTGACATTCTTTGTTTTAAACATCTTGCTGTCAGTGTGACCTTCTTTGATTTATACATCTAGCTGTCAGTGTAACATTCTTTGTTTTATACATCTAGCTGTCAGTGTGACATTCTTTGTTTTAAACATCTAGCTGTCAGTGCAGCATTTTTTGCTTTATACATCTAGCTGTCAGTGTGACATTCTTTGTTTTAAACATCTAGCTGTCATTGTGGTATTCTTTGTTTTATAAATCTAGCTGTCAGTGTGACATCTTTGTTTTATACATATAGCAGTAAGTGTTATATTCTTTGTTTTATACATCTAGCTGTCAGTGTGACATTCTTTGTTTTAAACATCTAGCTGTCAGTGTGACATTCTTTGTTTTATACATCTAGCTGTCAGTGTTGTATTCTTTGTTTTATACATCTAGCTGTCAGTGTGACATTCTTTGTTTTAAGCATCTAACTGTCAGTGTGACATTCTTTGTTTTAAACATCTAGCTGTCAGTGTGACATTCTTTGTTTTACACATCTAGCTGTCAGTGTGACATTCTTTGCTATATACATCTAGCTGTCAGTGCAGCATTTTTTCCTTTATACATCTAGCTGTCAGTGTGACATTCTTTGTCTTAAACATCTAGCTGTCATTGTGGTATTCTTTGTTTTATAAATCTAGCTGTCAGTGTGACATCTTTGTTTTATACATATAGCAGTAAGTGTTATATTCTTTGTTTTATACATCTAGCTGTCAGTGTGACATTCTTTGTTTTAAACATCTAGCTGTCAGTGTGACATTCTTTGTTTTATACATCTAGCTGTCAGTGTTGTATTCTTTGTTTTATACATCTAGCTGTCAGTGTGACATTCTTTGTTTTAAGCATCTAGTTGTCAGTGTGGTATTCTTTGTTTTATACATCTAGCTGTCAGTGTGACATTCTTTGTTTGTATACATCTAACTGTCAGTGTGACATTCTTTGTTTTATAAATCTAGCTGTCAGTGTGACATTTTATGCTTTAAACA
Source organism: Bathymodiolus septemdierum (assembly GCA_963383655.1). Classification (NCBI taxonomy): domain Eukaryota; kingdom Metazoa; phylum Mollusca; class Bivalvia; order Mytilida; family Modiolidae; genus Bathymodiolus; species Bathymodiolus septemdierum. The sequence continues at coordinate 82,753,628 of OY726525.1, forward strand.
TCTAGCTGTCATTGTGGTATTCTTTGTTTTATAAATCTAGCTGTCAGTGTGACATTCTTTCTTTTAAACATCTAGCTGTCAGTGTAACATTCTTTGTTTTATACATCTAGCTGTCAGTGTGACATTATTTGGTTAAAACATCTAGCTGTCAGTGTGACATTCTTTGTTTTATACATCTAGCTGTCAGTGTGACATTCTTTGTTTTATACATCTAGCTGTCAGTGTGACATTCTTTGTTTTTATACATCTAACTGTCAGTGTGACATTCTTTGTTTTAAACATCTAGCTGTCAGTGTGGTATTCTTTGCTTTATACATCTAGGTGTCAGTGTGACATTCTTTGTTATAAACATCTAGCTGTCATTGTGGTATTCTTTGTTTTATAAATCTAGCTGTCAGTGTGACATTCTTTGTTTTATACATCTAGCTATCAGTGTGACATTCTTTGTTTTAAAAATCTTGCTGTCAGTGTGACATTCTTTGTTTTAAACAGCTAGCTGTCAGTGTAGTATTCTTTGCTTAATACATCTAGTTGTCAGTGTGACATTCTTTGTTTTATACATCTAGCAGTCAGTGTGGTATTCTTTGTTTTATACATCTAGCTGTCTGTGTAACATTCTTTGTTTTAAACATCTAGCTGTCTGTGTGGTATTCTTTGTTTTATACATCTAGCTGTCGGTGTGACATTTGTTGTTTTATACATCTAGCAGTCAGTGTGACATTCTTTGTTTTATACATCTAGCTGTCAGTGTAGCATTCTTTGTTTTAAGCATCTAGCTGTAAGTGTGACATTCTTTGTTTTATTCATCTAGCTGCCAGTGTGACATTCTTTGTTTTATACATCTAGCTGTCAGTGTGACATTCTTTGTTTTACACATCTAGTTGTCAGTGTGACATTCTTTGTTCTATACATCTAGCTGTCAATGTGACATTCTTTGTTTTATACCTCTAGCTGTCAGCGTGACATTCTTTGTTTTAAACATCTAGCTGTCAATTTGGTATTCTTTGTTTTATACATCTAGCAGTCAGTGTGACATTCTTTATTTTTATACATCTAACTGTCAGTGTGACATTCTTTGTTTTTATACATCTAACTGTCAGTGTGACATTCTTTGTTTTGTACATCTAGCTGTCAGTGTGACATTCTTTGTTTTAAACATCTAGCTGTCAGTGTGGTATTCTTTTTTTTTATTGATCTAGCTGTCAGTGTGACATTCTTTGTTTTAAACATCTAACTGTCAGTGTGACATTCTTTGTTTTAAACATCTAACTGTCAGTGTGACATTCTTTGTTTTAAACATCTAGCTGTCAGTGTGACATTCTTTGCTATACACATCTAGCTGTCAGTGTAACATTCTTTGTTTTATACATCTAGCTGTCAGTGTAACATTCTTTGTTTTATACATCTAGCTGTCAGTGTGACATTCTTTGTTTTATACATCTAGCTGTCAGTGTGACATTCTTTGTTTTATACATCTAATCGTCAGTGTGGTATTCGTTGGTTTATACATCTAGCTGTCAGTGTGACGTTCTTTGTTTTATACATCTAGCTGTCAGTGTGACAATCTTTGTTTAATACATCTAGCTGTCAGTGTAACATTCTTTGTTTTATACATCTAGCTGTCAGTGCGACATTCTTTGTTTTATACATCTAGCTGTCAGTGTAGCATTCTTTGTTTTATACATCTAGCTGTCAGTGTGACATTCTTTGTTTTATACATCTAGCTGTCAGTGTGACATTCTATGTTTAATACATCTAGCTGTCTGTGTAACATTCTTTGTTTTATACATCTAGCTATCAGTGTGACATTCTTTGTTTTAAAAATCTTGCTGTCAGTGTGACATTCTTTGTTTTAAACAGCTGGCTGTCAGTGTAGTATTCTTTGCTTAATACATCTAGTTGTCAGTGTGACATTCTTTGTTTTATACATCTAGCAGTCAGTGTGGTATTCTTTGTTTTATACATCTAGCTGTCTGTGTAACATTCTTTGTTTTAAACATCTAGCTGTCTGTGTGGTATTCTTTGTTTTATACATCTAGCTGTCGGTGTGACATTTGTTGTTTTATACATCTAGCAGTCAGTGTGACATTCTTTGTTTTATACATCTAGCTGTCAGTGTAGCATTCTTTGTTTTAAGCATCTAGCTGTAAGTGTGACATTCTTTGTTTTATTCATCTAGCTGTCAGTGTGACATTCTTTGTTTTATACATCTAGCTGTCAGTGTGACATTCTTTGTTTTACACATCTAGTTGTCAGTGTGACATTCTTTGTTCTATACATCTAGCTGTCAATGTGACATTCTTTGTTTTATACCTCTAGCTGTCAGTGTGACATTCTTTGTTTTAAACATCTAGCTGTCAATTTGGTATTCTTTGTTTTATACATCTAGCAGTCAGTGTGACATTCTTTATTTTTATACATCTAACTGTCAGTGTGACATTCTTTGTTTTATACATCTAGCTGTCAGTGTGACATTCTTTGTTTTTATACATCTAACTGTCAGTGTGACATTCTTTGTTTTGTACATCTAGCTGTCAGTGTGACATTCTTTGTTTTAAACATCTAGCTGTCAGTGTGGTATTCTTTTTTTTTATTGATCTAGCTGTCAGTGTGACATTCTTTGTTTTAAACATCTAACTGTCAGTGTGACATTCTTTGTTTTAAACATCTAACTGTCAGTGTGACATTCTTTGTTTTAAACATCTAGCTGTCAGTGTGACATTCTTTGCTATACACATCTAGCTGTCAGTGTAACATTCTTTGTTTTATACATCTAGCTGTCAGTGTGACATTCTTTGTTTTAAACATCTAGCTGTCAGTGTTGTATTCTTTGTTTTATACATCTAGCTGTCAGTGTGACATTCTTTGTTTTATACATCTAGTCGTCAGTGTGGTATTCGTTGGTTTATACATCTAGCTGTCAGTGTGACGGTCTTTGTTTTATACATCTAGCTGTCAGTGTGACAATCTTTGTTTAATACATCTAGCTGTCAGTGTAACATTCTTTGTTTTATACATCTAGCTGTCAGTGCGACATTCTTTGTTTTATACATCTAGCTGTCAGTGTAGCATTCTTTGTTTTATACATCTAGCTGTCAGTGTGACATTCTTTGTTTTATACATCTAGCTGTCAGTGTGACATTCTATGTTTAATACATCTAGCTGTCTGTGTAACATTCTTTGTTTTATACATCTAGCTGTCAGTGCGACATTCTTTGTTTTATACATCTAGCTGTCAGTGTAGCATTCTTTGTTTTATACATCTAGCTGTCTGTGTAGCATTCTTTGTTTTATACATCTAGCTGTCAGTGTAGCATTCTTTGTTTTATACAACTAGCTCTCTGTGTAGCATTCTTTGTTTTATACATCTAGCTGTCATTGTGGTATTCTTTGTTTTATACATCTAGCTGTCTGTGTAGCATTCTTTGTTTTATACATCTAGCTGTCTGTGCGACATTCTTTGTTTTATACATCTAGCTGTCAGTGTGACATTCTTTGTTTTAAATATCTTGCTGTCAGTGTGGTATTCTTTGTTTCATACATCTAGCTGTCAGTGTGACATTCTTTGTTTTATACATCTAGCTGTCAGTGTGACATTCTTTGTTTTTATACATCTAACTGTTAGTGTGACATTCTTTGTTTTAAACATCTAGCTGTCAGTGTGGTATTCTTTGTTTTATACATCTAGCTGTCAGTGTGACATTCTTTGTTTTAAACATCTAGCTGTCATTGTGGTATTCTTTGTTTTATAAATCTAGCTGTCAGTGTGACATTCTTTGTTTTATACATCTAGCTGTCAGTGTGACATTCTTTGTTTTAAAAATCTTGCTGTCAGTGTGACATTCTTTGTTTTAAACAGCTAGCGGTCAGTGTAGTATTCTTTGCTTAATACATCTAGCTGTCAGTCTGACATTCTTTGTTTTATACATCTAGCTGTCAGTGTGGTATTCTTTGTTTTATACATCTAGCTGTCTGTGTAGCATTCTTTGTTTTAAACATCTAGCTGTCCGTTTGGTATTCTTTGTTTTATACATCTAGCTGTCGGTGTGACATTTGTTGTTTTATACATCTAGCAGTCAGTGTGACATTCTTTGTTTTATACATCTAGCTGTCAGTGTAGCATTCTTTGTTTTAAGCATCTAGCTGTAAGTGTGACATTCTTTGTTTTATTCATCTAGCTGTCAGTGTGACATTCTTTGTTTTACACATCTAGTTGTCAGTGTGACATTCTTTGTTTTATACATCTAGCTGTCAGTGTGACATTCTTTGTTTTATACATCTAGCTGTCAGTGTGAAATTCTTTGTTTTAAACATCTAGCGGTCAGTGTGACATTCTTTGTTTTATAGATCTAGCTGTCAATGTGACATTCTTTGTTTTAGACATCTAGCTGTCAGTGTGACATTCTTTGTTTTAAACATCTAGCTGTCAATGTGGTATTCTTTGTTTTATACATCTAGCAGTCAGTGTGACATTCTTTGTTTTTATACATCCAACTGTCAGTGTGACATTCTTTGTTTTATACATCTAGCTGTCAGTGTGACATTCTTTGTTTTTATACATCTAACTGTCAGTGTGACATTCTTTGTTTTATACATCTAGCTGTCAGTGTGGTATTCTTTGTTTTATACATCTAGCTGTCAGTGTGGCATTCTTTGTTTTAAACATCTAACTGTCAGTGTGACATTCTTTGTTTTAAACATCTAGCTGTCAGTGTGACATTCTTTGTTTTACACATCTATTTGTCAGTGTGACATTCTTTGTTTTATACACCTAACCGTCAGTGTGACATTCTTTGTTTTATACATCTAGCTGTCAGTGTGACATTCTTTGTTTTAAACATCTAGCGGTCAGTGTGACATTCTTTGTTTTATAGATCTAGCTGTCAATGTGACATTCTTTGTTTTAGACATCTAGCTGTCAGTGTGACATTCTTTGTTTTAAACATCTAGCTGTCAATGTGGTATTCTTTGTTTTATACATCTAGCAGTCAGTGTGACATTCTTTGTTTTTATACATCCAACTGTCATGGTGACATTCTTTGTTTTATACATCTAGCTGTCAGTGTGACATTCTTTGTTTTCATACATCTAACTGTCAGTGTGACATTCTTTGTTTTACACATCTAGTTGTCAGTGTGACATTCTTTGTTTTATACATCTAGCTGTCAGTGTGACATTCTTTGTTTTATACATCTAGCTGTCAGTGTGACATTCTTTGTTTTTATACATCTAACTGTCACTGTGACATTCTTTGTTTTATACATCTAGCTGTCAGTGTGACATTCTTTGTTTTAAACATCTAGCTGTCAGTGTGGTATTCTTTGTTTTATACATCTAGCTGTCAGTGTGGCATTCTTTGTTTTAAACATCTAACCGTCAGTGTGACATTCTTTGTTTTAAACATCTAGCTGTCAGTGTGACATTCTTTGTTTTAAACATCTAGCTGTCAGTGTGACATTCTTTGCTATATACATCTAGCTGTCAGTGTAACATTCTTTGTTTTCAACATCTAGCTGTCAGTGTAACATTCTTTGTTTTATACATCTAGCTGTCAGTGTGACATTCTTTGTTTTAAACATCTAGCTGTCAGTGTTGTATTCTTTGTTTTATACATCTAGCTGTCAGTGTGACATTCTTTGTTTTATACATCCAACTGTCAGTGTGACATTCTTTGTTTTATACATCTAGCTGTCAGTGTGACATTCTTTGTTTTTATACATCTAACTGTCAGTGTGACATTCTTTGTTTTACACATCTAGTTGTCAGTGTGACATTCTTTGTTTTATACATCTAGCTGTCAGTGTGACATTCTTTGTTTTATACATCTAGCTGTCAGTGTGACATTCTTTGTTTTTATACATCTAACTGTCACTGTGACATTCTTTGTTTTATACATCTAGCTGTCAGTGTGACATTCTTTGTTTTAAACATCTAGCTGTCAGTGTGGTATTCTTTGTTTTATACATCTAGCTGTCAGTGTGGCATTCTTTGTTTTAAACATCTAACTGTCAGTGTGACATTCTTTGTTTTAAACATCTAGCTGTCAGTGTGACATTCTTTGTTTTAAACATCTAGCTGTCAGTGTGACATTCTTTGCTATATACATCTAGCTGTCAGTGTAACATTCTTTGTTTTAAACATCTAGCTGTCAGTGTAACATTCTTTGTTTTATACATCTAGCTGTCAGTGTGACATTCTTTGTTTTAAACATCTAGCTGTCAGTGTTGTATTCTTTGTTTTATACATCTAGCTGTCAGTGTGACATTCTTTGTTTTATACATCTAGCTGTCAGTGTGGTATTCGTTGGTTTATACATCTAGCTGTCAGTGTGACATTCTTTGTTTTATACATTTAGCTGTCTGTGTAACATTTTTTGTTTTATACATCTAGCTGTCGGTGTGACATTCTTTGTTTTATACATCTAGCTGTCGGTGTGACATTCTTTGTTTTATTCATCTAGCTGTCAGTGTGACATTCTTTGTTTTACACATCTAGTTGTCAGTGTGACATTCTTTGTTTTATACATCTAGCTGTCAGTGTGACATTCTTTGTTTTATACATCTAGCTGTCAGTGTGACATTCTTTGTTTTTATACATCTAACTGTCAGTGTGACATTCTTTGTTTTATACATCTAGCTGTCAGTGTGACATTCTTTGTTTTAAACATCTAGCTGTCAGTGTGGTATTCTTTGTTTTATACATCTAGCTGTCAGTGTGGCATTCTTTGTTTTAAACATCTAACTGTCAGTGTGACATTCTTTGTTTTAAACAACTAGCTGTCAGTGTGACATTCTTTGTTTTAAACATCTAGATGTCAGTGTGACATTCTTTGCTATATACATCTAGCTGTCAGTGTAACATTCTTTGTTTTAAACATCTAGCTGTCAGTGTAACATTCTTTGTTTTATACATCTAGCTGTCAGTGTGACATTCTTTGTTTTAAACATCTAGCTGTCAGTGTTGTATTCTTTGTTTTATACATCTAGCTGTCAGTGTGACATTCTTTGTTTTATACATCTAGCTGTCAGTGTGGTATTCGTTGGTTTATACATCTAGCTGTCAGTGTGACATTCTTTGTTTTATACATTTAGCTGTCTGTGTAACATTTTTTGTTTTATACATCTAGCTGTCGGTGTGACATTCTTTGTTTTATACATCTAGCTGTCAGTGTGGTATTCTTTGGTTTATACATCTAGCTGTCAGTGTGACATTCTTTGTTTTATACATCTAGCTGTTAGTGTGACATTCTTTGTTTTAAACATCTTGCTGTCAGTGTGACATTCTTTGTTATATACATCTAGCTGTCAGTGTAACATTCTTTGTTTTATACATCTAGCTGTCAGTGTGACATTCTTTGTTTTAAACATCTAGCTGTCAGTGTGACATTCTTTGTTTTATACATCTAGCTATCAGTGTAACATTCTTTGTTTTTTACATCTAGCTGTCAGTGTGACATTCTTTGTTTTAAACATCTAGCTGTCAGTGCAGCATTTTTTTGCTTTATACATCTAGCTGTCAGTGTGACATTCTTTGTTTTAAACATCTAGCTGTCATTGTGGTATTCTTTGTTTTATAAATCTAGCTGTCAGTGTGACATCTTTGTTTTATACATATAGCAGTAAGTGTAATATTCTTTGTTTTATACATCTAGCTGTCAGTGTGACATTCTTTGCTTTATACATCTAGTTGTCAGTGTAACATTCTTTGTTTTAAACATCTAGCTGTCAGTGTGACATTCTTTGTTTTATACATCTAGCTGTCAGTGTTGTATTCTTTGTTTTATACATCTAGCTGTCAGTGTGACATTCTTTGTTTTAAGCATCTAGTTGTCAGTGTGGTATTCTTTGTTTTATACATCTAGCTGTCAGTGTGACATTCTTTGTTTGTATACATCTAACTGTCAGTGTGACATTCTTTGTTTTATAAATCTAGCTGTCAGTGTGACATTCTATGCTTTAAACATCTAGCTGTCATTGTGGTATTCTTTGTTTTATAAATCTAGCTGTCAGTGTGACATTCTTTGTTTTTAACATATAGATGTCATTGTGGTATTCTTTGTTTTATAAATCTAGCTGTCAGTGTGACATTCTTTGTTTTATACATCTAGCTATCAGTGTGACATTCTTTGTTTTAAACATCTAACTGTCATTGTGGTATTCTTTGTTTTATAAATCTAGCTGTCAGTGTGACATTCTTTGTTTTATACATCTAGCAGTCAGTGTGACATTCTTTGTTTTAAATATCTTGCTGTCAGTGTGGTATTCTTTGTTTCATACATCTAGCTGTCAGTGTGACATTCTTTGTTTTATACATCTAGCTGTCAGTGTGACATTCTTTGTTTTTATACATCTAACTGTTAGTGTGACATTCTTTGTTTTAAACATCTAGCTGTCAGTGTGGTATTCTTTGTTTTATACATCTAGCTGTCAGTGTGACATTCTTTGTTTTAAACATCTAGCTGTCATTGTGGTATTCTTTGTTTTATAAATCTAGCTGTCAGTGTGACATTCTTTGTTTTATACATCTAACTGTCAGTGTGACATTCTTTGTTTTAAAAATCTTGCTGTCAGTGTGACATTCTTTGTTTTAAACAGCTAGCGGTCAGTGTAGTATTCTTTGTTTAATACATCTAGCTGTCAGTCTGACATTCTTTGTTTTATACATCTAGCTGTCAGTGTGGTATTCTTTGTTTTATACATCTAGCTGTCTGTGTAGCATTCTTTGTTTTAAACATCTAGCTGTCCGTTTGGTATTCTTTGTTTTATACATCTAGCTGTCGGTGTGACATTTGTTGTTTTATACATCTAGCAGTCAGTGTGACATTCTTTGTTTTATACATCTAGCTGTCAGTGTAGCATTCTTTGTTTTAAGCATCTAGCTGTAAGTGTGACATTCTTTGTTTTATTCATCTAGCTGTCAGTGTGACATTCTTTGTTTTACACATCTAGTTGTCAGTGTGACATTCTTTGTTTTATACATCTAGCTGTCAGTGTGACATTCTTTGTTTTATACATCTAGCTGTCAGTGTGAAATTCTTTGTTTTAAAAATCTAGCGGTCAGTGTGACATTCTTTGTTTTATAGATCTAGCTGTCAATGTGACATTCTTTGTTTTAGACATCTAGCTGTCAGTGTGACATTCTTTGTTTTAAACATCTAGCTGTCAATGTGGTATTCTTTGTTTTATACATCTAGCAGTCAGTGTGACATTCTTTGTTTTTATACATCCAACTGTCAGTGTGACATTCTTTGTTTTATACATCTAGCTGTCAGTGTGACATTCTTAGTTTTTATACATCTAACTGTCAGTGTGACATTCTTTGTTTTATACATCTAGCTGTCAGTGTGGTATTCTTTGTTTTATACATCTAGCTGTCAGTGTGGCATTCTTTGTTTTAAACATCTAACTGTCAGTGTGACATTCTTTGTTTTAAACATCTAGCTGTCAGTGTGACATTCTTTGTTTTAAACATCTAGCTGTCAGTGTGACATTCTTTGCTATATACATCTAGCTGTCAGTGTAACATTCTTTGTTTTATACATCTAGCTGTCAGTGTGACATTCTTTGTTTTAAACATCTAGCTGTCAGTGTGGTATTCGTTGGTTTATACATCTAGCTGTCAGTGTGACATTCTTTGTTTTATACATTTAGCTGTCTGTGTAACATTTTTTGTTTTATACATCTATCTGTCGGTGTGACATTCTTTGTTTTATACATCTAGCTGTCAGTGTGGTATTCTTTGGTTTATACATCTAGCTGTCAGTGTGACATTCTTTGTTTTATACATCTAGCTGTTAGTGTGACATTCTTTGTTTTAAACATCTTGCTGTCAGTGTGACATTCTTTGCTATATACATCTAGCTGTCAGTGTAACATTCTTTGTTTTATACATCTAGCAGTCAGTGTGACATTCTTTGTTTTAAACATCTAGCTGTCAGTGTGACATTCTTTGTTTTATACATCTAACTGTCAGTGTGACATTCTTTGTTTTGTACATCTAGCTGTCAGTGTGACATTCTTTGTTTTAAACATCTAGCTGTCAGTGTGGTATTCTTTTTTTTTATTGATCTAGCTGTCAGTGTGACATTCTTTGTTTTAAACATCTAACTGTCAGTGTGACATTCTTTGTTTTAAACATCTAACTGTCAGTGTGACATTCTTTGTTTTAAACATCTAGCTGTCAGTGTGACATTCTTTGCTATACACATCTAGCTGTCAGTGTAACATTCTTTGTTTTATACATCTAGCTGTCAGTGTGACATTCTTTGTTTTAAACATCTAGCTGTCAGTGTTGTATTCTTTGTTTTATACATCTAGCTGTCAGTGTGACATTCTTTGTTTTATACATCTAATCGTCAGTGTGGTATTCGTTGGTTTATACATCTAGCTGTCAGTGTGACGTTCTTTGTTTTATACATCTAGCTGTCAGTGTGACAATCTTTGTTTAATACATCTAGCTGTCAGTGTAACATTCTTTGTTTTATACATCTAGCTGTCAGTGCGACATTCTTTGTTTTATACATCTAGCTGTCAGTGTGACATTCTATGTTTAATACATCTAGCTGTCTGTGTAACATTCTTTGTTTTATACATCTAGCTATCAGTGTGACATTCTTTGTTTTAAAAATCTTGCTGTCAGTGTGACATTCTTTGTTTTAAACAGCTAGCTGTCAGTGTAGTATTCTTTGCTTAATACATCTAGTTGTCAGTGTGACATTCTTTGTTTTATACATCTAGCAGTCAGTGTGGTATTCTTTGTTTTATACATCTAGCTGTCTGTGTAACATTCTTTGTTTTAAACATCTAGCTGTCTGTGTGGTATTCTTTGTTTTATACATCTAGCTGTCGGTGTGACATTTGTTGTTTTATACATCTAGCAGTCAGTGTGACATTCTTTGTTTTATACATCTAGCTGTCAGTGTAGCATTCTTTGTTTTAAGCATCTAGCTGTAAGTGTGACATTCTTTGTTTTATTCATCTAGCTGTCAGTGTGACATTCTTTGTTTTATACATCTAGCTGTCAGTGTGACATTCTTTGTTTTACACATCTAGTTGTCAGTGTGACATTCTTTGTTCTATACATCTAGCTGTCAATGTGACATTCTTTGTTTTATACCTCTAGCTGTCAGTGTGACATTCTTTGTTTTAAACATCTAGCTGTCAATTTGGTATTCTTTGTTTTATACATCTAGCAGTCAGTGTGACATTCTTTATTTTTATACATCTAACTGTCAGTGTGACATTCTTTGTTTTATACATCTAGCTGTCAGTGTGACATTCTTTGTTTTTATACATCTAACTGTCAGTGTGACATTCTTTGTTTTGTACATCTAGCTGTCAGTGTGACATTCTTTGTTTTAAACACCTAGCTGTCAGTGTGGTATTCTTTTTTTTTATTGATCTAGCTGTCAGTGTGACATTCTTTGTTTTAAACATCTAACTGTCAGTGTGACATTCTTTGTTTTAAACATCTAACTGTCAGTGTGACATTCTTTGTTTTAAACATCTAGCTGTCAGTGTGACATTCTTTGCTATACACATCTAGCTGTCAGTGTAACATTCTTTGTTTTATACATCTAGCTGTCAGTGTGACATTCTTTGTTTTAAACATCTAGCTGTCAGTGTTGTATTCTTTGTTTTATACATCTAGCTGTCAGTGTGACATTCTTTGTTTTATACATCTAGTCGTCAGTGTGGTATTCGTTGGTTTATACATCTAGCTGTCAGTGTGACGGTCTTTGTTTTATACATCTAGCTGTCAGTGTGACAATCTTTGTTTAATACATCTAGCTGTCAGTGTAACATTCTTTGTTTTATACATCTAGCTGTCAGTGCGACATTCTTTGTTTTATACATCTAGCTGTCAGTGTAGCATTCTTTGTTTTATACATATAGCTGTCAGTGTGACATTCTTTGTTTTATACATCTAGCTGTCAGTGTGACATTCTATGTTTAATACATCTAGCTGTCTGTGTAACATTCTTTGTTTTATACATCTAGCTGTCAGTGCGACATTCTTTGTTTTATACATCTAGCTGTCAGTGTAGCATTCTTTGTTTTATACATCTAGCTGTCTGTGTAGCATTCTTTGTTTTATACATCTAGCTGTCAGTGTAGCATTCTTTGTTTTATACAACTAGCTGTCTGTGTAGCATTCTTTGTTTTATACATCTAGCTGTCATTGTGGTATTCTTTGTTTTATACATCTAGCTGTCTGTGTAGCATTCTTTGTTTTATACATCTAGCTGTCTGTGCGACATTCTTTGTTTTATACATCTAGCTGTCAGTGTGACATTCTTTGTTTTAAATATCTTGCTGTCAGTGTGGTATTCTTTGTTTCATACATCTAGCTGTCAGTGTGACATTCTTTGTTTTTATACATCTAACTGTTAGTGTGACATTCTTTGTTTTAAACATCTAGCTGTCAGTGTGGTATTCTTTGTTTTATACATCTAGCTGTCAGTGCGACATTCTTTGTTTTATACATCTAGCTGTCAGTGTGACATTCTATGTTTAATACATCTAGCTGTCTGTGTAACATTCTTTGTTTTATACATCTAGCTATCAGTGTGACATTCTTTGTTTTAAAAATCTTGCTGTCAGTGTGACATTCTTTGTTTTAAACAGCTAGCTGTCAGTGTAGTATTCTTTGCTTAATACATCTAGTTGTCAGTGTGACATTCTTTGTTTTATACATCTAGCAGTCAGTGTGGTATTCTTTGTTTTATACATCTAGCTGTCTGTGTAACATTCTTTGTTTTAAACATCTAGCTGTCTGTGTGGTATTCTTTGTTTTATACATCTAGCTGTCGGTGTGACATTTGTTGTTTTATACATCTAGCAGTCAGTGTGACATTCTTTGTTTTATACATCTAGCTGTCAGTGTAGCATTCTTTGTTTTAAGCATCTAGCTGTAAGTGTGACATTCTTTGTTTTATTCATCTAGCTGTCAGTGTGACATTCTTTGTTTTATACATCTAGCTGTCAGTGTGACATTCTTTGTTTTACACATCTAGTTGTCAGTGTGACATTCTTTGTTCTATACATCTAGCTGTCAATGTGACATTCTTTGTTTTATACCTCTAGCTGTCAGTGTGACATTCTTTGTTTTAAACATCTAGCTGTCAATTTGGTATTCTTTGTTTTATACATCTAGCAGTCAGTGTGACATTCTTTATTTTTATACATCTAACTGTCAGTGTGACATTCTTTGTTTTATACATCTAGCTGTCAGTGTGACATTCTTTGTTTTTATACATCTAACTGTCAGTGTGACATTCTTTGTTTTGTACATCTAGCTGTCAGTGTGACATTCTTTGTTTTAAACACCTAGCTGTCAGTGTGGTATTCTTTTTTTTTTATTGATCTAGCTGTCAGTGTGACATTCTTTGTTTTAAACATCTAACTGTCAGTGTGACATTCTTTGTTTTAAACATCTAACTGTCAGTGTGACATTCTTTGTTTTAAACATCTAGCTGTCAGTGTGACATTCTTTGCTATACACATCTAGCTGTCAGTGTAACATTCTTTGTTTTATACATCTAGCTGTCAGTGTGACATTCTTTGTTTTAAACATCTAGCTGTCAGTGTTGTATTCTTTGTTTTATACATCTAGCTGTCAGTGTGACATTCTTTGTTTTATACATCTAGTCGTCAGTGTGGTATTCGTTGGTTTATACATCTAGCTGTCAGTGTGACGGTCTTTGTTTTATACATCTAGCTGTCAGTGTGACAATCTTTGTTTAATACATCTAGCTGTCAGTGTAACATTCTTTGTTTTATACATCTAGCTGTCAGTGCGACATTCTTTGTTTTATACATCTAGCTGTCAGTGTAGCATTCTTTGTTTTATACATCTAGCTGTCAGTGTGACATTCTTTGTTTTATACATCTAGCTGTCAGTGTGACATTCTATGTTTAATACATCTAGCTGTCTGTGTAACATTCTTTGTTTTATACATCTAGCTGTCAGTGCGACATTCTTTGTTTTATACATCTAGCTGTCAGTGTAGCATTCTTTGTTTTATACATCTAGCTGTCTGTGTAGCATTCTTTGTTTTATACATCTAGCTGTCAGTGTAGCATTCTTTGTTTTATACAACTAGCTGTCTGTGTAGCATTCTTTGTTTTATACATCTAGCTGTCATTGTGGTATTCTTTGTTTTATACATCTAGCTGTCTGTGTAGCATTCTTTGTTTTATACATCTAGCTGTCTGTGCGACATTCTTTGTTTTATACATCTAGCTGTCAGTGTGACATTCTTTGTTTTAAATATCTTGCTGTCAGTGTGGTATTCTTTGTTTCATACATCTAGCTGTCAGTGTGACATTCTTTGTTTTATACATCTAGCTGTCAGTGTGACATTCTTTGTTTTTATACATCTAACTGTTAGTGTGACATTCTTTGTTTTAAACATCTAGCTGTCAGTGTGGTATTCTTTGTTTTATACATCTAGCTGTCAGTGTGACATTCTTTGTTTTAAACATCTAGCTGTCATTGTGGTATTCTTTGTTTTATAAATCTAGCTGTCAGTGTGACATTCTTTGTTTTATGCATCTAGCTGTCAGTGTGACATTCTTTGTTTTAAAAATCTTGCTGTCAGTGTGACATTCTTTGTTTTAAACAGCTAGCGGTCAGTGTAGTATTCTTTGCTTAATACATCTAGCTGTCAGTCTGACATTCTTTGTTTTATACATCTAGCTGTCAGTGTGGTATTCTTTGTTTTATACATCTAGCTGTCTGTGTAGCATTCTTTGTTTTAAACATCTAGCTGTCCGTTTGGTATTCTTTGTTTTATACATCTAGCTGTCGGTGTGACATTTGTTGTTTTATACATCTAGCAGTCAGTGTGACATTCTTTGTTTTATACATCTAGCTGTCAGTGTAGCATTCTTTGTTTTAAGCATCTAGCTGTAAGTGTGACATTCTTTGTTTTATTCATCTAGCTGTCAGTGTGACATTCTTTGTTTTACACATCTAGTTGTCAGTGTGACATTCTTTGTTTTATACATCTAGCTGTCAGTGTGACATTCTTTGTTTTATACATCTAGCTGTCAGTGTGAAATTCTTTGTTTTAAACATCTAGCGGTCAGTGTGACATTCTTTGTTTTATAGATCTAGCTGTCAATGTGACATTCTTTGTTTTAGACATCTAGCTGTCAGTGTGACATTCTTTGTTTTAAACATCTAGCTGTCAATGTGGTATTCTTTGTTTTATACATCTAGCAGTCAGTGTGACATTCTTTGTTTTTATACATCCAACTGTCAGTGTGACATTCTTTGTTTTATACATCTAGCTGTCAGTGTGACATTCTTTGTTTTTATACATGTAACTGTCAGTGTGACATTCTTTGTTTTATACATCTAGCTGTCAGTGTGGTATTCTTTGTTTTATACATCTAGCTGTCAGTGTGGCATTCTTTGTTTTAAACATCTAACTGTCAGTGTGACATTCTTTGTTTTAAACATCTAGCTGTCAGTGTGACATTCTTTGTTTTACACATCTATTTGTCAGTGTGACATTCTTTGTTTTATACACCTAACCGTCAGTGTGACATTCTTTGTTTTATACATCTAGCTGTCAGTGTGACATTCTTTGTTTTAAACATCTAGCGGTCAGTGTGACATTCTTTGTTTTATAGATCTAGCTGTCAATGTGACATTCTTTGTTTTAGACATCTAGCTGTCAGTGTGACATTCTTTGTTTTATACATCTAGCTGTCAGTGTGACATTCTTTGTTTTATACATCTAGCTGTCAGTGTGGTATTCTTTGTTTTATACATCTAGCTGTCAGTGTGGCATTCTTTGTTTTAAACATCTAACTGTCAGTGTGACATTCTTTGTTTTAAACATCTAGCTGTCAGTGTGACATTCTTTGTTTTAAACATCTAGCTGTCAGTGTGACATTCTTTGCTATATACATCTAGCTGTCAGTGTAACATTCTTTGTTTTATACATCTAGCTGTCAGTGTGACATTCTTTGTTTTAAACATCTAGCTGTCAGTGTGGTATTCGTTGGTTTATACATCTAGCTGTCAGTGTGACATTCTTTGTTTTATACATTTAGCTGTCTGTGTAACATTTTTTGTTTTATACATCTATCTGTCGGTGTGACATTCTTTGTTTTATACATCTAGCTGTCAGTGTGGTATTCTTTGGTTTATACATCTAGCTGTCAGTGTGACATTCTTTGTTTTATACATCTAGCTGTTAGTGTGACATTCTTTGTTTTAAACATCTTGCTGTCAGTGTGACATTCTTTGCTATATACATCTAGCTGTCAGTGTAACATTCTTTGTTTTATACATCTAGCAGTCAGTGTGACATTCTTTGTTTTAAACATCTAGCTGTCAGTGTGACATTCTTTGTTTTATACATCTAACTGTCAGTGTGACATTCTTTGTTTTGTACATCTAGCTGTCAGTGTGACATTCTTTGTTTTAAACATCTAGCTGTCAGTGTGGTATTCTTTTTTTTTATTGATCTAGCTGTCAGTGTGACATTCTTTGTTTTAAACATCTAACTGTCAGTGTGACATTCTTTGTTTTAAACATCTAACTGTCAGTGTGACATTCTTTGTTTTAAACATCTAGCTGTCAGTGTGACATTCTTTGCTATACACATCTAGCTGTCAGTGTAACATTCTTTGTTTTATACATCTAGCTGTCAGTGTGACATTCTTTGTTTTAAACATCTAGCTGTCAGTGTTGTGTTCTTTGTTTTATACATCTAGCTGTCAGTGTGACATTCTTTGTTTTATACATCTAATCGTCAGTGTGGTATTCGTTGGTTTATACATCTAGCTGTCAGTGTGACGTTCTTTGTTTTATACATCTAGCTGTCAGTGTGACAATCTTTGTTTAATACATCTAGCTGTCAGTGTAACATTCTTTGTTTTATACATCTAGCTGTCAGTGCGACATTCTTTGTTTTATACATCTAGCTGTCAGTGTAGCATTCTTTGTTTTATACATCTAGCTGTCAGTGTGACATTCTTTGTTTTATACATCTAGCTGTCAGTGTGACATTCTATGTTTAATACATCTAGCTGTCTGTGTAACATTCTTTGTTTTATACATCTAGCTATCAGTGTGACATTCTTTGTTTTAAAAATCTTGCTGTCAGTGTGACATTCTTTGTTTTAAACAGCTAGCTGTCAGTGTAGTATTCTTTGCTTAATACATCTAGTTGTCAGTGTGACATTCTTTGTTTTATACATCTAGCAGTCAGTGTGGTATTCTTTGTTTTATACATCTAGCTGTCTGTGTAACATTCTTTGTTTTAAACATCTAGCTGTCTGTGTGGTATTCTTTGTTTTATACATCTAGCAGTCAGTGTGACATTCTTTGTTTTATACATCTAGCTGTCAGTGTAGCATTCTTTGTTTTAAGCATCTAGCTGTAAGTGTGACATTCTTTGTTTTATTCATCTAGCTGTCAGTGTGACATTCTTTGTTTTATACATCTAGCTGTCAGTGTGACATTCTTTGTTTTACACATCTAGTTGTCAGTGTGACATTCTTTGTTCTATACATCTAGCTGTCAATGTGACATTCTTTGTTTTATACCTCTAGCTGTCAGTGTGACATTCTTTGTTTTAAACATCTAGCTGTCAATTTGGTATTCTTTGTTTTATACATCTAGCAGTCAGTGTGACATTCTTTATTTTTATACATCTAACTGTCAGTGTGACATTCTTTGTTTTATACATCTAGCTGTCAGTGTGACATTCTTTGTTTTTATACATCTAACTGTCAGTGTGACATTCTTTGTTTTGTACATCTAGCTGTCAGTGTGACATTCTTTGTTTTAAACATCTAGCTGTCAGTGTGGTATTCTTTTTTTTTATTGATCTAGCTGTCAGTGTGACATTCTTTGTTTTAAACATCTAACTGTCAGTGTGACATTCTTTGTTTTAAACATCTAACTGTCAGTGTGACATTCTTTGTTTTAAACATCTAGCTGTCAGTGTGACATTCTTTGCTATACACATCTAGCTGTCAGTGTAACATTCTTTGTTTTATACATCTAGCTGTCAGTGTGACATTCTTTGTTTTAAACATCTAGCTGTCAGTGTTGTATTCTTTGTTTTATACATCTAGCTGTCAGTGTGACATTCTTTGTTTTATACATCTAGTCGTCAGTGTGGTATTCGTTGGTTTATACATCTAGCTGTCAGTGTGACGGTCTTTGTTTTATACATCTAGCTGTCAGTGTGACAATCTTTGTTTAATACATCTAGCTGTCAGTGTAACATTCTTTGTTTTATACATCTAGCTGTCAGTGCGACATTCTTTGTTTTATACATCTAGCTGTCAGTGTAGCATTCTTTGTTTTATACATCTAGCTGTCAGTGTGACATTCTTTGTTTTATACATCTAGCTGTCAGTGTGACATTCTATGTTTAATACATCTAGCTGTCTGTGTAACATTCTTTGTTTTATACATCTAGCTGTCAGTGCGACATTCTTTGTTTTATACATCTAGCTGTCAGTGTAGCATTCTTTGTTTTATACATCTAGCTGTCTGTGTAGCATTCTTTGTTTTATACATCTAGCTGTCAGTGTAGCATTCTTTGTTTTATACAACTAGCTGTCTGTGTAGCATTCTTTGTTTTATACATCTAGCTGTCATTGTGGTATTCTTTGTTTTATACATCTAGCTGTCTGTGTAGCATTCTTTGTTTTATACATCTAGCTGTCTGTGCGACATTCTTTGTTTTATACATCTAGCTGTCAGTGTGACATTCTTTGTTTTAAATATCTTGCTGTCAGTGTGGTATTCTTTGTTTCATACATCTAGCTGTCAGTGTGACATTCTTTGTTTTATACATCTAGCTGTCAGTGTGACATTCTTTGTTTTTATACATCTAACTGTTAGTGTGACATTCTTTGTTTTAAACATCTAGCTGTCAGTGTGGTATTCTTTGTTTTATACATCTAGCTGTCAGTGTGACATTCTTTGTTTTAAACATCTAGCTGTCATTGTGGTATTCTTTGTTTTATAAATCTAGCTGTCAGTGTGACATTCTTTGTTTTATGCATCTAGCTGTCAGTGTGACATTCTTTGTTTTAAAAATCTTGCTGTCAGTGTGACATTCTTTGTTTTAAACAGCTAGCGGTCAGTGTAGTATTCTTTGCTTAATACATCTAGCTGTCAGTGTGACAATCTTTGTTTAATACATCTAGCTGTCAGTGTAACATTCTTTGTTTTATACATCTAGCTGTCAGTGCGACATTCTTTGTTTTATACATCTAGCTGTCAGTGTAGCATTCTTTGTTTTATACATCTAGCTGTCAGTGTGACATTCTTTGTTTTATACATCTAGCTGTCAGTGTGACATTCTATGTTTAATACATCTAGCTGTCTGTGTAACATTCTTTGTTTTATACATCTAGCTATCAGTGTGACATTCTTTGTTTTAAAAATCTTGCTGTCAGTGTGACATTCTTTGTTTTAAACAGCTAGCTGTCAGTGTAGTATTCTTTGCTTAATACATCTAGTTGTCAGTGTGACATTCTTTGTTTTATACATCTAGCAGTCAGTGTGGTATTCTTTGTTTTATACATCTAGCTGTCTGTGTAACATTCTTTGTTTTAAACATCTAGCTGTCTGTGTGGTATTCTTTGTTTTATACATCTAGCAGTCAGTGTGACATTCTTTGTTTTATACATCTAGCTGTCAGTGTAGCATTCTTTGTTTTAAGCATCTAGCTGTAAGTGTGACATTCTTTGTTTTATTCATCTAGCTGTCAGTGTGACATTCTTTGTTTTATACATCTAGCTGTCAGTGTGACATTCTTTGTTTTACACATCTAGTTGTCAGTGTGACATTCTTTGTTCTATACATCTAGCTGTCAATGTGACATTCTTTGTTTTATACCTCTAGCTGTCAGTGTGACATTCTTTGTTTTAAACATCTAGCTGTCAATTTGGTATTCTTTGTTTTATACATCTAGCAGTCAGTGTGACATTCTTTATTTTTATACATCTAACTGTCAGTGTGACATTCTTTGTTTTATACATCTAGCTGTCAGTGTGACATTCTTTGTTTTTATACATCTAACTGTCAGTGTGACATTCTTTGTTTTGTACATCTAGCTGTCAGTGTGACATTCTTTGTTTTAAACATCTAGCTGTCAGTGTGGTATTCTTTTTTTTTATTGATCTAGCTGTCAGTGTGACATTCTTTGTTTTAAACATCTAACTGTCAGTGTGACATTCTTTGTTTTAAACATCTAACTGTCAGTGTGACATTCTTTGTTTTAAACATCTAGCTGTCAGTGTGACATTCTTTGCAATACACATCTAGCTGTCAGTGTAACATTCTTTGTTTTATACATCTAGCTGTCAGTGTGACATTCTTTGTTTTAAACATCTAGCTGTCAGTGTTGTATTCTTTGTTTTATACATCTAGCTGTCAGTGTGACATTCTTTGTTTTATACATCTAGTCGTCAGTGTGGTATTCGTTGGTTTATACATCTAGCTGTCAGTGTGACGGTCTTTGTTTTATACATCTAGCTGTCAGTGTGACAATCTTTGTTTAATACATCTAGCTGTCAGTGTAACATTCTTTGTTTTATACATCTAGCTGTCAGTGCGACATTCTTTGTTTTATACATCTAGCTGTCAGTGTAGCATTCTTTGTTTTATACATCTAGCTGTCAGTGTGACATTCTTTGTTTTATACATCTAGCTGTCAGTGTGACATTCTATGTTTAATACATCTAGCTGTCTGTGTAACATTCTTTGTTTTATACATCTAGCTGTCAGTGCGACATTCTTTGTTTTATACATCTGGCTGTCAGTGTAGCATTCTTTGTTTTATACATCTAGCTGTCTGTGTAGCATTCTTTGTTTTATACATCTAGCTGTCAGTGTAGCATTCTTTGTTTTATACAACTAGCTGTCTGTGTAGCATTCTTTGTTTTATACATCTAGCTGTCATTGTGGTATTCTTTGTTTTATACATCTAGCTGTCTGTGTAGCATTCTTTGTTTTATACATCTAGCTGTCTGTGCGACATTCTTTGTTTTATACATCTAGCTGTCAGTGTGACATTCTTTGTTTTAAATATCTTGCTGTCAGTGTGGTATTCTTTGTTTCATACATCTAGCTGTCAGTGTGACATTCTTTGTTTTATACATCTAGCTGTCAGTGTGACATTCTTTGTTTTTATACATCTAACTGTTAGTGTGACATTCTTTGTTTTAAACATCTAGCTGTCAGTGTGGTATTCTTTGTTTTATACATCTAGCTGTCAGTGTGACATTCTTTGTTTTAAACATCTAGCTGTCATTGTGGTATTCTTTGTTTTATAAATCTAGCTGTCAGTGTGACATTCTTTGTTTTATGCATCTAGCTGTCAGTGTGACATTCTTTGTTTTAAAAATCTTGCTGTCAGTGTGACATTCTTTGTTTTAAACAGCTAGCGGTCAGTGTAGTATTCTTTGCTTAATACATCTAGCTGTCAGTCTGACATTCTTTGTTTTATACATCTAGCTGTCAGTGTGGTATTCTTTGTTTTATACATCTAGCTGTCTGTGTAGCATTCTTTGTTTTAAACATCTAGCTGTCCGTTTGGTATTCTTTGTTTTATACATCTAGCTGTCGGTGTGACATTTGTTGTTTTATACATCTAGCAGTCAGTGTGACATTCTTTGTTTTATACATCTAGCTGTCAGTGTAGCATTCTTTGTTTTAAGCATCTAGCTGTAAGTGTGACATTCTTTGTTTTATTCATCTAGCTGTCAGTGTGACATTCTTTGTTTTACACATCTAGTTGTCAGTGTGACATTCTTTGTTTTATACATCTAGCTGTCAGTGTGACATTCTTTGTTTTATACATCTAGCTGTCAGTGTGAAATTCTTTGTTTTAAACATCTAGCGGTCAGTGTGACATTCTTTGTTTTATAGATCTAGCTGTCAATGTGACATTCTTTGTTTTAGACATCTAGCTGTCAGTGTGACATTCTTTGTTTTAAACATCTAGCTGTCAATGTGGTATTCTTTGTTTTATACATCTAGCAGTCAGTGTGACATTCTTTGTTTTTATACATCCAACTGTCAGTGTGACATTCTTTGTTTTATACATCTAGCTGTCAGTGTGACATTCTTTGTTTTTATACATCTAACTGTCAGTGTGACATTCTTTGTTTTATACATCTAGCTGTCATTGTGGTATTCTTTGTTTTATACATCTAGCTGTCTGTGTAGCATTCTTTGTTTTATACATCTAGCTGTCTGTGCGACATTCTTTGTTTTATACATCTAGCTGTCAGTGTGACATTCTTTGTTTTAAATATCTTGCTGTCAGTGTGGTATTCTTTGTTTCATACATCTAGCTGTCAGTGTGACATTCTTTGTTTTATACATCTAGCTGTCAGTGTGACATTCTTTGTTTTTATACATCTAACTGTTAGTGTGACATTCTTTGTTTTAAACATCTAGCTGTCAGTGTGGTATTCTTTGTTTTATACATCTAGCTGTCAGTGTGACATTCTTTGTTTTAAACATCTAGCTGTCATTGTGGTATTCTTTGTTTTATAAATCTAGCTGTCAGTGTGACATTCTTTGTTTTATGCATCTAGCTGTCAGTGTGACATTCTTTGTTTTAAAAATCTTGCTGTCAGTGTGACATTCTTTGTTTTAAACAGCTAGCGGTCAGTGTAGTATTCTTTGCTTAATACATCTAGCTGTCAGTCTGACATTCTTTGTTTTATACATCTAGCTGTCAGTGTGGTATTCTTTGTTTTATACATCTAGCTGTCTGTGTAGCATTCTTTGTTTTAAACATCTAGCTGTCCGTTTGGTATTCTTTGTTTTATACATCTAGCTGTCGGTGTGACATTTGTTGTTTTATACATCTAGCAGTCAGTGTGACATTCTTTGTTTTATACATCTAGCTGTCAGTGTAGCATTCTTTGTTTTAAGCATCTAGCTGTAAGTGTGACATTCTTTGTTTTATTCATCTAGCTGTCAGTGTGACATTCTTTGTTTTACACATCTAGTTGTCAGTGTGACATTCTTTGTTTTATACATCTAGCTGTCAGTGTGACATTCTTTGTTTTATACATCTAGCTGTCAGTGTGAAATTCTTTGTTTTAAACATCTAGCGGTCAGTGTGACATTCTTTGTTTTATAGATCTAGCTGTCAATGTGACATTCTTTGTTTTAGACATCTAGCTGTCAGTGTGACATTCTTTGTTTTAAACATCTAGCTGTCAATGTGGTATTCTTTGTTTTATACATCTAGCAGTCAGTGTGACATTCTTTGTTTTTATACATCCAACTGTCAGTGTGACATTCTTTGTTTTATACATCTAGCTGTCAGTGTGACATTCTTTGTTTTTATACATCTAACTGTCAGTGTGACATTCTTTGTTTTATACATCTAGCTGTCAGTGTGGTATTCTTTGTTTTATACATCTAGCTGTCAGTGTGGCATTCTTTGTTTTAAACATCTAACTGTCAGTGTGACATTCTTTGTTTTAAACATCTAGCTGTCAGTGTGACATTCTTTGTTTTACACATCTATTTGTCAGTGTGACATTCTTTGTTTTATACACCTAACCGTCAGTGTGACATTCTTTGTTTTATACATCTAGCTGTCAGTGTGACATTCTTTGTTTTAAACATCTAGCGGTCAGTGTGACATTCTTTGTTTTATAGATCTAGCTGTCAATGTGACATTCTTTGTTTTAGACATCTAGCTGTCAGTGTGACATTCTTTGTTTTAAACATCTAGCTGTCAATGTGGTATTCTTTGTTTTATACATCTAGCAGTCAGTGTGACATTCTTTGTTTTTATACATCCAACTGTCATGGTGACATTCTTTGTTTTATACATCTAGCTGTCAGTGTGACATTCTTTGTTTTCATACATCTAACTGTCAGTGTGACATTCTTTGTTTTACACATCTAGTTGTCAGTGTGACATTCTTTGTTTTATACATCTAGCTGTCAGTGTGACATTCTTTGTTTTATACATCTAGCTGTCAGTGTGACATTCTTTGTTTTTATACATCTAACTGTCACTGTGACATTCTTTGTTTTATACATCTAGCTGTCAGTGTGACATTCTTTGTTTTAAACATCTAGCTGTCAGTGTGGTATTCTTTGTTTTATACATCTAGCTGTCAGTGTGGCATTCTTTGTTTTAAACATCTAACCGTCAGTGTGACATTCTTTGTTTTAAACATCTAACTGTCAGTGTGACATTCTTTGTTTTAAACATCTAGCTGTCAGTGTGACATTCTTTGCTATATACATCTAGCTGTCAGTGTAACATTCTTTGTTTTCAACATCTAGCTGTCAGTGTAACATTCTTTGTTTTATACATCTAGCTGTCAGTGTGACATTCTTTGTTTTAAACATCTAGCTGTCAGTGTTGTATTCTTTGTTTTATACATCTAGCTGTCAGTGTGACATTCTTTGTTTTATACATCCAACTGTCAGTGTGACATTCTTTGTTTTATACATCTAGCTGTCAGTGTGACATTCTTTGTTTTTATACATCTAACTGTCAGTGTGACATTCTTTGTTTTACACATCTAGTTGTCAGTGTGACATTCTTTGTTTTATACATCTAGCTGTCAGTGTGACATTCTTTGTTTTATACATCTAGCTGTCAGTGTGACATTCTTTGTTTTTATACATCTAACTGTCACTGTGACATTCTTTGTTTTATACATCTAGCTGTCAGTGTGACATTCTTTGTTTTAAACATCTAGCTGTCAGTGTGGTATTCTTTGTTTTATACATCTAGCTGTCAGTGTGGCATTCTTTGTTTTAAACATCTAACTGTCAGTGTGACATTCTTTGTTTTAAACATCTAGCTGTCAGTGTGACATTCTTTGTTTTAAACATCTAGCTGTCAGTGTGACATTCTTTGCTATATACATCTAGCTGTCAGTGTAACATTCTTTGTTTTAAACATCTAGCTGTCAGTGTAACATTCTTTGTTTTATACATCTAGCTGTCAGTGTGACATTCTTTGTTTTAAACATCTAGCTGTCAGTGTTGTATTCTTTGTTTTATACATCTAGCTGTCAGTGTGACATTCTTTGTTTTATACATCTAGCTGTCAGTGTGGTATTCGTTGGTTTATACATCTAGCTGTCAGTGTGACATTCTTTGTTTTATACATTTAGCTGTCTGTGTAACATTTTTTGTTTTATACATCTAGCTGTCGGTGTGACATTCTTTGTTTTATACATCTAGCTGTCGGTGTGACATTCTTTGTTTTATTCATCTAGCTGTCAGTGTGACATTCTTTGTTTTACACATCTAGTTGTCAGTGTGACATTCTTTGTTTTATACATCTAGCTGTCAGTGTGACATTCTTTGTTTTATACATCTAGCTGTCAGTGTGACATTCTTTGTTTTTATACATCTAACTGTCAGTGTGACATTCTTTGTTTTATACATCTAGCTGTCAGTGTGACATTCTTTGTTTTAAACATCTAGCTGTCAGTGTGGTATTCTTTGTTTTATACATCTAGCTGTCAGTGTGGCATTCTTTGTTTTAAACATCTAACTGTCAGTGTGACATTCTTTGTTTTAAACAACTAGCTGTCAGTGTGACATTCTTTGTTTTAAACATCTAGATGTCAGTGTGACATTCTTTGCTATATACATCTAGCTGTCAGTGTAACATTCTTTGTTTTAAACATCTAGCTGTCAGTGTAACATTCTTTGTTTTATACATCTAGCTGTCAGTGTGACATTCTTTGTGTTAAACATCTAGCTGTCAGTGTTGTATTCTTTGTTTTATACATCTAGCTGTCAGTGTGACATTCTTTGTTTTATACATCTAGCTGTCAGTGTGGTATTCGTTGGTTTATACATCTAGCTGTCAGTGTGACATTCTTTGTTTTATACATTTAGCTGTCTGTGTAACATTTTTTGCTTTATACATCTAGCTGTCGGTGTGACATTCTTTGTTTTATACATCTAGCTGTCAGTGTGGTATTCTTTGGTTTATACATCTAGCTGTCAGTGTGACATTCTTTGTTTTATACATCTAGCTGTTAGTGTGACATTCTTTGTTTTAAACATCTTGCTGTCAGTGTGACATTCTTTGTTATATACATCTAGCTGTCAGTGTAACATTATTTGTTTTATACATCTAGCTGTCAGTGTGACATTCTTTGTTTTAAACATCTAGCTGTCAGTGTGACATTCTTTGTTTTATACATCTAGCTATCAGTGTAACATTCTTTGTTTTTTACATCTAGCTGTCAGTGTGACATTCTTTGTTTTAAACATCTAGCTGTCAGTGCAGCATTTTTTGCTTTATACATCTAGCTGTCAGTGTGACATTCTTTGTTTTAAACATCTAGCTGTCATTGTGGTATTCTTTGTTTTATAAATCTAGCTGTCAGTGTGACATCTTTGTTTTATACATATAGCAGTAAGTGTAATATTCTTTGTTTTATACATCTAGCTGTCAGTGTGACATTCTTTGCTTTATACATCTAGTTGTCAGTGTAACATTCTTTGTTTTAAACATCTAGCTGTCAGTGTGACATTCTTTGTTTTATACATCTAGCTGTCAGTGTTGTATTCTTTGTTTTATACATCTAGCTGTCAGTGTGACATTCTTTGTTTTAAGCATCTAGTTGTCAGTGTGGTATTCTTTGTTTTATACATCTAGCTGTCAGTGTGACATTCTTTGTTTGTATACATCTAACTGTCAGTGTGACATTCTTTGTTTTATAAATCTAGCTGTCAGTGTGACATTCTATGCTTTAAACATCTAGCTGTCATTGTGGTATTCTTTGTTTTATAAATCTAGCTGTCAGTGTGACATTCTTTGTTTTTAACATATAGATGTCATTGTGGTATTCTTTGTTTTATAAATCTAGCTGTCAGTGTGACATTCTTTGTTTTATACATCTAGCTATCAGTGTGACATTCTTTGTTTTAAACATCTAACTGTCATTGTGGTATTCTTTGTTTTATAAATCTAGCTGTCAGTGTGACATTCTTTGTTTTATACATCTAGCAGTCAGTGTGACATTCTTTATTTTAAATATCTTGCTGTCAGTGTGGTATTCTTTGTTTCATACATCTAGCTGTCAGTGTGACATTCTTTGTTTTATACATCTAGCTGTCAGTGTGACATTCTTTGTTTTTATACATCTAACTGTTAGTGTGACATTCTTTGTTTTAAACATCTAGCTGTCAGTGTGGTATTCTTTGTTTTATACATCTAGCTGTCAGTGTGACATTCTTTGTTTTAAACATCTAGCTGTCATTGTGGTATTCTTTGTTTTATAAATCTAGCTGTCAGTGTGACATTCTTTGTTTTATACATCTAACTGTCAGTGTGACATTCTTTGTTTTAAAAATCTTGCTGTCAGTGTGACATTCTTTGTTTTAAACAGCTAGCGGTCAGTGTAGTATTCTTTGCTTAATACATCTAGCTGTCAGTCTGACATTCTTTGTTTTATACATCTAGCTGTCAGTGTGGTATTCTTTGTTTTATACATCTAGCTGTCTGTGTAGCATTCTTTGTTTTAAACATCTAGCTGTCAGTGCAGCATTTTTTGCTTTATACATCTAGCTGTCAGTGTGACATTCTTTGTTTTAAACATCTAGCTGTCATTGTGGTATTCTTTGTTTTATAAATCTAGCTGTCAGTGTGACATCTTTGTTTTATACATATAGCAGTAAGTGTTATATTCTTTGTTTTATACATCTAGCTGTCAGTGTGACATTCTTTGTTTTAAACATCTAGCTGTCAGTGTGACATTCTTTGTTTTATACATCTAGCTGTCAGTGTTGTATTCTTTGTTTTATACATCTAGCTGTCAGTGTGACATTCTTTGTTTTAAGCATCTAGCTGTCAGTGTGACATTCTTTGTTTTACACATCTAGCTGTCAGTGTGACATTCTTTGCTATATACATCTAGCTGTCAGTGCAGCATTTTTTGCTTTATACATCTAGCTGTCAGTGTGACATTCTTTGTTTTAAACATCTAGCTGTCATTGTGGTATTCTTTGTTTTATAAATCTAGCTGTCAGTGTGACATCTTTGTTTTATACATATAGCAGTAAGTGTTATATTCTTTGTTTTATACATCTAGCTGTCAGTGTGACATTCTTTGTTTTAAACATCTAGCTGTCAGTGTGACATTCTTTGTTTTATACATCTAGCTGTCAGTGTTGTATTCTTTGTTTTATACATCTAGCTGTCAGTGTGACATTCTTTGTTTTAAGCATCTAGTTGTCAGTGTGGTATTCTTTGTTTTATACATCTAGCTGTCAGTGTGACATTCTTTGTTTGTATACATCTAACTGTCAGTGTGACATTCTTTGTTTTATAAATCTAGCTGTCAGTGTGACATTTTATGCTTTAAACATCTAGCTGTCATTGTGGTATTCTTTGTTTTATAAATCTAGCTGTCAGTGTGACATTCTTTGTTTTAAACATCTAGCTGTCAGTGTAACATTCTTTGTTTTATACATCTAGCTGTCAGTGTGACATTATTTGGTTAAAACATCTAGCTGTCAGTGTGACATTCTTTGTTTTATACATCTAGCTGTCAGTGTGACATTCTTTGTTTTATACATCTAGCTGTCAGTGTGACATTCTTTGTTTTTATACATCTAACTGTCAGTGTGACATTCTTTGTTTTAAACATCTAGCTGTCAGTGTGGTATTCTTTGCTTTATACATCTAGGTGTCAGTGTGACATTCTTTATTATAAACATCTAGCTGTCATTGTGGTATTCTTTGTTTTATAAATCTAGCTGTCAGTGTGACATTCTTTGTTTTATACATCTAGCTATCAGTGTGACATTCTTTGTTTTAAAAATCTTGCTGTCAGTGTGACATTCTTTGTTTTAAACAGCTAGCTGTCAGTGTATTATTCTTTGCTTAATACATCTAGTTGTCAGTGTGACATTCTTTGTTTTATACATCTAGCAGTCAGTGTGGTATTCTTTGTTTTATACATCTAGCTGTCTGTGTAACATTCTTTGTTTTAAACATCTAGCTGTCTGTGTGGTATTCTTTGTTTTATACATCTAGCTGTCGGTGTGACATTTGTTGTTTTATACATCTAGCAGTCAGTGTGACATTCTTTGTTTTATACATCTAGCTGTCAGTGTAGCATTCTTTGTTTTAAGCATCTAGCTGTAAGTGTGACATTCTTTGTTTTATTCATCTAGCTGCCAGTGTGACATTCTTTGTTTTATACATCTAGCTGTCAGTGTGACATTCTTTGTTTTACACATCTAGTTGTCAGTGTGACATTCTTTGTTCTATACATCTAGCTGTCAATGTGACATTCTTTGTTTTATACCTCTAGCTGTCAGTGTGACATTCTTTGTTTTAAACATCTAGCTGTCAATTTGGTATTCTTTGTTTTATACATCTAGCAGTCAGTGTGACATTCTTTATTTTTATACATCTAACTGTCAGTGTGACATTCTTTGTTTCATACATCTAGCTGTCAGTGTGACATTCTTTGTTTTTATACATCTAACTGTCAGTGTGACATTCTTTGTTTTATACATCTAGCTGTCAGTGTGACATTCTTTGTTTTAAACATCTAGCTGTCAGTGTGGTATTCTTTTTTTTTATTGATCTAGCTGTCAGTGTGACATTCTTTGTTTTAAACATCTAACTGTCAGTGTGACATTCTTTGTTTTAAACATCTAACTGTCAGTGTGACATTCTTTGTTTTAAACATCTAGCTGTCAGTGTGACATTCTTTGCTATACACATCTAACTGTCAGTGTAACATTCTTTGTTGTATACATCTAGCTGTCAGTGTGACATTCTTTGTTTTAAACATCTAGCTGTCAGTGTTGTATTCTTTGTTTTATACATCTAGCTGTCAGTGTGACATTCTTTGTTTTATACATCTAATCGTCAGTGTGGTATTCGTTGGTTTATACATCTAGCTGTCAGTGTGACGTTCTTTGTTTTATACATCTAGCTGTCAGTGTGACAATCTTTGTTTAATACATCTAGCTGTCAGTGTAACATTCTTTGTTTTATACATCTAGCTGTCAGTGCGACATTCTTTGTTTTATACATCTAGCTGTCAGTGTAGCATTCTTTGTTTTATACATCTAGCTGTCAGTGTGACATTCTTTGTTTTATACATCTAGCTGTCAGTGTGACATTCTATGTTTAATACATCTAGCTGTCTGTGTAACATTCTTTGTTTTATACATCTAGCTATCAGTGTGACATTCTTTGTTTTATAAATCTTGCTGTCAGTGTGACATTCTTTGTTTTAAACAGCTAGCTGTCACTGTAGTATTCTTTGCTTAATACATCTAGTTGTCAGTGTGACATTCTTTGTTTTATACATCTAGCAGTCAGTGTGGTATTCTTTGTTTTATACATCTAGCTGTCTGTGTAACATTCTTTGTTTTAAACATCTAGCTGTCTGTGTGGTATTCTTTGTTTTATACATCTAGCTGTCGGTGTGACATTTGTTGTTTTATACATCTAGCAGTCAGTGTGACATTCTTTATTTTATACATCTAGCTGTCAGTGTAGCATTCTTTGTTTTAAGCATCTAGCTGTAAGTGTGACATTCTTTGTTTTATTCATCTAGCTGTCAGTGTGACATTCTTTGTTTTATACATCTAGCTGTCAGTGTGACATTCTTTGTTTTACACATCTAGTTGTCAGTGTGACATTCTTTGTTCTATACATCTAGCTGTCAATGTGACATTCTTTGTTTTATACCTCTAGCTGTCAGTGTGACATTCTTTGTTTTAAACATCTAGCTGTCAATTTGGTATTCTTTGTTTTATACATCTAGCAGTCAGTGTGACATTCTTTATTTTTATGCATCTAACTGTCAGTGTGACATTCTTTGTTTTATACATCTAGCTGTCAGTGTGACATTCTTTGTTTTTATACATCTAACTGTCAGTGTGACATTCTTTGTTTTGTACATCTAGCTGTCAGTGTGACATTCTTTGTTTTAAACATCTAGCTGTCAGTGTGGTATTCTTTTTTTTTATTGATCTAGCTGTCAGTGTGACATTCTTTGTTTTAAACATCTAACTGTCAGTGTGACATTCTTTGTTTTAAACATCTAACTGTCAGTGTGACATTCTTTGTTTTAAACATCTAGCTGTCAGTGTGACATTCTTTGCTATACACATCTAGCTGTCAGTGTAACATTCTTTGTTTTATACATCTAGCTGTCAGTGTGACATTCTTTGTTTTAAACATCTAGCTGTCAGTGTTGTATTCTTTGTTTTATACATCTAGCTGTCAGTGTGACATTCTTTGTTTTATACATCTAGTCGTCAGTGTGGTATTCGTTGGTTTATACATCTAGCTGTCAGTGTGACGGTCTTTGTTTTATACATCTAGCTGTCAGTGTGACAATCTTTGTTTAATACATCTAGCTGTCAGTGTAACATTCTTTGTTTTATACATCTAGCTGTCAGTGCGACATTCTTTGTTTTATACATCTAGCTGTCAGTGTAGCATTCTTTGTTTTATACATCTAGCTGTCAGTGTGACATCTTTGTTTTATACATATAGCAGTAAGTGTAATATTCTTTGTTTTATACATCTAGCTGTCAGTGTGACATTCTTTGCTTTATACATCTAGTTGTCAGTGTAACATTCTTTGTTTTAAACATCTAGCTGTCAGTGTGACATTCTTTGTTTTATACATCTAGCTGTCAGTGTTGTATTCTTTGTTTTATACATCTAGCTGTCAGTGTGACATTCTTTGTTTTAAGCATCTAGTTGTCAGTGTGGTATTCTTTGTTTTATACATCTAGCTGTCAGTGTGACATTCTTTGTTTGTATACATCTAACTGTCAGTGTGACATTCTTTGTTTTATAAATCTAGCTGTCAGTGTGACATTCTATGCTTTAAACATCTAGCTGTCATTGTGGTATTCTTTGTTTTATAAATCTAGCTGTCAGTGTGACATTCTTTGTTTTTAACATATAGATGTCATTGTGGTATTCTTTGTTTTATAAATCTAGCTGTCAGTGTGACATTCTTTGTTTTATACATCTAGCTATCAGTGTGACATTCTTTGTTTTAAACATCTAACTGTCATTGTGGTATTCTTTGTTTTATAAATCTAGCTGTCAGTGTGACATTCTTTGTTTTATACATCTAGCAGTCAGTGTGACATTCTTTGTTTTAAATATCTTGCTGTCAGTGTGGTATTCTTTGTTTCATACATCTAGCTGTCAGTGTGACATTCTTTGTTTTATACATCTAGCTGTCAGTGTGACATTCTTTGTTTTTATACATCTAACTGTTAGTGTGACATTCTTTGTTTTAAACATCTAGCTGTCAGTGTGGTATTCTTTGTTTTATACATCTAGCTGTCAGTGTGACATTCTTTGTTTTAAAAATCTTGCTGTCAGTGTGACATTCTTTGTTTTAAACAGCTAGCGGTCAGTGTAGTATTCTTTGCTTAATACATCTAGCTGTCAGTCTGACATTCTTTGTTTTATACATCTAGCTGTCAGTGTGGTATTCTTTGTTTTATACATCTAGCTGTCTGTGTAGCATTCTTTGTTTTAAACATCTAGCTGTCCGTTTGGTATTCTTTGTTTTATACATCTAGCTGTCGGTGTGACATTTGTTGTTTTATACATCTAGCAGTCAGTGTGACATTCTTTGTTTTATACATCTAGCTGTCAGTGTAGCATTCTTTGTTTTAAGCATCTAGCTGTAAGTGTGACATTCTTTGTTTTATTCATCTAGCTGTCAGTGTGACATTCTTTGTTTTACACATCTAGTTGTCAGTGTGACATTCTTTGTTTTATACATCTAGCTGTCAGTGTGACATTCTTTGTTTTATATATCTAGCTGTCAGTGTGAAATTCTTTGTTTTAAACATCTAGCGGTCAGTGTGACATTCTTTGTTTTATAGATCTAGCTGTCAATGTGACATTCTTTGTTTTAGACATCTAGCTGTCAGTGTGACATTCTTTGTTTTAAACATCTAGCTGTCAATGTGGTATTCTTTGTTTTATACATCTAGCAGTCAGTGTGACATTCTTTGTTTTTATACATCCAACTGTCAGTGTGACATTCTTTGTTTTATACATCTAGCTGTCAGTGTGACATTCTTTGTTTTTATACATCTAACTGTCAGTGTGACATTCTTTGTTTTATACATCTAGCTGTCAGTGTGGTATTCTTTGTTTTATACATCTAGCTGTCAGTGTGGCATTCTTTGTTTTAAACATCTAACTGTCAGTGTGACATTCTTTGTTTTAAACATCTAGCTGTCAGTGTGACATTCTTTGTTTTAAACATCTAGCTGTCAGTGTGACATTCTTTGCTATATACATCTAGCTGTCAGTGTAACATTCTTTGTTTTATACATCTAGCTGTCAGTGTGACATTCTTTGTTTTAAACATCTAGCTGTCAGTGTGGTATTCGTTGGTTTATACATCTAGCTGTCAGTGTGACATTCTTTGTTTTATACATTTAGCTGTCTGTGTAACATTTTTTGTTTTATACATCTATCTGTCGGTGTGACATTCTTTGTTTTATACATCTAGCTGTCAGTGTGGTATTCTTTGGTTTATACATCTAGCTGTCAGTGTGACATTCTTTGTTTTATACATCTAGCTGTTAGTGTGACATTCTTTGTTTTAAACATCTTGCTGTCAGTGTGACATTCTTTGTTATATACATCTAGCTGTCAGTGTAACATTCTTTGTTTTATACATCTAGCAGTCAGTGTGACATTCTTTGTTTTAAACATCTAGCTGTCAGTGTGACATTCTTTGTTTTATACATCTAGCTATCAGTGTGACATTCTTTGTTTTAAACATCTTGCTGTCAGTGTGACCTTCTTTGATTTATACATCTAGCTGTCAGTGTAACATTCTTTGTTTTATACATCTAGCTGTCAGTGTGACATTCTTTGTTTTAAACATCTAGCTGTCAGTGCAGCATTTTTTGCTTTATACATCTAGCTGTCAGTGTGACATTCTTTGTTTTAAACATCTAGCTGTCATTGTGGTATTCTTTGTTTTATAAATCTAGCTGTCAGTGTGACATCTTTGTTTTATACATATAGCAGTAAGTGTTATATTCTTTGTTTTATACATCTAGCTGTCAGTGTGACATTCTTTGTTTTAAACATCTAGCTGTCAGTGTGACATTCTTTGTTTTATACATCTAGCTGTCAGTGTTGTATTCTTTGTTTTATACATCTAGCTGTCAGTGTGACATTCTTTGTTTTAAGCATCTAACTGTCAGTGTGACATTCTTTGTTCTATACATCTAGCTGTCAATGTGACATTCTTTGTTTTATACCTCTAGCTGTCAGTGTGACATTCTTTGTTTTAAACATCTAGCTGTCAATTTGGTATTCTTTGTTTTATACATCTAGCAGTCAGTGTGACATTCTTTATTTTTATGCATCTAACTGTCAGTGTGACATTCTTTGTTTTATACATCTAGCTGTCAGTGTGACATTCTTTGTTTTTATACATCTAACTGTCAGTGTGACATTCTTTGTTTTGTACATCTAGCTGTCAGTGTGACATTCTTTGTTTTAAACATCTAGCTGTCAGTGTGGTATTCTTTTTTTTTATTGATCTAGCTGTCAGTGTGACATTCTTTGTTTTAAACATCTAACTGTCAGTGTGACATTCTTTGTTTTAAACATCTAACTGTCAGTGTGACATTCTTTGTTTTAAACATCTAGCTGTCAGTGTGACATTCTTTGCTATACACATCTAGCTGTCAGTGTAACATTCTTTGTTTTATACATCTAGCTGTCAGTGTGACATTCTTTGTTTTAAACATCTAGCTGTCAGTGTTGTATTCTTTGTTTTATACATCTAGCTGTCAGTGTGACATTCTTTGTTTTATACATCTAGTCGTCAGTGTGGTATTCGTTGGTTTATACATCTAGCTGTCAGTGTGACGGTCTTTGTTTTATACATCTAGCTGTCAGTGTGACAATCTTTGTTTAATACATCTAGCTGTCAGTGTAACATTCTTTGTTTTATACATCTAGCTGTCAGTGCGACATTCTTTGTTTTATACATCTAGCTGTCAGTGTAGCATTCTTTGTTTTATACATCTAGCTGTCAGTGTGACATCTTTGTTTTATACATATAGCAGTAAGTGTAATATTCTTTGTTTTATACATCTAGCTGTCAGTGTGACATTCTTTGCTTTATACATCTAGTTGTCAGTGTAACATTCTTTGTTTTAAACATCTAGCTGTCAGTGTGACATTCTTTGTTTTATACATCTAGCTGTCAGTGTTGTATTCTTTGTTTTATACATCTAGCTGTCAGTGTGACATTCTTTGTTTTAAGCATCTAGTTGTCAGTGTGGTATTCTTTGTTTTATACATCTAGCTGTCAGTGTGACATTCTTTGTTTGTATACATCTAACTGTCAGTGTGACATTCTTTGTTTTATAAATCTAGCTGTCAGTGTGACATTCTATGCTTTAAACATCTAGCTGTCATTGTGGTATTCTTTGTTTTATAAATCTAGCTGTCAGTGTGACATTCTTTGTTTTTAACATATAGATGTCATTGTGGTATTCTTTGTTTTATAAATCTAGCTGTCAGTGTGACATTCTTTGTTTTATACATCTAGCTATCAGTGTGACATTCTTTGTTTTAAACATCTAACTGTCATTGTGGTATTCTTTGTTTTATAAATCTAGCTGTCAGTGTGACATTCTTTGTTTTATACATCTAGCAGTCAGTGTGACATTCTTTGTTTTAAATATCTTGCTGTCAGTGTGGTATTCTTTGTTTCATACATCTAGCTGTCAGTGTGACATTCTTTGTTTTATACATCTAGCTGTCAGTGTGACATTCTTTGTTTTTATACATCTAACTGTTAGTGTGACATTCTTTGCTTTAAACATCTAGCTGTCAGTGTGGTATTCTTTGTTTTATACATCTAGCTGTCAGTGTGACATTCTTTGTTTTAAACATCTAGCTGTCATTGTGGTATTCTTTGTTTTATAAATCTAGCTGTCAGTGTGACATTCTTTGTTTTATACATCTAACTGTCAGTGTGACATTCTTTGTTTTAAAAATCTTGCTGTCAGTGTGACATTCTTTGTTTTAAACAGCTAGCGGTCAGTGTAGTATTCTTTGCTTAATACATCTAGCTGTCAGTCTGACATTCTTTGTTTTATACATCTAGCTGTCAGTGTGGTATTCTTTGTTTTATACATCTAGCTGTCTGTGTAGCATTCTTTGTTTTAAACATCTAGCTGTCCGTTTGGTATTCTTTGTTTTATACATCTAGCTGTCGGTGTGACATTTGTTGTTTTATACATCTAGCAGTCAGTGTGACATTCTTTGTTTTATACATCTAGCTGTCAGTGTAGCATTCTTTGTTTTAAGCATCTAGCTGTAAGTGTGACATTCTTTGTTTTATTCATCTAGCTGTCAGTGTGACATTCTTTGTTTTACACATCTAGTTGTCAGTGTGACATTCTTTGTTTTATACATCTAGCTGTCAGTGTGACATTCTTTGTTTTATACATCTAGCTATCAGTGTGAAATTCTTTGTTTTAAACATCTAGCGGTCAGTGTGACATTCTTTGTTTTATAGATCTAGCTGTCAATGTGACATTCTTTGTTTTAGACATCTAGCTGTCAGTGTGACATTCTTTGTTTTAAACATCTAGCTGTCAATGTGGTATTCTTTGTTTTATACATCTAGCAGTCAGTGTGACATTCTTTGTTTTTATACATCCAACTGTCAGTGTGACATTCTTTGTTTTATACATCTAGCTGTCAGTGTGACATTCTTTGTTTTTATACATCTAACTGTCAGTGTGACATTCTTTGTTTTATACATCTAGCTGTCAGTGTGGTATTCTTTGTTTTATACATCTAGCTGTCAGTGTGGCATTCTTTGTTTTAAACATCTAACTGTCAGTGTGACATTCTTTGTTTTAAACATCTAGCTGTCAGTGTGACATTCTTTGTTTTAAACATCTAGCTGTCAGTGTGACATTCTTTGCTATATACATCTAGCTGTCAGTGTAACATTCTTTGTTTTATACATCTAGCTGTCAGTGTGACATTCTTTGTTTTAAACATCTAGCTGTCAGTGTGGTATTCGTTGGTTTATACATCTAGCTGTCAGTGTGACATTCTTTGTTTTATACATTTAGCTGTCTGTGTAACATTTTTTGTTTTATACATCTATCTGTCGGTGTGACATTCTTTGTTTTATACATCTAGCTGTCAGTGTGGTATTCTTTGGTTTATACATCTAGCTGTCAGTGTGACATTCTTTGTTTTATACATCTAGCTGTTAGTGTGACATTCTTTGTTTTAAACATCTTGCTGTCAGTGTGACATTCTTTGTTATATACATCTAGCTGTCAGTGTAACATTCTTTGTTTTATACATCTAGCTGTCAGTGTGACATTCTTTGTTTTAAGCATCTAGTTGTCAGTGTGGTATTCTTTGTTTTATACATCTAGCTGTCAGTGTGACATTCTTTGTTTGTATACATCTAACTGTCAGTGTGACATTCTTTGTTTTATAAATCTAGCTGTCAGTGTGACATTCTATGCTTTAAACATCTAGCTGTCATTGTGGTATTCTTTGTTTTATAAATCTAGCTGTCAGTGTGACATTCTTTGTTTTTAACATATAGATGTCATTGTGGTATTCTTTGTTTTATAAATCTAGCTGTCAGTGTGACATTCTTTGTTTTATACATCTAGCTATCAGTGTGACATTCTTTGTTTTAAACATCTAACTGTCATTGTGGTATTCTTTGTTTTATACATCTAGCTGTCAGTGTGACATTCTTTGTTTTATACATCTAGCAGTCAGTGTGACATTCTTTGTTTTAAATATCTTGCTGTCAGTGTGGTATTCTTTGTTTCATACATCTAGCTGTCAGTGTGACATTCTTTGTTTTATACATCTAGCTGTCAGTGTGACATTCTTTGTTTTTATACATCTAACTGTTAGTGTGACATTCTTTGTTTTAAACATCTAGCTGTCAGTGTGGTATTCTTTGTTTTATACATCTAGCTGTCAGTGTGACATTCTTTGTTTTAAACATCTAGCTGTCATTGTGGTATTCTTTGTTTTATAAATCTAGCTGTCAGTGTGACATTCTTTGTTTTATACATCTAACTGTCAGTGTGACATTCTTTGTTTTAAAAATCTTGCTGTCAGTGTGACATTCTTTGTTTTAAACAGCTAGCGGTCAGTGTAGTATTCTTTGCTTAATACATCTAGCTGTCAGTCTGACATTCTTTGTTTTATACATCTAGCTGTCAGTGTGGTATTCTTTGTTTTATACATCTAGCTGTCTGTGTAGCATTCTTTGTTTTAAACATCTAGCTGTCCGTTTGGTATTCTTTGTTTTATACATCTAGCTGTCGGTGTGACATTTGTTGTTTTATACATCTAGCAGTCAGTGTGACATTCTTTGTTTTATACATCTAGCTGTCAGTGTAGCATTCTTTGTTTTAAGCATCTAGCTGTAAGTGTGACATTCTTTGTTTTATTCATCTAGCTGTCAGTGTGACATTCTTTGTTTTACACATCTAGTTGTCAGTGTGACATTCTTTGTTTTATACATCTAGCTGTCAGTGTGACATTCTTTGTTTTATATATCTAGCTGTCAGTGTGAAATTCTTTGTTTTAAACATCTAGCGGACAGTGTGACATTCTTTGTTTTATAGATCTAGCTGTCAATGTGACATTCTTTGTTTTAGACATCTAGCTGTCAGTGTGACATTCTTTGTTTTAAACATCTAGCTGTCAATGTGGTATTCTTTGTTTTATACATCTAGCAGTCAGTGTGACATTCTTTGTTTTTATACATCCAACTGTCAGTGTGACATTCTTTGTTTTATACATCTAGCTGTCAGTGTGACATTCTTTGTTTTTATACATCTAACTGTCAGTGTGACATTCTTTGTTTTATACATCTAGCTGTCAGTGTGGTATTCTTTGTTTTATACATCTAGCTGTCAGTGTGGCATTCTTTGTTTTAAACATCTAACTGTCAGTGTGACATTCTTTGTTTTAAACATCTAGCTGTCAGTGTGACATTCTTTGTTTTAAACATCTAGCTGTCAGTGTGACATTCTTTGCTATATACATCTAGCTGTCAGTGTAACATTCTTTGTTTTATACATCTAGCTGTCAGTGTGACATTCTTTGTTTTAAACATCTAGCTGTCAGTGTGGTATTCGTTGGTTTATACATCTAGCTGTCAGTGTGACATTCTTTGTTTTATACATTTAGCTGTCTGTGTAACATTTTTTGTTTTATACATCTATCTGTCGGTGTGACATTCTTTGTTTTATACATCTAGCTGTCAGTGTGGTATTCTTTGGTTTATACATCTAGCTGTCAGTGTGACATTCTTTGTTTTATACATCTAGCTGTTAGTGTGACATTCTTTGTTTTAAACATCTTGCTGTCAGTGTGACATTCTTTGTTATATACATCTAGCTGTCAGTGTAACATTCTTTGTTTTATACATCTAGCAGTCAGTGTGACATTCTTTGTTTTAAACATCTAGCTGTCAGTGTGACATTCTTTGTTTTATACATCTAGCTATCAGTGTGACATTCTTTGTTTTAAACATCTTGCTGTCAGTGTGACCTTCTTTGATTTATACATCTAGCTGTCAGTGTAACATTCTTTGTTTTATACATCTAGCTGTCAGTGTGACATTCTTTGTTTTAAACATCTAGCTGTCAGTGCAGCATTTTTTGCTTTATACATCTAGCTGTCAGTGTGACATTCTTTGTTTTAAACATCTAGCTGTCATTGTGGTATTCTTTGTTTTATAAATCTAGCTGTCAGTGTGACATCTTTGTTTTATACATATAGCAGTAAGTGTTATATTCTTTGTTTTATACATCTAGCTGTCAGTGTGACATTCTTTGTTTTAAACATCTAGCTGTCAGTGTGACATTCTTTGTTTTATACATCTAGCTGTCAGTGTTGTATTCTTTGTTTTATACATCTAGCTGTCAGTGTGACATTCTTTGTTTTAAGCATCTAACTGTCAGTGTGACATTCTTTGTTTTAAACATCTAGCTGTCAGTGTGACATTCTTTGTTTTACACATCTAGCTGTCAGTGTGACATTCTTTGCTATATACATCTAGCTGTCAGTGCAGCATTTTTTGCTTTATACATCTAGCTGTCAGTGTGACATTCTTTGTTTTAAACATCTAGCTGTCATTGTGGTATTCTTTGTTTTATAAATCTAGCTGTCAGTGTGACATCTTTGTTTTATACATATAGCAGTAAGTGTTATATTCTTTGTTTTATACATCTAGCTGTCAGTGTGACATTCTTTGTTTTAAACATCTAGCTGTCAGTGTGACATTCTTTGTTTTATACATCTAGCTGTCAGTGTTGTATTCTTTGTTTTATACATCTAGCTGTCAGTGTGACATTCTTTGTTTTAAGCATCTAGTTGTCAGTGTGGTATTCTTTGTTTTATACATCTAGCTGTCAGTGTGACATTCTTTGTTTGTATACATCTAACTGTCAGTGTGACATTCTTTGTTTTATACATTTAGCTGTCTGTGTAACATTTTTTGTTTTATACATCTATCTGTCGGTGTGACATTCTTTGTTTTATACATCTAGCTGTCAGTGTGGTATTCTTTGGTTTATACATCTAGCTGTCAGTGTGACATTCTTTGTTTTATACATCTAGCTGTTAGTGTGACATTCTTTGTTTTAAACATCTTGCTGTCAGTGTGACATTCTTTGTTATATACATCTAGCTGTCAGTGTAACATTCTTTGTTTTATACATCTAGCAGTCAGTGTGACATTCTTTGTTTTAAACATCTAGCTGTCAGTGTGACATTCTTTGTTTTATACATCTAGCTATCAGTGTGACATTCTTTGTTTTAAACATCTTGCTGTCAGTGTGACCTTCTTTGATTTATACATCTAGCTGTCAGTGTAACATTCTTTGTTTTATACATCTAGCTGTCAGTGTGACATTCTTTGTTTTAAACATCTAGCTGTCAGTGCAGCATTTTTTGCTTTATACATCTAGCTGTCAGTGTGACATTCTTTGTTTTAAACATCTAGCTGTCATTGTGGTATTCTTTGTTTTATAAATCTAGCTGTCAGTGTGACATCTTTGTTTTATACATATAGCAGTAAGTGTTATATTCTTTGTTTTATACATCTAGCTGTCAGTGTGACATTCTTTGTTTTAAACATCTAGCTGTCAGTGTGACATTCTTTGTTTTATACATCTAGCTGTCAGTGTTGTATTCTTTGTTTTATACATCTAGCTGTCAGTGTGACATTCTTTGTTTTAAGCATCTAACTGTCAGTGTGACATTCTTTGTTTAAAACATCTAGCTGTCAGTGTGACATTCTTTGTTTTACACATCTAGCTGTCAGTGTGACATTCTTTGCTATATACATCTAGCTGTCAGTGCAGCATTTTTTGCTTTATACATCTAGCTGTCATTGTGACATTCTTTGTTTTAAACATCTAGCTGTCATTGTGGTATTCTTTGTTTTATAAATCTAGCTGTCAGTGTGACATCTTTGTTTTATACATATAGCAGTAAGTGTTATATTCTTTGTTTTATACATCTAGCTGTCAGTGTGACATTCTTTGTTTTAAACATCTAGCTGTCAGTGTGACATTCTTTGTTTTATACATCTAGCTGTCAGTGTTGTATTCTTTGTTTTATACATCTAGCTGTCAGTGTGACATTCTTTGTTTTAAGCATCTAGTTGTCAGTGTGGTATTCTTTGTTTTATACATCTAGCTGTCAGTGTGACATTCTTTGTTTGTATACATCTAACTGTCAGTGTGACATTCTTTGTTTTATAAATCTAGCTGTCAGTGTGACATTTTATGCTTTAAACATCTAGCTGTCATTGTGGTATTCTTTGTTTTATAAATCTAGCTGTCAGTGTGACATTCTTTGTTTTAAACATCTAGCTGTCAGTGTAACATTCTTTGTTTTATACATCTAGCTGTCAGTGTGACATTATTTGGTTAAAACATCTAGCTGTCAGTGTGACATTCTTTGTTTTATACATCTAGCTGTCAGTGTGACATTCTTTGTTTTTATACATCTAACTGTCAGTGTGACATTCTTTGTTTTAAACATCTAGCTGTCAGTGTGGTATTCTTTGCTTTATACATCTAGGTGTCAGTGTGACATTCTTTGTTATAAACATCTAGCTGTCATTGTGGTATTCTTTGTTTTATAAATCTAGCTGTCAGTGTGACATTCTTTGTTTTATACATCTAGCTATCAGTGTGACATTCTTTGTTTTAAAAATCTTGCTGTCAGTGTGACATTCTTTGTTTTAAACAGCTAGCTGTCAGTGTAGTATTCTTTGCTTAATACATCTAGTTGTCAGTGTGACATTCTTTGTTTTATACATCTAGCAGTCAGTGTGGTATTCTTTGTTTTATACATCTAGCTGTCTGTGTAACATTCTTTGTTTTAAACATCTAGCTGTCTGTGTGGTATTCTTTGTTTTATACATCTAGCTGTCGGTGTGACATTTGTTGTTTTATACATCTAGCAGTCAGTGTGACATTCTTTGTTTTATACATCTAGCTGTCAGTGTAGCATTCTTTGTTTTAAGCATCTAGCTGTAAGTGTGACATTCTTTGTTTTATTCATCTAGCTGCCAGTGTGACATTCTTTGTTTTATACATCTAGCTGTCAGTGTGACATTCTTTGTTTTACACATCTAGTTGTCAGTGTGACATTCTTTGTTCTATACATCTAGCTGTCAATGTGACATTCTTTGTTTTATACATCTAGCTGTCAGTGTGACATTCTTTGTTTTTATACATCTAACTGTCAGTGTGACATTCTTTGTTTTGTACATCTAGCTGTCAGTGTGACATTCTTTGTTTTAAACATCTAGCTGTCAGTGTGGTATTCTTTTTTTTTATTGATCTAGCTGTCAGTGTGACATTCTTTGTTTTAAACATCTAACTGTCAGTGTGACATTCTTTGTTTTAAACATCTAACTGTCAGTGTGACATTCTTTGTTTTAAACATCTAGCTGTCAGTGTGACATTCTTTGCTATACACATCTAGCTGTCAGTGTAACATTCTTTGTTTTATACATCTAGCTGTCAGTGTGACATTCTTTGTTTTAAACATCTAGCTGTCAGTGTTGTATTCTTTGTTTTATACATCTAGCTGTCAGTGTGACATTCTTTGTTTTATACATCTAATCGTCAGTGTGGTATTCGTTGGTTTATACATCTAGCTGTCAGTGTGACGTTCTTTGTTTTATACATCTAGCTGTCAGTGTGACAATCTTTGTTTAATACATCTAGCTGTCAGTGTAACATTCTTTGTTTTATACATCTAGCTGTCAGTGCGACATTCTTTGTTTTATACATCTAGCTGTCAGTGTAGCATTCTTTGTTTTATACATCTAGCTGTCAGTGTGACATTCTTTGTTTTATACATCTAGCTGTCAGTGTGACATTCTATGTTTAATACATCTAGCTGTCTGTGTAACATTCTTTGTTTTATACATCTAGCTATCAGTGTGACATTCTTTGTTTTAAAAATCTTGCTGTCAGTGTGACATTCTTTGTTTTAAACAGCTAGCTGTCAGTGTAGTATTCTTTGCTTAATACATCTAGTTGTCAGTGTGACATTCTTTGTTTTATACATCTAGCAGTCAGTGTGGTATTCTTTGTTTTATACATCTAGCTGTCTGTGTAACATTCTTTGTTTTAAACATCTAGCTGTCTGTGTGGTATTCTTTGTTTTATACATCTAGCTGTCGGTGTGACATTTGTTGTTTTATACATCTAGCAGTCAGTGTGACATTCTTTGTTTTATACATCTAGCTGTCAGTGTAGCATTCTTTGTTTTAAGCATCTAGCTGTAAGTGTGACATTCTTTGTTTTATTCATCTAGCTGTCAGTGTGACATTCTTTGTTTTATACATCTAGCTGTCAGTGTGACATTCTTTGTTCTATACATCTAGCTGTCAATGTGACATTCTTTGTTTTATACCTCTAGCTGTCAGTGTGACATTCTTTGTTATAAACATCTAGCTGTCAATTTGGTATTCTTTGTTTTATACATCTAGCAGTCAGTGTGACATTCTTTATTTTTATACATCTAACTGTCAGTGTGACATTCTTTGTTTTATACATCTAGCTGTCAGTGTGACATTCTTTGTTTTTATACATCTAACTGTCAGTGTGACATTCTTTGTTTTGTACATCTAGCTGTCAGTGTGACATTCTTTGTTTTAAACATCTAGCTGTCAGTGTGGTATTCTTTTTTTTTATTGATCTAGCTGTCAGTGTGACATTCTTTGTTTTAAACATCTAACTGTCAGTGTGACATTCTTTGTTTTAAACATCTAACTGTCAGTGTGACATTCTTTGTTTTAAACATCTAGCTGTCAGTGTGACATTCTTTGCTATACACATCTAGCTGTCAGTGTAACATTCTTTGTTTTATACATCTAGCTGTCAGTGTGACATTCTTTGTTTTAAACATCTAGCTGTCAGTGTTGTATTCTTTGTTTTATACATCTAGCTGTCAGTGTGACATTCTTTGTTTTATACATCTAGTCGTCAGTGTGGTATTCGTTGGTTTATACATCTAGCTGTCAGTGTGACGGTCTTTGTTTTATACATCTAGCTGTCAGTGTGACAATCTTTGTTTAATACATCTAGCTGTCAGTGTAGCATTCTTTGTTTTATACATCTAGCTGTCAGTGTGACATTCTTTGTTTTATACATCTAGCTGTCAGTGTGACATTCTATGTTTAATACATCTAGCTGTCTGTGTAA
This sequence comes from Bathymodiolus septemdierum, assembly GCA_963383655.1. Lineage (NCBI taxonomy): Eukaryota > Metazoa > Mollusca > Bivalvia > Mytilida > Modiolidae > Bathymodiolus > Bathymodiolus septemdierum. The sequence continues at coordinate 82,798,415 of OY726525.1, forward strand.
CATTCTTTGTTTTATACATCTAGCTGTCAATGTGGTATTCTTTGTTTTATACATCTAGCAGTCAGTGTGACATTCTTTGTTTTTTTACATCTAACTGTCAGTGTGACACTCTTTGTTTTATACATCTAGCTATCAGTGTGACATTCTTTGTTTTAAAAATCTTGCTGTCAGTGTGACATTCTTTGTTTTAAACAGCTAGCTGTCAGTGTAGTATTCTTTGCTTAATACATCTAGCTGTCAGTGTGACATTCTTTGTTTTATACATCTAGCAGTCAGTGTGGTATTCTTTGTTTTATACATCTAGCTGTCTGTGTAACATTCTTTGTTTTAAACATCTAGCTGTCTGTGTGGTATTCTTTGTTTTATACATCTAGCTGTCGGTGTGACATTTGTTGTTTTATACATCTAGCAGTCAGTGTGACATTCTTTGTTTTATGCATCTAGCTGTCAGTGTGGTATTCTTTGTTTTATGCATCTAGGTGTCAGTGTAGCATTCTTTGTTTTAAGCATCTAGCTGTAAGTGTGACATTCTTTATTTTATACATCTAGCTGTCAGTGTGACATTCTTTGTTTTACACATCTAGTTGTCAGTGTGACATTCTTTGTTTTATACATATAGCTGTCCGTGTGACATTCTTTGTTTTATACATCTAGTTGTCAGTGTGACATTCTTTGTTTTAAACATCTAGCGGTCAGTGTGACATTCTTTGTTTTATAGATCTAGCTGTCAATGTGACATTCTTTGTGTTATACCTCTAGCTGTCAGTGTGACATTCTTTGTTTTAAGCATCTAGCTGTCAATGTGGTATTCTTTGTTTTATACATTTAGCAGTCAGTGTGACATTCTTTGTTTTTATACATCTAACTGTCAGTGTGAAATTCTTTGTTTTATACATCTAGCTGTCAGTGTGACATTCTTTGTTTTCATACATCTAACTGTCAGTGTGACATTCTTTGTTTTATACATCTAGCTGTCAGTGTGACATTCTTTGTATTAAACATCTAGCTGTCAGTGTGGTATTCTTTTTTTATTGATCTAGCTGTCAGTGTGACATTCTTTGTTTTAAACATCTAACTGTCAGTGTGACATTCTTTGTATTAAACATCTAACTGTCAGTGTGACATTATAGCTGTCAGTGTGACATTCTTTGCTATATACATCTAGCTGTCAGTGTAACATTCTTTGTTTTATACATCTAGCTGTCAGTGTGACATTCTTTGTTTTAAACATCTAGCCGTCAGTGTGGTATTCGTTGGTTTATACATCTAGCTGTCAGTGTGACATTCTTTGTTTTATACATCTAGCTGTCAGTGTGACATTCTTTGTTTAATACATCTAGCTGTCAGTGTAACATTCTTTGTTTTATACATGTAGCTGTCAGTGCGACATTCTTTATTATATACATCTAGATGTCAGTGTAGCATTCTTTGTTTTATACATCTAGCTGTCAGTGTGACATTCTTTGTTTTATACATCTAGCTGTCAGTGTGACATTCTTTGTTTAATACATCAAGCTGTCTGTGTAACATTCTTTGTTTTATACATCTAGCTGTCAGTGCGACATTCTTTGTTTTATACATCTAGCTGTCAGTGTAGCATTCTTTGTTTTATACATCTAGCTGTCTGTGTAGCATTCTTTGTTTTATACATCTAGCTGTCAGTGTGGTATTCTTTATTTCATACATCTAGCTGTCAGTGTGACATTGTTTGCTTGATGCATATAGCTGTCAGTGTAGCATTGTTTGTTTTAAACATCTAGCTGTCTGTGCGACATTCTTTGTTTTTTACATCTAGCTGTCAGTGTGACATTCTTTGTTTTATACATCTAGCTGTCAGTGTGACATTCTTTGTTTTAAACATCTAGCGGTCAGTGTGACATTCTTTGTTTTATAGATCTAGCTGTCAATGTGACATTCTTTGTTTTATACATCTAGCTGTCAGTGTGACATTCTTTGTTTTAAACATCTAGCTGTCAATGTGGTATTCTTTGTTTTATACATCTAGCCGTCAGTGTGACATTCTTTGTTTTTATACATCTAACTGTCAGTGTGACATTCTTTTTTTTATACATCTAGCTGTCAGTGTGACATTCTTTGTTTTTATACATCTAACTGTCAGTGTGACATTCTTTGTTTTATACATCTAGCTGTCAGTGTGACATTCTTTGTTTTAAACATCTAGCTGTCGGTGTGATATTCTTTGTTTTATACATCTAGCTGTCAGTGTGACATTCTTTGTTTTAAACATCTAACTGTCAGTGTGAAATTCTTTGTTTTAAACATCTAGCTGTCAGTGTAACATTCTTTGTTTTAAACATCTAGCTGTCAGTGTGACATTCTTTGCTATATACATCTAGCTGTCAGTGTAACATTCTTTGTTTTATACATCTAGCTGTCAGTCTGACATTCTTTGTTTTAAACATTTAGCTGTCAGTGTTGTATTCTTTGCTTTATACATCTAGCTGTCGGTGTGACATTCTTTGTTTTATACATCTAGCTGTCAGTGTAACATTTTTTGTTATATACATCTAGCTGTCAGTGTAACATTCTTTGTTTTATACATCTAGCTGTTAGTGTGACATTCTTTGTTTTAAACATCTAGCTGTCAGTGTGACATTCTTTGTTTTATACATCTAGCTATCAGTGTGACATTCTTTGTTTTAAACATCTTGCTGTCAGTGTGACATTCTTTGTTTTAAACATCTAGCTGTCAGTTTAGCATTTTTTGTTTTATACATCTAGCTGTCAGTGTAACATTCTTTGTTTTATACATTTAGCTGTCAGTGTGACATTCTTTGTTTTAAAAATCTAGCTGTCAGTGCAGCATTTTTTGCTTTATACATCTAGCTGTCAGTGTGACATTCTTTGTTTTAAACATCTAGCTGTCATTGTGGTATTCTTTGTTTTATAAATCTAGCTGTCAGTGTGACATTCTTTGTTTTAAACATCTAGCTGTCATTGTGGTATTCTTTGTTTTTTAAATCTAGCTGTCAGTGTGACATTCTTTGTTTTATACATCTAGCTATCATTGTGACATTCTTTGTTTTAAAAATCTTGCTGTCAGTGTGACATTCTTTGTTTTAAACAGCTAGCTGTCAGTGTAGTATTCTTTGCTTAATACATCTAGCTGTCAGTGTGACATTCTTTGTTTTATACATCTAGCTGTCAGTGTGGTATTCTTTGTTTTATACATCTAGCTGTCTGTGTACCATTCTTTGTTTTAAACATCTAGCTGTCTGTGTGGTATTCTTTGTTTTATACATCTAGCTGTCGGTGTGACATTTGTTGTTTTATACATCTAGCAGTCAGTGTGGTATTCTTTGTTTCATACATCTAGCTGTCAGTGTGGTATTCTTTGTTTTATGCATCTAGCTGTCAGTGTAGCATTCTTTGTTTTAAGCATCTAGCTGTAAGTGTGACATTCTTTATTTTATACATCTAGCTGTCAGTGTGACATTCTTTGTTTTACACATCTAGTTGTCAGTGTGACATTCTTTGTTTTATACATATAGCTGTCCGTGTGACATTCTTTGTTTTATACATCTAGTTGTCAGTGTGACATTCTTTGTTTTAAACATCTAGCGGTCAGTGTGACATTCTTTGTTTTATAGATCTAGCTGTCAATGTGACATTCTTTGTGTTATACCTCTAGCTGTCAGTGTGACATTCTTTGTTTTAAGCATCTAGCTGTCAATGTGGTATTCTTTGTTTTATACATTTAGCAGTCAGTGTGACATTCTTTGTTTTTATACATCTAACTGTCAGTGTGAAATTCTTTGTTTTATACATCTAGCTGTCAGTGTGACATTCTTTGTTTTCATACATCTAACTGTCAGTGTGACATTCTTTGTTTTATACATCTAGCTGTCAGTGTGACATTCTTTGTATTAAACATCTAGCTGTCAGTGTGGTATTCTTTTTTTATTGATCTAGCTGTCAGTGTGACATTCTTTGTTTTAAACATCTAACTGTCAGTGTGACATTCTTTGTATTAAACATCTAACTGTCAGTGTGACATTCTAGCTGTCAGTGTGACATTCTTTGCTATATACATCTAGCTGTCAGTGTAACATTCTTTGTTTTATACATCTAGCTGTCAGTGTGACATTCTTTGTTTTAAACATCTAGCTGTCAGTGTTGTATTCTTTGTTTTATACATCTAACTGTCAGTGTGACATTCTTTGTTTTATACATCTAGCCGTCAGTGTGGTATTCGTTGGTTTATACATCTAGCTGTCAGTGTGACATTCTTTGTTTTATACATCTAGCTGTCAGTGTGACATTCTTTGTTTAATACATCTAGCTGTCAGTGTAACATTCTTTGTTTTATACATGTAGCTGTCAGTGCGACATTCTTTATTATATACATCTAGCTGTCAGTGTAGCATTCTTTGTTTTATACATCTAGCTGTCAGTGTGACATTCTTTGTTTTATACATCTAGCTGTCAGTGTGACATTCTTTGTTTAATACATCTAGCTGTCTGTGTAACATTCTTTGTTTTATACATCTAGCTGTCAGTGCGACATTCTTTGTTTTATACATCTAGCTGTCAGTGTAGCATTCTTTGTTTTATACATCTAGCTGTCTGTGTAGCATTCTTTGTTTTATACATCTAGCTGTCAGTGTGGTATTCTTTATTTCATACATCTAGCTGTCAGTGTGACATTGTTTGCTTGATGCATATAGCTGTCAGTGTAGCATTGTTTGTTTTAAACATCTAGCTGTCTGTGCGACATTCTTTGTTTTTTACATCTAGCTGTCAGTGTGACATTCTTTGTTTTATACATCTAGCTGTCAGTGTGACATTCTTTGTTTTAAACATCTAGCGGTCAGTGTGACATTCTTTGTTTTATAGATCTAGCTGTCAATGTGACATTCTTTGTTTTATACATCTAGCTGTCAGTGTGACATTCTTTGTTTTAAACATCTAGCTGTCAATGTGGTATTCTTTGTTTTATACATCTAGCCGTCAGTGTGACATTCTTTGTTTTTTTACATCTAACTGTCAGTGTGACATTCTTTTTTTTATACATCTAGCTGTCAGTGTGACATTCTTTGTTTTTATACATCTAACTGTCAGTGTGACATTCTTTGTTTTATACATCTAGCTGTCAGTGTGACATTCTTTGTTTTAAACATCTAGCTGTCGGTGTGATATTCTTTGTTTTATACATCTAGCTGTCAGTGTGACATTCTTTGTTTTAAACATCTAACTGTCAGTGTGAAATTCTTTGTTTTAAACATCTAGCTGTCAGTGTAACATTCTTTGTTTTAAACATCTAGCTGTCAGTGTGACATTCTTTGCTATATACATCTAGCTGTCAGTGTAACATTCTTTGTTTTATACATCTAGCTGTCAGTCTGACATTCTTTGTTTTAAACATTTAGCTGTCAGTGTTGTATTCTTTGCTTTATACATCTAGCTGTCGGTGTGACATTCTTTGTTTTATACATCTAGCTGTCAGTGTAACATTTTTTGTTATATACATCTAGCTGTCAGTGTAACATTCTTTGTTTTATACATCTAGCTGTTAGTGTGACATTCTTTGTTTTAAACATCTAGCTGTCAGTGTGACATTCTTTGTTTTATACATCTAGCTATCAGTGTGACATTCTTTGTTTTAAACATCTTGCTGTCAGTGTGACATTCTTTGTTTTAAACATCTAGCTGTCAGTTTAGCATTTTTTGTTTTATACATCTAGCTGTCAGTGTAACATTCTTTGTTTTATACATTTAGCTGTCAGTGTGACATTCTTTGTTTTAAAAATCTAGCTGTCAGTGCAGCATTTTTTGCTTTATACATCTAGCTGTCAGTGTGACATTCTTTGTTTTAAACATCTAGCTGTCATTGTGGTATTCTTTGTTTTATAAATCTAGCTGTTAGTGTGACATTCTTTGTTTTAAACATCTAGCTGTCATTGTGGTATTCTTTGTTTTTTAAATCTAGCTGTCAGTGTGACATTCTTTGTTTTATACATCTAGCTATCATTGTGACATTCTTTGTTTTAAAAATCTTGCTGTCAGTGTGACATTCTTTGTTTTAAACATCTAGCTGTCAGTGTGGTATTCTTTGTTTTATACATCTAGCTGTCTGTGTACCATTCTTTGTTTTAAACATCTAGCTGTCTGTGTGGTATTCTTTGTTTTATACATCTAGCTGTCGGTGTGACATTTGTTGTTTTATACATCTAGCAGTCAGTGTGGTATTCTTTGTTTCATACATCTAGCTGTCAGTGTGGTATTCTTTGTTTTATGCATCTAGCTGTCAGTGTAGCATTCTTTGTTTTAAGCATCTAGCTGTCAGTGTGACATTCTTTGTTTTATTCATCTAGCTGTCAGTGTGACATTCTTTGTTTTATACATCTAGCTGTCAGTGTGACATTCTTTGTTTTACACATCTAGTTGTCAGTGTGACATTCTTTGTTTTATACATCTAGCTGTCAGTGTGACATCCTTTGTTTTATACATCTAGCTGTCAGTGTGACATTCTTTGTTTTAAACATCTAGCGGTCAGTGTGACATTCTTTGTTTTATAGATCTAGCTGTCAATGTGACATTCCTTGTTTTATACATCTAGCTGTCAGTGTGTTCATTCTTTGTTTTAAACATCTAGCTGTCAATGTGGTATTCTTTGTTTTATACATCTAGTTGTCAGTGTGACATTCTTTGTTTTATACATCTAGCTGTCAGTGTGACATTCTTTGTTTTATACATCTAGATGTCAGTGTGACATTCTTTGTTTTAAACATCTAGCTGTCAGTGTGACATTCTTTGTTTTATAGATCTAGCTGTCAATGTGACATTCTTTGTTTTAAACATCTAGCTGTCAGTGTTGTATTCTTTGTTTTATACATCTAGCTGTCAGTGTGACATTCTTTGTTTTATACATCTAGCCGTCATTGTGGTATTCGTTGGTTTATACATCTAGCTGTCAGTGTGACATTCTTTGTTTTATACATCTAGCTGTCAGTGTGACATTCTTTGTTTAATACATCTAGCTGTCAGTGTAACATTCTTTGTTTTATACATCTAGCTGTCAGTGCGACATTCTTTGTTTTATACATCTAGCTGTCAGTGTAGCATTCTTTGTTTTATACATCTAGCTGTCAGTGTGACATTCTTTGTTTTATACATCTAGCTGTCAGTGTGACATTCTTTGTTTAATACATCTAGCTGTCTGTGTAACATTCTTTGTTTTATACATCTAGCTGTCAGTGCGACATTCTTTGTTTTATACATCTAGCTGTCAGTGTAGCATTCTTTGTTTTATACATCTAGCTGTCTGTGTAGCATTCTTTGGTTTATACATCTAACTGTCAGTGTAGCATTCTTTGTTTTATACATCTAGCTGTCTGTGTAGCATTCTTTGTTTTATACATCTAGCTGTCATTGTGGTATTCTTTGTTTTATACATCTAGCTGTCTGTGTAGCATTCTTTGTTTTATACATCTAGCTGTCAGTGTGATATTCTTTATTTTATACATCTAGCCGTCAGTGTGACATTCTTTGTTTTTTTACATCTAACTGTCAGTGTGACATTTTTTTTTATACATCTAGCTGTCAGTGTGACATTCTTTGTTTTTATACATCTAACTGTCAGTGTGACATTCTTTGTTTTATACATCTAGCTGTCAGTGTGACATTCTTTGTTTTAAACATCTAGCTGTCAGTGTGGTATTCTTTGTTTTATACATCTAGCTGTCAGTGTGACATTCTTTGTTTTAAACATCTAACTGTCAGTGTGACATTCTTTGTTTTAAACATCTAGCTGTCAGTGTAACATTCTTTGTTTTAAACATCTAGCTGTCAGTGTGACATTCTTTGCTATATACATCTAGCTGTCAGTGTAACATTCTTTGTTTTATACATCTAGCTGTCAGTCTGACATTCTTTGTTTTAAACATCTAGCTGTCAGTGTTGTATTCTTTGCTTTATACATCTAGCTGTCGGTGTGACATTCTTTGTTTTATACATCTAGCTGTCAGTGTAACATTTTTTGTTATATACATCTAGCTGTCAGTGTAACATTCTTTGTTTTATACATCTAGCTGTTAGTGTGACATTCTTTGTTTTAAACATCTAGCTGTCAGTGTGACATTCTTTGTTTTATACATCTAGCTATCAGTGTGACATTCTTTGTTTTAAACATCTTGCTGTCAGTGTGACATTCTTTGTTTTAAACATCTAGCTGTCAGTTTAGCATTTTTTGTTTGATAGATCTAGCTGTCAGTGTAACATTCTTTGTTTTATACATCTAGCTGTCAGTGTGACATTCTTTGTTTTAAACATCTAGCTGTCAGTGTGACATTCTTTGTTTTAAACATCTTGCTGTCAGTGTGACATTCTTTGTTTTAAACATCTAGCTGTCAGTTTAGCATTTTTTGTTTTATAGATCTAGCTGTCAGTGTAACATTCTTTGTTTTATACATCTAGCTGTCAGTGTGACATTCTTTGTTTTAAACATCTAGCTGTCAGTGCAGCATTTTTTGCTTTATACATCGAGCAGTCAGTGTGACATTCTTTGTTTTAAACATCTAGCTGTCATTGTGGTATTCTTTGTTTTATAAATCTAGCTGTCAGTGTGACATTCTTTGTTTTAAACATCTAGCTGTCATTGTGGTATTCTTTGTTTTATAAATCTAGCTGTCAGTGTGACATTCTTTGTTTTATACATCTAGCTATCAGTGTGACATTCTTTGTTTTAAAAATCTTGCTGTCAGTGTGACATTCTTTGTTTTAAACAGCTAGCTGTCAGTGTAGTATTCTTTGCTTAATACATCTAGCTGTCAGTGTGACATTCTTTGTTTTATACATCTAGCTGTCAGTGTGGTATTCTTTGTTTTATACATCGAGCTGTCTGTGTAACATTCTTTGTTTTAAACATCTAGCTGTCTGTGTGGTATTCTTTGTGTTATACATCTAGCTGTCGGTGTGACATTTGTTGTTTTATACATCTAGCAGTCAGTGTGACATTCTTTGTTTTATACATCTAGCTGTCAGTGTGGTATTCTTTGTTTTATACATCGAGCTGTCTGTGTAACATTCTTTGTTTTAAACATCTAGCTGTCTGTGTGGTATTCTTTGTGTTATACATCTAGCTGTCGGTGTGACATTTGTTGTTTTATACATCTAGCAGTCAGTGTGACATTCTTTGTTTTATTCATCTAGCTGTCAGTGTGACATTCTTTGTTTTATACATCTAGCTGTCAGTGTGACATTCTTTGTTTTACACATCTAGTTGTCAGTGTGACATTCTTTGTTTTATACATCTAGCTGTCAGTGTGACATTCTTTGTTTTATACATCTAGCTGTCAGTGTGACATTCTTTGTTTTAAACATCTAGCGGTCAGTGTGACATTCTTTGTTTTATAGATCTAGCTGTCAATGTGACATTCTTTGTTTTATATATCTAGCTGTCAGTGTGACATTCTTTGTTTTAAACATCTAGCTGTCAATGTGGTATTCTTTGTTTTACACATCTAGCAGTCAGTGTGACATTCTTTGTTTTCATACATCTAACTGTCAGTGTGACATTCTTTGCTTTATACATCTAGCAGTCAGTGTGACATTCTTTGTTTTATACATCTAGCTGTCAGTGTGGTATTCTTTGTTTTATACATCTAGCTGTCAGTGTGACATTCTTTGTTTTAAACATCTAACTGTCAGCGTGACATTCTTTGTTTTAAACATCTAACTGTCAGTGTGACATTCTTTGTTTTAAACATCTAGCTGTCAGTGTGACATTCTTTGCTATATACATCTAGCTGTCAGTGTAACATTCTTTGTTTAATACATCTAGCTGTCAGTGTGACATTCTTTGTTTTAAACATCTAGCTGTCAGTGTTGTATTCTTTGTTTTATACATCTAGCTGTCAGTGTGACATTCTTTGTTTTATACATCTAGCCGTCATTGTGGTATTCGTTGGTTTATACATCTAGCTGTCAGTGTGACATTCTTTGTTTTATACATCTAGCTGTCAGTGTGACATTCCTTGTTTAATACATCTAGCTGTCAGTGTAACATTCTTTGTTTTATACATCTAGCTGTCAGTGCGACATTCTTTGTTTTATACATCTAGCTGTCAGTGTAGCATTCTTTGTTTTATACATCTAGCTGTCAGTGTGACATTCTTTGTTTTATACATCTAGCTGTCAGTGTGACATTCTTTGTTTAATACATCTAGCTGTCTGTGTAACATTCTTTGTTTTATACATCTAGCTGTCAGTGCGACATTCTTTGTTTTATACATCTAGCTGTCAGTGTAGCATTCTTTGTTTTATACATCTAGCTGTCTGTGTAGCATTCTTTGGTTTATACATCTAACTGTCAGTGTAGCATTCTTTGTTTTATACATCTAGCTGTCTGTGTAGCATTCTTTGTTTTATACATCTAGCTGTCATTGTGGTATTCTTTGTTTTATACATCTAGCTGTCAGTGTGATATTCTTTATTTTATACATCTAGCTGTCAGTGTGACATTCTTTGTTTTATGCATCTAGCTGTCAGTGTAGCATTCTTTGTTTTAAACATCTAGCTGTCTCTGCGACATTCTTTGTTTTTTACATCTAGCTGTCAGTGTAGCATTCTTTGTTTTTTACATCTAGCTGTCAGTGTGACATTCTTTGTTTTATACATCTAGCTGTCAGTGTGACATTCTTTGTTTTAAACATCTAGCGGTCAGTGTGACATTCTTTGTTTTATAGATCTAGCTGTCAATGTGATATTCTTTGTTTTATACATCTAGCTGTCAGTGTGACATTCTTTGTTTTAAACATCTAGCTGTCAATGTGGTATTCTTTGTTTTATACATCTAACTGTCAGTGTGACATTCTTTGTTTTATACATCTAGCTGTCAGTGTGACATTCTTTTTTTTAAACATCTAGCTGTCAGTGTGGTATTCTTTGTTTTATACATCTAGCTGTCAGTGTGACATTCTTTGTTTAAAACATCTATCTGTCAGTGTGACATTCTTTGTTTTAAACATCTAGCTGTCAGTGTGACATTCTTTGTTTTAAACATCTAGCTGTCAGTGTGACATTCTTTGCTATATACATCTAGCTGTCAGTGTAACATTCTTTGTTTTATACATCTAGCTGTCAGTGTGACATTCTTTGTTTTAAACATCTAGCTGTCAGTGTTGTATTCTTTGTTTTATACATCTAGCTGTCAGTGTGACATTCTTTGTTTTATACATCTAGCTGTCAGTGTGGTATTCGTTGGTTTATACATCTAGCTGTCAGTGTGACATTCTTTGTTTTATACATCTAGCTGTCAGTGTAACATTTTTTGTTTTATACATCTAGCTGTCGGTGTGACATTCTTTGTTTTATACATCTAGCTGTCAGTGTGGTATTCTTTGGTTTATACATCTAGCTGTCAGTGTGACATTCTTTGTTTTATACATCTAGCTGTCAGTGTGACATTCTTTGTTTTAAACATATTGCTGTCAGTGTGACATTCTTTGTTATATACATCTAGCGGTCAGTGTAACATTCTTTGTTTTAAACATCTAGCTGTCAGTGTGACATTCTTTGTTTTATACATCTAGCTATCAGTGTGACATTCTTTGTTTTAAACATCTTGCTGTCAGTGTGACATTCTTTGTTTTAAACATCTAGCTGTCAGTGTTGTATTCTTTGTTTTATACATCTAGCTGTCAGTGTAACATTTTTTGCTTTATACATCTAGCTGTCAGTGTAACATTCTTTGTTTTATACATCTAGCTGTCAGTGTGATATTCTTTGTTTTAAACATCTAGCTGTCAGTGCAGCATTTTTTGCTTTATACATCTAGCTGTCAGTGTGACATTCTTTGTTTTAAACATCTAGCTGTCATTGTGGTATTCTTTGTTTTATAAATCTAGCTGTCAGTGTGACATTCTTTGTTTTATAAATCTAGCAGTAAGTGTAATATTCTTTGTTTTATACATCTAGCTGACAGTGTGACATTCTTTGTTTTATACATCTAGTTGTCAGTGTAGCATTCTTTGTTTTAAACATCTAGGTGTCAGTGTGACATTCTTTGTTTTATACATCTAGCTGTCAGTGTTGTATTCTTTGTTTTATACATCTAGCTGTCAGTGTGACATTCTTTGTTTGTATACATCTAACTGTCATTGTGACATTCTTTGTTTTATAAATCTAGCTGTCAGTGTGACATTCTATGCTTTAAACATCTAGCTGTCATTGTGGTATTCTTTGTTTTATAAATCTAGCTGTCAGTGTGACATTCTTTGTTTTAAACATCTAGCTGTCATTGTGGTATTCTTTGTTTTATAAATCTTGCTGTCAGTGTGGTATTCTTTGCTTTATACATCTAGCTGTCAGTGTAACATTCTTTGTTTTATACATCTAGCTGTCAGTGTGACATTGTTTGTTTTAAACATCTAGCTGTCAGTGTGACATTCTTTGTTTTATACATCTTGCTGTCAGTGTGACATTCTTTGTTTTATACATCTAGCTGTCAGTGTGACATTCTTTGTTTTTATGCATCTAACTGTCAGTGTGACATTCTTTGTTTTAAACATCTAGCTGTCAGTGTGGTATTCTTTGTTTTATGCATCTAGCTGTCAGTGTAGCATTCTTTGTTTTAAGCATCTAGCTGTAAGTGTGACATTCTTTGTTTTATACATCTAGCTGTCAGTGTGACATTCTTTGTTTTATACATCTAGCTGTCAGTGTGACATTCTTTGTTTTAAACATCTAGCGGTCAGTGTGACATTCTTTGTTTTATAGATCTAGCTGTCAATGTGACATTCTTTGTTTTATACCTCTAGCTGTCAGTGTGACATTCTTTGTTTTAAACATCTAGCTGTCAATGTGGTATTCTTTGTTTTATACATCTAGCAGTCAGTGTGACATTCTTTGTTTTTATACATCTAACTGTCAGTGTGACATTCTTTGTTTTATACATCTAGCTGTCAGTGTGACATTCTTTGTTTTTATACATCTAACTGTCAGTGTGACATTCTTTATTTGATACATCTAGCTGTCAGTGTGACATTCTTTGTTTAAAACATCTAGCTGTCAGTGTGGTATTCTTTGTTTTATACATCTAGCTGTCAGTGTGACATTCTTTGTTTTAAACATCTAACTGTCAGTGTGACATTCTTTGTTTTAAACATCTAGCTGTCAGTGTGACATTCTTTGTTTTAAACATCTAGCTGTCAGTGTGACATTCTTTGCTATATACATCTAGCTGTCAGTGTAACATTCTTTGTTTTATACATCTAGCTGTCAGTGTGACATTCTTTTTTTTAAACATCTAGCTGTCAGTGTTGTATTCTTTGTTTTATACATCTAGCTGTCAGTGTGACATTCTTTGTTTTATACATCTAGCCGTCAGTGTGGTATTCGTTGGTTTATACATCTAGCTGTCAGTGTGACATTCTTTGTGTTATACATCTAGCAGTAAGTGTAATATTCTTTGTTTTATACATCTAGCTGTCAGTGTGACATTCTTTGTTTTATACATCTAGTTGTCAGTGTAACATTCTTTGTTTTAAACATCTAGCTGTCAGTGTGACATTCTTTGTTTTATACATCTAGCTATCAGTGTGACATTCTTTGTTTTAAAAATCTTGCTGTCAGTGTGACATTCTTTGTTTTAAACAGCTAGCTGTCAGTGTAGTATTCTTTGCTTAATACATCTAGCTGTCAGTGTGACATTTTTTGTTTTATACATCTAGCAGTCAGTGTGGTTTCTTTGTTTTATACATCTAACTGTCTGTGTAACATTCTTTGTTTTAAACATCTAGCTGTCAGTGTGGTATTCTTTGTTTTATACATCTAGCTGTCGGTGTGACATTTGTTGTTTTATACATCTAGCAGTCAGTGTGATATTCTTTGTTTTATACATCTAGCTGTCAGTGTGGTATTCTTTGTTTTATGCATCTAGCTGTCAGTGTAGCATTCTTTGTTTTAAGCATCTAGCTGTAAGTGTGACATTCTTTGTTTTATACATCTAGCTGTCAGTGTGACATTCTTTGTTTTATACATCTAGCTGTCAGTGTGACATTCTTTGTTTTAAACATCTAGCGGTCAGTGTGACATTCTTTGTTTTATAGATCTAGCTGTCAATGTGACATTCTTTGTTTTATACCTCTAGCTGTCAGTGTGACATTCTTTGTTTTAAGCATATAGCTGTCAATGTGGTATTCTTTGTTTTATACATCTAGCAGTCAGTGTGACATTCTTTGTTTTTATACATCTAACTGTCAGTGTGACATTCTTTGTTTTATACATCTAGCTGTCAGTGTGACATTCTTTGTTTTTATACATCTAACTGTCAGTGTGACATTCTTTATTTGATACATCTAGCTGTCAGTGTGACATTCTTTGTTTAAAACATCTAGCTGTCAGTGTGGTATTCTTTGTTTTATACATCTAGCTGTCAGTGTGACATTCTTTGTTTTAAACATCTAACTGTCAGTGTGACATTCTTTGTTTTAAACATCTAGCTGTCAGTGTGACATTCTTTGTTTTAAACATCTAGCTGTCAGTGTGACATTATTTGCTATATACATCTAGCTGTCAGTGTAACATTCTTTGTTTTATACATCTAGCTGTCAGTGTGACATTCTTTTTTTTTAACATCTAGCTGTCAGTGTTGTATTCTTTGTTTTATACATCTAGCTGTCAGTGTGACATTCTTTGTTTTATACATCTAGCCGTCAGTGTGGTATTCGTTGGTTTATACATCTAGCTGTCAGTGTGACATTCTTTGTGTTATACATCTAGCAGTAAGTGTAATATTCTTTGTTTTATACATCTAGCTGTCAGTGTGACATTCTTTGTTTTATACATCTAGTTGTCAGTGTAACATTCTTTGTTTTAAACATCTAGCTGTCAGTGTGACATTCTTTGTTTTATACATCTAGCTGTCAGTGTTGTATTCTTTGTTTTATACATCTAGCTGTCAGTGTGACATTCTTTGTTTTAAGCATCTAGTTGTCAGTGTGGTATTCTTTGTTTTATACATCTAGCTGTCAGTGTGACATTCTTTGTTTGTATACAACTAACTGTCAGTGTGACATTCTTTGTTTTATAAATCTAGCTGTCAGTGTGACATTCTATGCTTTAAACATCTAGCTGTCATTGTGGTATTCTTTGTTTTATAAATCTAGCTGTCAGTGTGACATTCTTTGTTTTAAACATCTAGCTGTCATTGTGGTATTCTTTGTTTTATAAATTTAGCCGTCAGTGTGACATTCTTTGTTTTATACATCTAGCTGTCAGTGTGACATTCTTTGTTTTATACATCTAGCTGTCAGTGTGACATTCTTTGTTTTTATACATCTAACTGTCAGTGTGACATTCTTTGTTTTAAACATCTAGCTGTCAGTGTGGTATTCTTTGTTTTATACATCTAGCTGTCAGTGTGACATTCTTTGTCTTAAACATCTAGCTGTCATTGTGGTATTCTTTGTTTTATAAATCTAGCTGTCAGTGTGACATTCTTTGTTTTATACATCTAGCTATCAGTGTGACATTCTTTGTTTTAAAAATCTTGCTGTCAGTGTGACATTCTTTGTTTTAAACAGCTAGCTGTCAGTGTAGTATTCTTTGCTTAATACATCTAGCTGTCAGTGTGACATTCTTTGTTTTATACATCTAGCAGTCAGTGTGGTATTCTTTGTTTTATACATCTAGCTGTCTGTGTAACATTCTTTGTTTTAAACATCTAGCTGTCAGTGTGGTATTCTTTGTTTTATACATCTAGCTGTCGGTGTGACATTTGTTGTTTTATACATCTAGCAGTCAGTGTGATATTCTTTGTTTTATACATCTAGCTGTCAGTGTGGTATTCTTTGTTTTATGCATCTAGCTGTCAGTGTAGCATTCTTTGTTTTAAGCATCTAGCTGTAAGTGTGACATTCTTTGTTTTATTCATCTAGCTGTCAGTGTGACATTCTTTGTGTTATACATCTAGCTGTCAGTGTGACATTCTTTGTTTTACACATCTAGTTGTCAGTGTGACATTCTTTGTTTTATACATCTAGCTGTCAGTGTGACATTCTTTGTTTTAAACATCTAGCGGTCAGTGTGACATTCTTTGTTTTATAGATCTAGCTGTCAATGTGACATTCTTTGTTTTATACCTCTAGCTGTCAGTGTGACATTCTTTGTTTTAAACATATAGCTGTCAATGTGGTATTCTTTGTTTTATACATCTAGCTGTCAGTGTGACATTCTTTGCTTTAAACATCTAGCTGTCATTGTGGTATTCTTTGTTTTATAAATCTAGCTGTCAGTGTGACATTCTTTGTTTTATATATCTAGCTATCAGTGTGACATTCTTTGTTTTAAAAATCTTGCTGTCAGTGTGACATTCTTTGTTTTAAACAGCTAGCTGTCAGTGTAGTATTCTTTGCTTAATACATCTAGCTGTCAGTGTGACATTCTTTGTGTTATACATCTAGCAGTCAGTGTGGTATTCTTTGTTTTATACATCTAGCTGTCTGTGTAACATTCTTTGTTTTAAACATCTAGCTGTCCGTGTGGTATTCTTTGTTTTATACATCTAGCTGTCGGTGTGACATTTGTTGTTTTATAGATCTAGCTGTCAATGTGACATTCTTTGTTTTATACCTCTAGCTGTCAGTGTGACATTCTTTGTTTTAAACATATAGCTGTCAATGTGGTATTCTTTGTTTTATACATCTAGCAGTCAGTGTGACATTCTTTGTTTTAAACATCTAGCTGTCAGTGTGGTATTCTTTGTTTTATACATCTAGCTGTCAGTGTGACATTCTTTGTTTTAAACATCTAGCTGTCATTGTGGTATTCTTTGTTTTATAAATCTAGCTCTCAGTGTGAAATTCTTTGTTTTATACATCTAGCTATCAGTGTGACATTCTTTGTTTTAAAAATCTTGCTGTCAGTGTGACATTCTCTGTTTTAAACAGCTAGCTGTCAGTGTAGTATTCTTTGCTTAATACATCTAGCTGTCAGTGTGACATTCTTTGTTTTATACATCTAGCAGTCAGTGTGGTATTCTTTGTTTTATACATCTAGCTGTCTGTGTGACATTCTTTGTTTTAAACATCTAGCTGTCAGTGTGGTATTCTTTGTTTTATACATCTAGCTGTCGGTGTGACATTTGTTGTTTTATACATCTAGCAGTCAGTGTGATATTCTTTGTTTTATACATCTAGCTGTCAGTGTGGTATTCTTTGTTTTATGCATCTAGCTGTCAGTGTAGCATTCTTTGTTTTAAGCATCTAGCTGTAAGTGTGACATTCTTTGTTTTATTCATCTAGCTGTCAGTGTGACATTCTTTGTTTTATACATCTAGCTGTCAGTGTGACATTCTTTGTTTTACACATCTAGTTGTCAGTGTGACATTCTTTGTTTTATACATCTAGCTGTCAGTGTGACATTCTTTGTTTTATACATCTAGCTGTCAGTGTGACATTCTTTGTTTTAAACATCTAGCGGTCAGTGTGACATTCTTTGTTTTATACCTCTAGCTGTCAGTGTGACATTCTTTGTTTTAAACATATAGCTGTCAATGTGGTATTCTTTGTTTTATACATCTAGCAGTCAGTGTGACATTCTTTGTTTTTATACATCTAACTGTCAGTGTGACATTCTTTGTTTTATACATCTAGCAGTCAGTGTGACATTCTTTGTTTTATACATCTAGCTGTCAGTGTGGTATTCTTTGTTTTATACATCTAGCTGTCAGTGTGACATTCTTTGTTTTAAACATCTAGCTGTCATTGTGGTATTCTTTGTTTTATACATCTAGCAGTCAGTGTGACATTCTTTGTTTTTATACATCTAACTGTCAGTGTGACATTCTTTGTTTTATACATCTAGCAGTCAGTGTGACATTCTTTGTTTTATACATCTAGCTGTCAGTGTGGTATTCTTTGTTTTATAAATCTAGCTGTCAGTGTGACATTCTTTGTTTTATACATCTAGCTATCAGTGTGACATTCTTTGTTTTAAAAATCTTGCTGTCAGTGTGACATTCTTTGTTTTAAACAGCTAGCTGTCAGTGTAGTATTCTTTGCTTAATACATCTAGCTGTCAGTGTGACATTCTTTGTTTTATACATCTAGCAGTCAGTGTGGTATTCTTTGTTTTATACATCCAGCTGTCTGTGTAACATTCTTTGTTTTAAACATCTAGCTGTCCGTGTGGTATTCTTTGTTTTATACATCTAGCTGTCGGTGTGACATTTGTTGTTTTATAGATCTAGCTGTCAATGTGACATTCTTTGTTTTATACCTCTAGCTGTCAGTGTGACATTCTTTGTTTTAAACATATAGCTGTCAATGTGGTATTCTTTGTTTTATACATCTAGCAGTCAGTGTGACATTCTTTGTTTTTATACATCTAACTGTCAGTGTGACATTCTTTGTTTTATACATCTAGCTGTCAGTGTGACATTCTTTGTTTTCATACATCTAACTGTCAGTGTGACATTCTTTGTTTTATACATCTAGCTGTCAGTGTGGTATTCTTTGTTTTATACATCTAGCTGTCAGTGTGACATTCTTTGTTTTATACATCTAGCTATCAGTGTGACATTCTTTGTTTTAAAAATCTTGCTGTCAGTGTGACATTCTTTGTTTTAAACAGCTAGCTGTCAGTGTAGTATTCTTTGCTTAATACATCTAGCTGTCAGTGTGACATTCTTTGTTTTATACATCTAGCAGTCAGTGTGGTATTCTTTGTTTTATACATCTAGCAGTCAGTGTGACATTCTTTGTTTTTATACATCTAACTGTCAGTGTGACATTCTTTGTTTTATACATCTAGCTGTCAGTGTGACATTCTTTGTTTTTATACATCTAACTGTCAGTGTGACATTCTTTGTTTTATACATCTAGCTGTCAGTGTGGTATTCTTTGTTTTATACATCTAGCTGTCAGTGTGACATTCTTTGTTTCAAACATCTAGCTGTCATTGTGGTATTCTTTGTTTTAAAAATCTTGCTGTCAGTGTGACATTCTTTGTTTTAAACATCTAGCTGTCCGTGTGGTATTCTTTGTTTTATACATCTAGCTGTCGGTGTGACATTTGTTGTTTTATACATCTAGCAGTCAGTGTGATATTCTTTGTTTTATACATCTAGCTGTCAGTGTAGTATTCTTTGCTTAATACATCTAGCAGTCAGTGTGACATTCTTTGTTTTATACATCTAGCAGTCAGTGTGGTATTCTTTGTTTTATACATCTAGCTGTCTGTGTAACATTCTTTGTTTTAAACATCTAGCTGTCAGTGTGGTATTCTTTGTTTTATACATCTAGCTGTCGGTGTGACATTTGTTGTTTTATACATCTAGCAGTCAGTGTGATATTCTTTGTTTTATACATCTAGCTGTCAGTGTGGTATTCTTTGTTTTATGCATCTAGCTGTCAGTGTAGCATTCTTTGTTTTAAGCATCTAGCTGTAAGTGTGACATTCTTTGTTTTATTCATCTAGCTGTCAGTGTGACATTCTTTGTTTTATACATCTAGCTGTCAGTGTGACATTCTTTGTTTTACACATCTAGTTGTCAGTGTGACATTCTTTGTTTTATACATCTAGCTGTCAGTGTGACATTCTTTGTTTTATACATCTAGCTGTCAGTGTGACATTCTTTGTTTTAAACATCTAGCGGTCAGTGTGACATTCTTTGTTTTATAGATCTAGCTGTCAATGTGACATTCTTTGTTTTATACCTCTAGCTGTCATTGTGACATTCTTTGTTTTAAACATATAGCTGTCAATGTGGTATTCTTTGTTTTATACATCTAGCAGTCAGAGTGACATTCTTTGTTTTTATACATCTAACTGTCAGTGTGACATTCTTTGTTTTATACATCTAGCTGTCAGTGTGACATTCTTTGTTTTTATACATCTAACTGTCAGTGTGACATTCTTTGTTTTATACATCTAGCTGTCAGTGTGGTATTCTTTGTTTTATACATCTAGCTGTCAGTGTGACATTCTTTGTTTTAAACATCTAGCTGTCATTGTGGTATTCTTTGTTTTATAAATCTAGCTGTCAGTGTGACATTCTTTGTTTTATACATCTAGCTATCAGTGTGACAGTCTTTGTTTTAAAAATCTTGCTGTCAGTGTGACATTCTTTGTTTTATACATCTAGCAGTCAGTGTGATATTCTTTGTTTTATACATCTAGCTGTCTGTGTAACATTCTTTGTTTTAAACATCTAGCTGTCCGTGTGGTATTCTTTGTTTTATACATCTAGCTGTCGGTGTGACATTTGTTGTTTTATACATCTAGCAGTCAGTGTGATATTCTTTGTTTTATACATCTAGCTGTCAGTGTGGTATTCTTTGTTTTATGCATCTAGCTGTCAGTGTAGCATTCTTTGTTTTAAGCATCTAGCTGTAAGTGTGACATTCTTTGTTTTATTCATCTAGCTGTCAGTGTGACATTCTTTGTTTTATACATCTAGCTGTCAGTGTGACATTCTTTGTTTTACACATCTAGTTGTCAGTGTGACATTCTTTGTTTTATACATCTAGCTGTCAGTGTGACATTCTTTGTTTTATACATCTAGATGTCAATGTGACATTTTTTGTTTTAAACATCTAGCGGTCAGTGTGACATTCTTTGTTTTATAGATCTAGCTGTCAATGTGACATCCTTTGTTTTATACCTATAGCTGTCAGTGTGACATTCTTTGTTTTAAACATATAGCTGTCAATGTGGTATTCTTTGTTTTATACATCTAGCAGTCAGTGTGACATTCTTTGTTTTTTTACATCTAACTGTCAGTGTGACATTCTTTGTTTTATACATCTAGCTGTCAGTGTGACATTCTTTGTTTTATACATCTAGCTGTCAGTGTGGTATTCTTTGCTTTATACATCTAGCTGTCAGTGTGACATTCTTTGTTTTAAACATCTATCTGTCAGTGTGACATTCTTTGTTTTATACATCTAGCTGTCAGTGTGACATTCTTTGTTTTAAACATCTAGCTGTCAGTGTGACATTCTTTGCTATATACATCTAGCTGTCAGTGTAACATTCTTTGTTTTATACATCTAGCTGTCAGTGTGACATTCTTTGTTTTAAACATCTAGCTGTCAGTGTTGTATTCTTTGTTTTATACATCTAGCTGTCAGTGTGACATTCTTTGTTTTATACATCTAGCCGTCAGTATGGTATTCGTTGGTTTATACATCTAGCTGTCAGTGTGACATTCTTTGTTTTATACATCTAGCAGTAAGTGTAATATTCTCTGTTTTATACATCTAGCTGTCAGTGTGACATTCTTTGTTTTATACATCTAGTTGTCAGTGTAACATTCTTTGTTTTAAACATCAAGCTGTCAGTGTGACATTCTTTGTTTTATACATCTAGCTGTCAGTGAGGTATTCTTTGTTTTATACATCTAGCAGTCAGTGTGGTATTCTTTGTTTTATACATCTAGCTGTCTGTGTAACATTCTTTGTTTTAAACATCTAGCTGTCAGTGTGGTATTCTTTGTTTTATACATCTAGCTGTCGGTGTGACATTTGTTGTTTTATACATCTAGCAGTCAGTGTGATATTCTTTGTTTTATACATCTAGCTGTCAGTGTGGTATTCTTTGTTTTATGCATCTAGCTGTCAGTGTAGCATTCTTTGTTTTAAGCATCTAGCTGTAAGTGTGACATTCTTTGTTTTATTCATCTAGCTGTCAGTGTGACATTCTTTGTTTTATACATCTAGCTGTCAGTGTGACATTCTTTGTTTTACACATCTAGTTGTCAGTGTGACATTCTTTGTTTTATACATCTAGCTGTCAGTGTGACATTCTTTGTTTTATACATCTAGCTGTCAGTGTGACATTCTTTGTTTTAAACATCTAGCGGTCAGTGTGACATTCTTTGTTTTATAGATCTAGCTGTCAATGTGACATTCTTTGTTTTATACCTCTAGCTGTCAGTGTGACATTCTTTGTTTTAAACATATAGCTGTCAATGTGGTATTCTTTGTTTTATACATCTAGCTGTCAGTGTGACATTCTTTGCTTTAAACATCTAGCTGTCATTGTGGTATTCTTTGTTTTATAAATCTAGCTGTCAGTGTGACATTCTTTGTTTTATATATCTAGCTATCAGTGTGACATTCTTTGTTTTAAAAATCTTGCTGTCAGTGTGACATTCTTTGTTTTAAACAGCTAGCTGTCAGTGTAGTATTCTTTGCTTAATACATCTAGCTGTCAGTGTGACATTCTTTGTGTTATACATCTAGCAGTCAGTGTGGTATTCTTTGTTTTATACATCTAGCTGTCTGTGTAACATTCTTTGTTTTAAACATCTAGCTGTCCGTGTGGTATTCTTTGTTTTATACATCTAGCTGTCGGTGTGACATTTGTTGTTTTATAGATCTAGCTGTCAATGTGACATTCTTTGTTTTATACCTCTAGCTGTCAGTGTGACATTCTTTGTTTTAAACATATAGCTGTCAATGTGGTATTCTTTGTTTTATACATCTAGCAGTCAGTGTGACATTCTTTGTTTTAAACATCTAGCTGTCAGTGTGGTATTCTTTGTTTTATACATCTAGCTGTCAGTGTGACATTCTTTGTTTTAAACATCTAGCTGTCATTGTGGTATTCTTTGTTTTATAAATCTAGCTCTCAGTGTGAAATTCTTTGTTTTATACATCTAGCTATCAGTGTGACATTCTTTGTTTTAAAAATCTTGCTGTCAGTGTGACATTCTCTGTTTTAAACAGCTAGCTGTCAGTGTAGTATTCTTTGCTTAATACATCTAGCTGTCAGTGTGACATTCTTTGTTTTATACATCTAGCAGTCAGTGTGGTATTCTTTGTTTTATACATCTAGCTGTCTGTGTGACATTCTTTGTTTTAAACATCTAGCTGTCAGTGTGGTATTCTTTGTTTTATACATCTAGCTGTCGGTGTGACATTTGTTGTTTTATACATCTAGCAGTCAGTGTGATATTCTTTGTTTTATACATCTAGCTGTCAGTGTGGTATTCTTTGTTTTATGCATCTAGCTGTCAGTGTAGCATTCTTTGTTTTAAGCATCTAGCTGTAAGTGTGACATTCTTTGTTTTATTCATCTAGCTGTCAGTGTGACATTCTTTGTTTTATACATCTAGCTGTCAGTGTGACATTCTTTGTTTTACACATCTAGTTGTCAGTGTGACATTCTTTGTTTTATACATCTAGCTGTCAGTGTGACATTCTTTGTTTTATACATCTAGCTGTCAGTGTGACATTCTTTGTTTTAAACATCTAGCGGTCAGTGTGACATTCTTTGTTTTATACCTCTAGCTGTCAGTGTGACATTCTTTGTTTTAAACATATAGCTGTCAATGTGGTATTCTTTGTTTTATACATCTAGCAGTCAGTGTGACATTCTTTGTTTTTATACATCTAACTGTCAGTGTGACATTCTTTGTTTTATACATCTAGCAGTCAGTGTGACATTCTTTGTTTTATACATCTAGCTGTCAGTGTGGTATTCTTTGTTTTATACATCTAGCTGTCAGTGTGACATTCTTTGTTTTAAACATCTAGCTGTCATTGTGGTATTCTTTGTTTTATACATCTAGCAGTCAGTGTGACATTCTTTGTTTTTATACATCTAACTGTCAGTGTGACATTCTTTGTTTTATACATCTAGCAGTCAGTGTGACATTCTTTGTTTTATACATCTAGCTGTCAGTGTGGTATTCTTTGTTTTATAAATCTAGCTGTCAGTGTGACATTCTTTGTTTTATACATCTAGCTATCAGTGTGACATTCTTTGTTTTAAAAATCTTGCTGTCAGTGTGACATTCTTTGTTTTAAACAGCTAGCTGTCAGTGTAGTATTCTTTGCTTAATACATCTAGCTGTCAGTGTGACATTCTTTGTTTTATACATCTAGCAGTCAGTGTGGTATTCTTTGTTTTATACATCCAGCTGTCTGTGTAACATTCTTTGTTTTAAACATCTAGCTGTCCGTGTGGTATTCTTTGTTTTATACATCTAGCTGTCGGTGTGACATTTGTTGTTTTATAGATCTAGCTGTCAATGTGACATTCTTTGTTCTATACCTCTAGCTGTCAGTGTGACATTCTTTGTTTTAAACATATAGCTGTCAATGTGGTATTCTTTGTTTTATACATCTAGCAGTCAGTGTGACATTCTTTGTTTTTATACATCTAACTGTCAGTGTGACATTCTTTGTTTTATACATCTAGCTGTCAGTGTGACATTCTTTGTTTTTATACATCTAACTGTCAGTGTGACATTCTTTGTTTTATACATCTAGCTGTCAGTGTGGTATTCTTTGTTTTATACATCTAGCTGTCAGTGTGACATTCTTTGTTTTAAACATCTAGCTGTCATTGTGGTATTCTTTGTCTTATAAATCTAGCTGTCAGTGTGACATTCTTTGTTTTATACATCTAGCTATCAGTGTGACATTCTTTGTTTTAAAAATCTTGCTGTCAGTGTGACATTCTTTGTTTTAAAAATCTTGCTGTCAGTGTGACATTCTTTGTTTTAAACATCTTGCTGTCAGTGTGACATTCTTTGTTATATACATCTAGCTGTCAGTGTAACATTCTTTGTTTTATACATCTAGCAGTCAGTGTGACATTCTTTGTTTTAAACATCTAGCTGTCAGTGTGACATTCTTTGTTTTATACATCTAGCTATCAGTGTGACATTCTTTGTTTTAAACATCTTGCTGTCAGTGTGACCTTCTTTGATTTATACATCTAGCTGTCAGTGTAACATTCTTTGTTTTATACATCTAGCTGTCAGTGTGACATTCTTTGTTTTAAACATCTAGCTGTCAGTGCAGCATTTTTTGCTTTATACATCTAGCTGTCAGTGTGACATTCTTTGTTTTAAACATCTAGCTGTCATTGTGGTATTCTTTGTTTTATAAATCTAGCTGTCAGTGTGACATCTTTGTTTTATACATATAGCAGTAAGTGTTATATTCTTTGTTTTATACATCTAGCTGTCAGTGTGACATTCTTTGTTTTAAACATCTAGCTGTCAGTGTGACATTCTTTGTTTTATACATCTAGCTGTCAGTGTTGTATTCTTTGTTTTATACATCTAGCTGTCAGTGTGACATTCTTTGTTTTAAGCATCTAACTGTCAGTGTGACATTCTTTGTTTAAAACATCTAGCTGTCAGTGTGACATTCTTTGTTTTACACATCTAGCTGTCAGTGTGACATTCTTTGCTATATACATCTAGCTGTCAGTGCAGCATTTTTTGCTTTATACATCTAGCTGTCATTGTGACATTCTTTGTTTTAAACATCTAGCTGTCATTGTGGTATTCTTTGTTTTATAAATCTAGCTGTCAGTGTGACATCTTTGTTTTATACATATAGCAGTAAGTGTTATATTCTTTGTTTTATACATCTAGCTGTCAGTGTGACATTCTTTGTTTTAAACATCTAGCTGTCAGTGTGACATTCTTTGTTTTATACATCTAGCTGTCAGTGTTGTATTCTTTGTTTTATACATCTAGCTGTCAGTGTGACATTCTTTGTTTTAAGCATCTAGTTGTCAGTGTGGTATTCTTTGTTTTATACATCTAGCTGTCAGTGTGACATTCTTTGTTTGTATACATCTAACTGTCAGTGTGACATTCTTTGTTTTATAAATCTAGCTGTCAGTGTGACATTTTATGCTTTAAACATCTAGCTGTCATTGTGGTATTCTTTGTTTTATAAATCTAGCTGTCAGTGTGACATTCTTTGTTTTAAACATCTAGCTGTCAGTGTAACATTCTTTGTTTTATACATCTAGCTGTCAGTGTGACATTATTTGGTTAAAACATCTAGCTGTCAGTGTGACATTCTTTGTTTTATACATCTAGCTGTCAGTGTGACATTCTTTGTTTTTATACATCTAACTGTCAGTGTGACATTCTTTGTTTTAAACATCTAGCTGTCAGTGTGGTATTCTTTGCTTTATACATCTAGGTGTCAGTGTGACATTCTTTGTTATAAACATCTAGCTGTCATTGTGGTATTCTTTGTTTTATAAATCTAGCTGTCAGTGTGACATTCTTTGTTTTATACATCTAGCTATCAGTGTGACATTCTTTGTTTTAAAAATCTTGCTGTCAGTGTGACATTCTTTGTTTTAAACAGCTAGCTGTCAGTGTAGTATTCTTTGCTTAATACATCTAGTTGTCAGTGTGACATTCTTTGTTTTATACATCTAGCAGTCAGTGTGGTATTCTTTGTTTTATACATCTAGCTGTCTGTGTAACATTCTTTGTTTTAAACATCTAGCTGTCTGTGTGGTATTCTTTGTTTTATACATCTAGCTGTCGGTGTGACATTTGTTGTTTTATACATCTAGCAGTCAGTGTGACATTCTTTGTTTTATACATCTAGCTGTCAGTGTAGCATTCTTTGTTTTAAGCATCTAGCTGTAAGTGTGACATTCTTTGTTTTATTCATCTAGCTGCCAGTGTGACATTCTTTGTTTTATACATCTAGCTGTCAGTGTGACATTCTTTGTTTTACACATCTAGTTGTCAGTGTGACATTCTTTGTTCTATACATCTAGCTGTCAATGTGACATTCTTTGTTTTATACATCTAGCTGTCAGTGTGACATTCTTTGTTTTTATACATCTAACTGTCAGTGTGACATTCTTTGTTTTGTACATCTAGCTGTCAGTGTGACATTCTTTGTTTTAAACATCTAGCTGTCAGTGTGGTATTCTTTTTTTTTATTGATCTAGCTGTCAGTGTGACATTCTTTGTTTTAAACATCTAACTGTCAGTGTGACATTCTTTGTTTTAAACATCTAACTGTCAGTGTGACATTCTTTGTTTTAAACATCTAGCTGTCAGTGTGACATTCTTTGCTATACACATCTAGCTGTCAGTGTAACATTCTTTGTTTTATACATCTAGCTGTCAGTGTGACATTCTTTGTTTTAAACATCTAGCTGTCAGTGTTGTATTCTTTGTTTTATACATCTAGCTGTCAGTGTGACATTCTTTGTTTTATACATCTAATCGTCAGTGTGGTATTCGTTGGTTTATACATCTAGCTGTCAGTGTGACGTTCTTTGTTTTATACATCTAGCTGTCAGTGTGACAATCTTTGTTTAATACATCTAGCTGTCAGTGTAACATTCTTTGTTTTATACATCTAGCTGTCAGTGCGACATTCTTTGTTTTATACATCTAGCTGTCAGTGTAGCATTCTTTGTTTTATACATCTAGCTGTCAGTGTGACATTCTTTGTTTTATACATCTAGCTGTCAGTGTGACATTCTATGTTTAATACATCTAGCTGTCTGTGTAACATTCTTTGTTTTATACATCTAGCTATCAGTGTGACATTCTTTGTTTTAAAAATCTTGCTGTCA
The DNA here is from genome assembly GCA_963383655.1 of Bathymodiolus septemdierum. NCBI lineage: Eukaryota > Metazoa > Mollusca > Bivalvia > Mytilida > Modiolidae > Bathymodiolus > Bathymodiolus septemdierum. The sequence continues at coordinate 82,825,745 of OY726525.1, forward strand.
GTGTGACATTCTTTGTTTTAAACAGCTAGCTGTCAGTGTAGTATTCTTTGCTTAATACATCTAGTTGTCAGTGTGACATTCTTTGTTTTATACATCTAGCAGTCAGTGTGGTATTCTTTGTTTTATACATCTAGCTGTCTGTGTAACATTCTTTGTTTTAAACATCTAGCTGTCTGTGTGGTATTCTTTGTTTTATACATCTAGCTGTCGGTGTGACATTTGTTGTTTTATACATCTAGCAGTCAGTGTGACATTCTTTGTTTTATACATCTAGCTGTCAGTGTAGCATTCTTTGTTTTAAGCATCTAGCTGTAAGTGTGACATTCTTTGTTTTATTCATCTAGCTGTCAGTGTGACATTCTTTGTTTTATACATCTAGCTGTCAGTGTGACATTCTTTGTTCTATACATCTAGCTGTCAATGTGACATTCTTTGTTTTATACCTCTAGCTGTCAGTGTGACATTCTTTGTTATAAACATCTAGCTGTCAATTTGGTATTCTTTGTTTTATACATCTAGCAGTCAGTGTGACATTCTTTATTTTTATACATCTAACTGTCAGTGTGACATTCTTTGTTTTATACATCTAGCTGTCAGTGTGACATTCTTTGTTTTTATACATCTAACTGTCAGTGTGACATTCTTTGTTTTGTACATCTAGCTGTCAGTGTGACATTCTTTGTTTTAAACATCTAGCTGTCAGTGTGGTATTCTTTTTTTTTATTGATCTAGCTGTCAGTGTGACATTCTTTGTTTTAAACATCTAACTGTCAGTGTGACATTCTTTGTTTTAAACATCTAACTGTCAGTGTGACATTCTTTGTTTTAAACATCTAGCTGTCAGTGTGACATTCTTTGCTATACACATCTAGCTGTCAGTGTAACATTCTTTGTTTTATACATCTAGCTGTCAGTGTGACATTCTTTGTTTTAAACATCTAGCTGTCAGTGTTGTATTCTTTGTTTTATACATCTAGCTGTCAGTGTGACATTCTTTGTTTTATACATCTAGTCGTCAGTGTGGTATTCGTTGGTTTATACATCTAGCTGTCAGTGTGACGGTCTTTGTTTTATACATCTAGCTGTCAGTGTGACAATCTTTGTTTAATACATCTAGCTGTCAGTGTAGCATTCTTTGTTTTATACATCTAGCTGTCAGTGTGACATTCTTTGTTTTATACATCTAGCTGTCAGTGTGACATTCTATGTTTAATACATCTAGCTGTCTGTGTAACATTCTTTGTTTTATACATCTAGCTGTCAATGTGGTATTCTTTGTTTTATACATCTAGCAGTCAGTGTGACATTCTTTGTTTTTTTACATCTAACTGTCAGTGTGACACTCTTTGTTTTATACATCTAGCTATCAGTGTGACATTCTTTGTTTTAAAAATCTTGCTGTCAGTGTGACATTCTTTGTTTTAAACAGCTAGCTGTCAGTGTAGTATTCTTTGCTTAATACATCTAGCTGTCAGTGTGACATTCTTTGTTTTATACATCTAGCAGTCAGTGTGGTATTCTTTGTTTTATACATCTAGCTGTCTGTGTAACATTCTTTGTTTTAAACATCTAGCTGTCTGTGTGGTATTCTTTGTTTTATACATCTAGCTGTCGGTGTGACATTTGTTGTTTTATACATCTAGCAGTCAGTGTGACATTCTTTGTTTTATGCATCTAGCTGTCAGTGTGGTATTCTTTGTTTTATGCATCTAGGTGTCAGTGTAGCATTCTTTGTTTTAAGCATCTAGCTGTAAGTGTGACATTCTTTATTTTATACATCTAGCTGTCAGTGTGACATTCTTTGTTTTACACATCTAGTTGTCAGTGTGACATTCTTTGTTTTATACATATAGCTGTCCGTGTGACATTCTTTGTTTTATACATCTAGTTGTCAGTGTGACATTCTTTGTTTTAAACATCTAGCGGTCAGTGTGACATTCTTTGTTTTATAGATCTAGCTGTCAATGTGACATTCTTTGTGTTATACCTCTAGCTGTCAGTGTGACATTCTTTGTTTTAAGCATCTAGCTGTCAATGTGGTATTCTTTGTTTTATACATTTAGCAGTCAGTGTGACATTCTTTGTTTTTATACATCTAACTGTCAGTGTGAAATTCTTTGTTTTATACATCTAGCTGTCAGTGTGACATTCTTTGTTTTCATACATCTAACTGTCAGTGTGACATTCTTTGTTTTATACATCTAGCTGTCAGTGTGACATTCTTTGTATTAAACATCTAGCTGTCAGTGTGGTATTCTTTTTTTATTGATCTAGCTGTCAGTGTGACATTCTTTGTTTTAAACATCTAACTGTCAGTGTGACATTCTTTGTATTAAACATCTAACTGTCAGTGTGACATTATAGCTGTCAGTGTGACATTCTTTGCTATATACATCTAGCTGTCAGTGTAACATTCTTTGTTTTATACATCTAGCTGTCAGTGTGACATTCTTTGTTTTAAACATCTAGCCGTCAGTGTGGTATTCGTTGGTTTATACATCTAGCTGTCAGTGTGACATTCTTTGTTTTATACATCTAGCTGTCAGTGTGACATTCTTTGTTTAATACATCTAGCTGTCAGTGTAACATTCTTTGTTTTATACATGTAGCTGTCAGTGCGACATTCTTTATTATATACATCTAGATGTCAGTGTAGCATTCTTTGTTTTATACATCTAGCTGTCAGTGTGACATTCTTTGTTTTATACATCTAGCTGTCAGTGTGACATTCTTTGTTTAATACATCAAGCTGTCTGTGTAACATTCTTTGTTTTATACATCTAGCTGTCAGTGCGACATTCTTTGTTTTATACATCTAGCTGTCAGTGTAGCATTCTTTGTTTTATACATCTAGCTGTCTGTGTAGCATTCTTTGTTTTATACATCTAGCTGTCAGTGTGGTATTCTTTATTTCATACATCTAGCTGTCAGTGTGACATTGTTTGCTTGATGCATATAGCTGTCAGTGTAGCATTGTTTGTTTTAAACATCTAGCTGTCTGTGCGACATTCTTTGTTTTTTACATCTAGCTGTCAGTGTGACATTCTTTGTTTTATACATCTAGCTGTCAGTGTGACATTCTTTGTTTTAAACATCTAGCGGTCAGTGTGACATTCTTTGTTTTATAGATCTAGCTGTCAATGTGACATTCTTTGTTTTATACATCTAGCTGTCAGTGTGACATTCTTTGTTTTAAACATCTAGCTGTCAATGTGGTATTCTTTGTTTTATACATCTAGCCGTCAGTGTGACATTCTTTGTTTTTATACATCTAACTGTCAGTGTGACATTCTTTTTTTTATACATCTAGCTGTCAGTGTGACATTCTTTGTTTTTATACATCTAACTGTCAGTGTGACATTCTTTGTTTTATACATCTAGCTGTCAGTGTGACATTCTTTGTTTTAAACATCTAGCTGTCGGTGTGATATTCTTTGTTTTATACATCTAGCTGTCAGTGTGACATTCTTTGTTTTAAACATCTAACTGTCAGTGTGAAATTCTTTGTTTTAAACATCTAGCTGTCAGTGTAACATTCTTTGTTTTAAACATCTAGCTGTCAGTGTGACATTCTTTGCTATATACATCTAGCTGTCAGTGTAACATTCTTTGTTTTATACATCTAGCTGTCAGTCTGACATTCTTTGTTTTAAACATTTAGCTGTCAGTGTTGTATTCTTTGCTTTATACATCTAGCTGTCGGTGTGACATTCTTTGTTTTATACATCTAGCTGTCAGTGTAACATTTTTTGTTATATACATCTAGCTGTCAGTGTAACATTCTTTGTTTTATACATCTAGCTGTTAGTGTGACATTCTTTGTTTTAAACATCTAGCTGTCAGTGTGACATTCTTTGTTTTATACATCTAGCTATCAGTGTGACATTCTTTGTTTTAAACATCTTGCTGTCAGTGTGACATTCTTTGTTTTAAACATCTAGCTGTCAGTTTAGCATTTTTTGTTTTATACATCTAGCTGTCAGTGTAACATTCTTTGTTTTATACATTTAGCTGTCAGTGTGACATTCTTTGTTTTAAAAATCTAGCTGTCAGTGCAGCATTTTTTGCTTTATACATCTAGCTGTCAGTGTGACATTCTTTGTTTTAAACATCTAGCTGTCATTGTGGTATTCTTTGTTTTATAAATCTAGCTGTCAGTGTGACATTCTTTGTTTTAAACATCTAGCTGTCATTGTGGTATTCTTTGTTTTTTAAATCTAGCTGTCAGTGTGACATTCTTTGTTTTATACATCTAGCTATCATTGTGACATTCTTTGTTTTAAAAATCTTGCTGTCAGTGTGACATTCTTTGTTTTAAACAGCTAGCTGTCAGTGTAGTATTCTTTGCTTAATACATCTAGCTGTCAGTGTGACATTCTTTGTTTTATACATCTAGCTGTCAGTGTGGTATTCTTTGTTTTATACATCTAGCTGTCTGTGTACCATTCTTTGTTTTAAACATCTAGCTGTCTGTGTGGTATTCTTTGTTTTATACATCTAGCTGTCGGTGTGACATTTGTTGTTTTATACATCTAGCAGTCAGTGTGGTATTCTTTGTTTCATACATCTAGCTGTCAGTGTGGTATTCTTTGTTTTATGCATCTAGCTGTCAGTGTAGCATTCTTTGTTTTAAGCATCTAGCTGTAAGTGTGACATTCTTTATTTTATACATCTAGCTGTCAGTGTGACATTCTTTGTTTTACACATCTAGTTGTCAGTGTGACATTCTTTGTTTTATACATATAGCTGTCCGTGTGACATTCTTTGTTTTATACATCTAGTTGTCAGTGTGACATTCTTTGTTTTAAACATCTAGCGGTCAGTGTGACATTCTTTGTTTTATAGATCTAGCTGTCAATGTGACATTCTTTGTGTTATACCTCTAGCTGTCAGTGTGACATTCTTTGTTTTAAGCATCTAGCTGTCAATGTGGTATTCTTTGTTTTATACATTTAGCAGTCAGTGTGACATTCTTTGTTTTTATACATCTAACTGTCAGTGTGAAATTCTTTGTTTTATACATCTAGCTGTCAGTGTGACATTCTTTGTTTTCATACATCTAACTGTCAGTGTGACATTCTTTGTTTTATACATCTAGCTGTCAGTGTGACATTCTTTGTATTAAACATCTAGCTGTCAGTGTGGTATTCTTTTTTTATTGATCTAGCTGTCAGTGTGACATTCTTTGTTTTAAACATCTAACTGTCAGTGTGACATTCTTTGTATTAAACATCTAACTGTCAGTGTGACATTCTAGCTGTCAGTGTGACATTCTTTGCTATATACATCTAGCTGTCAGTGTAACATTCTTTGTTTTATACATCTAGCTGTCAGTGTGACATTCTTTGTTTTAAACATCTAGCTGTCAGTGTTGTATTCTTTGTTTTATACATCTAACTGTCAGTGTGACATTCTTTGTTTTATACATCTAGCCGTCAGTGTGGTATTCGTTGGTTTATACATCTAGCTGTCAGTGTGACATTCTTTGTTTTATACATCTAGCTGTCAGTGTGACATTCTTTGTTTAATACATCTAGCTGTCAGTGTAACATTCTTTGTTTTATACATGTAGCTGTCAGTGCGACATTCTTTATTATATACATCTAGCTGTCAGTGTAGCATTCTTTGTTTTATACATCTAGCTGTCAGTGTGACATTCTTTGTTTTATACATCTAGCTGTCAGTGTGACATTCTTTGTTTAATACATCTAGCTGTCTGTGTAACATTCTTTGTTTTATACATCTAGCTGTCAGTGCGACATTCTTTGTTTTATACATCTAGCTGTCAGTGTAGCATTCTTTGTTTTATACATCTAGCTGTCTGTGTAGCATTCTTTGTTTTATACATCTAGCTGTCAGTGTGGTATTCTTTATTTCATACATCTAGCTGTCAGTGTGACATTGTTTGCTTGATGCATATAGCTGTCAGTGTAGCATTGTTTGTTTTAAACATCTAGCTGTCTGTGCGACATTCTTTGTTTTTTACATCTAGCTGTCAGTGTGACATTCTTTGTTTTATACATCTAGCTGTCAGTGTGACATTCTTTGTTTTAAACATCTAGCGGTCAGTGTGACATTCTTTGTTTTATAGATCTAGCTGTCAATGTGACATTCTTTGTTTTATACATCTAGCTGTCAGTGTGACATTCTTTGTTTTAAACATCTAGCTGTCAATGTGGTATTCTTTGTTTTATACATCTAGCCGTCAGTGTGACATTCTTTGTTTTTTTACATCTAACTGTCAGTGTGACATTCTTTTTTTTATACATCTAGCTGTCAGTGTGACATTCTTTGTTTTTATACATCTAACTGTCAGTGTGACATTCTTTGTTTTATACATCTAGCTGTCAGTGTGACATTCTTTGTTTTAAACATCTAGCTGTCGGTGTGATATTCTTTGTTTTATACATCTAGCTGTCAGTGTGACATTCTTTGTTTTAAACATCTAACTGTCAGTGTGAAATTCTTTGTTTTAAACATCTAGCTGTCAGTGTAACATTCTTTGTTTTAAACATCTAGCTGTCAGTGTGACATTCTTTGCTATATACATCTAGCTGTCAGTGTAACATTCTTTGTTTTATACATCTAGCTGTCAGTCTGACATTCTTTGTTTTAAACATTTAGCTGTCAGTGTTGTATTCTTTGCTTTATACATCTAGCTGTCGGTGTGACATTCTTTGTTTTATACATCTAGCTGTCAGTGTAACATTTTTTGTTATATACATCTAGCTGTCAGTGTAACATTCTTTGTTTTATACATCTAGCTGTTAGTGTGACATTCTTTGTTTTAAACATCTAGCTGTCAGTGTGACATTCTTTGTTTTATACATCTAGCTATCAGTGTGACATTCTTTGTTTTAAACATCTTGCTGTCAGTGTGACATTCTTTGTTTTAAACATCTAGCTGTCAGTTTAGCATTTTTTGTTTTATACATCTAGCTGTCAGTGTAACATTCTTTGTTTTATACATTTAGCTGTCAGTGTGACATTCTTTGTTTTAAAAATCTAGCTGTCAGTGCAGCATTTTTTGCTTTATACATCTAGCTGTCAGTGTGACATTCTTTGTTTTAAACATCTAGCTGTCATTGTGGTATTCTTTGTTTTATAAATCTAGCTGTTAGTGTGACATTCTTTGTTTTAAACATCTAGCTGTCATTGTGGTATTCTTTGTTTTTTAAATCTAGCTGTCAGTGTGACATTCTTTGTTTTATACATCTAGCTATCATTGTGACATTCTTTGTTTTAAAAATCTTGCTGTCAGTGTGACATTCTTTGTTTTAAACATCTAGCTGTCAGTGTGGTATTCTTTGTTTTATACATCTAGCTGTCTGTGTACCATTCTTTGTTTTAAACATCTAGCTGTCTGTGTGGTATTCTTTGTTTTATACATCTAGCTGTCGGTGTGACATTTGTTGTTTTATACATCTAGCAGTCAGTGTGGTATTCTTTGTTTCATACATCTAGCTGTCAGTGTGGTATTCTTTGTTTTATGCATCTAGCTGTCAGTGTAGCATTCTTTGTTTTAAGCATCTAGCTGTCAGTGTGACATTCTTTGTTTTATTCATCTAGCTGTCAGTGTGACATTCTTTGTTTTATACATCTAGCTGTCAGTGTGACATTCTTTGTTTTACACATCTAGTTGTCAGTGTGACATTCTTTGTTTTATACATCTAGCTGTCAGTGTGACATCCTTTGTTTTATACATCTAGCTGTCAGTGTGACATTCTTTGTTTTAAACATCTAGCGGTCAGTGTGACATTCTTTGTTTTATAGATCTAGCTGTCAATGTGACATTCCTTGTTTTATACATCTAGCTGTCAGTGTGTTCATTCTTTGTTTTAAACATCTAGCTGTCAATGTGGTATTCTTTGTTTTATACATCTAGTTGTCAGTGTGACATTCTTTGTTTTATACATCTAGCTGTCAGTGTGACATTCTTTGTTTTATACATCTAGATGTCAGTGTGACATTCTTTGTTTTAAACATCTAGCTGTCAGTGTGACATTCTTTGTTTTATAGATCTAGCTGTCAATGTGACATTCTTTGTTTTAAACATCTAGCTGTCAGTGTTGTATTCTTTGTTTTATACATCTAGCTGTCAGTGTGACATTCTTTGTTTTATACATCTAGCCGTCATTGTGGTATTCGTTGGTTTATACATCTAGCTGTCAGTGTGACATTCTTTGTTTTATACATCTAGCTGTCAGTGTGACATTCTTTGTTTAATACATCTAGCTGTCAGTGTAACATTCTTTGTTTTATACATCTAGCTGTCAGTGCGACATTCTTTGTTTTATACATCTAGCTGTCAGTGTAGCATTCTTTGTTTTATACATCTAGCTGTCAGTGTGACATTCTTTGTTTTATACATCTAGCTGTCAGTGTGACATTCTTTGTTTAATACATCTAGCTGTCTGTGTAACATTCTTTGTTTTATACATCTAGCTGTCAGTGCGACATTCTTTGTTTTATACATCTAGCTGTCAGTGTAGCATTCTTTGTTTTATACATCTAGCTGTCTGTGTAGCATTCTTTGGTTTATACATCTAACTGTCAGTGTAGCATTCTTTGTTTTATACATCTAGCTGTCTGTGTAGCATTCTTTGTTTTATACATCTAGCTGTCATTGTGGTATTCTTTGTTTTATACATCTAGCTGTCTGTGTAGCATTCTTTGTTTTATACATCTAGCTGTCAGTGTGATATTCTTTATTTTATACATCTAGCCGTCAGTGTGACATTCTTTGTTTTTTTACATCTAACTGTCAGTGTGACATTTTTTTTTATACATCTAGCTGTCAGTGTGACATTCTTTGTTTTTATACATCTAACTGTCAGTGTGACATTCTTTGTTTTATACATCTAGCTGTCAGTGTGACATTCTTTGTTTTAAACATCTAGCTGTCAGTGTGGTATTCTTTGTTTTATACATCTAGCTGTCAGTGTGACATTCTTTGTTTTAAACATCTAACTGTCAGTGTGACATTCTTTGTTTTAAACATCTAGCTGTCAGTGTAACATTCTTTGTTTTAAACATCTAGCTGTCAGTGTGACATTCTTTGCTATATACATCTAGCTGTCAGTGTAACATTCTTTGTTTTATACATCTAGCTGTCAGTCTGACATTCTTTGTTTTAAACATCTAGCTGTCAGTGTTGTATTCTTTGCTTTATACATCTAGCTGTCGGTGTGACATTCTTTGTTTTATACATCTAGCTGTCAGTGTAACATTTTTTGTTATATACATCTAGCTGTCAGTGTAACATTCTTTGTTTTATACATCTAGCTGTTAGTGTGACATTCTTTGTTTTAAACATCTAGCTGTCAGTGTGACATTCTTTGTTTTATACATCTAGCTATCAGTGTGACATTCTTTGTTTTAAACATCTTGCTGTCAGTGTGACATTCTTTGTTTTAAACATCTAGCTGTCAGTTTAGCATTTTTTGTTTGATAGATCTAGCTGTCAGTGTAACATTCTTTGTTTTATACATCTAGCTGTCAGTGTGACATTCTTTGTTTTAAACATCTAGCTGTCAGTGTGACATTCTTTGTTTTAAACATCTTGCTGTCAGTGTGACATTCTTTGTTTTAAACATCTAGCTGTCAGTTTAGCATTTTTTGTTTTATAGATCTAGCTGTCAGTGTAACATTCTTTGTTTTATACATCTAGCTGTCAGTGTGACATTCTTTGTTTTAAACATCTAGCTGTCAGTGCAGCATTTTTTGCTTTATACATCGAGCAGTCAGTGTGACATTCTTTGTTTTAAACATCTAGCTGTCATTGTGGTATTCTTTGTTTTATAAATCTAGCTGTCAGTGTGACATTCTTTGTTTTAAACATCTAGCTGTCATTGTGGTATTCTTTGTTTTATAAATCTAGCTGTCAGTGTGACATTCTTTGTTTTATACATCTAGCTATCAGTGTGACATTCTTTGTTTTAAAAATCTTGCTGTCAGTGTGACATTCTTTGTTTTAAACAGCTAGCTGTCAGTGTAGTATTCTTTGCTTAATACATCTAGCTGTCAGTGTGACATTCTTTGTTTTATACATCTAGCTGTCAGTGTGGTATTCTTTGTTTTATACATCGAGCTGTCTGTGTAACATTCTTTGTTTTAAACATCTAGCTGTCTGTGTGGTATTCTTTGTGTTATACATCTAGCTGTCGGTGTGACATTTGTTGTTTTATACATCTAGCAGTCAGTGTGACATTCTTTGTTTTATACATCTAGCTGTCAGTGTGGTATTCTTTGTTTTATACATCGAGCTGTCTGTGTAACATTCTTTGTTTTAAACATCTAGCTGTCTGTGTGGTATTCTTTGTGTTATACATCTAGCTGTCGGTGTGACATTTGTTGTTTTATACATCTAGCAGTCAGTGTGACATTCTTTGTTTTATTCATCTAGCTGTCAGTGTGACATTCTTTGTTTTATACATCTAGCTGTCAGTGTGACATTCTTTGTTTTACACATCTAGTTGTCAGTGTGACATTCTTTGTTTTATACATCTAGCTGTCAGTGTGACATTCTTTGTTTTATACATCTAGCTGTCAGTGTGACATTCTTTGTTTTAAACATCTAGCGGTCAGTGTGACATTCTTTGTTTTATAGATCTAGCTGTCAATGTGACATTCTTTGTTTTATATATCTAGCTGTCAGTGTGACATTCTTTGTTTTAAACATCTAGCTGTCAATGTGGTATTCTTTGTTTTACACATCTAGCAGTCAGTGTGACATTCTTTGTTTTCATACATCTAACTGTCAGTGTGACATTCTTTGCTTTATACATCTAGCAGTCAGTGTGACATTCTTTGTTTTATACATCTAGCTGTCAGTGTGGTATTCTTTGTTTTATACATCTAGCTGTCAGTGTGACATTCTTTGTTTTAAACATCTAACTGTCAGCGTGACATTCTTTGTTTTAAACATCTAACTGTCAGTGTGACATTCTTTGTTTTAAACATCTAGCTGTCAGTGTGACATTCTTTGCTATATACATCTAGCTGTCAGTGTAACATTCTTTGTTTAATACATCTAGCTGTCAGTGTGACATTCTTTGTTTTAAACATCTAGCTGTCAGTGTTGTATTCTTTGTTTTATACATCTAGCTGTCAGTGTGACATTCTTTGTTTTATACATCTAGCCGTCATTGTGGTATTCGTTGGTTTATACATCTAGCTGTCAGTGTGACATTCTTTGTTTTATACATCTAGCTGTCAGTGTGACATTCCTTGTTTAATACATCTAGCTGTCAGTGTAACATTCTTTGTTTTATACATCTAGCTGTCAGTGCGACATTCTTTGTTTTATACATCTAGCTGTCAGTGTAGCATTCTTTGTTTTATACATCTAGCTGTCAGTGTGACATTCTTTGTTTTATACATCTAGCTGTCAGTGTGACATTCTTTGTTTAATACATCTAGCTGTCTGTGTAACATTCTTTGTTTTATACATCTAGCTGTCAGTGCGACATTCTTTGTTTTATACATCTAGCTGTCAGTGTAGCATTCTTTGTTTTATACATCTAGCTGTCTGTGTAGCATTCTTTGGTTTATACATCTAACTGTCAGTGTAGCATTCTTTGTTTTATACATCTAGCTGTCTGTGTAGCATTCTTTGTTTTATACATCTAGCTGTCATTGTGGTATTCTTTGTTTTATACATCTAGCTGTCAGTGTGATATTCTTTATTTTATACATCTAGCTGTCAGTGTGACATTCTTTGTTTTATGCATCTAGCTGTCAGTGTAGCATTCTTTGTTTTAAACATCTAGCTGTCTCTGCGACATTCTTTGTTTTTTACATCTAGCTGTCAGTGTAGCATTCTTTGTTTTTTACATCTAGCTGTCAGTGTGACATTCTTTGTTTTATACATCTAGCTGTCAGTGTGACATTCTTTGTTTTAAACATCTAGCGGTCAGTGTGACATTCTTTGTTTTATAGATCTAGCTGTCAATGTGATATTCTTTGTTTTATACATCTAGCTGTCAGTGTGACATTCTTTGTTTTAAACATCTAGCTGTCAATGTGGTATTCTTTGTTTTATACATCTAACTGTCAGTGTGACATTCTTTGTTTTATACATCTAGCTGTCAGTGTGACATTCTTTTTTTTAAACATCTAGCTGTCAGTGTGGTATTCTTTGTTTTATACATCTAGCTGTCAGTGTGACATTCTTTGTTTAAAACATCTATCTGTCAGTGTGACATTCTTTGTTTTAAACATCTAGCTGTCAGTGTGACATTCTTTGTTTTAAACATCTAGCTGTCAGTGTGACATTCTTTGCTATATACATCTAGCTGTCAGTGTAACATTCTTTGTTTTATACATCTAGCTGTCAGTGTGACATTCTTTGTTTTAAACATCTAGCTGTCAGTGTTGTATTCTTTGTTTTATACATCTAGCTGTCAGTGTGACATTCTTTGTTTTATACATCTAGCTGTCAGTGTGGTATTCGTTGGTTTATACATCTAGCTGTCAGTGTGACATTCTTTGTTTTATACATCTAGCTGTCAGTGTAACATTTTTTGTTTTATACATCTAGCTGTCGGTGTGACATTCTTTGTTTTATACATCTAGCTGTCAGTGTGGTATTCTTTGGTTTATACATCTAGCTGTCAGTGTGACATTCTTTGTTTTATACATCTAGCTGTCAGTGTGACATTCTTTGTTTTAAACATATTGCTGTCAGTGTGACATTCTTTGTTATATACATCTAGCGGTCAGTGTAACATTCTTTGTTTTAAACATCTAGCTGTCAGTGTGACATTCTTTGTTTTATACATCTAGCTATCAGTGTGACATTCTTTGTTTTAAACATCTTGCTGTCAGTGTGACATTCTTTGTTTTAAACATCTAGCTGTCAGTGTTGTATTCTTTGTTTTATACATCTAGCTGTCAGTGTAACATTTTTTGCTTTATACATCTAGCTGTCAGTGTAACATTCTTTGTTTTATACATCTAGCTGTCAGTGTGATATTCTTTGTTTTAAACATCTAGCTGTCAGTGCAGCATTTTTTGCTTTATACATCTAGCTGTCAGTGTGACATTCTTTGTTTTAAACATCTAGCTGTCATTGTGGTATTCTTTGTTTTATAAATCTAGCTGTCAGTGTGACATTCTTTGTTTTATAAATCTAGCAGTAAGTGTAATATTCTTTGTTTTATACATCTAGCTGACAGTGTGACATTCTTTGTTTTATACATCTAGTTGTCAGTGTAGCATTCTTTGTTTTAAACATCTAGGTGTCAGTGTGACATTCTTTGTTTTATACATCTAGCTGTCAGTGTTGTATTCTTTGTTTTATACATCTAGCTGTCAGTGTGACATTCTTTGTTTGTATACATCTAACTGTCATTGTGACATTCTTTGTTTTATAAATCTAGCTGTCAGTGTGACATTCTATGCTTTAAACATCTAGCTGTCATTGTGGTATTCTTTGTTTTATAAATCTAGCTGTCAGTGTGACATTCTTTGTTTTAAACATCTAGCTGTCATTGTGGTATTCTTTGTTTTATAAATCTTGCTGTCAGTGTGGTATTCTTTGCTTTATACATCTAGCTGTCAGTGTAACATTCTTTGTTTTATACATCTAGCTGTCAGTGTGACATTGTTTGTTTTAAACATCTAGCTGTCAGTGTGACATTCTTTGTTTTATACATCTTGCTGTCAGTGTGACATTCTTTGTTTTATACATCTAGCTGTCAGTGTGACATTCTTTGTTTTTATGCATCTAACTGTCAGTGTGACATTCTTTGTTTTAAACATCTAGCTGTCAGTGTGGTATTCTTTGTTTTATGCATCTAGCTGTCAGTGTAGCATTCTTTGTTTTAAGCATCTAGCTGTAAGTGTGACATTCTTTGTTTTATACATCTAGCTGTCAGTGTGACATTCTTTGTTTTATACATCTAGCTGTCAGTGTGACATTCTTTGTTTTAAACATCTAGCGGTCAGTGTGACATTCTTTGTTTTATAGATCTAGCTGTCAATGTGACATTCTTTGTTTTATACCTCTAGCTGTCAGTGTGACATTCTTTGTTTTAAACATCTAGCTGTCAATGTGGTATTCTTTGTTTTATACATCTAGCAGTCAGTGTGACATTCTTTGTTTTTATACATCTAACTGTCAGTGTGACATTCTTTGTTTTATACATCTAGCTGTCAGTGTGACATTCTTTGTTTTTATACATCTAACTGTCAGTGTGACATTCTTTATTTGATACATCTAGCTGTCAGTGTGACATTCTTTGTTTAAAACATCTAGCTGTCAGTGTGGTATTCTTTGTTTTATACATCTAGCTGTCAGTGTGACATTCTTTGTTTTAAACATCTAACTGTCAGTGTGACATTCTTTGTTTTAAACATCTAGCTGTCAGTGTGACATTCTTTGTTTTAAACATCTAGCTGTCAGTGTGACATTCTTTGCTATATACATCTAGCTGTCAGTGTAACATTCTTTGTTTTATACATCTAGCTGTCAGTGTGACATTCTTTTTTTTAAACATCTAGCTGTCAGTGTTGTATTCTTTGTTTTATACATCTAGCTGTCAGTGTGACATTCTTTGTTTTATACATCTAGCCGTCAGTGTGGTATTCGTTGGTTTATACATCTAGCTGTCAGTGTGACATTCTTTGTGTTATACATCTAGCAGTAAGTGTAATATTCTTTGTTTTATACATCTAGCTGTCAGTGTGACATTCTTTGTTTTATACATCTAGTTGTCAGTGTAACATTCTTTGTTTTAAACATCTAGCTGTCAGTGTGACATTCTTTGTTTTATACATCTAGCTATCAGTGTGACATTCTTTGTTTTAAAAATCTTGCTGTCAGTGTGACATTCTTTGTTTTAAACAGCTAGCTGTCAGTGTAGTATTCTTTGCTTAATACATCTAGCTGTCAGTGTGACATTTTTTGTTTTATACATCTAGCAGTCAGTGTGGTTTCTTTGTTTTATACATCTAACTGTCTGTGTAACATTCTTTGTTTTAAACATCTAGCTGTCAGTGTGGTATTCTTTGTTTTATACATCTAGCTGTCGGTGTGACATTTGTTGTTTTATACATCTAGCAGTCAGTGTGATATTCTTTGTTTTATACATCTAGCTGTCAGTGTGGTATTCTTTGTTTTATGCATCTAGCTGTCAGTGTAGCATTCTTTGTTTTAAGCATCTAGCTGTAAGTGTGACATTCTTTGTTTTATACATCTAGCTGTCAGTGTGACATTCTTTGTTTTATACATCTAGCTGTCAGTGTGACATTCTTTGTTTTAAACATCTAGCGGTCAGTGTGACATTCTTTGTTTTATAGATCTAGCTGTCAATGTGACATTCTTTGTTTTATACCTCTAGCTGTCAGTGTGACATTCTTTGTTTTAAGCATATAGCTGTCAATGTGGTATTCTTTGTTTTATACATCTAGCAGTCAGTGTGACATTCTTTGTTTTTATACATCTAACTGTCAGTGTGACATTCTTTGTTTTATACATCTAGCTGTCAGTGTGACATTCTTTGTTTTTATACATCTAACTGTCAGTGTGACATTCTTTATTTGATACATCTAGCTGTCAGTGTGACATTCTTTGTTTAAAACATCTAGCTGTCAGTGTGGTATTCTTTGTTTTATACATCTAGCTGTCAGTGTGACATTCTTTGTTTTAAACATCTAACTGTCAGTGTGACATTCTTTGTTTTAAACATCTAGCTGTCAGTGTGACATTCTTTGTTTTAAACATCTAGCTGTCAGTGTGACATTATTTGCTATATACATCTAGCTGTCAGTGTAACATTCTTTGTTTTATACATCTAGCTGTCAGTGTGACATTCTTTTTTTTTAACATCTAGCTGTCAGTGTTGTATTCTTTGTTTTATACATCTAGCTGTCAGTGTGACATTCTTTGTTTTATACATCTAGCCGTCAGTGTGGTATTCGTTGGTTTATACATCTAGCTGTCAGTGTGACATTCTTTGTGTTATACATCTAGCAGTAAGTGTAATATTCTTTGTTTTATACATCTAGCTGTCAGTGTGACATTCTTTGTTTTATACATCTAGTTGTCAGTGTAACATTCTTTGTTTTAAACATCTAGCTGTCAGTGTGACATTCTTTGTTTTATACATCTAGCTGTCAGTGTTGTATTCTTTGTTTTATACATCTAGCTGTCAGTGTGACATTCTTTGTTTTAAGCATCTAGTTGTCAGTGTGGTATTCTTTGTTTTATACATCTAGCTGTCAGTGTGACATTCTTTGTTTGTATACAACTAACTGTCAGTGTGACATTCTTTGTTTTATAAATCTAGCTGTCAGTGTGACATTCTATGCTTTAAACATCTAGCTGTCATTGTGGTATTCTTTGTTTTATAAATCTAGCTGTCAGTGTGACATTCTTTGTTTTAAACATCTAGCTGTCATTGTGGTATTCTTTGTTTTATAAATTTAGCCGTCAGTGTGACATTCTTTGTTTTATACATCTAGCTGTCAGTGTGACATTCTTTGTTTTATACATCTAGCTGTCAGTGTGACATTCTTTGTTTTTATACATCTAACTGTCAGTGTGACATTCTTTGTTTTAAACATCTAGCTGTCAGTGTGGTATTCTTTGTTTTATACATCTAGCTGTCAGTGTGACATTCTTTGTCTTAAACATCTAGCTGTCATTGTGGTATTCTTTGTTTTATAAATCTAGCTGTCAGTGTGACATTCTTTGTTTTATACATCTAGCTATCAGTGTGACATTCTTTGTTTTAAAAATCTTGCTGTCAGTGTGACATTCTTTGTTTTAAACAGCTAGCTGTCAGTGTAGTATTCTTTGCTTAATACATCTAGCTGTCAGTGTGACATTCTTTGTTTTATACATCTAGCAGTCAGTGTGGTATTCTTTGTTTTATACATCTAGCTGTCTGTGTAACATTCTTTGTTTTAAACATCTAGCTGTCAGTGTGGTATTCTTTGTTTTATACATCTAGCTGTCGGTGTGACATTTGTTGTTTTATACATCTAGCAGTCAGTGTGATATTCTTTGTTTTATACATCTAGCTGTCAGTGTGGTATTCTTTGTTTTATGCATCTAGCTGTCAGTGTAGCATTCTTTGTTTTAAGCATCTAGCTGTAAGTGTGACATTCTTTGTTTTATTCATCTAGCTGTCAGTGTGACATTCTTTGTGTTATACATCTAGCTGTCAGTGTGACATTCTTTGTTTTACACATCTAGTTGTCAGTGTGACATTCTTTGTTTTATACATCTAGCTGTCAGTGTGACATTCTTTGTTTTAAACATCTAGCGGTCAGTGTGACATTCTTTGTTTTATAGATCTAGCTGTCAATGTGACATTCTTTGTTTTATACCTCTAGCTGTCAGTGTGACATTCTTTGTTTTAAACATATAGCTGTCAATGTGGTATTCTTTGTTTTATACATCTAGCTGTCAGTGTGACATTCTTTGCTTTAAACATCTAGCTGTCATTGTGGTATTCTTTGTTTTATAAATCTAGCTGTCAGTGTGACATTCTTTGTTTTATATATCTAGCTATCAGTGTGACATTCTTTGTTTTAAAAATCTTGCTGTCAGTGTGACATTCTTTGTTTTAAACAGCTAGCTGTCAGTGTAGTATTCTTTGCTTAATACATCTAGCTGTCAGTGTGACATTCTTTGTGTTATACATCTAGCAGTCAGTGTGGTATTCTTTGTTTTATACATCTAGCTGTCTGTGTAACATTCTTTGTTTTAAACATCTAGCTGTCCGTGTGGTATTCTTTGTTTTATACATCTAGCTGTCGGTGTGACATTTGTTGTTTTATAGATCTAGCTGTCAATGTGACATTCTTTGTTTTATACCTCTAGCTGTCAGTGTGACATTCTTTGTTTTAAACATATAGCTGTCAATGTGGTATTCTTTGTTTTATACATCTAGCAGTCAGTGTGACATTCTTTGTTTTAAACATCTAGCTGTCAGTGTGGTATTCTTTGTTTTATACATCTAGCTGTCAGTGTGACATTCTTTGTTTTAAACATCTAGCTGTCATTGTGGTATTCTTTGTTTTATAAATCTAGCTCTCAGTGTGAAATTCTTTGTTTTATACATCTAGCTATCAGTGTGACATTCTTTGTTTTAAAAATCTTGCTGTCAGTGTGACATTCTCTGTTTTAAACAGCTAGCTGTCAGTGTAGTATTCTTTGCTTAATACATCTAGCTGTCAGTGTGACATTCTTTGTTTTATACATCTAGCAGTCAGTGTGGTATTCTTTGTTTTATACATCTAGCTGTCTGTGTGACATTCTTTGTTTTAAACATCTAGCTGTCAGTGTGGTATTCTTTGTTTTATACATCTAGCTGTCGGTGTGACATTTGTTGTTTTATACATCTAGCAGTCAGTGTGATATTCTTTGTTTTATACATCTAGCTGTCAGTGTGGTATTCTTTGTTTTATGCATCTAGCTGTCAGTGTAGCATTCTTTGTTTTAAGCATCTAGCTGTAAGTGTGACATTCTTTGTTTTATTCATCTAGCTGTCAGTGTGACATTCTTTGTTTTATACATCTAGCTGTCAGTGTGACATTCTTTGTTTTACACATCTAGTTGTCAGTGTGACATTCTTTGTTTTATACATCTAGCTGTCAGTGTGACATTCTTTGTTTTATACATCTAGCTGTCAGTGTGACATTCTTTGTTTTAAACATCTAGCGGTCAGTGTGACATTCTTTGTTTTATACCTCTAGCTGTCAGTGTGACATTCTTTGTTTTAAACATATAGCTGTCAATGTGGTATTCTTTGTTTTATACATCTAGCAGTCAGTGTGACATTCTTTGTTTTTATACATCTAACTGTCAGTGTGACATTCTTTGTTTTATACATCTAGCAGTCAGTGTGACATTCTTTGTTTTATACATCTAGCTGTCAGTGTGGTATTCTTTGTTTTATACATCTAGCTGTCAGTGTGACATTCTTTGTTTTAAACATCTAGCTGTCATTGTGGTATTCTTTGTTTTATACATCTAGCAGTCAGTGTGACATTCTTTGTTTTTATACATCTAACTGTCAGTGTGACATTCTTTGTTTTATACATCTAGCAGTCAGTGTGACATTCTTTGTTTTATACATCTAGCTGTCAGTGTGGTATTCTTTGTTTTATAAATCTAGCTGTCAGTGTGACATTCTTTGTTTTATACATCTAGCTATCAGTGTGACATTCTTTGTTTTAAAAATCTTGCTGTCAGTGTGACATTCTTTGTTTTAAACAGCTAGCTGTCAGTGTAGTATTCTTTGCTTAATACATCTAGCTGTCAGTGTGACATTCTTTGTTTTATACATCTAGCAGTCAGTGTGGTATTCTTTGTTTTATACATCCAGCTGTCTGTGTAACATTCTTTGTTTTAAACATCTAGCTGTCCGTGTGGTATTCTTTGTTTTATACATCTAGCTGTCGGTGTGACATTTGTTGTTTTATAGATCTAGCTGTCAATGTGACATTCTTTGTTTTATACCTCTAGCTGTCAGTGTGACATTCTTTGTTTTAAACATATAGCTGTCAATGTGGTATTCTTTGTTTTATACATCTAGCAGTCAGTGTGACATTCTTTGTTTTTATACATCTAACTGTCAGTGTGACATTCTTTGTTTTATACATCTAGCTGTCAGTGTGACATTCTTTGTTTTCATACATCTAACTGTCAGTGTGACATTCTTTGTTTTATACATCTAGCTGTCAGTGTGGTATTCTTTGTTTTATACATCTAGCTGTCAGTGTGACATTCTTTGTTTTAAACATCTAGCTGTCATTGTGGTATTCTTTGTCTTATAAATCTAGCTGTCAGTGTGACATTCTTTGTTTTATACATCTAGCTATCAGTGTGACATTCTTTGTTTTAAAAATCTTGCTGTCAGTGTGACATTCTTTGTTTTAAACAGCTAGCTGTCAGTGTAGTATTCTTTGCTTAATACATCTAGCTGTCAGTGTGACATTCTTTGTTTTATACATCTAGCAGTCAGTGTGGTATTCTTTGTTTTATACATCTAGCAGTCAGTGTGACATTCTTTGTTTTTATACATCTAACTGTCAGTGTGACATTCTTTGTTTTATACATCTAGCTGTCAGTGTGACATTCTTTGTTTTTATACATCTAACTGTCAGTGTGACATTCTTTGTTTTATACATCTAGCTGTCAGTGTGGTATTCTTTGTTTTATACATCTAGCTGTCAGTGTGACATTCTTTGTTTCAAACATCTAGCTGTCATTGTGGTATTCTTTGTTTTAAAAATCTTGCTGTCAGTGTGACATTCTTTGTTTTAAACATCTAGCTGTCCGTGTGGTATTCTTTGTTTTATACATCTAGCTGTCGGTGTGACATTTGTTGTTTTATACATCTAGCAGTCAGTGTGATATTCTTTGTTTTATACATCTAGCTGTCAGTGTAGTATTCTTTGCTTAATACATCTAGCAGTCAGTGTGACATTCTTTGTTTTATACATCTAGCAGTCAGTGTGGTATTCTTTGTTTTATACATCTAGCTGTCTGTGTAACATTCTTTGTTTTAAACATCTAGCTGTCAGTGTGGTATTCTTTGTTTTATACATCTAGCTGTCGGTGTGACATTTGTTGTTTTATACATCTAGCAGTCAGTGTGATATTCTTTGTTTTATACATCTAGCTGTCAGTGTGGTATTCTTTGTTTTATGCATCTAGCTGTCAGTGTAGCATTCTTTGTTTTAAGCATCTAGCTGTAAGTGTGACATTCTTTGTTTTATTCATCTAGCTGTCAGTGTGACATTCTTTGTTTTATACATCTAGCTGTCAGTGTGACATTCTTTGTTTTACACATCTAGTTGTCAGTGTGACATTCTTTGTTTTATACATCTAGCTGTCAGTGTGACATTCTTTGTTTTATACATCTAGCTGTCAGTGTGACATTCTTTGTTTTAAACATCTAGCGGTCAGTGTGACATTCTTTGTTTTATAGATCTAGCTGTCAATGTGACATTCTTTGTTTTATACCTCTAGCTGTCATTGTGACATTCTTTGTTTTAAACATATAGCTGTCAATGTGGTATTCTTTGTTTTATACATCTAGCAGTCAGAGTGACATTCTTTGTTTTTATACATCTAACTGTCAGTGTGACATTCTTTGTTTTATACATCTAGCTGTCAGTGTGACATTCTTTGTTTTTATACATCTAACTGTCAGTGTGACATTCTTTGTTTTATACATCTAGCTGTCAGTGTGGTATTCTTTGTTTTATACATCTAGCTGTCAGTGTGACATTCTTTGTTTTAAACATCTAGCTGTCATTGTGGTATTCTTTGTTTTATAAATCTAGCTGTCAGTGTGACATTCTTTGTTTTATACATCTAGCTATCAGTGTGACAGTCTTTGTTTTAAAAATCTTGCTGTCAGTGTGACATTCTTTGTTTTATACATCTAGCAGTCAGTGTGATATTCTTTGTTTTATACATCTAGCTGTCTGTGTAACATTCTTTGTTTTAAACATCTAGCTGTCCGTGTGGTATTCTTTGTTTTATACATCTAGCTGTCGGTGTGACATTTGTTGTTTTATACATCTAGCAGTCAGTGTGATATTCTTTGTTTTATACATCTAGCTGTCAGTGTGGTATTCTTTGTTTTATGCATCTAGCTGTCAGTGTAGCATTCTTTGTTTTAAGCATCTAGCTGTAAGTGTGACATTCTTTGTTTTATTCATCTAGCTGTCAGTGTGACATTCTTTGTTTTATACATCTAGCTGTCAGTGTGACATTCTTTGTTTTACACATCTAGTTGTCAGTGTGACATTCTTTGTTTTATACATCTAGCTGTCAGTGTGACATTCTTTGTTTTATACATCTAGATGTCAATGTGACATTTTTTGTTTTAAACATCTAGCGGTCAGTGTGACATTCTTTGTTTTATAGATCTAGCTGTCAATGTGACATCCTTTGTTTTATACCTATAGCTGTCAGTGTGACATTCTTTGTTTTAAACATATAGCTGTCAATGTGGTATTCTTTGTTTTATACATCTAGCAGTCAGTGTGACATTCTTTGTTTTTTTACATCTAACTGTCAGTGTGACATTCTTTGTTTTATACATCTAGCTGTCAGTGTGACATTCTTTGTTTTATACATCTAGCTGTCAGTGTGGTATTCTTTGCTTTATACATCTAGCTGTCAGTGTGACATTCTTTGTTTTAAACATCTATCTGTCAGTGTGACATTCTTTGTTTTATACATCTAGCTGTCAGTGTGACATTCTTTGTTTTAAACATCTAGCTGTCAGTGTGACATTCTTTGCTATATACATCTAGCTGTCAGTGTAACATTCTTTGTTTTATACATCTAGCTGTCAGTGTGACATTCTTTGTTTTAAACATCTAGCTGTCAGTGTTGTATTCTTTGTTTTATACATCTAGCTGTCAGTGTGACATTCTTTGTTTTATACATCTAGCCGTCAGTATGGTATTCGTTGGTTTATACATCTAGCTGTCAGTGTGACATTCTTTGTTTTATACATCTAGCAGTAAGTGTAATATTCTCTGTTTTATACATCTAGCTGTCAGTGTGACATTCTTTGTTTTATACATCTAGTTGTCAGTGTAACATTCTTTGTTTTAAACATCAAGCTGTCAGTGTGACATTCTTTGTTTTATACATCTAGCTGTCAGTGAGGTATTCTTTGTTTTATACATCTAGCAGTCAGTGTGGTATTCTTTGTTTTATACATCTAGCTGTCTGTGTAACATTCTTTGTTTTAAACATCTAGCTGTCAGTGTGGTATTCTTTGTTTTATACATCTAGCTGTCGGTGTGACATTTGTTGTTTTATACATCTAGCAGTCAGTGTGATATTCTTTGTTTTATACATCTAGCTGTCAGTGTGGTATTCTTTGTTTTATGCATCTAGCTGTCAGTGTAGCATTCTTTGTTTTAAGCATCTAGCTGTAAGTGTGACATTCTTTGTTTTATTCATCTAGCTGTCAGTGTGACATTCTTTGTTTTATACATCTAGCTGTCAGTGTGACATTCTTTGTTTTACACATCTAGTTGTCAGTGTGACATTCTTTGTTTTATACATCTAGCTGTCAGTGTGACATTCTTTGTTTTATACATCTAGCTGTCAGTGTGACATTCTTTGTTTTAAACATCTAGCGGTCAGTGTGACATTCTTTGTTTTATAGATCTAGCTGTCAATGTGACATTCTTTGTTTTATACCTCTAGCTGTCAGTGTGACATTCTTTGTTTTAAACATATAGCTGTCAATGTGGTATTCTTTGTTTTATACATCTAGCTGTCAGTGTGACATTCTTTGCTTTAAACATCTAGCTGTCATTGTGGTATTCTTTGTTTTATAAATCTAGCTGTCAGTGTGACATTCTTTGTTTTATATATCTAGCTATCAGTGTGACATTCTTTGTTTTAAAAATCTTGCTGTCAGTGTGACATTCTTTGTTTTAAACAGCTAGCTGTCAGTGTAGTATTCTTTGCTTAATACATCTAGCTGTCAGTGTGACATTCTTTGTGTTATACATCTAGCAGTCAGTGTGGTATTCTTTGTTTTATACATCTAGCTGTCTGTGTAACATTCTTTGTTTTAAACATCTAGCTGTCCGTGTGGTATTCTTTGTTTTATACATCTAGCTGTCGGTGTGACATTTGTTGTTTTATAGATCTAGCTGTCAATGTGACATTCTTTGTTTTATACCTCTAGCTGTCAGTGTGACATTCTTTGTTTTAAACATATAGCTGTCAATGTGGTATTCTTTGTTTTATACATCTAGCAGTCAGTGTGACATTCTTTGTTTTAAACATCTAGCTGTCAGTGTGGTATTCTTTGTTTTATACATCTAGCTGTCAGTGTGACATTCTTTGTTTTAAACATCTAGCTGTCATTGTGGTATTCTTTGTTTTATAAATCTAGCTCTCAGTGTGAAATTCTTTGTTTTATACATCTAGCTATCAGTGTGACATTCTTTGTTTTAAAAATCTTGCTGTCAGTGTGACATTCTCTGTTTTAAACAGCTAGCTGTCAGTGTAGTATTCTTTGCTTAATACATCTAGCTGTCAGTGTGACATTCTTTGTTTTATACATCTAGCAGTCAGTGTGGTATTCTTTGTTTTATACATCTAGCTGTCTGTGTGACATTCTTTGTTTTAAACATCTAGCTGTCAGTGTGGTATTCTTTGTTTTATACATCTAGCTGTCGGTGTGACATTTGTTGTTTTATACATCTAGCAGTCAGTGTGATATTCTTTGTTTTATACATCTAGCTGTCAGTGTGGTATTCTTTGTTTTATGCATCTAGCTGTCAGTGTAGCATTCTTTGTTTTAAGCATCTAGCTGTAAGTGTGACATTCTTTGTTTTATTCATCTAGCTGTCAGTGTGACATTCTTTGTTTTATACATCTAGCTGTCAGTGTGACATTCTTTGTTTTACACATCTAGTTGTCAGTGTGACATTCTTTGTTTTATACATCTAGCTGTCAGTGTGACATTCTTTGTTTTATACATCTAGCTGTCAGTGTGACATTCTTTGTTTTAAACATCTAGCGGTCAGTGTGACATTCTTTGTTTTATACCTCTAGCTGTCAGTGTGACATTCTTTGTTTTAAACATATAGCTGTCAATGTGGTATTCTTTGTTTTATACATCTAGCAGTCAGTGTGACATTCTTTGTTTTTATACATCTAACTGTCAGTGTGACATTCTTTGTTTTATACATCTAGCAGTCAGTGTGACATTCTTTGTTTTATACATCTAGCTGTCAGTGTGGTATTCTTTGTTTTATACATCTAGCTGTCAGTGTGACATTCTTTGTTTTAAACATCTAGCTGTCATTGTGGTATTCTTTGTTTTATACATCTAGCAGTCAGTGTGACATTCTTTGTTTTTATACATCTAACTGTCAGTGTGACATTCTTTGTTTTATACATCTAGCAGTCAGTGTGACATTCTTTGTTTTATACATCTAGCTGTCAGTGTGGTATTCTTTGTTTTATAAATCTAGCTGTCAGTGTGACATTCTTTGTTTTATACATCTAGCTATCAGTGTGACATTCTTTGTTTTAAAAATCTTGCTGTCAGTGTGACATTCTTTGTTTTAAACAGCTAGCTGTCAGTGTAGTATTCTTTGCTTAATACATCTAGCTGTCAGTGTGACATTCTTTGTTTTATACATCTAGCAGTCAGTGTGGTATTCTTTGTTTTATACATCCAGCTGTCTGTGTAACATTCTTTGTTTTAAACATCTAGCTGTCCGTGTGGTATTCTTTGTTTTATACATCTAGCTGTCGGTGTGACATTTGTTGTTTTATAGATCTAGCTGTCAATGTGACATTCTTTGTTCTATACCTCTAGCTGTCAGTGTGACATTCTTTGTTTTAAACATATAGCTGTCAATGTGGTATTCTTTGTTTTATACATCTAGCAGTCAGTGTGACATTCTTTGTTTTTATACATCTAACTGTCAGTGTGACATTCTTTGTTTTATACATCTAGCTGTCAGTGTGACATTCTTTGTTTTTATACATCTAACTGTCAGTGTGACATTCTTTGTTTTATACATCTAGCTGTCAGTGTGGTATTCTTTGTTTTATACATCTAGCTGTCAGTGTGACATTCTTTGTTTTAAACATCTAGCTGTCATTGTGGTATTCTTTGTCTTATAAATCTAGCTGTCAGTGTGACATTCTTTGTTTTATACATCTAGCTATCAGTGTGACATTCTTTGTTTTAAAAATCTTGCTGTCAGTGTGACATTCTTTGTTTTAAACAGCTAGCTGTCAGTGTAGTATTCTTTGCTTAATACATCTAGCTGTCAGTGTGACATTCTTTGTTTTATACATCTAGCAGTCAGTGTGGTATTCTTTGTTTTATACATCTAGCAGTCAGTGTGACATTCTTTGTTTTTATACATCTAACTGTCAGTGTGACATTCTTTGTTTTATACATCTAGCTGTCAGTGTGACATTCTTTGTTTTTATACATCTAACTGTCAGTGTGACATTCTTTGTTTTATACATCTAGCTGTCAGTGTGGTATTCTTTGTTTTATACATCTAGCTGTCAGTGTGACATTCTTTGTTTCAAACATCTAGCTGTCATTGTGGTATTCTTTGTTTTAAAATCTTGCTGTCAGTGTGACATTCTTTGTTTTAAACATCTAGCTGTCCGTGTGGTATTCTTTGTTTTATACATCTAGCTGTCGTGTGACATTTGTTGTTTTATACATCTAGCAGTCAGTGTGATATTCTTTGTTTTATACATCTAGCTGTCAGTGTAGTATTCTTTGCTTAATACATCTAGCAGTCAGTGTGACATTCTTTGTTTTATACATCTAGCAGTCAGTGTGGTATTCTTTGTTTTATACATCTAGCTGTCTGTGTAACATTCTTTGTTTTAAACATCTAGCTGTCAGTGTGGTATTCTTTGTTTTATACATCTAGCTGTCGGTGTGACATTTGTTGTTTTATACATCTAGCAGTCAGTGTGATATTCTTTGTTTTATACATCTAGCTGTCAGTGTGGTATTCTTTGTTTTATGCATCTAGCTGTCAGTGTAGCATTCTTTGTTTTAAGCATCTAGCTGTAAGTGTGACATTCTTTGTTTTATTCATCTAGCTGTCAGTGTGACATTCTTTGTTTTATACATCTAACTGTCAGTGTGACATTCTTTGTTTTACACATCTAGTTGTCAGTGTGAATTCTTTGTTTTATACATCTAGCTGTCAGTGTGACATTCTTTGTTTTATACATCTAGCTGTCAGTGTGACATTCTTTGTTTTAAACATCTAGCGGTCAGTGTGACATTCTTTGTTTTATAGATCTAGCTGTCAATGTGACATTCTTTGTTTTATACCTCTAGCTGTCATTGTGACATTCTTTGTTTTAAACATATAGCTGTCAATGTGGTATTCTTTGTTTTATACATCTAGCAGTCAGAGTGACATTCTTTGTTTTTATACATCTAACTGTCAGTGTGACATTCTTTGTTTTATACATCTAGCTGTCAGTGTGACATTCTTTGTTTTTATACATCTAACTGTCAGTGTGACATTCTTTGTTTTATACATCTAGCTGTCAGTGTGGTATTCTTTGTTTTATACATCTAGCTGTCAGTGTGACATTCTTTGTTTTAAACATCTAGCTGTCATTGTGGTATTCTTTGTTTTATAAATCTAGCTGTCAGTGTGACATTCTTTGTTTTATACATCTAGCTATCAGTGTGACAGTCTTTGTTTTAAAAATCTTGCTGTCAGTGTGACATTCTTTGTTTTAAACAGCTAGCTGTCAGTGTAGTATTCTTTGCTTAATACATCTAGCTGTCAGTGTGACATTCTTTGTTTTATACATCTAGCAGTCAGTGTGATATTCTTTGTTTTATACATCTAGCTGTCTGTGTAACATTCTTTGTTTTAAACATCTAGCTGTCCGTGTGGTATTCTTTGTTTTATACATCTAGCTGTCGGTGTGACACTTGTTGTTTTATACATCTAGCAGTCAGTGTGATATTCTTTGTTTTATACATCTAGCTGTCAGTGTGGTATTCTTTGTTTTATGCATCTAGCTGTCAGTGTAGCATTCTTTGTTTTAAGCATCTAGCTGTAAGTGTGACATTCTTTGTTTTATTCATCTAGCTGTCAGTGTGACATTCTTTGTTTTATACATCTAGCTGTCAGTGTGACATTCTTTGTTTTACACATCTAGTTGTCAGTGTGACATTCTTTGTTTTATACATCTAGCTGTCAGTGTGACATTCTTTGTTTTATACATCTAGCTGTCAATGTGACATTTTTTGTTTTAAACATCTAGCGGTCAGTGTGACATTCTTTGTTTTATAGATCTAGCTGTCAATGTGACATCCTTTGTTTTATACCTATAGCTGTCAGTGTGACATTCTTTGTTTTAAACATATAGCTGTCAATGTGGTATTCTTTGTTTTATACATCTAGCAGTCAGTGTGACATTCTTTGTTTTTTTACATCTAACTGTCAGTGTGACATTCTTTGTTTTATACATCTAGCTGTCAGTGTGACATTCTTTGTTTTTATACATCTTACTGTCAGTGTGACATTCTTTGTTTTATACATCTAGCTGTCAGTGTGGTATTCTTTGCTTTATACATCTAGCTGTCAGTGTGACATTCTTTGTTTTAAACATCTATCTGTCAGTGTGACATTCTTTGTTTTATACATCTAGCTGTCAGTGTGACATTCTTTGTTTTAAACATCTAGCTGTCAGTGTGACATTCTTTGCTATATACATCTAGCTGTCAGTGTAACATTCTTTGTTTTATACATCTAGCTGTCAGTGTGACATTCTTTGTTTTAAACATCTAGCTGTCAGTGTTGTATTCTTTGTTTTATACATCTAGCTGTCAGTGTGACATTCTTTGTTTTATACATCTAGCCGTCAGTATGGTATTCGTTGGTTTATACATCTAGCTGTCAGTGTGACATTCTTTGTTTTATACATCTAGCAGTAAGTGTAATATTCTCTGTTTTATACATCTAGCTGTCAGTGTGACATTCTTTGTTTTATACATCTAGTTGTCAGTGTAACATTCTTTGTTTTAAACATCAAGCTGTCAGTGTGACATTCTTTGTTTTATACATCTAGCTGTCAGTGAGGTATTCTTTGTTTTATACATCTAGCTGTCAGTGTGACATTCTTTGTTTTAAGCATCTAGTTGTCAGTGTGGTATTCTTTGTTTTATACATCTAGCTGTCAGTGTGACATTCTTTGTTTGTATACATCTAGCTGTCAGTGTGACATTCTTTGTTTTACACATCTAGTTGTCAGTGTGACATTCTTTGTTTTATACATCTAGCTGTCAGTGTGACATTCTTTGTTTTATACATCTAGCTGTCAGTGTGACATTCTTTGTTTTAAACATCTAGCGGTCAGTGTGACATTCTTTGTTTTATAGATCTAGCTGTCAATGTGACATTCTTTGTTTTATTCCTCTAGCTGTCAGTGTGACATTCTTTGTTTTAAACATATAGCTGTCAATGTGGTATTCTTTGTTTTATACATCTAGCAGTCAGTGTGACATTCTTTGTTTTTATACATCTAACTGTCAGTGTGACATTCTTTGCTTTATACATCTAGCTGTCAGTGTGACATTCTTTGTTTTTATACATCTAACTGTCAGTGTGACATTCTTTGTTTTATACATCTAGCTGTCAGTGTGGTATTCTTTGTTTTATACATCTAGCTGTCAGTGTGACATTCTTTGTTTTAAACATCTAGCTGTCATTGTGGTATTCTTTGTTTTATAAATCTAGCTGTCAGTGTGACATTCTTTGTTTTATACATCTAGCTATCAGTGTGACAGTCTTTGTTTTAAAAATCTTGCTGTCAGTGTGACATTCTTTGTTTTAAACAGCTAGCTGTCAGTGTGGTATTCTTTGCTTAATACATCTAGCTGTCAGTGTGACATTCTTTGTTTTATACATCTAGCAGTCAGTGTGGTATTCTTTGTTTTATACATCTAGCTGTCTGTGTAACATTCTTTGTTTTAAACATCTAGCTGTCCGTGTGGTATTCTTTGTTTTATACATCTAGCTGTCGGTGTGACATTTGTTGTTTTATACATCTAGCAGTCAGTGTGATATTCTTTGTTTTATACATCTAGCTGTCAGTGTGGTATTCTTTGTTTTATGCATCTAGCTGTCAGTGTAGCATTCTTTGTTTTAAGCATCTAGCTGTAAGTGTGACATTCTTTGGTTTATTCATCTAGCTGTCAGTGTGACATTATTTGTTTTATACATCTAGCTGTCAGTGTGACATTCTTTGTTTTACACATCTAGTTGTCAGTGTGACATTCTTTGTTTTAAACATCTAGCGGTCAGTGTGACATTCTTTGTTTTATAGATCTAGCTGTCAATGTGACATTCTTTGTTTTAAACATCTAGCTGTCATTGTGGTATTCTTTGTTTTATAAATCTAGCTGTCAGTGTGACATTCTTTGTTTTATACATCTAGCTATCAGTGTGACAGTCTTTGTTTTAAAAATCTTGCTGTCAGTGTGACATTCTTTGTTTTAAACAGCTAGCTGTCAGTGTAGTATTCTTTGCTTAATACATCTAGCTGTCAGTGTGACATTCTTTGTTTTATACATCTAGCAGTCAGTGTGATATTCTTTGTTTTATACATCTAGCTGTCTGTGTAACATTCTTTGTTTTAAACATCTAGCTGTCCGTGTGGTATTCTTTGTTTTATACATCTAGCTGTCGGTGTGACATTTGTTGTTTTATACATCTAGCAGTCAGTGTGATATTCTTTGTTTTATACATCTAGCTGTCAGTGTGGTATTCTTTGTTTTATGCATCTAGCTGTCAGTGTAGCATTCTTTGTTTTAAGCATCTAGCTGTAAGTGTGACATTCTTTGTTTTATTCATCTAGCTGTCAGTGTGACATTCTTTGTTTTATACATCTAGCTGTCAGTGTGACATTCTTTGTTTTACACATCTAGTTGTCAGTGTGACATTCTTTGTTTTATACATCTAGCTGTCAGTGTGACATTCTTTGTTTTATACATCTAGCTGTCAATGTGACATTTTTTGTTTTAAACATCTAGCGGTCAGTGTGACATTCTTTGTTTTATAGATCTAGCTGTCAATGTGACATCCTTTGTTTTATACCTATAGCTGTCAGTGTGACATTCTTTGTTTTAAACATATAGCTGTCAATGTGGTATTCTTTGTTTTATACATCTAGCAGTCAGTGTGACATTCTTTGTTTTTTTACATCTAACTGTCAGTGTGACATTCTTTGTTTTATACATCTAGCTGTCAGTGTGACATTCTTTGTTTTTATACATCTTACTGTCAGTGTGACATTCTTTGTTTTATACATCTAGCTGTCAGTGTGGTATTCTTTGCTTTATACATCTAGCTGTCAGTGTGACATTCTTTGTTTTAAACATCTATCTGTCAGTGTGACATTCTTTGTTTTATACATCTAGCTGTCAGTGTGACATTCTTTGTTTTAAACATCTAGCTGTCAGTGTGACATTCTTTGCTATATACATCTAGCTGTCAGTGTAACATTCTTTGTTTTATACATCTAGCTGTCAGTGTGACATTCTTTGTTTTAAACATCTAGCTGTCAGTGTTGTATTCTTTGTTTTATACATCTAGCTGTCAGTGTGACATTCTTTGTTTTATACATCTAGCCGTCAGTATGGTATTCGTTGGTTTATACATCTAGCTGTCAGTGTGACATTCTTTGTTTTATACATCTAGCAGTAAGTGTAATATTCTCTGTTTTATACATCTAGCTGTCAGTGTGACATTCTTTGTTTTATACATCTAGTTGTCAGTGTAACATTCTTTGTTTTAAACATCAAGCTGTCAGTGTGACATTCTTTGTTTTATACATCTAGCTGTCAGTGAGGTATTCTTTGTTTTATACATCTAGCTGTCAGTGTGACATTCTTTGTTTTAAGCATCTAGTTGTCAGTGTGGTATTCTTTGTTTTATACATCTAGCTGTCAGTGTGACATTCTTTGTTTGTATACATCTAGCTGTCAGTGTGACATTCTTTGTTTTACACATCTAGTTGTCAGTGTGACATTCTTTGTTTTATACATCTAGCTGTCAGTGTGACATTCTTTGTTTTATACATCTAGCTGTCAGTGTGACATTCTTTGTTTTAAACATCTAGCGGTCAGTGTGACATTCTTTGTTTTATAGATCTAGCTGTCAATGTGACATTCTTTGTTTTATTCCTCTAGCTGTCAGTGTGACATTCTTTGTTTTAAACATATAGCTGTCAATGTGGTATTCTTTGTTTTATACATCTAGCAGTCAGTGTGACATTCTTTGTTTTTATACATCTAACTGTCAGTGTGACATTCTTTGTTTTATACATCTAGCTGTCAGTGTAACATTCTTTGTTTTATACATCTAGCTGTCAGTGTGACATTCTTTGTTTTAAACATCTAGCTGTCAGTGTTGTATTCTTTGTTTTATACATCTAGCTGTCAGTGTGACATTCTTTGTTTTATACATCTAGCCGTCAGTATGGTATTCGTTGGTTTATACATCTAGCTGTCAGTGTGACATTCTTTGTTTTAAACATATAGCTGTCAATGTGGTATTCTTTGTTTTATACATCTAGCAGTCAGTGTGACATTCTTTGTTTTTATACATCTAACTGTCAGTGTGACATTCTTTGTTTTATACATCTAGCTGTCAGTGTGACATTCTTTGTTTTTATACATCTAACTGTCAGTGTGACATTCTTTGTTTTATACATCTAGCTGTCAGTGTGGTATTCTTTGTTTTATACATCTAGCTGTCAGTGTGACATTCTTTGTTTTAAACATCTAGCTGTCATTGTGGTATTCTTTGTTTTATAAATCTAGCTGTCAGTGTGACATTCTTTGTTTTATACATCTAGCTATCAGTGTGACAGTCTTTGTTTTAAAAATCTTGCTGTCAGTGTGACATTCTTTGTTTTAAACAGCTAGCTGTCAGTGTGGTATTCTTTGCTTAATACATCTAGCTGTCAGTGTGACATTCTTTGTTTTATACATCTAGCAGTCAGTGTGGTATTCTTTGTTTTATACATCTAGCTGTCTGTGTAACATTCTTTGTTTTAAACATCTAGCTGTCCGTGTGGTATTCTTTGTTTTATACATCTAGCTGTCGGTGTGACATTTGTTGTTTTATACATCTAGCAGTCAGTGTGATATTCTTTGTTTTATACATCTAGCTGTCAGTGTGGTATTCTTTGTTTTATGCATCTAGCTGTCAGTGTAGCATTCTTTGTTTTAAGCATCTAGCTGTAAGTGTGACATTCTTTGGTTTATTCATCTAGCTGTCAGTGTGACATTATTTGTTTTATACATCTAGCTGTCAGTGTGACATTCTTTGTTTTACACATCTAGTTGTCAGTGTGACATTCTTTGTTTTAAACATCTAGCGGTCAGTGTGACATTCTTTGTTTTATAGATCTAGCTGTCAATGTGACATCCTTTGTTTTATACCTATAGCTGTCAGTGTGACATTCTTTGTTTTAAACTTATAGCTGTCAATGTGGTATTCTTTGTTTTATACATCTAGCAGTCAGTGTGACATTCTTTGTTTTTATACATCTAACTGTCAGTGTGACATTCTTTGTTTTATACATCTAGCTGTCAGTGTGACATTCTTTGTTTTTATACATCTAACGGTCAGTGTGACATTCTTTGTTTTATACATCTAGCTGTCAGTGTGGTATTCTTTGTTTTATACATCTAGCTGTCAGTGTGACATTCTTTGTTTTAAACATCTATCTGTCAGTGTGACATTCTTTGTTTTATACATCTAGCTGTCAGTGTGACATTCTTTGTTTTAAACATCTAGCTGTCAGTGTGACATTCTTTGTTTTATACATCTAGCTGTCAGTGTAACATTCTTTGTTTTATATATCTAGCTGTCAGTGTGACATTCTTTGTTTTAAACATCTAGCGGTCAGTGTTGTATTCTTTGTTTTATACATCTAGCTGTCAGTGTGACATTCTTTGTTTTATACATCTAGCCGTCAGTATGGTATTCGTTGGTTTATACATCTAGCTGTCAGTGTAGCATTCTTTGTTTTATACATCTAGCAGTAAGTGTAATATTCTTTGTTTTATACATCTAGCTGTCAGTGTGACATTCTTTGTTTTATACATCTAGTTGTCAGTGTAACATTCTTTGTTTTAAAAATCTAGCTGTCAGTGTGACATTCTTTGTTTTATACATCTAGCTGTCAGTGTTGTATTCTTTGTTTTATACATCTAGCTGTCAGTGTGAGATTCTTTGTTTTAAGCTATTAGTTGTCAGTGTGGTATTCTTTGTTTTATACATCTAGCTGTCAGTGTGACATTCTTTGTTTGTATACATCTAACTGTCAGTGTGACATTCTTTGTTGTATAAATCTAGCTGTCAGTGTGACATTCTATGCTTTAAACATCTAGCTGTCATTGTGGTATTCTTTGTTTTATAAATCTAGCTGTCAGTGTGACATTCTTTGTTTTAAACATCTAGCTGTCATTGTGGTATTCTTTGTTTTATAAATCTAGCTGTCAGTGTGACATTCTTTGTTTTATACATCTAGCTATCAGTGTGACATTCTTTGTTTTAAACATCTTGCTGTCAGTGTGGTATTCTTTGTTTTATACATCTAGCTGTCAGTGTAACATTCTTTGTTTTATACATCTAGCTGTCAGTGTAACATTCTTTGTTTTATACATCTAGCTATCAGTGTGACATTCTTTGTTTTAAAAATCTTGCTGTCAGTGTGACATTCTTTGTTTTAAACAGCTAGCTGTCAGTGTAGTATTCTTTGCTTAATGCATCTAGCTGTCAGTGTGACATTCTTTGTTTTAAACATCTAGCTGTCAGTGTGACATTCTTTGTTTTAAACATCTAGCTGTCAGTGTGACATTCTTTGCTATATACATCTAGCTGTCAGTGTAATATTCTTTGTTTTATACATCTAGCTGTCGGTGTGACATTCTTTGTTTTAAACATCCAGCTGTCAGTATTGTATTCTTTGTTTTATACATCTAGCCGTCAGTGTGGTATTCGTTGGTTTATACCTCTAGCTGTCAGTGTGACATTCTTTGTTTTATACATCTACCAGTAAGTGTAATATTCTTTGTTTTATACATCTAGCTGTCAGTGTGACATTCTTTGTTTTATACATCTAGTTATCAGTGTAACATTCTTTGTTTTAAACATCTAGCTGTCAGTGTGACATTCTTTGTTTTATACATCTAGCTGTCAGTGTTGTATTCTTTGTTTTATACATCTAACTATCAGTGTGACATTCTTTGTTTTAAACATCTTGCTGTCAGTGTGGTATTCTTTGTTTTATTCATCTAGCTGTCAGTGTAACATTCTTTGTTTTATACATCTAACTGTCAGTGTGACATTATTTGTTTTAAACATCTAGCTGTCAGTGTGACATTCTTTGTTTTATACATCTAGCTGTCAGTGTGACATTCTTTGTTTTATACATCTAGCTGTCAGTGTGACATTCTTTGTTTTTATACATCTAACTGTCAGTGTGACATTCTTTGTTTTAAACATCTAGCTGTCAGTGTGGTATTCTTTGTTTTATACATCTAGCTGTCTGTGTGACATTCTTTGTTTTAAACATCTAGATGTCATTGTGGTATTCTTTGTTTTATAAATCTAGCTGTCAGTGTGACATTCTTTGTTTTATACATCTAGCTATCAGTGTGACATTCTTTGTTTTAAAAATCTTGCTGTCAGTGTGACATTCTTTGTTTTAAACAGCTAGCTGTCAGTGTAGTATTCTTTGCTTAATACATCTAGCTGTCAGTGTGACATTCTTTGTTTTATACATCTAGCAGTCAGTGTGGTATTCTTTGTTTTATACATCAAGCTGTATGTGTAACATTCTTTGTTTTAAACATCTAGCTGTCCGTGTGGTATTCTTTGTTTTATACATCTAGCTGTCGGTGTGACATTTGTTGTTTTATACATCTAGCAGTCAGTGTGACATTCTTTGTTTTATACATCTAGCTGTCAGTGTGGTATTCTTTGTTTTATGCATCTAGCTGTCAGTGTAGCATTCTTTGTTTTAAGCATCTAGCTGTAAGTGTGACATTCTTTGTTTTATTCATCTAGCTGTCAGTGTGACATTCTTTGTTCTACACATCTAGTTGTCAGTGTGACATTCTTTGTTTTATACATCTAGCTGTCAGTGTGACATTCTTTGCTATATACATCTAGCTGTCAGTGTGACATTCTTTGTTTTAAACACCTAGCTGTCAATGTGGTATTCTTTGTTTTATACATCTAGCTGACAGTGTGACATTCTTTGCTTTTATACATCTAACTGTCAGTGTGACATTCTTTGTTTTATACATCTAGCTGTCAGTGTGACATTCTTTGTTTTAAACATCTAGCTGTCAGTGTGGTATTCTTTGTTTTATACATCTAGCTGTCAGTGTGACATTCTTTGTTTTAAACATCTAACTGTCAGTGTGACATTCTTTGTTTTAAACATCTAGCTGTCAGTGTGACATTCTTTGTTTTAAACATCTAGCTGTCAGTGTGACATTCTTTGCTATATACATCTAGCTGTCAGTGTAACATTCTTTGTTTTATACATCTAGCTGTCAGTGTGACATTCTTTGTTTTAAACATCTAGTTGTCAGTGTGACATTCTTTGTTTTATACATCTAGCTGTCAGTGTGACATTCTTTGTTTTATACATCTAGCTGTCAATGTGACATTTTTTGTTTTAAACATCTAGCGGTCAGTGTGACATTCTTTGTTTTATAGATCTAGCTGTCAATGTGACATCCTTTGTTTTATACCTATAGCTGTCAGTGTGACATTCTTTGTTTTAAACATATAGCTGTCAATGTGGTATTCTTTGTTTTATACATCTAGCAGTCAGTGTGACATTCTTTGTTTTTATACATCTAACTGTCAGTGTGACATTCTTTGTTTTATACATCTAGCTGTCAGTGTGACAATCTTTGTTTTTATACATCTAACTGTCAGTGTGACATTCTTTGTTTTATACATCTAGCTGTCAGTGTGGTATTCTTTGTTTTATACATCTAGCTGTCAGTGTGACATTCTTTGTTTTAAACATCTATCTGTCAGTGTGACATTCTTTGTTT
Source organism: Bathymodiolus septemdierum (assembly GCA_963383655.1). Classification (NCBI taxonomy): domain Eukaryota; kingdom Metazoa; phylum Mollusca; class Bivalvia; order Mytilida; family Modiolidae; genus Bathymodiolus; species Bathymodiolus septemdierum. The sequence goes on from OY726525.1 coordinate 82,862,359, forward strand.
TATACATCTAGCTGTCAGTGTGACATTCTTTGTTTTAAACATCTAGCTGTCAGTGTGACATTCTTTGCTATATACATCTAGCTGTCAGTGTAACATTCTTTGTTTTATACATCTAGCTGTCAGTGTGACATTCTTTGTTTTAAACATCTAGCTGTCAGTGTTGTATTCTTTGTTTTATACATCTAGCTGTCAGTGTGACATTCTTTGTTTTATACATCTAGCAGTAAGTGTAATATTCTTTGTTTTATACATCTAGCTGTCAGTGTGACATTCTTTGTTTTAAACAGCTAGCTGTCGGTGTAGTATTCTTTGCTTAATACATCTAGCTGTCAGTGTGACATTCTTTGTTTTATACATCTAGCAGTCAGTGTGGTATTCTTTGTTTTATACATCTAGCTGTATGTGTAACATTCTTTGTTTTAAACATCTAGCTGTCCGTGTGGTATTCTTTGTTTTATACATCTAGCTGTCGGTGTGACATTTGTTGTTTTATACATCTAGCAGTCAGTGTGACATTCTTTGTTTTATACATCTAGCTGTCAGTGTGGTATTCTTTGTTTTATGCATCTAGCTGTCAGTGTAGCATTCTTTGTTTTAAGCATCTAGCTGTAAGTGTGACATTCTTTGTTTTATTCATCTAGCTGTCAGTGTGACATTCTTTGTTTTATACATCTAGCTGTCATTGTGACATTTTTTGTTCAACACATCTAGTTGTCAATGTGACATTCTTTGTTTTATACATCTAGCTGTCAGTGTGACATTCTTTGTTTTATACATCTAGCTGTCAGTGTGACATTCTTTGTTTTAAACATCTAGCTGTCAACGTGGTATTCTTTGTTTTATACATCTAACTGTCAGTGTGACATTCTTTGTTTTATACATCTAGCTGTCAGTGTGACATTCTTTGTTTTAAACATCTAGCTGTCAGTGTGGTATTCTTTGTTTTATACATCTAGCTGTCAGTGTGACATTCTTTGTTTTAAACATCTAGCTGTCAGTGTGACATTCTTTGTTTTAAACATCTAGCTGTCAGTGTGACATTCTTTGTTTTAAACATCTAGCTGTCAGTGTGACATTCTTTGCTATATACATCTAGCTGTCAGTGTAACATTCTTTGTTTTATACATCTAGCTGTCAGTGTGACATTCTTTGTTTTAAACATCTAGTTGTCAGTGTGACATTCTTTGTTTTATACATCTAGCTGTCAGTGTGACATTCTTTGTTTTATACATCTAGCTGTCAATGTGACATTTTTTGTTTTAAACATCTAGCGGTCAGTGTGACATTCTTTGTTTTATAGATCTAGCTGTCAATGTGACATCCTTTGTTTTATACCTCTAGCTGTCAGTGTGACATTCTTTGTTTTAAACATATAGCTGTCAATGTGGTATTCTTTGTTTTATACATCTAGCAGTCAGTGTGACATTCTTTGTTTTTATACATCTAACTGTCAGTGTGACATTCTTTGTTTTATACATCTAGCTGTCAGTGTGACATTCTTTGTTTTTATACATCTAACTGTCAGTGTGACATTCTTTGTTTTATACATCTAGCTGTCAGTGTGGTATTCTTTGTTTTATACATCTAGCTGTCAGTGTGACATTCTTTGTTTTAAACATCTATCTGTCAGTATGACATTCTTTGTTTTATACATCTAGCTGTCAGTGTGACATTCTTTGTTTTAAACATCTAGCTGTCAGTGTGACATTATTTGCTATATACATCTATCTGTCAGTGTAACATTCTTTGTTTTATACATCTAGCTGTCAGTGTGACATTCTTTGTTTTATACATCTAGCCGTCAGTATGGTATTCGTTGGTTGATACATCTAGCTGTCAGTGTGACATTCTTTGTTTTATACATCTAGCAGTAAGTGTAATATTCTTTGTTTTATACATCTAGCTGTCAGTGTGACATTCTTTGTTTTATACATCTAGTTGTCAGTGTAACATTCTTTGTTTTAAACATCTAGCTGTCAGTGTGACATTCTTTGTTTTATACATCTAGCTGTCAGTGTTGTATTCTTTGTTTTATACATCTAGCTGTCAGTGTGAGATTCTTTGTTTTATACATCTAGCTGTCAGTGTGACATTCTTTGTTTGTATACATCTAACTGTCGGTGTGACATTCTTTGTTTTATAAATCTAGCTGTCAGTGTGACATTCTATGCTTTAAACATCTAACTGTCATTGTGGTATTCTTAGTTTTATAAATCTAGCTGTCAGTGTGACATTCTTTGTTTTAAACATCTAGCTGTCATTGTGGTATTCTTTGTTTTATAAATCTAGCTGTCAGTGTGACATTCTTTGTTTTATACATCTAGCTATCAGTGTGACATTCTTTGTTTTAAACATCTTGCTGTCAGTGTGGTATTCTTTGTTTTATACATCTAGCTGTCAGTGTAACATTCTTTGTTTTATACATCTAGCTGTCAGTGTGACATTATTTGTTTTAAACATCTAGCTGTCAGTGTGACATTCTTTGTTTTATACATCTAGCTGTCAGTGTGACATTCTTTGTTTTATACATCTAGCTATCAGTGTGACATTCTTTGTTTTAAACATCTAGCTGTCAGTGTGACATTCTTTGCTATATACATCTAGCTGTCAGTGTAACATTCTTTGTTTTATACATCTAGCTGTCAGTGTGACATTCTTTGTTTTAAACATCCAGCTGTCAGTGTTGTATTCTTTGTTTTATACATCTAGCCGTCAGTGTGGTATTCATTGGTTTATACCTCTAGCTGTCAGTGTGACATTCTTTGTTTTATACATCTAGCAGTAAGTGTAATATTCTTTGTTTTATACATCTAGCTGTCAGTGTGACATTCTTTGTTTTATACATCTAGTTATCAGTGTAACATTCTTTGTTTTAAACATCTAGCTGTCAGTGTGACATTCTTTGTTTTATACATCTAGCTGTCAGTGTGACATTCTTTGTTTTTATACATTTAACTGTCAGTGTGACATTCTTTGTTTTAAACATCTAGCTGTCAGTGTGGTATTCTTTGTTTTATACATCTAGGTGTCTGTGTGACATTCTTTGTTTTAAACATCTAGATGTCATTGTGGTATTCTTTGTTTTATAAATCTAGCTGTCAGTGTGACATTCTTTGTTTTATACATCTAGCTATCAGTGTGACATTCTTTGTTTTAAAAATCTTGCTGTCAGTGTGACATTCTTTGTTTTAAACTGCTAGCTGTCAGTGTAGTATTCTTTGCTTAATACATCTAGCTGTCAGTGTGACATTCTTTGTTTTATACATCTAGCAGTCAGTGTGGTATTCTTTGTTTTATACATCTAGCTGTATGTGTAACATTCTTTGTTTTAAACATCTAGCTGTCCGTGTGGTATTCTTTGTTTTATACATCTAGCTGTCGGTGTGACATTTGTTGTTTTATACATCTAGCAGTCAGTGTGACATTCTTTGTTTTATACATCTAGCTGTCAGTGTGGTATTCTTTGTTTTAAGCATCTAGCTGTCAGTGTGACATACTTTGTTTTATACATCTAGCTGTCAGTGTAGCATTCTTTGTTTTAAGCATCTAGCTGTAAGTGTGACATTCTTTGTTTTATTCATATAGCTGTCAGTGTGACATTCTTTGTTTTATACATCTAGGTGTCAGTGTGACATTTTTTGTTCTACACATCTAGTTGTCAGTGTGACATTCTTTGATTTATACATCTAGCTGTCAGTGTGACATTCTTTGTTTTATACATCTAGCTGTCAGTGTGACATTCTTTGTTTTAAACATCTAGCTGTCAATGTGGTATTCTTTGTTTTATACATCTAGCTGACAGTGTGACATTCTTTGCTTTTATACATCTAACTGTCAGTGTGACATTCTTTGTTTTATACATCTAGCTGTCAGTGTGACATTCTTTGTTTTAAACATCTAGCTGTCAGTGTGGTATTCTTTGTTTTATACATCTAGCTGTCAGTGTGACATTCTTTGTTTTAAACATCTAACTGTCAGTGTGATATTCTTTGTTTTAAACATCTAGCTGTCAGTGTGACATTCTTTGTTTTAAACATCTAGCTGTCAGTGTGACATTCTTTGCTATATACATCTAGCTGTCAGTGTAACATTCTTTGTTTTATACATCTAGCTGTCAGTGTGACATTCTTTGTTTTAAACATCTAGCTGTCAGTGTGGTATTCTTTGTTTTATACATCTAGCTGTCAGTGTGACATTCTTTGTTTTAAACATCTAACTGTCAGTGTGACATTCTTTGTTTTATACATCTAGCTGTCAGTGTGACATTCTTTGTTTTAAACATCTAGCTGTCAGTGTAGTATTCTTTGCTTAATACATCTAGCTATCAGTGTGACATTCTTTGTTTTAAACATCTAGCTGTCAGTGTGACATTCTTTGCTATATACATCTAGCTCTCAGTGTAACATTCTTTGTTTTATACATCTAGCTGTCAGTGTGACATTCTTTGTTTTAAACATCTAGCTGTCAGTGTTGTATTCTTTGTTTTATACATCTAGCCGTCAGTGTGGTATTCGTTGGTTTATACATCTAGCTGTCAGTGTGACATTCTTTGCTTTATACATCTAGCTGTCAGTTTAGCATTTTTTGTTTTATACATCTAGCTGTCGGTGTGACATTTTTTGTTTTATACATCTAGCTGTCAGTGTGGTATTCTTTGGTTTATACATCTAGCTGTCAGTGTGACATTCTTTGTTTTATGCATCTAACTGTCTGTGTAACATTCTTTGTTTAATACATCTAGCTGTCAGTGTGACATTCTTTGTTTTATACATCTAGTTGTCAGTGTAACATTCTTTGTTTTATACATCTAGCTGTCAGTGTAACATTCTTTGTTTTATACATCTAGCTGTCAGTGTGACATTCTTTGTTTTATACATCTAGCTGTCATTGTGACATTCTTTGTTTTATACATCTAGCTGTCAGTGTGACATTCTTTGTTTTATACATCTAGTTGTCAGTGTAACATTCTTTGTTATAAACATCTAGCTGTCAGTGTGACATTCTTTGCTTTATACATCTAGCTGTCAGTTTAACATTTTTTGTTTTATACATCTAGCTGTCGGTGTGACATTCTTTGTTTTATACATCTAGCTGTCAGTGTGGTATTCTTTGGTTTATACATCTAGCTGTCAGTGTGACATTCTTTGTTTTATACATCTAGCTGTCAGTGTGACATTCTTTGTTTTAAACATCTTGCTGTCAGTGTGACATTCTTTGTTATATACATCTAGCTGTCAGTGTTACATTCTTTGTTTTATACATCCAGCTGTCAGTGTGACATTCTTTGTTTTAAACATCTAGCTGTCAGTGTGACATTCTTTGTTTTATACATCTAGCTATCAGTGTGACATTCTTTGTTTTAAAAATCTTGCTGTCAGTGTGACATTCTTTGTTTTAAACATCTAGCTGTCAGTGTAGCATTTTTTGTTTTATACATCTAGCTGTCAGGGTAAAATTCTTTGTTTTATACATCTAGCTGTGAGTGCAGCATTTTTTGCTTGATACATCTAGCTGTCAGTGTGACATTCTTTGTATTAAACATCTAGCTGTCATTGTGGTATTCCTTGTTTTATAAATCTAGCTGTCAATGTGACATTCTTTGTTTTATACATCTAGCAGTAAGTGTAACATTCTTTGTTTTAAACATCTAGCTGTCAGTGTGACATTCTTTGTTTTATACATCTAACTGTCTGTGTAACATTCTTTGTTTTATACATCTAACTGTCAGTGTAACATTCTTTGTTTTATACATCTAGCTGTCAGTGTGACATTCTTTGTTTAATACATCTAGCTGTCAGTGTGGTATTTTTTGCTTTATACATCTAGCTGTCAGTGCGACATTCTTTGTTTTATACATCTAGCTGTCAGTGTAGCATTCTTTGTTTTATACATCTAGCTGTCAGTGTGACATTCTTTGTTTTAAACATCTAGCTGTCAGTGTGACATTCTTTGTTTTAAACATCTACCTGTCAGTGTGACATTCTTTGCTATATACATCTAGCTGTCAGTGTAATATTCTTTGTTTTATACATCTAGCTGTCAGTGTGACATTCTTTGTTTTAAACATCTAGCTGTCAGTGTTGTATTCTTTGTTTTATACATCTAGCTGTCAGTGTGACATTTTTTGTTTTATACATCTAGCCGTCAGTGTGGTATTCGTTGGTTTATACATCTAGCTGTCGGTGTGACATTCTTTGTTTTATACATCTAGCTGTCAGTGTGGTATTTTTTGGTTTATACATCTAGCTGTCAGTGTGACATTCTTTGTTTTATACATCTAACTGTCTGTGTAACATTCTTTGTTTTATACATCTAGCTGTCAGTGTGACATTCATCGTTTTATACATGTAGTTGTCAGTGTAACATTCTTTGTTTTATACATCTAGCTGTCAGTGTAACATTCTTTGTTTTATACATCTAGCTGTCAGTGTGACATTCTTTGTTTTATACATCTAGCTGTCAGTGTGACATTCTTTGTTTTATACATCTAGCTGTCAGTGTGACATTCTTTGTTTTATACATCTAGTTGTCAGTGTAACATTCTTTGTTATAAACATCTAGCTGTCAGTGTGACATTCTTTGTTTTATACATCTAGTTATCAGTATGACATTCTTTGTTTTAAAAATCTAGCTGTCAGTGTAGCATTCTTTGTTTTATACATCTAGCTGTCAGTGCAGCATTTTTTGCTTTATACATCTAGCTGTCAGTGTGACATTCTTTGTTTTATACATCTAGCTGTCAGTGTGACATTCTTTGTTTTAAACATCTAGCTGTCAGTGTGGTATTCTTTGTTTTATACATCTAGCTGTCAGTGTGACATTCTTTGTTTTAAACATCTAACTGTCAGTGTGACATTCTTTGTTTTAAACATCTAGCTGTCAGTGTGACATTCTTTGTTTTAAACATCTAGCTGTCAGTGTGACATTCTTTGCTATATACATCTAGCTGTCAGTGTAACATTCTTTGTTTTATACATCTAGCTGTCAGTGTGACATTCTTTGTTTTAAACATCTAGCTGTCAGTGTAGTATTCTTTGCTTAATACATCTAGCTATCAGTGTGACATTCTTTGTTTTAAACATCTAGCTGTCAGTGTGACATTCTTTGCTATATACATCTAGCTGTCAGTGTAACATTCTTTGTTTTATACATCTAGCTGTCAGTGTGACATTCTTTGTTTTAAACATCTAGCTGTCAGTGTTGTATTCTTTGTTTTATACATCTAGCCGTCAGTGTGGTATTCGTTGGTTTATACATCTAGCTGTCAGTGTGACATTCTTTGCTTTATACATCTAGCTGTCAGTTTAACATTTTTTGTTTTATACATCTAGCTGTCAGTGTTGTATTCTTTGTTTTATACATCTAGCTGTCAGTGTGACATTCTTTGTTTTATACATCTAGCCGTCAGTGTGGTATTCGTTGGTTTATACATCTAGCTGTCGGTGTGACATTCTTTGTTTTATACATCTAGCTGTCAGTGTGGTATTTTTTGGTTTATACATCTAGCTGTCAGTGTGACATTCTTTGTTTTATACATCTAACTGTCTGTGTAACATTCTTTGTTTTATACATCTAGCTGTCAGTGTGACATTCATCGTTTTATACATCTAGTTGTCAGTGTAACATTCTTTGTTTTATACATCTAGCTGTCAGTGTAACATTCTTTGTTTTATACATCTAGCTGTCAGTATGACATTCTTTGTTTTATACATCTAGCTGTCAGTGTGACATTCTTTGTTTTATACATCTAGCTGTCAGTGTGACATTCTTTGTTTTATACATCTAGTTGTCAGTGTAACATTCTTTGTTATAAACATCTAGCTGTCAGTGTGACATTCTTTGTTTTATACATCTAGTTATCAGTGTGACAATCTTTGTTTTAAAAATCTAGCTGTCAGTGTAGCATTCTTTGTTTTATACATCTAGCTGTCATTGCAGCATTTTTTGCTTTATACATCTAGCTGTCAGTGTGACATTCTTTGTTTTATACATCTAGCAGTAAGTGTAACATTCTTTGTTTTTAACATCTAGCTGTCAGTGTGACATTCTTTGTTTTATACATCTAACTGTCTGTGTAACATTCTTTGTTTTATACATCTTGTTGTCAGTGTGACATTCTTTGTTTTATACATCTAGCTGTCAGTGTGACATTTTTTGTTCTACACATCTAGTTGTCAGTGTGACATTCTTTGTTTTATACATCTAGCTGTCAGTGTGACATTCTTTGTTTTATACATCTAGCTGTCAGTGTGACATTCTTTGTTTTAAACATCTAGCTGTCAATGTGGTATTCTTTGTTTTATACATCTAGCTGGCAGTGTGACATTCTTTGCTTTTATACATCTAACTGTCAGTGTGACATTCTTTGTTTTATACATCTAGCTGTCAGTGTGACATTCTTTGTTTTAAACATCTAGCTGTCAGTGTGGTATTCTTTGTTTTATACATCTAGCTGTCAGTGTGACATTCTTTGTTTTAAACATCTAACTGTCAGTGTGACATTCTTTGTTTTAAACATCTAGCTGTCAGTGTGACATTCTTTGTTTTAAACATCTAGCTGTCAGTGTGACATTCTTTGCTATATACATCTAGCTGTCAGTGTAACATTCTTTGTTTTATACATCTAGCTGTCAGTGTGACATTCTTTGTTTTAAACATCTAGCTGTCAGTGTAGTATTCTTTGCTTAATACATCTAGCTATCAGTGTGACATTCTTTGTTTTAAACATCTAGCTGTCAGTGTGACATTCTTTGCTATATACATCTAGCTGTCAGTGTAACATTCTTTGTTTTATACATCTAGCTGTCAGTTTGACATTCTTTGTTTTAAACATCTACCTGTCAGTGTTGTATTCTTTGTTTTATACATCTAGCCATCAGTGTGGTATTCGTTGGTTTATACATCTAGCTGTCAGTGTGACATTCTTTGCTTTATACATCTAGCTGTCAGTTTAACATTTTTTGTTTTATACATCTAGCTGTCGGTGTGACATTTTTTGTTTTATACATCTAGCTGTCAGTGTGGTATTCTTTGGTTTATACATCTAGCTGTCAGTGTGACATTCTTTGTTTTATGCATCTAACTGTCTGTGTAACATTCTTTGTTTTATACATCTAGCTGTCAGTGTGACATTCTTTGTTTTATACATCTAGTTGTCAGTGTAACATTCTTTGTTTTATACATCTAGCTGTCAGTGTAACATTCTTTGTTTTATACATCTAGCTGTCAGTGTGACATTCTTTGTTTCATACATCTAGCTGTCAGTGTGACATTCTTTGTTTTATACATCTAGCTGTCAGTGTGACATTCTTTGTTTTATACATCTAGTTGTCAGTGTAACATTCTTTGTAATAAACATCTAGCTGTCAGTGTGACATTCTTTGCTTTATACATCTAGCTGTCAGTTTAACATTTTTTGTTTTATACATCTAGCTGTCGGTGTGACATTCTTTGTTTTATACATCTAGCTGTCAGTGTGGTATTCTTTGGTTTATACATCTAGCTGTCAGTGTGACATTCTTTGTTTTATACATCTAGCTGTCAGTGTGACATTCTTTGTTTTAAACATCTTGCTGTCAGTGTGACATTCTTTGTTATATACATCTAGCTGTCAGTGTTACATTCTTTGTTTTATACATCCAGCTGTCAGTGTGACATTCTTTGTTTTAAACATCTAGCTGTCAGTGTGACATTCTTTGTTTTATACATCTAGCTATCAGTGTGACATTCTTTGTTTTAAAAATCTTGCTGTCAGTGTGACATTCTTTGTTTTAAACATCTAGCTGTCAGTGTAGCATTTTTTGTTTTATACATCTAGCTGTCAGGGTAAAATTCTTTGTTTTATACATCTAGCTGTGAGTGCAGCATTTTTTGCTTTATACATCTAGCTTTCAGTGTGACATTCTTTGTTTTAAACATCTAGCTGTCATTGTGGTATTCCTTGTTTTATAAATCTAGCTGTCAATGTGACATTCTTTGTTTTATACATCTAGCAGTAAGTGTAACATTCTTTGTTTTAAACATCTAGCTGTCAGTGTGACATTCTTTGTTTTATACATCTAACTGTCTGTGTAACATTCTTTGTTTTATACATCTAGCTGTCAGTGTAACATTCTTTGTTTTATACATCTAGCTGTCAGTGTGACATTCTTTGTTTAATACATCTAGCTGTCAGTGTGGTATTTTTTGCTTTATACATCTAGCTGTCAGTGCGACATTCTTTGCTTTATACATCTAGCTGTCAGTGTAGCATTCTTTGTTTTATACATCTAGCTGTCAGTGTGACATTCTTTGTTTTACACATCTAGCTGTCAGTGTGACATTCTTTGTTTTAAACATCTAGCTGTCAGTGTGACATTCTTTGCTATATACATCTAGCTGTCAGTGTAGCATTCTTTGTTTTATACATCTAGCTGTCAGTGTGACATTCTTTGTTTTAAACATCTAGCTGTGAGTGTTGTATTCTTTGTTTTATACATCTAGCTGTCAGTGTGACATTCTTTGTTTTATACATCTAGCCGTCAGTGTGGTATTCGTTGGTTTATACATCTAGCTGTCAGTGTGACATTCTTTGTTTTATACATCTAACTATCTGTGTAACATTCTTTGTTTTATACATCTAGCTCTCAGTGTGACATTCATCGTTTTATACATCTAGTTGTCAGTGTAACATTCTTTGTTTTATACATCTAGCTGTCAGTGTAACATTCTTTGTTTTATACATCTAGCTGTCAGTGTGACATTCTTTGTTTTATACATCTAGCTGTCAGTGTGACATTCTTTGTTTTATACATCTAGCTGTCAGTGTGACATTCTTTGTTTTATACATCTAGTTGTCAGTGTGACATTCTTTGTTATAAACATCTAGCTGTCAGTGTGACATTCTTTGTTTTATACATCTAGTTATCAGTGTGACATTCTTTGTTTTAAAAATCTTGCTGTCAGTGTGACATTCTTTGTTTTAAACATCTAGCTGTCAGTGTAGCATTTTTTGTTTTATACATCTAGCTGTCAGTGCAGCATTTTTTGCTTTATACATCTAGCTGTCAGTGTGACATTCTTTGTTTTAAACATCTAGCTGTCATTGTGGTATTCCTTGTTTTATAAATCTAGCTGTCAATGTGACATTCTTTGTTTTATACATCTAGCAGTAAGTGTAACATTCTTTGTTTTTAACATCTAGCTGTCAGTGTGACATTCTTTGTTTTATACATCTAACTGTCTGTGTAACATTCTTTGTTTTATACATCTTGTTGTCAGTGTGACATTCTTTGTTTTATACATCTAGTTGTCAGTGTAACATTCTTTGTTATAAACATCTAGCTGTCAGTGTGACATTCTTTGTTTTATACATCTAGTTATCAGTGTGACAATCTTTGTTTTAAAAATCTAGCTGTCAGTGTAGCATTCTTTGTTTTATACATCTAGCTGTCAGTGCAGCATTTTTTGCTTTATACATCTAGCTGTCAGTGTGACATTCTTTGTTTTATACATCTAGCAGTAAGTGTAACATTCTTTGTTTTTAACATCTAGCTGTCAGTGTGACATTCTTTGTTTTATACATCTAACTGTCTGTGTAACATTCTTTGTTTTATACATCTTGTTGTCAGTGTGACATTCTTTGTTTTATACATCTAGCTGTCAGTGTGACATTTTTTGTTCTACACATCTAGTTGTCAGTGTGACATTCTTTGTTTTATACATCTAGCTGTCAGTGTGACATTCTTTGTTTTATACATCTAGCTGTCAGTGTGACATTCTTTGTTTTAAACATCTAGCTGTCAATGTGGTATTCTTTGTTTTATACATCTAGCTGGCAGTGTGACATTCTTTGCTTTTATACATCTAGCTGTCAGTGTGACATTCTTTGTTTTATACATCTAGCTGTCAGTGTGACATTCTTTGTTTTAAACATCTAGCTGTCAGTGTGGTATTCTTTGTTTTATACATCTAGTTATCAGTGTGACATTCTTTGTTTTAAAAATCTTGCTGTCAGTGTGACATTCTTTGTTTTAAACATCTAGCTGTCAGTGTAGCATTTTTTGTTTTATACATCTAGCTGTCAGTGCAGCATTTTTTGCTTTATACATCTAGCTGTCAGTGTGACATTCTTTGTTTTAAACATCTAGCTGTCATTGTGGTATTCCTTGTTTTATAAATCTAGCTGTCAATGTGACATTCTTTGTTTTATACATCTAGCAGTAAGTGTAACTTTCTTTGTTTTTAATATCTAGCTGTCAGTGTGACATTCTTTGTTTTATACATCTAACTGTCTGTGTAACATTCTTTGTTTTATACATCTTGTTGTCAGTGTGACATTCTTTGTTTTATACATCTAGCTGTCAGTGTAACATTCTTTGTTTAATACATCTAGCTGTCAGTGTGACATTCTTTGTTTTATACATCTAGTTGTCAGTGTAACATTCTTTGTTATAAACATCTAGCTGTCAGTGTGACATTCTTTGTTTTATACATCTAGTTATCAGTGTGACAATCTTTGTTTTAAAAATCTAGCTGTCAGTGTAGCATTCTTTGTTTTATACATCTAGCTGTCTGTGTAGCATTCTTTGTTTTATACATCTAGCTGTCATTGTGGTATTCTTTGTTTTATACATCTAGCTGTCTGTGTAGCATTCTTTGTTTTATACATCTAGCTGTCAGTGTGGTATTCTTTATTTTATACATCTAGCTGTCAGTGTGACATTGTTTGTTTTATGCATCTAGCTGTCAGTGTAGCATTCTTTGTTTTAAACATCTAGCTGTCTGTGCGACATTCTTTGTTTTTTACATCTAGCTGTCAGTGTAGCATTCTTTATTTTATACATCTAGCTGTCAGTGTGACATTCTTTGTTTTATACATCTAGCTGTCAGTGTGACATTCTTTGTTTTATACATTTAGCTGTCAGTGTGATATTCTTTGTTTTATGCATCTAGCTGTCAGGGTGACATTCTTTGTTTTATACATCTAGCTGTCTGTGTAGCATTCTTTGTTTTATACATCTAGCTGTCAGTGTGGCATTCTTTGTTTTAAACATCTAGCTGTCTGTGCGACATTCTTTGTTTTTTACATCTAGCTGTCAGTGTACCATTCTTTGTTTTATACATTTAGCTGTCATTGTGGTATTCTTTGTTTTATAAATCTAGCTGTCAGTGTAACATTCTTTGTTTTATACATCTAGCTGTCAGTGTGACATTCTTTGTTTTATATATCTAGCTGTCATTGTGGTATTCTTTGTTTAATACACCTAGCTGTCAGTGTGACATTCTTTGTTTTATACATCTAGCTGTCATTGTGGTATTCTTTGTTTAATGCATCTAGCTGTCAGTGTGACATTCTTTGTTTTATACATCTAGCTGTCATTGTGACATTCTTTGTTTTATACATCTAGCTGTCAGTGTGACATTCTTTGTTTTATACACCTAGCTGTCATTGTGGTATTCTTTGTTTAATACATCTAGCTGTCAGTGTGACATTCTTTGTTTTATACATCTAGCTGTCAGTGTGACATTCTTTGTTTTATACATCTAGCTGTCAGTGTGACATTCTTTGTTTTATACATCTAGCTGTCATTGTGACATTCTTTGTTTTATACATCTAGCTGTCAGTGTGACCATCTTTGTTTTATACATCTAGTTGTCAGTGTAACATTCTTTGTTTTATACATCTAGCTGTCTGTGTAGCATTCTTTGTTTTATACATCTAGCTGTCATTGTGGTATTCTTTGTTTGATACATCTAGCTGTCTGTGTAGCATTCTTTGTTTTATACATCTAGCTGTCAATGTGGTATTCTATATTTTATACATCTAGCTGTCATTGTGGTATTCTTTGCTTAATACATCTAGCTGTCAGTGTGACATTCTTTGTTTTATACATCTAGCTGTCAGTGTGACCATCTTTGTTTTATACATCTAGTTGTCAGTGTAACATTCTTTGTTTTATACATCTAGCTGTCAGTGTGACATTCTTTGTTTTATACATCTAGTTGTCAGTGTAACATTCTTTGTTTTATACATCTAGCTGTCAGTGTGACATTCTTTGTTTTATACATCTAGCTGTCATTGTGACATTCTTTGTTTTATACATCTAGCTGTCAGTGTGACATTCTTTGTTTTATACATCTAGCTGTCATTGTGGTATTCTTTGTTTAATACATATAGCTGTCAGTGTGACATTCTTTGTTTTATACATCTAGCTGTCAGTGTGACATTCTTTGTTTTATACATCTAGCTGTCAATGTGGTATTCTTTGTTTAATACATCTAGCTGTCAGTGTGACATTCTTTGTTTTATACATCTAGCTGTCATTGTGGTATTCTTTGTTTAATACATCTAGCTGTCAGTGTAACATTGTTTGTTTTATACATCTAGCTGTCAGTGTGACATTCTTTGTTTTATACATCTAGCTGTCTGTGTAGCATTCTTTGTTTTATACATCTAACTGTCATTGTGGTATTCTTTGTTTTATACATCTAGCTGTCTGTGTAGCATTCTTTGTTTTATACATCTAGCTGTCAGTGTGGTATTCTTTATTTTATACATCTAGCTGTCAGTGTGACATTCTTTGTTTTTTACATCTAGCTGTCAGTGTAGGATTCTTTGTTTTATACATCTAGCTGTCAGTGTGACACTCTTTGTTTTATACATCTAGCTGTCATTGTGGTATTCTTTGTTTAATGCATCTAGCTGTCAGTGTGACATTCTTTGTTTTATACATCTAGCTGTCATTGTGACATTCTTTGTTTTATACATCTAGCTGTCAGTGTGACATTCTTTGTTTTATACACCTAGCTGTCATTGTGGAATTCTTTGTTTAATACATCTAGCTGTCAGTGTGACATTCTTTGTTTTATACATCTAGCTGTCAGTGTGACATTCTTTGTTTTATACATCTAGCTGTCAGTGTGACATTCTTTGTTTTATACATCTAGCTGTCATTGTGACATTCTTTGTTTTATACATCTAGCTGTCAGTGTGACCATCTTTGTTTTATACATCTAGTTGTCAGTGTAACATTCTTTGTTTTATACATCTAGCTGTCTGTGTAGCATTCTTTGTTTTATACATCTAGCTGTCATTGTGGTATTCTTTGTTTGATACATCTAGCTGTCTGTGTAGCATTCTTTGTTTTATACATCTAGCTGTCAATGTGGTATTCTTTATTTTATACATCTAGCTGTCATTGTGGTATTCTTTGCTTAATACATCTAGCTGTCAGTGTGACATTCTTTGTTTTATACATCTAGCTGTCAGTGTGACCATCTTTGTTTTATACATCTAGTTGTCAGTGTAACATTCTTTGTTTTATACATCTAGCTGTCAGTGTGACATTCTTTGTTTTATACATCTAGCTGTCTGTGTAGCATTCTTTGTTTTATACATCTAGCTGTCATTGTGGTATTCTTTGTTTTATACATCTAGCTGTCTGTGTAGCATTCTTTGTTTTATACATCTAGCTGTCAGTGTGGTATTCTTTATTTTATACATCTAGCTGTCATTGTGGTATTCTTTGCTTAATACATCTAGCTGTCAGTGTGACATTCTTTGTTTTATACATCTAGCTGTCATTGTGACATTCTTTGTTTTATACATCTAGCTGTCAGTGTGACATTCTTTGTTTTATACATCTAGCTGTCATTGTGGTATTCTTTGTTTAATACATATAGCTGTCAGTGTGACATTCTTTGTTTTATACATCTAGCTGTCAGTGTGACATTCTTTGTTTTATACATCTAGCTGTCAGTGTGGTATTCTTTGTTTAATACATCTAGCTGTCAGTGTGACATTCTTTGTTTTATACATCTAGCTGTCATTGTGGTATTCTTTGTTTAATACATCTAGCTGTCAGTGTAACATTGTTTGTTTTATACATCTAGCTGTCAGTGTGACATTCTTTGTTTTATACATCTAGCTGTCTGTGTAGCATTCTTTGTTTTATACATCTAACTGTCATTGTGGTATTCTTTGTTTTATACATCTAGCTGTCTGTGTAGCATTCTTTGTTTTATACATCTAGCTGTCAGTGTGGTATTCTTTATTTTATACATCTAGCTGTCAGTGTGACATTCTTTGTTTTTTACATCTAGCTGTCAGTGTAGGATTCTTTGTTTTATACATCTAGCTGTCAGTGTGACACTCTTTGTTTTATACATCTAGCTGTCAGTGTTGTATTCTTTGTTTTATACATCTAGCTGTCAGTGTGACATTCTTTGTTTTATACATCTAGCCGTCAGTGTGATATTCTTTGTTTTAAACATCTAGCTGTCAGTGTGATATTCTTTGTTTTTTGCATCTAGCTGTCAGTGTGACTTTCTTTGTTTTATACATCTAGCTGTCATCTTGACATTCTTTGCTTTATACATCTAGCTGTCAGTGTGACACTCTTTGTTTTATACATCTAGCTGTCAGTGTGATATTCTTTGTTCTATACATCTAGCTGTCAGTGCAGTATTCTTTGTTTTATACATCTAGCTGTCAGTGTGACATTCTTTGTTTTATACATCTAGCTGTCAGTGTGATAGTCTTTGTTTTAAACATCTAGCTGTCAGTGTGACATTCTTTGTTTTAAACATCTTGCTGTCAGTGTGGTATTCTTTGTTTTATACATCTAGCTGTCAGTGTGGTATTCTTTGTTATATACATCTAGCTGTCAGCGTAACATTCTTTGTTTTATACATCTAGCTGTCAGTGTGACATTCTTTGTTTTAAACAGCTAGCTGTCATTGTGGTATTCTTTGTTTTATACATCTAGCTGTCAGTGTGACATTCCTTGTTTTATACATCTAGCCGTCATTGTGGTATTCTTTGTTTTATACATCTAGCTGTCAGTGTGACATTCTTTGTTTTATACATCTAGCTATCAGTGTAACATTCTTTGTTTTATACATCTAGCTGTCAGTGTGACATTCTTTGTTTTTATACATCTAACTGTCAGTGTGACATTCTTTGTTTTTAACATCTAGCTGTCAGTGTGGTATTCTTTGTTTTATACATCTAGCTGTCTGTGTGACATTCTTTGTTTTAAACATCTAGATGTCATTGTGGTATTCTTTGTTTTATAAATCTAGCTGTCAGTGTGACATTCTTTGTTTTATACATCTAGCTATCAGTGTGACATTCTTTGTTTTAAAAATCTTGCTGTCAGTGTGACATTCTTTGTTTTAAACAGCTAGCTGTCAGTGTAGTATTCTTTGCTTAATACATCTAGCTGTCAGTGTGACATTCTTTGTTTTATACATCTAGCAGTCAGTGTGGTATTCTTTGTTTTATACATCTAGCTGTATGTGTAACATTCTTTGTTTTAAACATCTAGCTGTCCGTGTGGTATTCTTTGTTTTATACATCTAGCTGTCGGTGTGACATTTGTTGTTTTATACATCTAGCAGTCAGTGTGACATTCTTTGTTTTATACATCTAGCTGTCAGTGTGGTATTCTTTGTTTTATGCATCTAGCTGTCAGTGTAGCATTCTTTGTTTTAAGCATCTAGCTGTAAGTGTGACATTCTTTGTTTTATTCATCTAGCTGTCAGTGTGACATTCTTTGTTTTATACATCTAGCTGTCAGTGTGACATTTTTTGTTCTACACATCTAGTTGTCAGTGTGACATTCTTTGTTTAATACATCTAGCTGTCAGTGTAACATTGTTTGTTTTATACATCTAGCTGTCAGTGTGACATTCTTTGTTTTATACAACTAGCTGTCTGTGTAGCATTCTTTGTTTTATACATCTAACTGTCATTGTGGTATTCTTTGTTTTATACATCTAGCTGTCTGTGTAGCATTCTTTGTTTTATACATCTAGCTGTCAGTGTGGTATTCTTTATTTTATACATCTAGCTGTCAGTGTGACATTCTTTGTTTTTTTCATCTAGCTGTCAGTATAGGATTCTTTGTTTTATACATCTAGCTGTCAGTGTAACACTCTTTGTTTTATACATCTAGCTGTCAGTGTTGTATTCTTTGTTTTATACATCTAGCTATCAGTGTGACATTCTTTGTTTTATACATCTAGCCGTCAGTGTGATATTCTTTGTTTTAAACATCTAGCTGTCAGTGTGACAGTCTTTGTTTTATACATCTAGCTGTCAGTGTGACATTCTTTGTTTTATACATTTAGCTGTCAGTGTGATATTCTTTGTTTTTTGCATCTAGCTGTCAGTGTGACATTCTTTGTTTTATACATCTAGCTGTCATCTTGACATTCTTTGCTTTATACATCTAGCTGTCAGTGTGACACTCTTTGTTTTATACATCTAGCTGTCAGTGTGATATTCTTTGTTTTATACATCTAGCTGTCAGTGTTGTATTCTTTGTTTTATACATCTAGCTGTCAGTGTGACATTCTTTGTTTTATACATCTAGCTGTCAGTGTGATAGTCTTTGTTTTAAACATCTAGCTGTCAGTGTGACATTCTTTGTTTTAAACATCTTGCTGTCAGTGTGGTATTCTTTGTTTTATACCTCTAGCTGTCAGTGTGGTATTCTTTGTAATATACATCTAGCTGTCAGCGTAACATTCTTTGTTTTATACATCTAGCTGTCAGTGTGACATTCTTTGTTTTAAACATCTAGCTGTCATTGTGGTATTCTTTGTTTTATACATCTAGCTGTCAGTGTGACATTCCTTGTTTTATACATTAAGCTGTCAGTGTGACATTCTTTGTTTTAAACATCTAGCCGTCATTGTGGTATTCTTTGTTTTATAGATCTAGCTGTCAGTGTGACATTCTTTGTTTTATACATCTAGCTATCAGTGTAACATTCTTTGTTTTATACATCTAGCTGTCAGTGTGACATTCTTTGTTTTTATACATCTAACTGTCAGTGTGACATTCTTTGTTTTAAACATCTAGCTGTCAGTGTGGTATTCTTTGTTTTATACATCTAGCTGTCTGTGTGACATTCTTTGTTTTAAACATCTAGATGTCATTGTGGTATTCTTTGTTTTATAAATCTAGCTGTCAGTGTGACGTTCTTTGTTTTATACATCTAGCTATCAGTGTGACATTCTTTGTTTTAAAAATCTTGCTGTCAGTGTGACATTCTTTGTTTTAAACAGCTAGCTGTCAGTGTAGTATTCTTTGCTTAATACATCTAGCTGTCAGTGTGACATTCTTTGTTTTATACATCTAGCAGTCAGTGTGGTATTCTTTGTTTTATACATCTAGCTGTATGTGTAACATTCTTTGTTTTAAACATCTAGCTGTCCGTGTGGTATTCTTTGTTTTATACATCTAGCTGTCGGTGTGACATTTGTTGTTTTATACATCTAGCAGTCAGTGTGACATTCTTTGTTTTATACATCTAGCTGTCAGTGTGGTATTCTTTGTTTTATGCATCTAGCTGTCAGTGTAGCATTCTTTGTTTTAAGCATCTAGCTGTAAGTGTGACATTCTTTGTTTTATTCATCTAGCTGTCAGTATGACATTCTTTGTTTTAAACATCTAGCTGTCAGTGTGACATTTTTTGTTCTACACATCTAGTTGTCAGTGTGACATTCTTTGTTTTATACATCTAGCTGTCAGTGTGACATTCTTTGTTTTATACATATAGCTGTCAGTGTGACATTCTTTGTTTTAAACATCTAGCTGTCAATGTGGTATTCTTTGTTTTATACATCTAGCTGACTGTGTGACATTCTTTGCTTTTATACATCTAACTGTCAGTGTGACATTCTTTGTTTTATACATCTAGCTGTCAGTGTGACATTCTTTGTTTTAAACATCTAGCTGTCAGTGTGGTATTCTTTGTTTTATACATCTAGCTGTCAGTGTGACATTCTTTGTTTTAAACATCTAACTGTCAGTGTGACATTCTTTGTTTTAAACATCTAGCTGTCAGTGTGACATTCTTTGTTTTAAACATCTAGCTGTCAGTGTGACATTCTTTGCTATATACATCTAGCTGTCAGTGTAACATTCTTTGTTTTATACATCTAGCTGTCAGTGTGACATTCTTTGTTTTAAACATCTAGCTGTCAGTGTAGTATTCTTTGCTTAATACATCTAGCTATCAGTGTGACATTCTTTGTTTTAAACATCTAGCTGTCAGTGTGACATTCTTTGCTATATACATCTAGCTGTCAGTGTAACATTCTTTGTTTTATACATCTAGCTGTCAGTGTGACATTCTTTGTTTTAAACATCTAGCTGTCAGTGTTGTATTCTTTGTTTTATACATCTAGCCGTCAGTGTGGTATTCGTTGGTTTATACATCTAGCTGTCAGTGTGACATTCTTTGCTTTATACATCTAGCTGTCAGTTTAATATTTTTTGTTTTATACATCTAGCTGTCGTTGTGACATGTTTTGTTTTATACATCTAGCTGTCAGTGTGGTATTCTTTGGTTTATACATCTAGCTGTCAGTGTGACATTCTTTGTTTTATGCATCTAACTGTCTGTGTAACATTCTTTGTTTTATACATCTAGCTGTCAGTGTGACATTCTTTGTTTTATACATCTAGTTGTCAGTGTAACATTCTTTGTTTTATACATCTAGCTGTCAGTGTAACATTCTTTGTTTTATACATCTAGCTGTCAGTGTGACATTCTTTGTTTTATACATCTAGCTGTCAGTGTGACATTCTTTGTTTTATACATCTAGCTGTCAGTGTGACATTCTTTGTTTTATACATCTAGTTGTCAGTGTAACATTCTTTGTTATAAACATCTAGCTGTCAGTGTGACATTCTTTGCTTTATACATCTAGCTGTCAGTTTAACATTTTTGTTTTATACATCTAGCTGTCGGGGTGACATTCTTTGTTTTATACATCTAGCTGTCAGTTTAATATTTTTTGTTTTATACATCTAGCTGTCGGTGTGACATGTTTTGTTTTATACATCTAGCTGTCAGTGTGGTATTCTTTGGTTTATACATCTAGCTGTCAGTGTGACATTCCTTGTTTTATGCATCTAACTGTCTGTGTAACATTCTTTGTTTTATACATCTAGCTGTCAGTGTGACATTCTTTGTTTTATACATCTAGCTGTCAGTGTGACATTCTTTGTTTTAAACATCTTGCTGTCAGTGTGACATTCTTTGTTATATACATCTAGCTGTCAGTGTTACATTCTTTGTTTTATACATCCAGCTGTCAGTGTGACATTCTTTGTTTTAAACATCTAGCTGTCAGTGTGACATTCTTTGTTTTATACATCTAGCTATCAGTGTAACATTCTTTGTTTTAAAAATCTTGCTGTCAGTGTGACATTCTTTGTTTAAACATCTAGCTGTCAGTGTAGCATTTTTTGTTTTATACATCTAGCTGTCAGGGTAAAATTCTTTGTTTTATACATCTAGCTGTGAGTGCAGCATTTTTTGCTTTATACATTTAGCTGTCAGTGTGACATTCTTTGTTTTAAACTTCTAGCTGTCATTGTGGTATTCCTTGTTTTATAAATCTAGCTGTCAATGTGACATTCTTTGTTTTATACATCTAGCAGTAAGTGTAACATTCTTTGTTTTAAACATCTAGCTGTCAGTGTGACATTCTTTGTTTTATACATCTAACTGTCTGTAACATTCTTTGTTTTATACATCTAGCTGTCAGTGTAACATTCTTTGTTTTATACATCTAGCTGTCAGTGTGACATTCTTTGTTTAATACATCTAGCTGTCAGTGTGGTATTTTTTGCTTTATACATCTAGCTGTCAGTGCGACATTCTTTGTTTTATACATCTAGCTGTCAGTGTAGCATTCTTTGTTTTATACATCTAGCTGTCAGTGTGACATTCTTTGTTTTAAACATCTAGCTGTCAGTGTGACATTCTTTGTTTTAAACATCTAGCTGTCAGTGTGACATTCTTTGCTATATACATCTAGCTGTCAGTGTAACATTCTTTGTTTTATACATCTAGCTGTCAGTGTGACATTCTTTGTTTTAAACATCTAGCTGTCAGTGTTGTATTCTTTGTTTTATACATCTAGCTGTCAGTGTGACATTCTTTGTTTAATACATCTAGCCGTCAGTGTGGTATTCGTTGGTTTATACATCTAGCTGTCGGTGTGACATTCTTTGTTTTATACATCTAGCTGTCAGTGTGGTATTTTTTGGTTTATACATCTAGCTGTCAGTGTGACATTCTTTGTTTTATACATCTAACTGTCTGTGTAACATTCTTTGTTTTATACATCTAGCTGTCAGTGTGACATGCATCGTTTTATACATCTAGTTGTCAGTGTAACATTCTTTGTTTTATACATCTAGCTGTCAGTGTAACATTCTTTGTTTTATACATCTAGCTGTCAGTGTGACATTCTTTGTTTTATACATCTAGCTGTCAGTGTGACATTCTTTGTTTTATACATCTAGCTGTCAGTGTGACATTCTTTGTTTTATACATCTAGTTGTCAGTGTAACATTCTTTGTTATAAACATCTAGCTGTCAGTGTGACATTCTTTGTTTTATACATCTAGTTATCAGTGTGACATTTTTTGTTTTAAAAATCTTGCTGTCAGTGTGACATTCTTTGTTTTAAACATCTAGCTGTCAGTGTAGCATTTTTTGCTTTATACATCTAGCTGTCAGTGTAGCATTCTTTGTTTTATACATCTAGCTGTCAGTGCAGCATTTTTTGCTTTATACATCTAGCTGTCAGTGTGATATTCTTTGTTTTAAACATCTAGCTGTCATTGTGGTATTCCTTGTTTTATAAATCTAGCTGTCAATGTGACATTCTTTGTTTTATACATCTAGCAGTAAGTGTAACATTCTTTGTTTTTAACATCTAGCTGTCAGTGTGACATTCTTTGCTTTATACATCTAACTGTCTGTGTAACATTCTTTGTTTTATACATCTTGTTGTCAGTGTGACATTCTTTGTTTTATACATCTAGTTGTCAGTGTAACATTCTTTGTTTTATACATCTAGCTGTCAGTGTAACATTCTTTGTTTTATACATCTAGCTGTCAGTGTGACATTCTTTGTTTTATACATCTAGCTGTCAGTGTGACATTCTTTGTTTAATACATCTAGCTGTCAGTGTGGTATTTTTTGCTTTATTC
Organism: Bathymodiolus septemdierum; assembly: GCA_963383655.1. Classification (NCBI taxonomy): domain Eukaryota; kingdom Metazoa; phylum Mollusca; class Bivalvia; order Mytilida; family Modiolidae; genus Bathymodiolus; species Bathymodiolus septemdierum. The sequence continues at coordinate 82,885,365 of OY726525.1, forward strand.
ATCTAGCTGTCAGTGCGACATTCTTTGTTTTATACATCTAGCTGTCAGTGTAGCATTCTTTGTTTTATACATCTAGCTGTCAGTGTGACATTCTTTGTTTTATACATCTAGCTGTCAGTGTGACATTCTTTGTTTAATACATCTAGCTGTCAGTGTAACATTATTTGTTTTATACATCTAGCTGTCAGTGTGACATTCTTTGTTTAATACATCTAGCTGTCAGTGTAACATTCTTTGTTTTATACATCTAGCTGTCAGTGCGACATTCTTTGTTTTATACATCTAGCTGTCAGTGTAACATTCTTTGTTTTATACATCTAGCTGTCAGTGTGACATTCTTTGTTTTATACATCTAGCTGTCAGTGTGACATTCTTTGTTTAATACATCTAGCTGTCTGTGTAACATTCTTTGTTTTATACATCTAGCTGTCAGTGCGACATTCTTTGTTTTATACATCTAGCTGTCAGTGTAGCATTCTTTGTTTTATACATCTAGCTGTCTGTGTAGCATTCTTTGTTTTATACATCTAACTGTCAGTGTAGCATTCTTTGTTTTATACATCTAGCTGTCTGTGTAGCATTCTTTGTTTTATACATCTAGCTGTCAGTGTGGTATTCTTTATTTTATACATCTAGCTGTCAGTGTGACAATGTTTGTTTTATGCATCTAGCTGTCAGTGTAGCATTCTTTGTTTTAAACATCTAGCTGTCAGTGTGACATTCTTTGTTTTATACATCTAGCTGTCAGTGTAACATTCTTTGTTTTATACATTTAGCTGTCAGTGTGATATTCTTTGTTTTATGCATCTAGCTTTCAGGGTGACATTCTTTGTTTTATACATCTAGTTATCAGTGTGACATTTTTTGTTTTAAAAATCTTGCTGTCAGTGTGACATTCTTTGTTTTAAACATCTAGCTGTCAGTGTAGCATTTTTGGTTTTATACATCTAGCTGTCAGTGTAGCATTCTTTGTTTTATACATCTAGCTGTCAGTGCAGCATTTTTTGCTTTATACATCTAGCTGTCAGTGTGACATTCTTTGTTTTAAACATCTAGCTGTCATTGTGGTATTCCTTGTTTTATAAATCTAGCTGTCAATGTGACATTCTTTGTTTTATACATCTAGCAGTAAGTGTAACATTCTTTGTTTTTAACATCTAGCTGTCAGTGTGACATTCTTTGTTTTATACATCTAACTGTCTGTGTAACATTCTTTGTTTTATACATCTTGTTGTCAGTGTGACATTCTTTGTTTTATACATCTAGTTGTCAGTGTAACATTCTTTGTTTTATACATCTAGCTGTCAGTGTAACATTCTTTGTTTTATACATCTAGCTGTCAGTGTGACATTCTTTGTTTTATACATCTAGCTGTCAGTGTGACATTCTTTGTTTAATACATCTAGCTGTCAGTGTGGTATTTTTTGCTTTATTCATCTAGCTGTCAGTGCGACATTCTTTGTTTTATACATCTAGCTGTCAGTGTAGCATTCTTTGTTTTATACATCTAGCTGTCAGTGTGACATTCTTTGTTTTATACATCTAGCTGTCAGTGTGACATTCTTTGTTTAATACATCTAGCTGTCAGTGTAACATTATTTGTTTTATACATCTAGCTGTCAGTGTGACATTCTTTGTTTAATACATCTAGCTGTCAGTGTAACATTCTTTGTTTTATACATCTAGCTGTCAGTGCGACATTCTTTGTTTTATACATCTAGCTGTCAGTGTAACATTCTTTGTTTTATACATCTAGCTGTCAGTGTGACATTCTTTGTTTTATACATCTAGCTGTCAGTGTGACATTCTTTGTTTAATACATCTAGCTGTCTGTGTAACATTCTTTGTTTTATACATCTAGCTGTCAGTGCGACATTCTTTGTTTTATACATCTAGCTGTCAGTGTAGCATTCTTTGTTTTATACATCTAGCTGTCTGTGTAGCATTCTTTGTTTTATACATCTAGCTGTCAGTGTAGCATTCTTTGTTTTATACATCTAGCTGTCTGTGTAGCATTCTTTGTTTTATACATCTAGCTGTCAGTGTGGTATTCTTTATTTTATACATCTAGCTGTCAGTGTGACAATGTTTGTTTTATGCATCTAGCTGTCAGTGTAGCATTCTTTGTTTTAAACATCTAGCTGTCAGTGTGACATTCTTTGTTTTATACATCTAGCTGTCAGTGTAACATTCTTTGTTTTATACATTTAGCTGTCAGTGGGATATTCTTTGTTTTATGCATCTAGCTTTCAAGGTGACATTCTTTGTTTTATACATCTAGCTGTCTGTGTAGCATTCTTTGTTTTATACATCTAGCTGTCAGTGTGGCATTCTTTGTTTTAAACATCTAGCTGTCTGTGCGACATTCTTTGTTTTTTACATCTAGCTGTCAGTGTAGCATTCTTTGTTTTATACATCTAGCTGTCAGTGTGACATTCTTTGTTTTATACATCTAGCTGTCAGTGTAACATTCTTTGTTTTATACATTTAGCTGTCAGTGTGATATTCTTTGTTTTATGCATCTAGCTTTCAGGGTGACATTCTTTGTTTTATACATCTAGCTGTCTGTGTAGCATTCTTTGTTTTATACATCTAGCTGTCAGTGTGGCATTCTTTGTTTTAAACATCTAGCTGTCTGTGCGACATTCTTTGTTTTTTACATCTAGCTGTCAGTGTAGGATTCTTTGTTTTATACATCTAGCTGTCAGTGTGACACTCTTTGTTTTATACATCTAGCTGTCAGTGTTGTATTCTTTGTTTTATACATCTAGCTGTCAGTGTGACATTCTTTGTTTTATACATCTAGCCGTCAGTGTGATATTCTTTGTTTTAAACATCTAGCTGTCAGTGTGACAGTCTTTGTTTTATACATCTAGCTGTCAGTGTGACATTCTTTGTTTTATACATTTAGCTGTCAGTGTGATATTCTTTGTTTTTTGCATCTAGCTGTCAGTGTGACATTCTTTGTTTTATACATCTAGCTGTCATCTTGACATTCTTTGCTTTATACATCTAGCTGTCAGTGTGACACTCTTTGTTTTATACATCTAGCTGTCAGTGTGATATTCTTTGTTTTATACATCTAGCTGTCAGTGTTGTATTCTTTGTTTTATACATCTAGCTGTCAGTGTGACATTCTTTGTTTTATACATCTAGCTGTCAGTGTGACATTCTTTGTTTTAAACATCTAGCTGTCAATGTGGTATTCTTTGTTTTATACATCTAGCTGACTGTGTGACATTCTTTGCTTTTATACATCTAACTGTCAGTGTGACATTCTTTGTTTTATACATCTAGCTGTCAGTGTGACATTCTTTGTTTTAAACATCTAGCTGTCAGTGTGGTATTCTTTGTTTTATACATCTAGCTGTCAGTGTGACATTCTTTGTTTTAAACATCTAACTGTCAGTGTGACATTCTTTGTTTTAAACATCTAGCTGTCAGTGTGACATTCTTTGTTTTAAACATCTAGCTGTCAGTGTGACACTCTTTGTTTTATACATCTAGCTGTCAGTGTTGTATTCTTTGTTTTATACATCTAGCTGTCAGTGTGACCATCTTTGTTTTATACATCTAGTTGTCAGTGTAACATTCTTTGTTTTATACATCTAGCTGTCTGTGTAGCATTCTTTGTTTTATACATCTAGCTGTCATTGTGGTATTCTTTGTTTGATACATCTAGCTGTCTGTGTAGCATTCTTTCTTTTATACATCTAGCTGTCAATGTGGTATTCTTTATTTTATACATCTAGCTGTCATTGTGGTATTCTTTGCTTAATACATCTAGCTGTCAGTGTGACATTCTTTGTTTTATACATCTAGCTGTCAGTGTGACCATCTTTGTTTTATACATCTAGTTGTCAGTGTAACATTCTTTGTTTTATACATCTAGCTGTCAGTGTGACATTCTTTGTTTTATACATCTAGCTGTCTGTGTAGCATTCTTTGTTTTATACATCTAGCTGTCATTGTGGTATTCTTTGTTTTATACATCTAGCTGTCTGTGTAGCATTCTTTGTTTTATACATCTAGCTGTCAGTGTGGTATTCTTTATTTTATACATCTAGCTGTCATTGTGGTATTCTTTGCTTAATACATCTAGCTGTCAGTGTGACATTCTTTGTTTTATACATCTAGCTGTCATTGTGACATTCTTTGTTTTATACATCTAGCTGTCAGTGTGACATTCTTTGTTTTATACATCTAGCTGTCATTGTGGTATTCTTTGTTTAATACATATAGCTGTCAGTGTGACATTCTTTGTTTTATACATCTAGCTGTCAGTGTGACATTCTTTGTTTTATACATCTAGCTGTCAGTGTGGTATTCTTTGTTTAATACATCTAGCTGTCAGTGTGACATTCTTTGTTTTATACATCTAGCTGTCATTGTGGTATTCTTTGTTTAATACATCTAGCTGTCAGTGTAACATTGTTTGTTTTATACATCTAGCTGTCAGTGTGACATTCTTTGTTTTATACATCTAGCTGTCTGTGTAGCATTCTTTGTTTTATACATCTAACTGTCATTGTGGTATTCTTTGTTTTATACATCTAGCTGTCTGTGTAGCATTCTTTGTTTTATACATCTAGCTGTCAGTGTGGTATTCTTTATTTTATACATCTAGCTGTCAGTGTGACATTCTTTGTTTTTTACATCTAGCTGTCAGTGTAGGATTCTTTGTTTTATACATCTAGCTGTCAGTGTGACACTCTTTGTTTTATACATCTAGCTGTCAGTGTTGTATTCTTTGTTTTATACATCTAGCTGTCAGTGTGACATTCTTTGTTTTATACATCTAGCCGTCAGTGTGATATTCTTTGTTTTAAACATCTAGCTGTCAGTGTGATATTCTTTGTTTTTTGCATCTAGCTGTCAGTGTGACTTTCTTTGTTTTATACATCTAGCTGTCATCTTGACATTCTTTGCTTTATACATCTAGCTGTCAGTGTGACACTCTTTGTTTTATACATCTAGCTGTCAGTGTGATATTCTTTGTTCTATACATCTAGCTGTCAGTGCAGTATTCTTTGTTTTATACATCTAGCTGTCAGTGTGACATTCTTTGTTTTATACATCTAGCTGTCAGTGTGATAGTCTTTGTTTTAAACATCTAGCTGTCAGTGTGACATTCTTTGTTTTAAACATCTTGCTGTCAGTGTGGTATTCTTTGTTTTATACATCTAGCTGTCAGTGTGGTATTCTTTGTTATATACATCTAGCTGTCAGCGTAACATTCTTTGTTTTATACATCTAGCTGTCAGTGTGACATTCTTTGTTTTAAACATCTAGCTGTCATTGTGGTATTCTTTGTTTTATACATCTAGCTGTCAGTGTGACATTCCTTGTTTTATACATCTAGCCGTCATTGTGGTATTCTTTGTTTTATACATCTAGCTGTCAGTGTGACATTCTTTGTTTTATACATCTAGCTATCAGTGTAACATTCTTTGTTTTATACATCTAGCTGTCAGTGTGACATTCTTTGTTTTTATACATCTAACTGTCAGTGTGACATTCTTTGTTTTTAACATCTAGCTGTCAGTGTGGTATTCTTTGTTTTATACATCTAGCTGTCTGTGTGACATTCTTTGTTTTAAACATCTAGATGTCATTGTGGTATTCTTTGTTTTATAAATCTAGCTGTCAGTGTGACATTCTTTGTTTTATACATCTAGCTATCAGTGTGACATTCTTTGTTTTAAAAATCTTGCTGTCAGTGTGACATTCTTTGTTTTAAACAGCTAGCTGTCAGTGTAGTATTCTTTGCTTAATACATCTAGCTGTCAGTGTGACATTCTTTGTTTTATACATCTAGCAGTCAGTGTGGTATTCTTTGTTTTATACATCTAGCTGTATGTGTAACATTCTTTGTTTTAAACATCTAGCTGTCCGTGTGGTATTCTTTGTTTTATACATCTAGCTGTCGGTGTGACATTTGTTGTTTTATACATCTAGCAGTCAGTGTGACATTCTTTGTTTTATACATCTAGCTGTCAGTGTGGTATTCTTTGTTTTATGCATCTAGCTGTCAGTGTAGCATTCTTTGTTTTAAGCATCTAGCTGTAAGTGTGACATTCTTTGTTTTATTCATCTAGCTGTCAGTGTGACATTCTTTGTTTTATACATCTAGCTGTCAGTGTGACATTTTTTGTTCTACACATCTAGTTGTCAGTGTGACATTCTTTGTTTAATACATCTAGCTGTCAGTGTAACATTGTTTGTTTTATACATCTAGCTGTCAGTGTGACATTCTTTGTTTTATACAACTAGCTGTCTGTGTAGCATTCTTTGTTTTATACATCTAACTGTCATTGTGGTATTCTTTGTTTTATACATCTAGCTGTCTGTGTAGCATTCTTTGTTTTATACATCTAGCTGTCAGTGTGGTATTCTTTATTTTATATATCTAGCTGTCAGTGTGACATTCTTTGTTTTTTTCATCTAGCTGTCAGTATAGGATTCTTTGTTTTATACATCTAGCTGTCAGTGTAACACTCTTTGTTTTATACATCTAGCTGTCAGTGTTGTATTCTTTGTTTTATACATCTAGCTATCAGTGTGACATTCTTTGTTTTATACATCTAGCCGTCAGTGTGATATTCTTTGTTTTAAACATCTAGCTGTCAGTGTGACAGTCTTTGTTTTATACATCTAGCTGTCAGTGTGACATTCTTTGTTTTATACATTTAGCTGTCAGTGTGATATTCTTTGTTTTTTGCATCTAGCTGTCAGTGTGACATTCTTTGTTTTATACATCTAGCTGTCATCTTGACATTCTTTGCTTTATACATCTAGCTGTCAGTGTGACACTCTTTGTTTTATACATCTAGCTGTCAGTGTGATATTCTTTGTTTTATACATCTAGCTGTCAGTGTTGTATTCTTTGTTTTATACATCTAGCTGTCAGTGTGACATTCTTTGTTTTATACATCTAGCTGTCAGTGTGATAGTCTTTGTTTTAAACATCTAGCTGTCAGTGTGACATTCTTTGTTTTAAACATCTTGCTGTCAGTGTGGTATTCTTTGTTTTATACCTCTAGCTGTCAGTGTGGTATTCTTTGTAATATACATCTAGCTGTCAGCGTAACATTCTTTGTTTTATACATCTAGCTGTCAGTGTGACATTCTTTGTTTTAAACATCTAGCTGTCATTGTGGTATTCTTTGTTTTATACATCTAGCTGTCAGTGTGACATTCCTTGTTTTATACATTAAGCTGTCAGTGTGACATTCTTTGTTTTAAACATCTAGCCGTCATTGTGGTATTCTTTGTTTTATAGATCTAGCTGTCAGTGTGACATTCTTTGTTTTATACATCTAGCTATCAGTGTAACATTCTTTGTTTTATACATCTAGCTGTCAGTGTGACATTCTTTGTTTTTATACATCTAACTGTCAGTGTGACATTCTTTGTTTTAAACATCTAGCTGTCAGTGTGGTATTCTTTGTTTTATACATCTAGCTGTCTGTGTGACATTCTTTGTTTTAAACATCTAGATGTCATTGTGGTATTCTTTGTTTTATAAATCTAGCTGTCAGTGTGACGTTCTTTGTTTTATACATCTAGCTATCAGTGTGACATTCTTTGTTTTAAAAATCTTGCTGTCAGTGTGACATTCTTTGTTTTAAACAGCTAGCTGTCAGTGTAGTATTCTTTGCTTAATACATCTAGCTGTCAGTGTGACATTCTTTGTTTTATACATCTAGCAGTCAGTGTGGTATTCTTTGTTTTATACATCTAGCTGTATGTGTAACATTCTTTGTTTTAAACATCTAGCTGTCCGTGTGGTATTCTTTGTTTTATACATCTAGCTGTCGGTGTGACATTTGTTGTTTTATACATCTAGCAGTCAGTGTGACATTCTTTGTTTTATACATCTAGCTGTCAGTGTGGTATTCTTTGTTTTATGCATCTAGCTGTCAGTGTAGCATTCTTTGTTTTAAGCATCTAGCTGTAAGTGTGACATTCTTTGTTTTATTCATCTAGCTGTCAGTATGACATTCTTTGTTTTAAACATCTAGCTGTCAGTGTGACATTTTTTGTTCTACACATCTAGTTGTCAGTGTGACATTCTTTGTTTTATACATCTAGCTGTCAGTGTGACATTCTTTGTTTTATACATCTAGCTGTCAGTGTGACATTCTTTGTTTTAAACATCTAGCTGTCAATGTGGTATTCTTTGTTTTATACATCTAGCTGACTGTGTGACATTCTTTGCTTTTATACATCTAACTGTCAGTGTGACATTCTTTGTTTTATACATCTAGCTGTCAGTGTGACATTCTTTGTTTTAAACATCTAGCTGTCAGTGTGGTATTCTTTGTTTTATACATCTAGCTGTCAGTGTGACATTCTTTGTTTTAAACATCTAACTGTCAGTGTGACATTCTTTGTTTTAAACATCTAGCTGTCAGTGTGACATTCTTTGTTTTAAACATCTAGCTGTCAGTGTGACATTCTTTGCTATATACATCTAGCTGTCAGTGTAACATTCTTTGTTTTATACATCTAGCTGTCAGTGTGACATTCTTTGTTTTAAACATCTAGCTGTCAGTGTAGTATTCTTTGCTTAATACATCTAGCTATCAGTGTGACATTCTTTGTTTTAAACATCTAGCTGTCAGTGTGACATTCTTTGCTATATACATCTAGCTGTCAGTGTAACATTCTTTGTTTTATACATCTAGCTGTCAGTGTGACATTCTTTGTTTTAAACATCTAGCTGTCAGTGTTGTATTCTTTGTTTTATACATCTAGCCGTCAGTGTGGTATTCGTTGGTTTATACATCTAGCTGTCAGTGTGACATTCTTTGCTTTATACATCTAGCTGTCAGTTTAATATTTTTTGTTTTATACATCTAGCTGTCGTTGTGACATGTTTTGTTTTATACATCTAGCTGTCAGTGTGGTATTCTTTGGTTTATACATCTAGCTGTCAGTGTGACATTCTTTGTTTTATGCATCTAACTGTCTGTGTAACATTCTTTGTTTTATACATCTAGCTGTCAGTGTGACATTCTTTGTTTTATACATCTAGTTGTCAGTGTAACATTCTTTGTTTTATACATCTAGCTGTCAGTGTAACATTCTTTGTTTTATACATCTAGCTGTCAGTGTGACATTCTTTGTTTTATACATCTAGCTGTCAGTGTGACATTCTTTGTTTTATACATCTAGCTGTCAGTGTGACATTCTTTGTTTTATACATCTAGTTGTCAGTGTAACATTCTTTGTTATAAACATCTAGCTGTCAGTGTGACATTCTTTGCTTTATACATCTAGCTGTCAGTTTAACATTTTTGTTTTATACATCTAGCTGTCGGGGTGACATTCTTTGTTTTATACATCTAGCTGTCAGTTTAATATTTTTTGTTTTATACATCTAGCTGTCGGTGTGACATGTTTTGTTTTATACATCTAGCTGTCAGTGTGGTATTCTTTGGTTTATACATCTAGCTGTCAGTGTGACATTCCTTGTTTTATGCATCTAACTGTCTGTGTAACATTCTTTGTTTTATACATCTAGCTGTCAGTGTGACATTCTTTGTTTTATACATCTAGCTGTCAGTGTGACATTCTTTGTTTTAAACATCTTGCTGTCAGTGTGACATTCTTTGTTATATACATCTAGCTGTCAGTGTTACATTCTTTGTTTTATACATCCAGCTGTCAGTGTGACATTCTTTGTTTTAAACATCTAGCTGTCAGTGTGACATTCTTTGTTTTATACATCTAGCTATCAGTGTAACATTCTTTGTTTTAAAAATCTTGCTGTCAGTGTGACATTCTTTGTTTAAACATCTAGCTGTCAGTGTAGCATTTTTTGTTTTATACATCTAGCTGTCAGGGTAAAATTCTTTGTTTTATACATCTAGCTGTGAGTGCAGCATTTTTTGCTTTATACATTTAGCTGTCAGTGTGACATTCTTTGTTTTAAACTTCTAGCTGTCATTGTGGTATTCCTTGTTTTATAAATCTAGCTGTCAATGTGACATTCTTTGTTTTATACATCTAGCAGTAAGTGTAACATTCTTTGTTTTAAACATCTAGCTGTCAGTGTGACATTCTTTGTTTTATACATCTAACTGTCTGTAACATTCTTTGTTTTATACATCTAGCTGTCAGTGTAACATTCTTTGTTTTATACATCTAGCTGTCAGTGTGACATTCTTTGTTTAATACATCTAGCTGTCAGTGTGGTATTTTTTGCTTTATACATCTAGCTGTCAGTGCGACATTCTTTGTTTTATACATCTAGCTGTCAGTGTAGCATTCTTTGTTTTATACATCTAGCTGTCAGTGTGACATTCTTTGTTTTAAACATCTAGCTGTCAGTGTGACATTCTTTGTTTTAAACATCTAGCTGTCAGTGTGACATTCTTTGCTATATACATCTAGCTGTCAGTGTAACATTCTTTGTTTTATACATCTAGCTGTCAGTGTGACATTCTTTGTTTTAAACATCTAGCTGTCAGTGTTGTATTCTTTGTTTTATACATCTAGCTGTCAGTGTGACATTCTTTGTTTAATACATCTAGCCGTCAGTGTGGTATTCGTTGGTTTATACATCTAGCTGTCGGTGTGACATTCTTTGTTTTATACATCTAGCTGTCAGTGTGGTATTTTTTGGTTTATACATCTAGCTGTCAGTGTGACATTCTTTGTTTTATACATCTAACTGTCTGTGTAACATTCTTTGTTTTATACATCTAGCTGTCAGTGTGACATGCATCGTTTTATACATCTAGTTGTCAGTGTAACATTCTTTGTTTTATACATCTAGCTGTCAGTGTAACATTCTTTGTTTTATACATCTAGCTGTCAGTGTGACATTCTTTGTTTTATACATCTAGCTGTCAGTGTGACATTCTTTGTTTTATACATCTAGCTGTCAGTGTGACATTCTTTGTTTTATACATCTAGTTGTCAGTGTAACATTCTTTGTTATAAACATCTAGCTGTCAGTGTGACATTCTTTGTTTTATACATCTAGTTATCAGTGTGACATTTTTTGTTTTAAAAATCTTGCTGTCAGTGTGACATTCTTTGTTTTAAACATCTAGCTGTCAGTGTAGCATTTTTTGTTTTATACATCTAGCTGTCAGTGTAGCATTCTTTGTTTTATACATCTAGCTGTCAGTGCAGCATTTTTTGCTTTATACATCTAGCTGTCAGTGTGATATTCTTTGTTTTAAACATCTAGCTGTCATTGTGGTATTCCTTGTTTTATAAATCTAGCTGTCAATGTGACATTCTTTGTTTTATACATCTAGCAGTAAGTGTAACATTCTTTGTTTTTAACATCTAGCTGTCAGTGTGACATTCTTTGCTTTATACATCTAACTGTCTGTGTAACATTCTTTGTTTTATACATCTTGTTGTCAGTGTGACATTCTTTGTTTTATACATCTAGTTGTCAGTGTAACATTCTTTGTTTTATACATCTAGCTGTCAGTGTAACATTCTTTGTTTTATACATCTAGCTGTCAGTGTGACATTCTTTGTTTTATACATCTAGCTGTCAGTGTGACATTCTTTGTTTAATACATCTAGCTGTCAGTGTGGTATTTTTTGCTTTATTCATCTAGCTGTCAGTGCGACATTCTTTGTTTTATACATCTAGCTGTCAGTGTAGCATTCTTTGTTTTATACATCTAGCTGTCAGTGTGACATTCTTTGTTTTATACATCTAGCTGTCAGTGTGACATTCTTTGTTTAATACATCTAGCTGTCAGTGTAACATTATTTGTTTTATACATCTAGCTGTCAGTGTGACATTCTTTGTTTAATACATCTAGCTGTCAGTGTAACATTCTTTGTTTTATACATCTAGCTGTCAGTGCGACATTCTTTGTTTTATACATCTAGCTGTCAGTGTAACATTCTTTGTTTTATACATCTAGCTGTCAGTGTGACATTCTTTGTTTTTTACATCTAGCTGTCAGTGTGACATTCTTTGTTTAATACATCTAGCTGTCTGTGTAACATTCTTTGTTTTATACATCTAGCTGTCAGTGCGACATTCTTTGTTTTATACATCTAGCTGTCAGTGTAGCATTCTTTGTTTTATACATCTAGCTGTCTGTGTAGCATTCTTTGTTTTATACATCTAACTGTCAGTGTAGCATTCTTTGTTTTATACATCTAGCTGTCTGTGTAGCATTCTTTGTTTTATACATCTAGCTGTCAGTGTGGTATTCTTTATTTTATACATCTAGCTGTCAGTGTGACAATGTTTGTTTTATGCATCTAGCTGTCAGTGTAGCATTCTTTGTTTTAAACATCTAGCTGTCAGTGTGACATTCTTTGTTTTATACATCTAGCTGTCAGTGTAACATTCTTTGTTTTATACATTTAGCTGTCAGTGTGATATTCTTTGTTTTATGCATCTAGCTTTCAGGGTGACATTCTTTGTTTTATACATCTAGTTATCAGTGTGACATTTTTTGTTTTAAAAATCTTGCTGTCAGTGTGACATTCTTTGTTTTAAACATCTAGCTGTCAGTGTAGCATTTTTGGTTTTATACATCTAGCTGTCAGTGTAGCATTCTTTGTTTTATACATCTAGCTGTCAGTGCAGCATTTTTTGCTTTATACATCTAGCTGTCAGTGTGACATTCTTTGTTTTAAACATCTAGCTGTCATTGTGGTATTCCTTGTTTTATAAATCTAGCTGTCAATGTGACATTCTTTGTTTTATACATCTAGCAGTAAGTGTAACATTCTTTGTTTTTAACATCTAGCTGTCAGTGTGACATTCTTTGTTTTATACATCTAACTGTCTGTGTAACATTCTTTGTTTTATACATCTTGTTGTCAGTGTGACATTCTTTGTTTTATACATCTAGTTGTCAGTGTAACATTCTTTGTTTTATACATCTAGCTGTCAGTGTAACATTCTTTGTTTTATACATCTAGCTGTCAGTGTGACATTCTTTGTTTTATACATCTAGCTGTCAGTGTGACATTCTTTGTTTAATACATCTAGCTGTCAGTGTGGTATTTTTTGCTTTATTCATCTAGCTGTCAGTGCGACATTCTTTGTTTTATACATCTAGCTGTCAGTGTAGCATTCTTTGTTTTATACATCTAGCTGTCAGTGTGACATTCTTTGTTTTATACATCTAGCTGTCAGTGTGACATTCTTTGTTTAATACATCTAGCTGTCAGTGTAACATTATTTGTTTTATACATCTAGCTGTCAGTGTGACATTCTTTGTTTAATACATCTAGCTGTCAGTGTAACATTCTTTGTTTTATACATCTAGCTGTCAGTGCGACATTCTTTGTTTTATACATCTAGCTGTCAGTGTAACATTCTTTGTTTTATACATCTAGCTGTCAGTGTGACATTCTTTGTTTTATACATCTAGCTGTCAGTGTGACATTCTTTGTTTAATACATCTAGCTGTCTGTGTAACATTCTTTGTTTTATACATCTAGCTGTCAGTGCGACATTCTTTGTTTTATACATCTAGCTGTCAGTGTAGCATTCTTTGTTTTATACATCTAGCTGTCTGTGTAGCATTCTTTGTTTTATACATCTAGCTGTCAGTGTAGCATTCTTTGTTTTATACATCTAGCTGTCTGTGTAGCATTCTTTGTTTTATACATCTAGCTGTCAGTGTGGTATTCTTTATTTTATACATCTAGCTGTCAGTGTGACAATGTTTGTTTTATGCATCTAGCTGTCAGTGTAGCATTCTTTGTTTTAAACATCTAGCTGTCAGTGTGACATTCTTTGTTTTATACATCTAGCTGTCAGTGTAACATTCTTTGTTTTATACATTTAGCTGTCAGTGGGATATTCTTTGTTTTATGCATCTAGCTTTCAAGGTGACATTCTTTGTTTTATACATCTAGCTGTCTGTGTAGCATTCTTTGTTTTATACATCTAGCTGTCAGTGTGGCATTCTTTGTTTTAAACATCTAGCTGTCTGTGCGACATTCTTTGTTTTTTACATCTAGCTGTCAGTGTAGCATTCTTTGTTTTATACATCTAGCTGTCAGTGTGACATTCTTTGTTTTATACATCTAGCTGTCAGTGTAACATTCTTTGTTTTATACATTTAGCTGTCAGTGTGATATTCTTTGTTTTATGCATCTAGCTTTCAGGGTGACATTCTTTGTTTTATACATCTAGCTGTCTGTGTAGCATTCTTTGTTTTATACATCTAGCTGTCAGTGTGGCATTCTTTGTTTTAAACATCTAGCTGTCTGTGCGACATTCTTTGTTTTTTACATCTAGCTGTCAGTGTAGGATTCTTTGTTTTATACATCTAGCTGTCAGTGTGACACTCTTTGTTTTATACATCTAGCTGTCAGTGTTGTATTCTTTGTTTTATACATCTAGCTGTCAGTGTGACATTCTTTGTTTTATACATCTAGCCGTCAGTGTGATATTCTTTGTTTTAAACATCTAGCTGTCAGTGTGACAGTCTTTGTTTTATACATCTAGCTGTCAGTGTGACATTCTTTGTTTTATACATTTAGCTGTCAGTGTGATATTCTTTGTTTTTTGCATCTAGCTGTCAGTGTGACATTCTTTGTTTTATACATCTAGCTGTCATCTTGACATTCTTTGCTTTATACATCTAGCTGTCAGTGTGACACTCTTTGTTTTATACATCTAGCTGTCAGTGTGATATTCTTTGTTTTATACATCTAGCTGTCAGTGTTGTATTCTTTGTTTTATACATCTAGCTGTCAGTGTGACATTCTTTGTTTTATACATCTAGCTGTCAGTGTGATAGTCTTTGTTTTAAACATCTAGCTGTCAGTGTGACATTCTTTGTTTTAAACATCTTGCTGTCAGTGTGGTATTCTTTGTTTTATACATCTAGCTGTCAGTGTGGTATTCTTTGTTATATACATCTAGCTGTCAGTGTGACATTCCTTGTTTTATACATTAAGCTGTCAGTGTGACATTCTTTGTTTTAAACATCTAGCCGTCATTGTGGTATTCTTTGTTTGATACATCTAGCTGTCAGTGTGACATTCTTTGTTTTATACATTAAGCTGTCAGTGTGACATTCTTTGTTTTAAACATCTAGCTGTCATTGTGGTATTCTTTGTTTTATACATCTAGCTGTCAGTGTGACATTCCTTGTTTTATACATTAAGCTGTCAGTGTGACATTCTTTGTTTTAAACATCTAGCCGTCATTGTGGTATTCTTTGTTTGATACATCTAGCTGTCAGTGTGACATTCTTTGTTTTAAACATCTAGCTGTCAGTGTGGTATTCTTTGTTTTATACATATAGCTGTCTGTGTGACATTCTTTGTTTTAAACATATAGATGTCATTGTGGTATTCTTTGTTTTATACATCCAGCTGTCAGTGTGACATTCTTTGTTTTATACATCTAGCTATCAGTGTAACATTCTTTGTTTTAAAAATCTTGCTGTCAGTGTGACATTCTTTGTTTTAAACAGCTAGCTGTCAGTGTAGTATTCTTTGCTTAATACATCTAGCTGTCAGTGTGACATTCTTTGTTTTATACATCTAGCAGTCAGTGTGGTATTCTTTGTTTTATACATCTAGCTGTATGTGTAACATTCTTTGTTTTAAACATCTAGCTGTCCGTGTGGTATTCTTTGTTTTATGCATCTAGCTGTCAGTGTGACATTCTTTGTTTTATACATCTAGCTGTCAGTGTGGTATTCTTTGTTTTATGCATCTAGCTGTCAGTGTAGCATTCTTTGTTTTAAGCATCTAGCTGTAAGTGTGACATTCTTTGTTTTATTCATCTAGCTGTCAGTGTGACATTCTTTGTTTTATACATCTAGCTGTCAGTGTGACATTTTTTGTTCTACACATCTAGTTGTCAGTGTGACATTCTTTGTTTTATACATCTAGCTGTCAGTGTGACATTCTTTGTTTTATACATCTAGCTGTCAGTGTGACATTCTTTGTTTTAAACATCTAGCTGTCAATGTGGTATTCTTTGTTTTATACATCTAGCTGACAGTGTGACATTCTTTGCTTTTATACATCTAACTGTCAGTGTGACATTCTTTGTTTTTTACATCTAGCTGTCAGTGTGACATTCTTTGTTTTATACATCTAGCTGTCAGTGTGACATTCTTTGTTTTAAACATCTAACTGTCAGTGTGACATTCTTTGTTTTAAACATCTAGCTGTCAGTGTGATATTCTTTGTTTTAAACATCTAGCTGTCAGTGTGACATTCTTTGCTATATACATCTAGCTGTCAGTGTAACATTCTTTGTTTTATACATCTAGCTGTCAGTGTAGTATTCTTTGCTTAATACATCTAGCTATCAGTGTGACATTCTTTGTTTTAAACATCTAGCTGTCAGTGTGACATTCTTTGCTATATACATCTAGCTGTCAGTGTGACATTCTTTGTTTTATACATCTAGTTGTCAGTGTAACATTCTTTGTTTTATACATCTAGCTGTCAGTGTAACATTCTTTGTTTTATACATCTAGCTGTCAGTGTGACATTCTTTGTTTTATACATCTAGCTGTCAGTGTGACATTCTTTGTTTTATACATCTAGCTGTCAGTGTGACATTCTTTGTTTTATACATCTAGTTGTCAGTGTAACATTCTTTGTTATAAACATCTAGCTGTCAGTGTGACATTCTTTGCTTTATACATCTAGCTGTCAGTTTAACATTTTTTGTTTTATACATCTAGCTGTCGGTGTGACATTCTTTGTTTTATACATCTAGCTGTCAGTGTGGTATTCTTTGGTTTATACATCTAGCTGTCAGTTTGACATTCTTTGTTTTATACATCTAGCTGTCAGTGTGACATTCTTTGTTTTAAACATCTTGCTGTCAGTGTGACATTCTTTGTTATATACATCTAGCTGTCAGTGTTACATTCTTTGTTTTAAAAATCTTGCTGTCAGTGTGACATTCTTTGTTTTAAACATCTAGCTGTCAGTGTAGCATTTTTTGTTTTATACATCTAGCTGTCAGGGTAAAATTCTTTGTTTTATACATCTAGCTGTGAGTGCAGCATTTTTTGCTTTATACATCTAGCTGTCAGTGTGACATTCTTTGTTTTATACATCTAACTGTCTGTGTAACATTCTTTGTTTTATACATCTAGCTGTCAGTGTAACATTCTTTGTTTTATACATCTAGCTGTCAGTGTGACATTCTTTGTTTAATACATCTAGCTGTCAGTGTGGTATTTTTTGCTTTATACATCTAGCTGTCAGTGCGACATTCTTTGTTTTATACATCTAGCTGTCAGTGTAGCATTCTTTGTTTTATACATCTAGCTGTCAGTGTGACATTCTTTGTTTTAAACATCTAGCTGTCAGTGTGACATTCTTTGTTTTAAACATCTAGCTGTCAGTGTTGTATTCTTTGTTTTATACATCTAGCCGTCAGTGTGGTATTCGTTGGTTTATACATCTAGCTGTCAGTGTGACATTCTTTGCTTTATACATCTAGCTGTCAGTTTAACATTATTTGTTTTATACATCTAGCTGTCAGTGTGACATTCTTTGTTTTATACATCTAGTTGTCAGTGTAACATTCTTTGTTTTATACATCTAGCTGTCAGTGTGACATTCTTTGTTTTATACATCTAGCTGTCAGTGTGACATTCTTTGTTTTATACATCTAGTTGTCAGTGTAACATTCTTTGTTATAAACATCTAGCTGTCAGTGTTACATTCTTTGCTTTATACATCTAGCTGTCAGTTTAACATTTTTTGTTTTATACATCTAGCTGTCGGTGTGACATTCTTTGTTTTATACATCTAGCTGTCAGTGTGGTATTCTTTGGTTTATACATCTAGCTGTCAGTGTGACATTCTTTGTTTTATACATCTAGCTGTCAGTGTGACATTCTTTGTTTTAAACATCTTGCTGTCAGTGTGACATTCTTTGTTATATACATCTAGCTGTCAGTGTTACATTCTTTGTTTTAAAAATCTTGCTGTCAGTGTGACATTCTTTGTTTTAAACATCTAGCTGTCAGTGTAGCATTTTTTGTTTTATACATCTAGCTGTCAGGGTAAAATTCTTCGTTTTATACATCTAGCTGTGAGTGCAGCATTTTTTGCTTTATACATCTAGCTGTCAGTGTGACATTCTTTGTTTTATACATCTAACTGTCTGTGTAACATTCTTTGTTTTATACATCTAGCTGTCAGTGTAACATTCTTTGTTTTATACATCTAGCTGTCAGTGTGACATTCTTTGTTTAATACATCTAGCTGTCAGTGTGGTATTTTTTGCTTTATACATCTAGCTGTCAGTGCGACATTCTTTGTTTTATACATCTAGCTGTCAGTGTAGCATTCTTTGTTTTATACATCTAGCTGTCAGTGTGACATTCTTTGTTTTAAACATCTAGCTGTCAGTGTGACATTCTTTGTTTTAAACATCTAGCTGTCAGTGTGACATTCTTTGCTATATACATCTAGCTGTCAGTGTAACATTCTTTGTTTTATACATCTAGCTGTCAGTGTGACATTCTTTGTTTTAAACATCTAGCTGTCAGTGTTGTATTCTTTGTTTTATACATCTAGCTGTCAGTGTGACATTCTTTGTTTTATACATCTAGCCGTCAGTGTGGTATTCGTTGGTTTATACATCTAGCTGTCGGTGTGACATTCTTTGTTTTATACATCTAGCTGTCAGTGTGGTATTTTTTGGTTTATACATCTAGCTGTCAGTGTGACATTCTTTGTTTTATACATCTAACTGTCTGTGTAACATTCTTTGTTTTATACATCTAGCTGTCAGTGTGACATTCATCGTTTTATACATCTAGTTGTCAGTGTAACATTCTTTGTTTTATACATCTAGCAGTAAGTGTAACATTCTTTGTTTTTAACATCTAGCTGTCAGTGTGACATTCTTTGTTTTATACATCTAACTGTCTGTGTAACATTCTTTGTTTTATACATCTTGTTGTCAGTGTGACATTCTTTGTTTTATACATCTAGTTGTCAGTGTAACATTCTTTGTTTTATACATCTAGCTGTCAGTGTAACATTCTTTGTTTTATACATCTAGCTGTCAGTGTGACATTCTTTGTTTTATACATCTAGCTGTCAGTGTGACATTCTTTGTTTAATACATCTAGCTGTCAGTGTGGTATTTTTTGCTTTATTCATCTAGCTGTCAGTGCGACATTCTTTGTTTTATACATCTAGCTGTCAGTGTAGCATTCTTTGTTTTATACATCTAGCTGTCAGTGTGACATTCTTTGTTTTATACATCTAGCTGTCAGTGTGACATTCTTTGTTTAATACATCTACCTGTCAGTGTAACATTATTTGTTTTATACATCTAGCTGTCAGTGTGACATTCTTTGTTTAATACATCTAGCTGTCAGTGTAACATTCTTTGTTTTATACATCTAGCTGTCAGTGCGACATTCTTTGTTTTATACATCTAGCTGTCAGTGTAACATTCTTTGTTTTATACATCTAGCTGTCAGTGTGACATTCTTTGTTTTATACATCTAGCTGTCAGTGTGACATTCTTTGTTTAATACATCTAGCTGTCTGTGTAACATTCTTTGTTTTATACATCTAGCTGTCAGTGCGACATTCTTTGTTTTATACATCTAGCTGTCAGTGTAGCATTCTTTGTTTTATACATCTAGCTGTCTGTGTAGCATTCTTTGTTTTATACATCTAGCTGTCAGTGTAGCATTCTTTGTTTTATACATCTAGCTGTCTGTGTAGCATTCTTTGTTTTATACATCTAGCTGTCAGTGTGGTATTCTTTATTTTATACATCTAGCTGTCAGTGTGACAATGTTTGTTTTATGCATCTAGCTGTCAGTGTAGCATTCTTTGTTTTAAACATCTAGCTGTCAGTGTGACATTCTTTGTTTTATACATCTAGCTGTCAGTGTAACATTCTTTGTTTTATACATTTAGCTGTCAGTGTGATATTCTTTGTTTTATGCATCTAGCTTTCAAGGTGACATTCTTTGTTTTATACATCTAGCTGTCTGTGTAGCATTCTTTGTTTTATACATCTAGCTGTCAGTGTGGCATTCTTTGTTTTAAACATCTAGCTGTCTGTGCGACATTCTTTGTTTTTTACATCTAGCTGTCAGTGTAGCATTCTTTGTTTTATACATCTAGCTGTCAGTGTGACATTCTTTGTTTTATACATCTAGCTGTCAGTGTAACATTCTTTGTTTTATACATTTAGCTGTCAGTGTGATATTCTTTGTTTTATGCATCTAGCTTTCAGGGTGACATTCTTTGTTTTATACATCTAGCTGTCTGTGTAGCATTCTTTGTTTTATACATCTAGCTGTCAGTGTGGCATTCTTTGTTTTAAACATCTAGCTGTCTGTGCGACATTCTTTGTTTTTTACATCTAGCTGTCAGTGTAGGATTCTTTGTTTTATACATCTAGCTGTCAGTGTGACACTCTTTGTTTTATACATCTAGCTGTCAGTGTTGTATTCTTTGTTTTATACATCTAGCTGTCAGTGTGACATTCTTTGTTTTATACATCTAGCCGTCAGTGTGATATTCTTTGTTTTAAACATCTAGCTGTCAGTGTGAGTCTTTGTTTTATACATCTAGCTGTCAGTGTGACATTCTTTGTTTTATACATTTAGCTGTCAGTGTGATATTCTTTGTTTTTTGCATCTAGCTGTCAGTGTGACATTCTTTGTTTTATACATCTAGCTGTCATCTTGACATTCTTTGCTTTATACATCTAGCTGTCAGTGTGACACTCTTTGTTTTATACATCTAGCTGTCAGTGTGATATTCTTTGTTTTATACATCTAGCTGTCAGTGTTGTATTCTTTGTTTTATACATCTAGCTGTCAGTGTGACATTCTTTGTTTTATACATCTAGCTGTCAGTGTGATAGTCTTTGTTTTAAACATCTAGCTGTCAGTGTGACATTCTTTGTTTTAAACATCTTGCTGTCAGTGTGGTATTCTTTGTTTTATACATCTAGCTGTCAGTGTGGTATTCTTTGTTATATACATCTAGCTGTCAGCGCAACATTCTTTGTTTTATACATCTAGCTGTCAGTGTGACATTCTTTGTTTTAAACATCTAGCTGTCATTGTGGTATTCTTTGTTTTATACATCTAGCTGTCAGTGTGACATTCCTTGTTTTATACATTAAGCTGTCAGTGTGACATTCTTTGTTTTAAACATCTAGCCGTCATTGTGGTATTCTTTGTTTGATACATCTAGCTGTCAGTGTGACATTCTTTGTTTTAAACATCTAGCTGTCAGTGTGGTATTCTTTGTTTTATACATATAGCTGTCTGTGTGACATTCTTTGTTTTAAACATATAGATGTCATTGTGGTATTCTTTGTTTTATACATCCAGCTGTCAGTGTGACATTCTTTGTTTTATACATCTAGCTATCAGTGTAACATTCTTTGTTTTAAAAATCTTGCTGTCAGTGTGACATTCTTTGTTTTAAACAGCTAGCTGTCAGTGTAGTATTCTTTGCTTAATACATCTAGCTGTCAGTGTGACATTCTTTGTTTTATACATCTAGCAGTCAGTGTGGTATTCTTTGTTTTATACATCTAGCTGTATGTGTAACATTCTTTGTTTTAAACATCTAGCTGTCCGTGTGGTATTCTTTGTTTTATACATCTAGCTGTCGGTGTGACATTTGTTGTTTTATACATCTAGCAGTCAGTGTGACATTCTTTGTTTTATACATCTAGCTGTCAGTGTGGTATTCTTTGTTTTATGCATCTAGCTGTCAGTGTAGCATTCTTTGTTTTAAGCATCTAGCTGTAAGTGTGACATTCTTTGTTTTATTCATCTAGCTGTCAGTGTGACATTCTTTGTTTTATACATCTAGCTGTCAGTGTGACATTTTTTGTTCTACACATCTATATGTCAGTGTGACATTCTTTGTTTTATACATCTAGCTGTCAGTGTGACATTCTTTGTTTTATACATCTAGCTGTCAGTGTGACATTCTTTGTTTTAAACATCTAGCTGTCAATGTGGTATTCTTTGTTTTATACATCTAGCTGACAGTGTGACATTCTTTGCTTTTATACATCTAACTGTCAGTGTGACATTCTTTGTTTTTTCCATCTAGCTGTCAGTGTGACATTCTTTGTTTTATACATCTAGCTGTCAGTGTGACATTCTTTGTTTTAAACATCTAACTGTCAGTGTGACATTCTTTGTTTTAAACATCTAGCTGTCAGTGTGATATTCTTTGTTTTAAACATCTAGCTGTCAGTGTGACATTCTTTGCTATATACATCTAGCTGTCAGTGTAACATTCTTTGTTTTATACATCTAGCTGTCAGTGTAGTATTCTTTGCTTAATACATCTAGCTATCAGTGTGACATTCTTTGTTTTAAACATCTAGCTGTCAGTGTGACATTCTTTGCTATATACATCTAGCTGTCAGTGTAACATTCTTTGTTTTATACGTCTAGCTGTCAGTGTGACATTCTTTGTTTTAAACATCTAGCTGTCAGTGTTGTATTCTTTGTTTTATACATCTAGCCGTCAGTGTGGTATTCGTTGGTTTATACATCTAGCTGTCAGTGTGACATTCTTTGCTTTATACATCTAGCTGTCAGTTTAACATTATTTGTTTTATACATCTAGCTGTCAGTGTGACATTCTTTGTTTTATACATCTAGTTGTCAGTGTAACATTCTTTGTTTTATACATCTAGCTGTCAGTGTAACATTCTTTGTTTTATACATCTAGCTGTCAGTGTGACATTCTTTGTTTTATACATCTAGCTGTCAGTGTGACATTCTTTGTTTTATACATCTAGCTGTCAGTGTGACATTCTTTGTTTTATACATCTAGTTGTCAGTGTAACATTCTTTGTTATAAACATCTAGCTGTCAGTGTGACATTCTTTGCTTTATACATCTAGCTGTCAGTTTAACATTTTTTGTTTTATACATCTAGCTGTCGGTGTGACATTCTTTGTTTTATACATCTAGCTGTCAGTGTGGTATTCTTTGGTTTATACATCTAGCTGTCAGTGTGACATTCTTTGTTTTATACATCTAGCTGTCAGTGTGACATTCTTTGTTTTAAACATCTTGCTGTCAGTGTGACATTCTTTGTTATATACATCTAGCTGTCAGTGTTACATTCTTTGTTTTAAAAATCTTGCTGTCAGTGTGACATTCTTTGTTTTAAACATCTAGCTGTCAGTGTAGCATTTTTTGTTTTATACATCTAGCTGTCAGGGTAAAATTCTTTGTTTTATACATCTAGCTGTGAGTGCAGCATTTTTTGCTTTATACATCTAGCTGTCAGTGTGACATTCTTTGTTTTATACATCTAACTGTCTGTGTAACATTCTTTGTTTTATACATCTAGCTGTCAGTGTAACATTCTTTGTTTTATACATCTAGCTGTCAGTGTGACATTCTTTGTTTAATACATCTAGCTTTCAGGGTGACATTCTTTGTTTTATACATCTAGCTGTCTGTGTAGCATTCTTTGTTTTATACATCTAGCTGTCAGTGTGGCATTCTTTGTTTTAAACATCTAGCTGTCTGTGCGACATTCTTTGTTTTTTACATCTAGCTGTCAGTGTAGGATTCTTTGTTTTATACATCTAGCTGTCAGTGTGACACTCTTTGTTTTATACATCTAGCTGTCAGTGTTGTATTCTTTGTTTTATACATCTAGCTGTCAGTGTGACATTCTTTGTTTTATACATCTAGCCGTCAGTGTGATATTCTTTGTTTTAAACATCTAGCTGTCAGTGTGAGTCTTTGTTTTATACATCTAGCTGTCAGTGTGACATTCTTTGTTTTATACATTTAGCTGTCAGTGTGATATTCTTTGTTTTTTGCATCTAGCTGTCAGTGTGACATTCTTTGTTTTATACATCTAGCTGTCATCTTGACATTCTTTGCTTTATACATCTAGCTGTCAGTGTGACACTCTTTGTTTTATACATCTAGCTGTCAGTGTGATATTCTTTGTTTTATACATCTAGCTGTCAGTGTTGTATTCTTTGTTTTATACATCTAGCTGTCAGTGTGACATTCTTTGTTTTATACATCTAGCTGTCAGTGTGATAGTCTTTGTTTTAAACATCTAGCTGTCAGTGTGACATTCTTTGTTTTAAACATCTTGCTGTCAGTGTGGTATTCTTTGTTTTATACATCTAGCTGTCAGTGTGGTATTCTTTGTTATATACATCTAGCTGTCAGCGCAACATTCTTTGTTTTATACATCTAGCTGTCAGTGTGACATTCTTTGTTTTAAACATCTAGCTGTCATTGTGGTATTCTTTGTTTTATACATCTAGCTGTCAGTGTGACATTCCTTGTTTTATACATTAAGCTGTCAGTGTGACATTCTTTGTTTTAAACATCTAGCCGTCATTGTGGTATTCTTTGTTTGATACATCTAGCTGTCAGTGTGACATTCTTTGTTTTAAACATCTAGCTGTCAGTGTGGTATTCTTTGTTTTATACATATAGCTGTCTGTGTGACATTCTTTGTTTTAAACATATAGATGTCATTGTGGTATTCTTTGTTTTATACATCCAGCTGTCAGTGTGACATTCTTTGTTTTATACATCTAGCTATCAGTGTAACATTCTTTGTTTTAAAAATCTTGCTGTCAGTGTGACATTCTTTGTTTTAAACAGCTAGCTGTCAGTGTAGTATTCTTTGCTTAATACATCTAGCTGTCAGTGTGACATTCTTTGTTTTATACATCTAGCAGTCAGTGTGGTATTCTTTGTTTTATACATCTAGCTGTATGTGTAACATTCTTTGTTTTAAACATCTAGCTGTCCGTGTGGTATTCTTTGTTTTATACATCTAGCTGTCGGTGTGACATTTGTTGTTTTATACATCTAGCAGTCAGTGTGACATTCTTTGTTTTATACATCTAGCTGTCAGTGTGGTATTCTTTGTTTTATGCATCTAGCTGTCAGTGTAGCATTCTTTGTTTTAAGCATCTAGCTGTAAGTGTGACATTCTTTGTTTTATTCATCTAGCTGTCAGTGTGACATTCTTTGTTTTATACATCTAGCTGTCAGTGTGACATTTTTTGTTCTACACATCTATATGTCAGTGTGACATTCTTTGTTTTATACATCTAGCTGTCAGTGTGACATTCTTTGTTTTATACATCTAGCTGTCAGTGTGACATTCTTTGTTTTAAACATCTAGCTGTCAATGTGGTATTCTTTGTTTTATACATCTAGCTGACAGTGTGACATTCTTTGCTTTTATACATCTAACTGTCAGTGTGACATTCTTTGTTTTTTCCATCTAGCTGTCAGTGTGACATTCTTTGTTTTATACATCTAGCTGTCAGTGTGACATTCTTTGTTTTAAACATCTAACTGTCAGTGTGACATTCTTTGTTTTAAACATCTAGCTGTCAGTGTGATATTCTTTGTTTTAAACATCTAGCTGTCAGTGTGACATTCTTTGCTATATACATCTAGCTGTCAGTGTAACATTCTTTGTTTTATACATCTAGCTGTCAGTGTAGTATTCTTTGCTTAATACATCTAGCTATCAGTGTGACATTCTTTGTTTTAAACATCTAGCTGTCAGTGTGACATTCTTTGCTATATACATCTAGCTGTCAGTGTAACATTCTTTGTTTTATACGTCTAGCTGTCAGTGTGACATTCTTTGTTTTAAACATCTAGCTGTCAGTGTTGTATTCTTTGTTTTATACATCTAGCCGTCAGTGTGGTATTCGTTGGTTTATACATCTAGCTGTCAGTGTGACATTCTTTGCTTTATACATCTAGCTGTCAGTTTAACATTATTTGTTTTATACATCTAGCTGTCAGTGTGACATTCTTTGTTTTATACATCTAGTTGTCAGTGTAACATTCTTTGTTTTATACATCTAGCTGTCAGTGTAACATTCTTTGTTTTATACATCTAGCTGTCAGTGTGACATTCTTTGTTTTATACATCTAGCTGTCAGTGTGACATTCTTTGTTTTATACATCTAGCTGTCAGTGTGACATTCTTTGTTTTATACATCTAGTTGTCAGTGTAACATTCTTTGTTATAAACATCTAGCTGTCAGTGTGACATTCTTTGCTTTATACATCTAGCTGTCAGTTTAACATTTTTTGTTTTATACATCTAGCTGTCGGTGTGACATTCTTTGTTTTATACATCTAGCTGTCAGTGTGGTATTCTTTGGTTTATACATCTAGCTGTCAGTGTGACATTCTTTGTTTTATACATCTAGCTGTCAGTGTGACATTCTTTGTTTTAAACATCTTGCTGTCAGTGTGACATTCTTTGTTATATACATCTAGCTGTCAGTGTTACATTCTTTGTTTTAAAAATCTTGCTGTCAGTGTGACATTCTTTGTTTTAAACATCTAGCTGTCAGTGTAGCATTTTTTGTTTTATACATCTAGCTGTCAGGGTAAAATTCTTTGTTTTATACATCTAGCTGTGAGTGCAGCATTTTTTGCTTTATACATCTAGCTGTCAGTGTGACATTCTTTGTTTTATACATCTAACTGTCTGTGTAACATTCTTTGTTTTATACATCTAGCTGTCAGTGTAACATTCTTTGTTTTATACATCTAGCTGTCAGTGTGACATTCTTTGTTTAATACATCTAGCTGTCAGTGTGGTATTTTTTGCTTTATACATCTAGCTGTCAGTGCGACATTCTTTGTTTTATACATCTAGCTGTCAGTGTAGCATTCTTTGTTTTATACATCTAGCTGTCAGTGTGACATTCTTTGTTTTAAACATCTAGCTGTCAGTGTGACATTCTTTGTTTTAAACATCTAGCTGTCAGTGTTGTATTCTTTGTTTTATACATCTAGCTGTCAGTGTGACATTCTTTGTTTTATACATCTAGCCGTCAGTGTGATATTCTTTGTTTTAAACATCTAGCTGTCAGTGTGACAGTCTTTGTTTTATACATCTAGCTGTCAGTGTGACATTCTTTGTTTTATACATTTAGCTGTCAGTGTGATATTCTTTGTTTTTTGCATCTAGCTGTCAGTGTGACATTCTTTGTTTTATACATCTAGCTGTCATCTTGACATTCTTTGCTTTATACATCTAGCTGTCAGTGTGACACTCTTTGTTTTATACATCTAGCTGTCAGTGTGATATTCTTTGTTTTATACATCTAGCTGTCAGTGTTGTATTCTTTGTTTTATACATCTAGCTGTCAGTGTGACATTCTTTGTTTTATACATCTAGCTGTCAGTGTGATAGTCTTTGTTTTAAACATCTAGCTGTCAGTGTGACATTCTTTGTTTTAAACATCTTGCTGTCAGTGTGGTATTCTTTGTTTTATACATCTAGCTGTCAGTGTGGTATTCTTTGTTATATACATCTAGCTGTCAGCGCAACATTCTTTGTTTTATACATCTAGCTGTCAGTGTGACATTCTTTGTTTTAAACATCTAGCTGTCATTGTGGTATTCTTTGTTTTATACATCTAGCTGTCAGTGTGACATTCCTTGTTTTATACATTAAGCTGTCAGTGTGACATTCTTTGTTTTAAACATCTAGCCGTCATTGTGGTATTCTTTGCTTGATACATCTAGCTGTCAGTGTGACATTCTTTGTTTTAAACATCTAGCTGTCAGTGTGGTATTCTTTGTTTTATACATATAGCTGTCTGTGTGACATTCTTTGTTTTAAACATATAGATGTCATTGTGGTATTCTTTGTTTTATACATCCAGCTGTCAGTGTGACATTCTTTGTTTTATACATCTAGCTATCAGTGTAACATTCTTTGTTTTAAAAATCTTGCTGTCAGTGTGACATTCTTTGTTTTAAACAGCTAGCTGTCAGTGTAGTATTCTTTGCTTAATACATCTAGCTGTCAGTGTGACATTCTTTGTTTTATACATCTAGCAGTCAGTGTGGTATTCTTTGTTTTATACATCTAGCTGTATGTGTAACATTCTTTGTTTTAAACATCTAGCTGTCCGTGTGGTATTCTTTGTTTTATACATCTAGCTGTCGGTGTGACATTTGTTGTTTTATACATCTAGCAGTCAGTGTGACATTCTTTGTTTTATACATCTAGCTGTCAGTGTGGTATTCTTTGTTTTATGCATCTAGCTGTCAGTGTAGCATTCTTTGTTTTAAGCATCTAGCTGTAAGTGTGACATTCTTTGTTTTATTCATCTAGCCGTCAGTGTGACATTCTTTGTTTTATACATCTAGCTGTCAGTGTGACATTTTTTGTTCTACACATCTAGTTGTCAGTGTGACATTCTTTGTTTTATACATCTAGCTGTCAGTGTGACATTCTTTGTTTTATACATCTAGCTGTCAGTGTGACATTCTTTGTTTTAAACATCTAGCTGTCAATGTGGTATTCTTTGTTTTATACATCTAGCTGACAGTGTGACATTCTTTGCTTTTATACATCTAACTGTCAGTGTGACATTCTTTGTTTTTTACATCTAGCTGTCAGTGTGACATTCTTTGTTTTATACATCTAGCTGTCAGTGTGACATTCTTTGTTTTAAACATCTAACTGTCAGTGTGACATTCTTTGTTTTAAACATCTAGCTGTCAGTGTGATATTCTTTGTTTTAAACATCTAGCTGTCAGTGTGACATTCTTTGCTATATACATCTAGCTGTCAGTGTAACATTCTTTGTTTTATACATCTAGCTGTCAGTGTAGTATTCTTTGCTTAATACATCTAGCTATCAGTGTGACATTCTTTGTTTTAAACATCTAGCTGTCAGTGTGACATTCTTTGCTATATACATCTAGCTGTCAGTGTAACATTCTTTGTTTTATACGTCTAGCTGTCAGTGTGACATTCTTTGTTTTAAACATCTAGCTGTCAGTGTTGTATTCTTTGTTTTATACATCTACCCGTCAGTGTGGTATTCGTTGGTTTATACATCTAGCTGTCAGTGTGACATTCTTTGCTTTATACATCTAGCTGTCAGTTTAACATTATTTGTTTTATACATCTAGCTGTCAGTGTGACATTCTTTGTTTTATACATCTAGTTGTCAGTGTAACATTCTTTGTTTTATACATCTAGCTGTCAGTGTAACATTCTTTGTTTTATACATCTAGCTGTCAGTGTGACATTCTTTGTTTTATACATCTAGCTGTCAGTGTGACATTCTTTGTTTTATACATCTAGCTGTCAGTGTGACATTCTTTGTTTTATACATCTAGTTGTCAGTGTAACATTCTTTGTTATAAACATCTAGCTGTCAGTGTGACATTCTTTGCTTTATACATCTAGCTGTCAGTTTAACATTTTTTGTTTTATACATCTAGCTGTCGGTGTGACATTCTTTGTTTTATACATCTAGCTGTCAGTGTGGTATTCTTTGGTTTATACATCTAGCTGTCAGTGTGACATTCTTTGTTTTATACATCTAGCTGTCAGTGTGACATTCTTTGTTTTAAACATCTTGCTGTCAGTGTGACATTCTTTGTTATATACATCTAGCTGTCAGTGTTACATTCTTTGTTTTAAAAATCTTGCTGTCAGTGTGACATTCTTTGTTTTAAACATCTAGCTGTCAGTGTAGCATTTTTTGTTTTATACATCTAGCTGTCAGGGTAAAATTCTTTGTTTTATACATCTAGCTGTGAGTGCAGCATTTTTTGCTTTATACATCTAGCTGTCAGTGTGACATTCTTTGTTTTATACATCTAACTGTCTGTGTAACATTCTTTGTTTTATACATCTAGCTGTCAGTGTAACATTCTTTGTTTTATACATCTAGCTGTCAGTGTGACATTCTTTGTTTAATACATCTAGCTGTCAGTGTGGTATTTTTTGCTTTATACATCTAGCTGTCAGTGCGACATTCTTTGTTTTATACATCTAGCTGTCAGTGTAGCATTCTTTGTTTTATACATCTAGCTGTCAGTGTGACATTCTTTGTTTTAAACATCTAGCTGTCAGTGTGACATTCTTTGTTTTAAACATCTAGCTGTCAGTGTTGTATTCTTTGTTTTATACATCTAGCCGTCAGTGTGGTATTCGTTGGTTTATACATCTAGCTGTCAGTGTGACATTCTTTGCTTTATACATCTAGCTGTCAGTTTAACATTATTTGTTTTATACATCTAGCTGTCAGTGTGACATTCTTTGTTTTATACATCTAGCTGTCAGTGTGACATTCTTTGTTTTATACATCTAGTTGTCAGTGTAACATTCTTTGTTATAAACATCTAGCTGTCAGTGTTACATTCTTTGCTTTATACATCTAGCTGTCAGTTTAACATTTTTTGTTTTATACATCTAGCTGTCGGTGTGACATTCTTTGTTTTATACATCTAGCTGTCAGTGTGGTATTCTTTGGTTTATACATCTAGCTGTCAGTGTGACATTCTTTGTTTTATACATCTAGCTGTCAGTGTGACATTCTTTGTTTTAAACATCTTGCTGTCAGTGTGACATTCTTTGTTATATACATCTAGCTGTCAGTGTTACATTCTTTGTTTTAAAAATCTTGCTGTCAGTGTGACATTCTTTGTTTTAAACATCTAGCTGTCAGTGTAGCATTTTTTGTTTTATACATCTAGCTGTCAGGGTAAAATTCTTCGTTTTATACATCTAGCTGTGAGTGTGACATTCTTTGTTTAATACATCTAGCTGTCAGTGTGGTATTTTTTGCTTTATACATCTAGCTGTCAGTGCGACATTCTTTGTTTTATACATCTAGCTGTCAGTGTAGCATTCTTTGTTTTATACATCTAGCTGTCAGTGTGACATTCTTTGTTTTAAACATCTAGCTGTCAGTGTGACATTCTTTGTTTTAAACATCTAGCTGTCAGTGTGACATTCTTTGCTATATACATCTAGCTGTCAGTGTAACATTCTTTGTTTTATACATCTAGCTGTCAGTGTGACATTCTTTGTTTTAAACATCTAGCTGTCAGTGTTGTATTCTTTGTTTTATACATCTAGCTGTCAGTGTGACATTCTTTGTTTTATACATCTAGCCGTCAGTGTGGTATTCGTTGGTTTATACATCTAGCTGTCGGTGTGACATTCTTTGTTTTATACATCTAGCTGTCAGTGTGGTATTTTTTGGTTTATACATCTAGCTGTCAGTGTGACATTCTTTGTTTTATACATCTAACTGTCTGTGTAACATTCTTTGTTTTATACATCTAGCTGTCAGTGTGACATTCATCGTTTTATACATCTAGTTGTCAGTGTAACATTCTTTGTTTTATACATCTAGCTGTCAGTGTAACATTCTTTGTTTTATACATCTAGCTGTCAGTGTGATATTCTTTGTTTTATACATCTAGCTGTCAGTGTGACATTCTTTGTTTTATACATCTAGCTGTCAGTGTGACATTCTTTGTTTTATACATCTAGTTGTCAGTGTAACATTCTTTGTTATAAACATCTAGCTGTCAGTGTGACATTCTTTGTTTTAAACATCTAGCTGTCAGTGTAGCATTTTTTGTTTTATACATCTAGCTGTCAGTGTAGCATTCTTTGTTTTATACATCTAGCTGTCAGTGCAGCATTTTTTGCTTTATACATCTAGCTGTCAGTGTGACATTCTTTGTTTTAAGCATCTAGCTGTCATTGTGGTATTCCTTGTTTTATAAATCTAGCTGTCAATGTGACATTCTTTGTTTTATACATCTAGCAGTAAGTGTAACATTCTTTGTTTTTAACATCAAGCTGTCAGTGTGACATTCTTTGTTTTATACATCTAACTGTCTGTGTAACATTCTTTGTTTTATACATCTTGTTGTCAGTGTGACATTCTTTGTTTTATACATCTAGTTGTCAGTGTAACATTCTTTGTTTTATACATCTAGCTGTCAGTGTAACATTCTTTGTTTTATACATCTAGCTGTCAGTGTGACATTCTTTGTTTTATACATCTAGCTGTCAGTGTAGCATTCTTTGTTTAATACATCTAGCTGTCAGTGTGGTATTTTTTGCTTTATTCATCTAGCTGTCAGTGCGATTCTTTGTTTTATACATCTAGCTGTCAGTGTAGCATTCTTTGTTTTATACATCTAGCTGTCAGTGTGACATTCTTTGTTTTATACATCTAGCTGTCAGTGTGACATTCTTTGTTTAATACATCTAGCTGTCAGTGTAGCATTATTTGTTTTATACATCTAGCTGTCAGTGTGACATTCTTTGTTTAATACATCTAGCTGTCAGTGTAACATTCTTTGTTTTATACATCTAGCTGTCAGTGCGACATTCTTTGTTTTATACATCTAGCTGTCAGTGTAACATTCTTTGTTTTATACATCTAGCTGTCAGTGTGACATTCTTTGTTTTATACATCTAGCTGTTAGTGTGACATTCTTTGTTTAATACATCTAGCTGTCTGTGTAACATTCTTTGTTTTATACATCTAGCTGTCAGTGCGACATTCTTTGTTTTATACATCTAGCTGTCAGTGTAGCATTCTTTGTT
Organism: Bathymodiolus septemdierum; assembly: GCA_963383655.1. Taxonomy (NCBI): domain Eukaryota; kingdom Metazoa; phylum Mollusca; class Bivalvia; order Mytilida; family Modiolidae; genus Bathymodiolus; species Bathymodiolus septemdierum. The sequence goes on from OY726525.1 coordinate 82,917,732, forward strand.
TTATACATCTAGCTGTCTGTGTAGCATTCTTTGTTTTATACATCTAGCTGTCAGTGTAGCATTCTTTGTTTTATACATCTAGCTGTCTGTGTAGCATTCTTTGTTTTATACATCTAGCTGTCATTGTGGTATTCTTTGTTTTATACATCTAGCTGTCTGTGTAGCATTCTTTGTTTTATATATCTAGCTGTCAGTGTGGTATTCTTTATTTTATACATCTAGCTGTCAGTGTGACATTGTTTGTTTTATGCATCTAGCTGTCAGTGTAGCATTCTTTGTTTTAAACATCTAGCTGTCTGTGCGACATTCTTTGTTTTTTACATCTAGCTGTTAGTGTAGCATTCTTTGTTTTATACATCTAGCTGTCAGTGTGACATTCTTTGTTTTATACATCTAGCTGTCAGTGTGACATTCTTTGTTTTATACATTTAGCTGTCAGTGTGATATTCTTTGTTTTATGCATCTAGCTGTCAGGGTGACATTCTTTGTTTTATACATCTAGCTGTCTGTGTAGCATTCTTTGTTTTATACATCTAGCTGTCAATGTGGCATTCTTTGTTTTAAACATCTAGCTGTCTGTGCGACATTCTTTGTTTTTTACATCTAGCTGTCAGTGTACCATTCTTTGTTTTATACATTTAGCTGTCATTGTGGTATTCTTTGTTTTATAAATCTAGCTGTCAGTGTGACATTCTTTGTTCTCTACATCTAGCTGTCAGTGTGACATTCTTTGTTTTATACATCTAGCTGTCATTGTGGTATTCTTTGTTTAATACATCTAGCTGTCAGTGTGACATTCTTTGTTTTATACATCTAGCTGTCATTGTGGTATTCTCTGTTTAATACATCTAACTGTCAGTGTGGTATTCTTTGTTTTAAACATCTAGCTGTCAGTGTGACATTCTTTGTTTTATACATCTAGCTGTCAGTGTGACATTCTTTGTTTTATACATCTAGCTGTCAGTGTGGTATTCTTTGTTTAATACATCTAGCTGTCAGTGTGACATTCTTTGTTTTATACATCTAGCTGTCAGTGTGACATTCTTTGTTTTATACATCTAGCTGTCAGTGTGGTATTCTTTGTTTAATACATCTAGCTGTCAGTGTGACATTCTTTGCTTTATACATCTAGCTGTCAGTGTGACATTCTTTGTTTTATATATCTAGCTGTCATTGTGGTATTCTTTGTTTAATACACCTAGCTGTCAGTGTGACATTCTTTGTTTTATACATCTAGCTGTCATTGTGGTATTCTTTGTTTAATGCATCTAGCTGTCAGTGTGACATTCTTTGTTTTATACATCTAGCTGTCATTGTGACATTCTTTGTTTTATACATCTAGCTGTCAGTGTGACATTCTTTGTTTTATACATCTAGCTGTCATTGTGGTATTCTTTGTTTAATACATCTAGCTGTCAGTGTGACATTCTTTGTTTTATACATCTAGCTGTCAGTGTAGCATTCTTTGTTTTATACATCTAGCTGTCTGTGTAGCATTCTTTGTTTTATACATCTAGCTGTCATTGTGGTATTCTTTGTTTTATACATCTAGCTGTCTGTGTAGCATTCTTTGTTTTATACATCTAGCTGTCAGTGTGGTATTCTTTATTTTATACATCTAGCTGTCAGTGTGACATTGTTTGTTTTATGCATCTAGCTGTCAGTGTAGCATTCTTTGTTTTAAACATCTAGCTGTCTGTGCGACATTCTTTGTTTTTTACATCTAGCTGTCAGTGTAGCATTCTTTGTTTTATACATCTAGCTGTCAGTGTGACATTCTTTGTTTTATACATCTAGCTGTCAGTGTGACATTCTTTGTTTTATACATTTAGCTGTCAGTGTGATATTCTTTGTTTTATGCATCTAGCTGTCAGGGTGACATTCTTTGTTTTATACATCTAGCTGTCTGTGTAGCATTCTTTGTTTTATACATCTAGCTGTCAGTGTGGCATTCTTTGTTTTAAACATCTAGCTGTCTGTGCGACATTCTTTGTTTTTTACATTTAGCTGTCAGTGTACCATTCTTTGTTTTATACATTTAGCTGTCATTGTGGTATTCTTTGTTTTATAAATCTAGCTGTCAGTGTGACATTCTTTGTTTTATACATCTAGCTGTCAGTGTGACATTCTTTGTTTTATACATCTAGCTGTCATTGTGGTATTCTTTGTTTAATACATCTAGCTGTCAGTGTGACATTCTTTGTTTTATACATTTAGCTGTCATTGTGGTATTCTTTGTTTAATACATCTAACTGTCAGTGTGGTATTCTTTGTTTTATACATCTAGCTGTCAGTGTGACATTCTTTGTTTTATACATCTAGCTGTCAGTGTGACATTCTTTGTTTTATACATCTAGCTGTCAGTGTGGTATTCTTTGTTTAATACATCTAGCTGTCAGTGTGACATTCTTTGTTTTATACATCTAGCTGTCAGTGTGACATTCTTTGTTTTATACATCTAGCTGTCAGTGTGGTATTCTTTGTTTAATACATCTAACTGTCAGTGTGACATTCTTTGTTTTATACATCTAGCTGTCAGTGTGACATTCTTTGCTTTATATATCTAGCTGTCATTGTGGTATTCTTTGTTTAATACACCTAGCTGTCAGTGTGACATTCTTTGTTTTATACATCTAGCTGTCATTGTGGTATTCTTTGCTTAATGCATCTAGCTGTCAGTGTGACATTCTTTGTTTTATACATCTAGCTGTCATTGTGACATTCTTTGTTTTATACATCTAGCTGTCAGTGTGACATTCTTTGTTTTATACACCTAGCTGTCATTGTGGTATTCTTTGTTTAATACATCTAGCTGTCAGTGTGACATTCTTTGTTTTATACATCTAGCTGTCAGTGTGACATTCTTTGTTTTATACATCTAGCTGTCAGTGTGACATTCTTTGTTTTATACATCTAGCTGTCATTGTGACATTCTTTGTTTTATACATCTAGCTGTCAGTGTGACCATCTTTGTTTTATACATCTAGTTGTCAGTGTAACATTCTTTGTTTTATACATCTAGCTGTCTGTGTAGCATTCTTTGTTTTATACATCTAGCTGTCATTGTGGTATTCTTTGTTTTATACATCTAGCTGTCTGTGTAGCATTCTTTGTTTTATACATCTAGCTGTCAGTGTGGTATTCTTTATTTTATACATCTAGCTGTCATTGTGGTATTCTTTGCTTAATACATCTAGCTGTCAGTGTGACATTCTTTGTTTTATACATCTAGCTGTCAGTGTGACCATCTTTGTTTTATACATCTAGTTGTCAGTGTAACATTCTTTGTTTTATACATCTAGCTGTCTGTGTAGCATTCTTTGTTTTATACATCTAGCTGTCATTGTGGTATTCTTTGTTTTATACATCTAGCTGTCTGTGTAGCATTCTTTGTTTTATACATCTAGCTGTCAGTGTGGTATTCTTTATTTTATACATCTAGCTGTCATTGTGGTATTCTTTACTTAATACATCTAGCTGTCAGTGTGACATTCTTTGTTTTATACATCTAGCTGTCATTGTGACATTCTTTGTTTTATACATCTAGCTGTCAGTGTGACATTCTTTGTTTTATACATCTAGCTGTCATTGTGGTATTCTTTGTTTAATACATCTAGCTGTCAGTGTGACATTCTTTGTTTTATACATCTAGCTGTCAGTGTGACATTCTTTGTTTTATACATCTAGCTGTCAGTGTGGTATTCTTTGTTTAATACATCTAGCTGTCAGTGTGACATTCTTTGTTTTATACATCTAGCTGTCATTGTGGTATTCTTTGTTTAATACATCTAGCTGTCAGTGTAACATTGTTTGTTTTATACATCTAGCTGTCAGTGTGACATTCTTTGTTTTATACATCTAGCTGTCTGTGTAGCATTCTTTGTTTTATACATCTAACTGTCATTGTGGTATTCTTTGTTTTATACATCTAGCTGTCTGTGTAGCATTCTTTGTTTTATACATCTAGCTGTCAGTGTGGTATTCTTTATTTTATACATCTAGCTGTCAGTGTGACATTCTTTGTTTTTTACATCTAGCTGTCAGTGTAGGATTCTTTGTTTTATACATCTAGCTGTCAGTGTGACACTCTTTGTTTTATACATCTAGCTGTCAGTGTTGTATTCTTTGTTTTATACATCTAGCTGTCAGTGTGACATTCTTTGTTTTATACATCTAGCCGTCAGTGTGATATTCTTTGTTTTAAACATCTAGCTGTCAGTGTGACACTCTTTGTTTTATACATCTAGCTGTCAGTGTGATATTCTTTGTTTTATACATCTAGCTGTCAGTGTTGTATTCTTTGTTTTATACATCTAGCTGTCAGTGTGACATTCTTTGTTTTATACATCTAGCTGTCAGTGTGATAGTCTTTGTTTTAAACATCTAGCTGTCAGTGTGACATTCTTTGCTTTAAACATCTTGCTGTCAGTGTGGTATTCTTTGTTTTATACATCTAGCTGTCAGTGTGGTATTCTTTGTTATATACATCTAGCTGTCAGCGTAACATTCTTTGTTTTATACATCTAGCTGTCAGTGTGACATTCTTTGTTTTAAACATCTAGCTGTCATTGTGGTATTCTTTGTTTTATACATCTAGCTGTCAGTGTGACATTCCTTGTTTTATACATTAAGCTGTCAGTGTGACATTCTTTGTTTTAAACATCTAGCCGTCATTGTGGTATTCTTTGTTTTATACATCTAGCTGTCAGTGTGACATTCTTTGTTTTATACATCTAGCTATCAGTGTAACATTCTTTGTTTTATACATCTAGCTGTCAGTGTGACATTCTTTGTTTTATACATCTAGCTGTCAGTGTGACATTCTTTGTTTTATACATCTAGCTATCAGTGTAACATTCTTTGTTTTATACATCTAGCTGTCAGTGTGACATTCTTTGTTTTAAACATCTAGCTGTCATTGTGGTATTCTTTGTTTTATCATCTAATTCGGTCTCTCTTTTGAAATCTTACTTGTCAAATAGAAAACAACAAATTAAAGTTAGCAGAGTATTGAGTAGCTGGGCTGACATTCATAAAGGAGTTCCCCAAGGATCTATCCTGGGACCCCTCTTATTTAATGTCTTTATTAATGACATATTTCACTTTATTTCTGATAGCTCCTTGTATAATTATGCAGATGACAATACCCTCTCATTCTATAATCCAGATTTTGATGTACTTATATCTCCTCTGGAGACTGACTCAAATCAACTAATTGAATGGTTCAGAATAAATAAGATGCAGGCTAATCCAGACAAATTTCAGTTTTTGGCTGTAGGCAGAAAAACTTATGACAAAAATCCATCCATTCATATTCAGAATTTTGATCTTAATACATGTGAAAGTACTGTGAAACTCCTTGGGATTGATATTGATTATCAACTAAATGTTGATGCTCATATTAGTACAATATGCAGGAAGGTATCCCAACAACTAAATATTCTCAAACGTTTGGGTTCATATTTGAATAGATTAAATAAGTTAACTATATTTCATACTTTCTACTTAGTAATTTTAACTATTGCCCTTTGGCCTGGCATTTCTGTACTGATAAAAATTCAAAAAAATTAGAAAAAGTGCAGGAAAGAGCACTCCGTTTAGTATATGAAGACTATAATAGTTCTTGTGAGGAATTACTACAAAAAGCTAAGGTGCCTTCCTTGCAGATTAGAAGGATGAGAATCATGGCTTTGGAAACATATAAAATAATTAATAAACTTGTACCTGACTGTCTTCATGATCTTGTCCATATGCAAAACTTTAAGGGACCGACCATTTAACTTGAAGAGGGGGGTTATGGTTTTTTGTTTCGTTCAGAAATTTTTCTTCGAATATTTATTTTTTGTCGCGCTAAGCGCGAAATTTTTTTCCACAATTTAACATTAGGTTATATGACAAAAACTCTGAATCAGATTATTTTTTTTTTCCTCCACCAAAATCAGAATATTTTTTTCAGCAACATTGGGAATCAGAATATTTTTTTTTAGAAAAAAACCATAACCTCCCCTTCAAGCTAAATGGTTGTTCCCTAAATATTCTTTCAGATACAACAACATTTTGGAAATACCACAGATCAAATCCACACGGTAGGGGAAAACATCTTTCAGATTTGCTGCATCTACATTGTGGAACAGTTTCCCAGATCAATTCAGGACTGAAAATAGCTTCTCTCAATTCAAGAGTCTTTTGCAGTCCTGGAATGGGTCCAAATGACGCTGTTCCGCATGTAGATGATTAAAATTTTGCTTCTGGTTTGCTTATATTCTTATTTTTTTTATTTTCTGTTTCTTAAGGGACCGACCATTTAACTTGAAAAAGGAGGGGGTTATGGTTTTTTGTTTCGTTCAGAATTTTTTTTTTCGGACAACACAAGAGTTAGAATAACAATTTTTTCTGTCGCGCAATACGTGAAATTTTTTCCCAGAATTTAACATTAGGCTATATGACAAAAACTCTGAATCAGATTTTTGTTTCCTCCACCAAAATCAGAATATTTTTTTCAGCAACATATTGGGTATCAGAATATTTTTTTAGAGAAAAACCCATACACCCCACCCCCCCTTTAAGTTAAATGCTCGTTCCCTAATTTTTTTTTTTTTTTAGATTGGATTGACAATTTTATATTCTTTGATTTTTTAGTTAGACAAGTGCTGCTTTTACTGATTATGTTAGTTCCAATTTTAATTAATCAGTATTATTTTTTTTATTTTTATTTTTCTGTTTACCTGCTGCTTCTTTTTTAAATGCTGCTTTATGTTGGAGCATCTGTGTGTGGATATTGAACAAGAGTCCAAAGAGGCACTTGCCACGTGGGTTCTTGTTCAGATCTATTCACAGTCCTCCTTTTTATGCCTGTATGTCTTAGCTTATTTTAGTTTGTAACTTTGCATGTGACTTGTGTTGTTTTATTGTTAATGTATATTCGATAAAAAGCTCATTAGAGCTTATGTTGTACTGTTTTATTATGTGCCGAATCAAAATAAAGTTTTCTTATCTTATCTTATCTTAATAGAATGAAAAGATAATTTAAGCAGTGATATGGTCAACATTACAATTCCACCAAAATCAACAAGGCGAACAATCACCTCTCACCTCAACAATTCATTGAAAATTTAAAAAAAAGACCAAACATGTGACGTTCTAAATCCAGGTCTTGAATATGGCTTTCATGCTGACAGGATATATTGATAGTAGGGTAGCAGGGTATCGATTTTTGCCGATTTGCCTTAATAGTATGACACACGGCTAAATTATATATCTTTGGAAAGAGCAGAACGTGACTCATCGAAATATCGATGTCGGTGTTATCTAGTGTGGTCACGTTATGAGATAATTTGGGTCAAAGGTCAAACCCGTATTTTTCAAAAATATATCAGACTTTAACAATATCTTTTTTGCGTACATTTTTCGTTATTTTTATGCAAAAAACAGCGGAAGTGGTTGAGAAATATCAAGGTATATAACCCCATATAATTTTACGCTTTAATTTGTATTTTACGGGTGTCAAGGTGCCGTAACCGCGGAAAGGTAAAACAAAATCATTATTTTTCACTACTAAAAGTTAGGAGTGACCTTGACCTTATTCTTTATCGTTTTTTTTATTATTTTATGTTTGAATCGTATACAATATATGCTGAAATTATTTTTTAAAGCATAGCATTCCCCTTTCCTGAACTCATTTGTATCGCGAGCTGCAAGTTTTTGCCTTATAAAAACAGTTTAAGAAAAAGAAGACTACATCAAGTACTGAACAAGCAGTGAGCGAAAAATTCAATCTCTAGCGGGAAACTTAGTTGATTAACATTGGATGCAAATAATTTAATGGAAAATAACTCCATGGAACCGGAATGTATGATATTAAAGTATTAAACAATAAATGTAAAATGGGGGTGGGTTGTAAAAAAATTGTTATGAGTGGTAAATCTGGTTTGTAAGAAGGAGGACTCGGTCTCTTGTTGGTTTAAAACCCACCAACCACGTCAAGGTCAGAGACCAATTGGCAGGTTGTTTTTGGTATTATTAGTTTTTTTTTTTCTTTTTTTTTTTTTTTTTTACAGATTTATAGACTTCACTTAACCATTTCATTCCTGTACATCTAACTGTAATAAATCCACATCATGGTCGTCTATTCTTTTATTTCTGGACATTTGTATGTTCGAATTGCAATATATTTCACCTGCTTGGCACGGACAAAGGTCGGTGCAAGACAACCCTTGCTCAGAACACACACAGCCACTTGAACAGACTGCTTTTCCTTTACAAGTGCAAATAAGATCTTGTAAAAAGTCAGATGACATTTTACCTTGAAAGTAGACAGGAAGGAGTGATCCGTCTTTCTTCCCAACCAAACTGCAAAGGACTCATAGGAGGTACCAGGGGTACGAGTGAGCAAATACTTAGTTATGCACCCAGAGTGATACACCGCCTTGTCTATAAAAGTTGCATTACTCAATAACCCAGACATTTTGTAGTCATTCTGTCCTTTTGCTGCGTCTTTCACATTTTGAATGCGTTTGGTAGTTTTGATTTTGGAGTCTTCTGTCTTTTTTAAAAGTCTGTTTTCCACAGAATATGCACAGTGCAATGTCTGTACACGTGTCATCGGTTTGTTCGTTCAACAAGGGAACCTGTGATGTGTCTGGTTTATGATCAGAGCCCGCCGACTCAACCTTGAAGAAACCGCAATTTCGTCTACTTGTGTACGTCTTATAGCAAGACCTGTGGTACAGCATACTTGTATCATCACTCCTAAGATTATCAATATCAGAAACAGAATGTACTACTCTAAAAAACACACTTGCTTCCATTGCTTCTATGAGGCTATTTTTACTAACATTTCTCATTTTAATAAATAACTCAGGGGTAGAGACCTGGCATATAATACATTTGTCCCATTCAACTTCATTCCTACTTATTTAGGACTAGAAGGGCAAAGCTTAAGCCAAATTGTGACATTTCCCGGATCAAAAACGTGTACAACGAACTTGTTCTGTAAACTACAAATTAGTGTTCACGGAAATACAAAAATATCAAAAATGGCGTAATTTAACTACATAGTTGTTCGCTCATTGCATTGAGATAATTTTATTCTACTAAAAGACACAATCACACACCAAACAGAAGACACAAGGTTAAATATACTGTTTCAGCACAAATCGAATACCGACACGTGGTAATCCGTGTTTGCCACAGGCTAAATTTGATCAGATTTCACATCTCTTTAATCGCTAATTTCTATTGAATGATAACTTTAAAAAATATTGATTTTTGGTACACATGTGTACTAAGTAATGATGTATTTACTTCTATTTAAAATATTCTAGAATTCCTTCGGAACATTATTCTATACTTGAAAATAGGGTAATATTTTGGTAATATGTAGATACGGGAAAGATAAAAAAAAACAACAAATAGAAAGGTGTTAAGTTTCCCGTTTTTAGTTTTGATGATATAATTAGCATATTGTCTTTGTGTCAGCACTTTGATTTGATAACTTACAGGTCTTGATGTTCATTTTATTCTTGTTGAAATTTTGTTGTAAAATGTACAGTTAGAGGGTGCCTTCAGAAAACGTAAAAAATAAGAAAATGTGACCACGATAGGTTACGACGACATAAATAAATAAAAACTACAATAATGTTTACGTCAAAATATGAAAAAATTTGCCGTGTGTCATACTATTAACCCAAACTCGAAAACTAGCGGCCTATTTAAGCAACCACTACCCTACTATGATGAATGTTTTATATAATTTACTCCAGTGCCACCACCGTGCCCAAATTGACCTTGAGTAACCCCACGCCATCTTAGGCAAACATGAACTTCAGTTGCATACTGCATAAGGGTACACAGTAGACATACAAATGTATTAGTAAATAAATAAGCTATGATGGACATATCGGACGAAATGTTTATTAAATCAGCTGAGAATGGCTTATGAGGGAAAATATTGATCAAATCAGCTGAACGGACCTACTGTATGGAGAGAAATTTTGTTTATAAAGTTATGGAGAGAAATATGGATTATACAGTTAGGATTAACCATTGGAGAGAAAAGTTGATTAAATATGCTACAATGGAGATATTTTCAGAATGTTGATTAAACCAGATAGGATATCGATGGTGCTATCTTTGGAAATGTTGATTGTATCTGCTATAGGATGAATCTAGGGGGAAATTGTTGAATTGTTGATAGCGAAGTAGCTACTGCACCAAGGGATCCAAGCGGGGAAGTTGCAGTCATCACTTCTAAAATTTTACAGTTGCCATCCTGATGTGGTTTATTAACCATCACGGCATATCTGTGTCACAGATGACCACAGATGTTTCGTTGTGGTAGTCTCGATCCTGCCATCCTCGTCGGATCCTCTTTCGTGATTATGACGGGGTTTGTAACTATAACAACACGACTGGTGCCACTTGTGGAGCAGGAACTGCTTACAGTTCTTGAGTTCACATCGGTTTTTAATCTGGTTCGTGTTGTTCATTTTTTTGGTTATTTCTATCTAAGTTGTATTATCGTATGCCGATGCCCAACACGGATTTCCATTTCACATGATGTTGGTGTCTTTTATCAATAACACGACAGGTGTCGCTAGTGGAGCAGGAACTGCTAACCTTTCCGGAACACCGGTTATCAGTAGGGTTCGTATTGCTCATTCGTTAGTTTTCTGTGTAGTGTTTTGTAGATCAGTGTTTGCCGTTTCGTCCCATTTCTTTGTACCATTGTATCGTCTATCCTTCTTAGATTTACGACCTCTAATTACCTCTAATTACCTCTAATTACCTCTAATTACCTATAATTACCTCTAATTACCTCTAATTACCTCTAATTACCTCTAATTACCTCTAATTACCTCTAATTACCTCTAATTACCTCTAATTACCTCTAATTACCTCTAATTACCTCTAATTACCTCTAATTACCTATAATTACCTCTAATTACCTATAATTACCTCTAATTACCCATTTGCCTTGGTATTGTCAAATTCTTCGTTGATTACCTCCGTACAGAAAGGATAGAAAAAATGATAGTCATGGCGGTGTATTTATACTTGTGTCTGATAAATATCTAAGCTCAGAACCAACAGACTTAAAATCAAGCGAACAATTATGGGTAAAACTCCAAGTAAAAGGTGCACCTGACTTATATATTGGCAGTTTCTATAAACCACCAAAAATAACAGATGATGAATGCCTAATGCATCTCGAGAAAAACATACAGAGAATCCGACAGAACAATAACTCCCAACTATGGCTAGGGGTGATTTCAATCTGGGAGGTATAGGATGGCACAATTATCAAAAGTAAGGCACAGAACACCAAACAGTGCAAACAACTACTCGATATTTCCCAAGATAACTGTCTAGAACAGGTAGTTAATGAAGAGACTCACTTCAGAGAAAAATCAAAATCCATTCTTGATTTATTCTTCACTAGTAACAGCTCACTAATCAACAAAGTAGAAGTTATACCAGGTATATCAGACCATGAAATTGTGTATGTTGAAGCAAGTATCAAACCAAGAAAAGTAAACAAACCACCAAGAAAAGTATACCAATAAAACAAAGCAAACACAGAGGAATTAAAAGAAAAACTCAAAAGCATAGACATAGAAAAGCAGTTGACAGAACAAGATTTAACTGTAGATCAGCTATGGAACAACTTTAAAGAAAAGGTTTTGGACATTATGAATCAGTCAATACCTACAAAAATGATAAATAACTCCAAACGTAAACTACCCTGGATAAACATAGAAATGAAATCTCTCACAACTAAAAGAAATAAATATTTTAAGAAAATGAAATAACACCCATGTAAAAAGAACAATGATCAATATAGAGAAACTAAACGTAGACTACAAAAAGAAAGCAGAAAGGCATACTGGCAGTATCTAGAACACATCATTTGTTATGACGAGTCAATAGAAACTGTCCAAAAACAGAAAATATTCTGGAATTATACCAGGAACACAAAAAAGACAGTTCAGGAGTGGCACCTCTCAGATCAGACGGCCGACTTGTAGACGACACCAAAGAAAAAGCAGAAATATTAAATAGGCAATACTTTTCAGTTTTTACACCTGAAAACACTGATGAAGAGTTACCACCACTAAATGACAATGTTCAATCTATGCCAGAAATAAAAGTCACCATATTAGGCACTGAAAAACTTCTTAAAAAGCTTGATCCAACAAAAGCCACTGGATCAGACCAAATACCAGCACGGATATTAAAACAATTTGCAGCAGAATTTCCACCACCCCTAACCACCATTTTCAATACATCTATTACAAAAGGTGAAGTTCCAACAGACTGGCTTCAAGCAAATGTAATACCGATCTTTAAAAAAGGGGGAAAGTACCTAGCAAGCAATTATTGACCAGTATCATTCACCTGTATATGCTGTAAACTTTTAGAACACATCGTAGTGAGTAACATCTTAAAACATGTAGATATGCATAGCATCTTAGTCGACTGTCAACATGGTTTTCGTGCAAAAAGGAGTTGTGAAACACAATTACTCACACTCAGCCATGAACTGCTCAGCAACCTACACTATAGCATACAAACTGACTTGATAATACTTGACTTTTCTAAGGCATTTGACAAGGTACCTCATAGGAAATTACAATGGAAGCTTAACAATTATGGACCTGTAGTCTGTACACGTGTCATCGGTTTGTTCGTTCAACAAGGGAACCTGTGATGTGTCTGGTTTATGATCAGAGCCCGCCGACTCAACCTTGAAGAAACCGCAATTTCGTCTACTTGTGTACGTCTTATAGCAAGACCTGTGGTACAGCATACTTGTATCATCACTCCTAAGATTATCAATATCAGAAACAGAATGTACTACTCTAAAAAACACACTTGCTTCCATTGCTTCTATGAGGCTATTTTTACTAACATTTCTCATTTTAATAAATAACTCAGGGGTAGAGACCTGGCATATAATACATTTGTCCCATTCAACTTCATTCCTACTTATTTAGGACTAGAAGGGCAAAGCTTAAGCCAAATTGTGACATTTCCCGGATCAAAAACGTGTACAACGAACTTGTTCTGTAAACTACAAATTAGTGTTCACGGAAATACAAAAATATCAAAAATGGCGTAATTTAACTACATAGTTGTTCGCTCATTGCATTGAGATAATTTTATTCTACTAAAAGACACAATCACACACCAAACAGAAGACACAAGGTTAAATATACTGTTTCAGCACAAATCGAATACCGACACGTGGTAATCCGTGTTTGCCACAGGCTAAATTTGATCAGATTTCACATCTCTTTAATCGCTAATTTCTATTGAATGATAACTTTAAAAAATATTGATTTGTGGTACACATGTGTACTAAGTAATGATGTATTTACTTCTATTTAAAATATTCTAGAATTCCTTCGGAACATTATTCTATACTTGAAAATAGGGTAATATTTTGGTAATATGTAGATACGGGAAAGATAAAAAAAAAACAACAAATAGAAAGGTGTTAAGTTTCCCGTTTTTAGTTTTGATGATATAATTAGCATATTGTCTTTGTGTCAAGCACTTTGATTTGATAACTTACAGGTCTTGATGTTCATTTTACTCGTGTTGAAATTTTGTTGTGAAATGTACAGTTAGAGGGTGCCTTCAGAAAACGTAAAAAATAAGAAAATGTGACCACGATAGGTTACGACGACATAAATAAATAAAAACTACAATAATGTTTACGTCAAAATATGAAAAAATTTGCCGTGTGTCATACTATTAACCCAAACTCGAAAACTAGCGGCCTATTTAAGCAACCACTACCCTACTATGATGAATGTTTTATATAATTTACTCCAGTGCCACCACCGTGCCCAAATTGACCTTGAGTAACCCCACGCCATCTTAGGTTTTTAATCTGGTTCGTGTTGTTAATTTTTTGGGTTATTTCTATCTAAGTTGTATTATCGTATGCCGATGCCCAACACGGATTTCCATTTCACATGATGTTGGTGTCTTTTATCAATAACACGACAGGTGTCGCTAGTGGAGCAGGAACTGCTAACCTTTCCGGAACACCGGTTATCAGTAGGATTCGTATTGCTCATTCGTTAGTTTTCTGTGTAGTGTTTTGTAGATCAGTGTTTGCCGTTTCGTCCCATTTCTTTGTACCATTGTATCGTCTATCCTTCTTAGATTTACGACCTCTAATTACCTCTAATTACCTCTAATTACCTCTAATTACCTCTAATTACCTCTAATTACCTCTAATTACCGCTAATTACCTCCAATTACCTATAATTACCTCTAATTACCTATAATTACCTATAATTACCTCTAATTACCTCTAATTACCTCTAATTACCTCTAATTACCCATTTGCCTTGGTATTGTCAAATTCTTCGTTGATTACCTCCGTACAGAAAGGATAGAAAAAATGATAGTCATGGCGGTGTATTTATACTTGTGTCTGATAAATATCTAAGCTCAGAACCAACAGACTTAAAATCAGACGACTCAAGCGAACAATTATGGGTAAAACTCCAAGTAAAAGGTGCACCTGACTTATATATTGGCAGTTTCTATAAACCACCAAAAATAACAGATGATGAATGCCTAATGCATCTCGAGAAAAACATACAGAGAATCCGACAGAACAATAACTCCCAACTATGGCTAGGGGTGATTTCAATCTGGGAGGTATAGGATGGCACAATTATCAAAAGTAAGGCACAGAACACCAAACAGTGCAAACAACTACTCGATATTTCCCAAGATAACTGTCTAGAACAGGTAGTTAATGAAGAGACTCACTTCAGAGAAAAATCAAAATCCATTCTTGATTTATTCTTCACTAGTAACAGCTCACTAATCAACAAAGTAGAAGTTATACCAGGTATATCAGACCATGAAATTGTGTATGTTGAAGCAAGTATCAAACCAAGAAAAGTAAACAAACCACCAAGAAAAGTATACCAATAAAACAAAGCAAACACAGAGGAATTAAAAGAAAAACTCAAAAGCATAGACATAGAAAAGCAGTTGACAGAACAAGATTTAACTGTAGATCAGCTATGGAACAACTTTAAAGAAAAGGTTTTGGACATTATGAATCAGTCAATACCTACAAAAATGATAAATAACTCCAAACGCAAACTACCCTGGATAAACATAGAAATGAAATCTCTCACAACTAAAAGAAATAAATATTTTAAGAAAATGAAATAACACCCATGTAAAAAGAACAATGATCAATATAGAGAAACTAAACGTAGACTACAAAAAGAAAGCAGAAAGGCATACTGGCAGTATCTAGAACACATCATTTGTTATGACGAGTCAATAGAAACTGTCCAAAAACAGAAAATATTCTGGAATTATACCAGGAACACAAAAAAGACAGTTCAGGAGTGGCACCTCTCAGATCAGACGGCCGACTTGTAGACGACACCAAAGAAAAAGCAGAAATATTAAATAGGCAATACTTTTCAGTTTTTACACCTGAAAACACTGATGAAGAGTTACCACCACTAAATGACAATGTTCAATCTATGCCAGAAATAAAAGTCACCATATTAGGCACCGAAAAACTTCTTAAAAAGCTTGATCCAACAAAAGCCACTGGATCAGACCAAATACCAGCACGGATATTAAAACAATTTGCAGCAGAATTTGCACCACACCTAACCACCATTTTCAATACATCTATTACAAAAGGTGAAGTTCCAACAGACTGGCTTCAAGCAAATGTAATACCGATCTTTAAAAAAGGGGGAAAGTACCTAGCAAGCAATTATTGACCAGTATCATTCACCTGTATATGCTGTAAACTTTTAGAACACATCGTAGTGAGTAACATCTTAAAACATGTAGATATGCATAACATCTTAGTCGACTGTCAACATGGTTTTCGTGCAAAAAAGAGTTGTGAAACACAATTACTCACACTCAGCCATGAACTGCTCAGCAACCTACATTATAGCATACAAACTGACTTGATAATACTTGACTTTTCTAAGGCATTTGACAAGGTACCTCATAGGAAATTACAATGGAAGCTTAACAATTATGGAATAGGAGGTAGCACCTGGAAGTGGGTCTCGGCTTTCTTGAGTAACAGAATGTAACAAGTAGTTTTGGATGGGGAGGTATCTGGTAAACTGCCTGTAGTAAGTGGAGTACCTCAGGGATCGGTCTTGGGCCCACTTCTTTTTCCCATATTCATAAATGATCTTCCAGTTGCAGTAACATCAAAAACTAGATTATTTGCAGACGATTGTATTCTATACAGACAAATCTATAATCATGATGATACAGTCACTTTACAACAAGACTTGGACAACTTGGCAGCTTGGGAAAAAATGCGGGGTATGCAGTTTCATCCAGAAAAATGCATCTCATTAAGTGTCACAAGACCACAAACACCATTTCACACCAGCTACATCCTCAAAGGTCATTCCCTTGAATCAGCTACAACTGCAAAATATATGGGCATAACCATCTCAAAAGACATGAACTGGGACACTCATATCAATAACATCACCTCAAAAGCAAACAAGATCATAGATTTCTTCAGACGAAACCTACCAATTCAAAACACTGAAACTAAAACTTTGGCATATAAATCCATGGTCAGATCAAATCTGGAATACTGCGCAAATGTCTGGTCACCTCACACAGAAAAACTAAAAAGTTAATTAGAGCAAGTTCAGCGCAGAGCAGCAAGATATATGACAAACCACTATCACAATACCAGCAGTGTTTCGGCAATGCTGAACCATCTTCAATTACCAACTCTTGAACACCGTAGGAACAGAATTACAATGCTTTATAAAATCACCAACAACCTTATTGCAGTGGAACCAAAACTTTACCTTACTCCTCAACCTTATCTCAGTACAAGAAACAATAACCCATTACAATATCAAATTATATCCATCAAGACAAACTATTATAAATACAGTTTTTTCCCACATGCAGTAGTACTCTGGAACTCACTACATTATACAGTTGTTAATGCTGGGATCCTGGATCAGTTTAAACAACTGATCCAAGGTGAGAACATCTAAACATCTCAGTTGGCCTGTAAATATGTTAAGTGTATTTCACTTGTTTTTCTTAATTTTTGATTTCACTGTTATTTTCATGCAAAATTTGTAGTTAATTTTTTTATTTATTTATTAATTTATGTTTTTAATGTCTGTTTGCGTAGCGCCGATGTGTAGTCATCAGAGTTTTGATGGATCGTCGTACTATGGGCGTGTAGTCATCAGAGTGTTGATGGATCGTCGTACTATGTATATGTAGACGTGTAGTCATCAGAGTTTTGACGGATCGTCGTACTATGGACGTGTAGTTTTCAGAATTTTGATGGATCGTCGTACTATGTAGATGTAGACGTGTAGTCATCAGAGTTTTGATGGATCGTCGTACTATGGACCTGTAGTCATCAGAGTTTTGATGGATCGTCGTACTATGGACCTGTAGTCATCAGAGTTTTGATGGATCGTCGTACTATAGACGTGTAGTCATCAGAGTTTTGATGGATCGTCGTACTATGGACGTGTAGTCATCAGAGTTTTGATGGATCGTGGTACTATGTAGATGTAGACGTGTAGTCATAAGAGTTTTGATGGATCGTCGTACTATGGGCGTGTAGTCATCAGAGTTTTGATGGATCGTGGTACTATGTAGATGTAGACGTGTAGTCATCAGAGTTTTGATAGATCGTCGTACTATGTAGATGTAGACGTGAAGTCATCAGAGTTTTGATGGATCGTCGTACTATAGACGTGTAGTCATCAGAGTTTTGATGGATCTTCGTACTATGGACGTGTAGTCATCAGAGTTTTGATGGATCGTGGTACTATGTAGATGTAGACGTTTAGTCATCAGAGTTTTGATGGATCATCGTACTATGTAGATGTAGACGTGTAGTCATCAGAGTTTTGATGGATCGTCGTACTATGGACGTGTAGTTTTCAGAGTTTTGATGGATCGTCGTACTATGTAGATGTAGACGTGTAGTCATCAGAGTTTTGATGGATCGTCGTACTATGTAGATGTAGACGTGTAGTCATCAGAGTTTTGATGGATCGTCGTACTATGGACGTGTAGTTTTCAGAGTTTTGATGGATCGTCGTACTATGTAGATGTAGACGTGTAGTCATCAGAGTTTTGATGGATCGTGGTACTATGTAGATGTAGACGTGTAGTGATCAGAGTTTTGATGGATCGTCGTACTATGTAGATGTAGACGTGTAGTCATCAGAGTTTTGATAGATCGTCGTAATATGTAGATGTAGACGTGTAGTTATCAGAGTTTTGATGGATCGTCGTACTATGTAGATGTAGACGTGTAGTCATCAGAGTTTTGATAGATCGTCGCACTATGTAGATGTAGACGTGTAGTTATCAGAGTTTTGATGGATCGTCGTACTATGTAGATGTAGACGTGTAGTCATCAGAGTTTTGATGGATCGTCGTACTATGGACGTGTAGTTTTCAGAGCTTTGATGGATCGTCGTACTATAGACGTGTAGTGATCAGAGTTTTGATGGATCGTGGTACTATGTAGATGTAGACGTGTAGTCATCAGAGTTTTGATGGATCGTCGTAATATGGACGTGTAGCTTTCAGAGTTTTGATGGATCGTCGTACTATGTAGATGTAGACGTGTAGTCATCAGAGTTTTGATGGATCGTCGTACTATGGACGTGTAGTTTTCAGATTTTTGATGGATCGTCGTACTATGTAGATGTAGACGTGTAGTCATCAGAGTTTTGATGGATTGTCGTACTATGGACGTGTAGTTTTCAGAGTTTTGATGGATCGTCGTACTATGTAGATGTAGACGTGTAGTCATCAGAGTTTTGATGGATCGTGGTACTATGTAGATGTAGACGTGTAGTGATCAGAGTTTTGATGGATCGTCGTACTATGTAGATGTAGACGTGTAGTCATCAGAGTTTTGATAGATCGTCGTACTATGTAGATGTAGACGTGTAGTTATCAGAGTTTTGATGGATCGTCGTACTATGTAGATGTAGACGTGTAGTCATCAGAGTTTTGATGGATCGTCGTACTATGGACGTGTAGTTTTCAGAGTTTTGATGGATCGTCGTACTATAGACGTGTAGTGATCAGAGTTTTGATGGATCGTCGTACTATGTAGATGTAGACGTGTAGTCATCAGAGTTTTGATGGATCGTCGTAATATGGACGTGTAGTTTTCAGAGTTTTGATGGATCGTCGTACTATGTAGATGTAGACGTGTAGTCATCAGAGTTTTGATGGATCGTCGTACTATGGACGTGTAGTTTTCAGAGTTTTGATGGATCGTCGGACTATGTAGATGTAGACGTGTAGTCATCAGAGTTTTGATGGATCGTCGTACTATGTAGATGTAGACGTGTAGTCATCAGAGTTTTGATGGATCGTCGTACTATGTAGATGTAGACGTGTAGTCATCAGAGTTTTGATATATCGTCGCACTATGTAGATGTAGACGTGTAGTTATCAGAGTTTTGATGGATCGTCGTACTATGTAGATGTAGACGTGTAGTCATCAGAGTTTTGATGGATCGTCGTACTATGGACGTGTAGTTTTCAGAGCTTTGATGGATCGTCGTACTATAGACGTGTAGTGATCAGAGTTTTGATGG
This sequence comes from Bathymodiolus septemdierum, assembly GCA_963383655.1. Classification (NCBI taxonomy): domain Eukaryota; kingdom Metazoa; phylum Mollusca; class Bivalvia; order Mytilida; family Modiolidae; genus Bathymodiolus; species Bathymodiolus septemdierum. The sequence continues at coordinate 82,937,375 of OY726525.1, forward strand.
ATCGTCGTACTATGTAGATGTAGACGTGTAGTCATCAGAGTTTTGATGGATCGTCGTAATATGGACGTGTAGCTTTCAGAGTTTTGATGGATCGTCGTACTATGTAGATGTAGACGTGTAGTCATCAGAGCTTTGATGGATCGTCGTACTATGTAGATGTAGACGTCTAGTCATCAGAGTTTTGATGGATCGTCGTACTATGTAGATGTAGACGTGTAGTCATCAGAGTTTTGATGGATCGTTGTACTATGGACGTGTAGTTTTCAGAGTTTTGATGGATCGTCGTACTATGTAGATGTAGACGTGTAGTCATCAGAGTTTTGATGGATCGTCGTACTATGTAGATGTAGACGTGTAGTCATCAGAGTTTTGATGGATCGTCGTACTATGTAGATGTAGACGTGTAGTCATCAGAGTTTTGACAGATCGTCGTACTATTGATGTGTAGTTTTCAGAGTTTTGATGGATCGTCGTACTATGTAGATGTAGACGTGTAGTCATCAGAGTTTTGATGGATCGTCGTACTATGGACCTGTAGTCATCAGAGTTTTGATGGATCGTCGTACTATGGACCTGTAGTCATCAGAGTTTTGATGGATCGTCGTACTATAGACGTGTAGTCATCAGAGTTTTGATGGATCGTCGTACTATGGACGTGTAGTCATCAGAGTTTTGATGGATCGTGGTACTATGTAGATGTAGACGTGTAGTCATAAGAGTTTTGATGGATCGTCGTACTATGGGCGTGTAGTCATCAGAGTTTTGATGGATCGTGGTACTATGTAGATGTAGACGTGTAGTCATCAGAGTTTTGATAGATCGTCGTACTATGTAGATGTAGACGTGAAGTCATCAGAGTTTTGATGGATCGTCGTACTATAGACGTGTAGTCATCAGAGTTTTGATGGATCGTCGTACTATGGACGTGTAGTCATCAGAGTTTTGATGGATCGTGGTACTATGTAGATGTAGACGTGTAGTCATAAGAGTTTTGATGGATCGTCGTACTATGGGCGTGTAGTCATCAGAGTTTTGATGGATCGTGGTACTATGTAGATGTAGACGTGTAGTCATCAGAGTTTTGATAGATCGTCGTACTATGTAGATGTAGACGTGTAGTTATCAGAGTTTTGATGGATCGTCGTACTATGTAGATGTAGACGTGTAGTCATCAGAGTTTTGATGGATCGTCGTACTATGTAGATGTAGACGTGTAGTCATCAGAGTTTTGATGGATCGTCGTAATATGGACGTGTAGTTTTCAGAGTTTTGATGGATCGTCGTACTATGTAGATGTAGACGTGTAGTCATCAGAGTTTTGATGGATCGTCGTACTATGGACGTGTAGTTTTCAGAGTGTTGATGGATCGTCGTACTATGTAGATGTAGACGTGTAGTCATCAGAGTTTTGATGGATCGTCGTACTATGTAGATGTAGACGTGTAGTCATCAGAGTTTTGATGGATCGTCGTACTATGGACGTGTAGTTTTCAGAGTTTTGATGGATCGTCGTACTATGTAGATGTAGACGTGTAGTCATCAGAGTTTTGATGGATCGTGGTACTATGTAGATGTAGACGTGTAGTCATCAGAGTTTTGATGGATCGTCGTACTATGTAGATGTAGACGTGTAGTCATCAGAGTTTTCATAGATCGTCGTACTATGTAGATGTAGACGTGTAGTGATCAGAGTTTTGATGGATCGTCGAACTATGTAGATGTAGAGGTGTAGTCATCAGAGTTTTGATAGATCGTCGTACTATGTAGATGTAGACGTGTAGTTATCAGAGTTTTGATGGATCGTCGTACTATGTAGATGTAGACGTGTAGTCATCAGAGTTTTGGTGGATCGTCGTACTATGGACGTGTAGTTTTCATAGTTTTGATGGATCGTCGTACTATAGACGTGTAGTGATCAGAGTTTTGATGGATCGTCGTACTATGTAGATGTAGACGTGTAGTTATCAGAGTTTTGATGGATCGTCGTAATATGGACGTGTAGTTTTCAGAGTTTTGATGGATCGTCGTACTATGTAGATGTAGACGTGTAGTCATCAGAGTTTTGATGGATCGTCGTACTATGGACGTGTAGTTTTCAGAGTGTTGATGGATCGTCGTACTATGTAGATGTAGACGTGTAGTCATCAAAGTTTTGATGGATCGTCGTACTATGTAGATGTAGACGTGTAGTCATCAGAGTTTTGATGGATCGTCGTACTATGGACGTGTAGTTTTCAGAGTTTTGATGGATCGTCGTACTATGTAGATGTAGACGTGTAGTCATCAGAGTTTTGATGGATCGTGGTACTATGTAGATGTAGACGTGTAGTCATCAGAGTTTTGATGGATCGTCGTACTATGTAGATGTAGACGTGTAGTCATCAGAGTTTTCATAGATCGTCGTACTATGTAGATGTAGACGTGTAGTGATCAGAGTTTTGATGGATCGTCGAACTATGTAGATGTAGAGGTGTAGTCATCAGAGTTTTGATAGATCGTCGTACTATGTAGATGTAGACGTGTAGTTATCAGAGTTTTGATGGATCGTCGTACTATGTAGATGTAGACGTGTAGTCATCAGAGTTTTGGTGGATCGTCGTACTATGGACGTGTAGTTTTCATAGTTTTGATGGATCGTCGTACTATAGACGTGTAGTGATCAGAGTTTTGATGGATCGTCGTACTATGTAGATGTAGACGTGTAGTCATCAGAGTTTTGATGGATCGTCGTAATATGGACGTGTAGTTTTCAGAGTTTTGATGGATCGTCGTACTATGTAGATGTAGACGTGTAGTCATCAGAGTTTTGATGGATCGTCGTACTATGGACGTGTAGTTTTCAGAGTTTTGATGGATCGTCGTACTATGTAGATGTAGACGTGTAGTCATCAGAGTTTTGATGGATCGTCGTACTATGTAGATGTAGACGTGTAGTCATCAGAGTTTTGATGGATCGTCGTACTATGGACGTGTAGTTTTCAGAGTTTTGATGGATCGTCGTACTATGTAGATGTAGACGTGTAGTCATCAGAGTTTTGATGGATCGTGGTACTATGTAGATGTAGACGTGTAGTCATCAGAGTTTTGATGGATCGTCGTACTATGTAGATGTAGACGTGTAGTCATCAGAGTTTTGATAGATCGTCGTACTATGTAGATGTAGACGTGTAGTTATCAGAGTTTTGATGGATCGTCGTACTATGTAGATGTAGACGTGTAGTCATCAGAGTTTTGATCGATCGTCGTACTATGTAGATGTAGACGTGTAGTCATCAGAGTTTTGATGGATCGTCGTACTATGGACGTGTAGTTTTCAGAGTTTTGATGGATCGTCGTACTATAGACGTGTAGTGATCAGAGTTTTGATGGATCGTCGTACTATGTAGATGTAGACGTGTAGTCATCAGAGTTTTGATGGATCGTCGTACTATGTAGATGTAGACGTGTAGTCATCAGAGTTTTGATGGATCGTCGTACTAAGGACGTGTAGTTTTCAGAGTTGTGATGGATCGTCGTACTATGTAGATGTAGACGTGTAGTCATCAGAGTTTTGATGGATCGTCGTACTATGTAGATCTAGACGTGTAGTCATCAGAGTTTTGATGGATCGTCGTACTATGTAGATGTAGACGTGTAGTCATCAGAGTTTTGATGGATCGTTGTACTATGGACGTGTAGTTTTCAGAGTGTTGATGGATCGTCGTACTATGTAGATGTAGACGTGTAGTTATCAGAGTTTTGATGGATCGTCGTACTATGTAGATGTAGACGTGTAGTCATCAGAGTTTTGATGGATCGTCGTACTATGTAGATGTAGACGTGTAGTCATCAGAGTTTTGATGGATCGTCGTACTATGGACGTGTAGTTTTCAGAGTTTTGATGGATCGTCGTACTATAGACGTGTAGTCATCAGAGTTTTGATGGATCGCCGTACTATGTAGATGTAGACGTGTAGTCATCAGAGGTTTGATGGATCGTCGTACTATGGACGTGTAGTTTTCAGAGTTTTGATGGATCGTCGTACTATGTAGATGTAGACGTGTAGTCATCAGAGTTTTGATGAATCGTCGTACTATGGACCTGTAGTCATCAGAGTTTTGATGGATCGTCGTACTATGTAGATGTAGACGTGTAGTCATCAGAGTTTTGATGGATCGTCGTACTATGTAGATGTAGACGTGTAGTCATCAGAGTTTTGATGGATCGTTGTACTATGTAGATGTAGACGTGTAGTCATCAGAGTTTTGATAGATCGTCGTACTATGTAGATGTACACGTGTAGTTATCAGAGTTTTGATGGATCGTCGTACTATGTAGATGTAGACGTGTAGTCATCAGAGTTTTGATGGATCGTCGTACTATGGACGTGTAGTTTTCAGAGTTTTGATGGATCGTCGTACTATAGACGTGTAGTCATCAGAGTTTTGATGGATCGTCGTATTGTGTAGATGTAGACGTGTAGTCATCAGAGTTTTGATGGATCGTCGTACTATGTAGATGTAGACGTGCAGTCAACAGAGTTTTGATGGATCGTCGTACTATGGACGTGTAGTTTTCAGAGTTTTGATGGATCGTCGTACTATGTAGATGTAGAAGTGTAGTCATCAGAGTTTTGATGGATCGTCGTACTATGTAGATGTAGACGTGTAGTCGTCAGAGTTTTGATGGATCGTCGTACTATGTAGATGTAGACGTGTAGTCATCAGAGTTTTGATGGATCGTCGTACTATGTAGATGCAGACGTGTAGTCATCAGAGTTTTGATGGATCGTCGTACTATGGACGTGTAGTTTTCAGAGTTTTGATGGATCGTCGTACTATGTAGATGTGGACGTGTAGTCATCAGAGTTTTGATGGATCGTGGTACTATGTAGATGTAGACGTGTAGTCATCAGAGTTTTGATGGATCGTCGTACTATGTAGATGTAGACGTGTAGTCATCAGAGTTTTGATAGATCGTCGTACTATGTAGATGTAGACGTGTAGTTATCAGAGTTTTGATGGATCGTCGTACTATGTAGATGTAGACGTGTAGTCATCAGAGTTTTGATGGATCGTCGTACTATGAACCTGTAGTCATCAGAGTTTTGATGGATCGTCGTACTATGTAGATGTAGACGTGTAGTCATCAGAGTTTTGATGGATCGTCGTACTATGTAGATGTAGACGTGTAGTCATCAGAGTTTTGATGGATCGTCGTACTATGTAGATGTAGACGTGTAGTCATCAGAGTTTTGATGGATCGTCGTACTATGGACGTGTAGTTTTCAGAGTTTTGATGGATCGTCATACTATAGACGTGTAGTCATCAGAGTTTTGATGAATCATCGTACTATGTAGATGTAGACGTGTAGTCATCAGAGTTTTGATGGATCGTCGTACTATGGACGTGTAGTTTTCAGAGTTTTGATGGATCGTCGTACTATGTAGATGTAGACGTGTAGTCATCAGAGTTTTGATGGATCGTCGTACTATGGACCTGTGGTCATCAGAGTTTTGATGGATCGTCGTACTATGTAGATGTAGACGTGTAGTCATCAGAGTTTTGATGGATCGTCGTACTATGGACGTGTAGTTTTCAGAGTTTTGATGGATCGTCGTACTATGTAGATGTAGACGTGTAGTCATCAGAGTTTTGATGGATCGTCGTACTATGTAGATGTAGACGTGTAGTCATCAGAGTTTTGATGGATCGTGTTACTATGTAGATGTAGACGTGTAGTGATCAGAGTTTTGATGGATCGTCGTACTATGTAGATGTAGACGTGTAGTCATCAGAGTTTTGATAGATCGTCGTACTATGTAGATGTAGACGTGTAGTTATCAGAGTTTTGATGGATCGTCGTACTATGTAGATGTAGACGTGTAGTCATCAGAGTTTTGATGGATCGTCGTAATATGGACGTGTAGTTTTCAGAGTTTTGATGGATCGTCGTACTATGTAGATTTAGACGTGTAGTCATCAGAGTTTTGATGGATCGTCGTACTATGGACGTGTAGTTTTCAGAGTTTTGATGGATCGTCGTACTATGTAGATGTAGACGTGTAGTCATCAGAGTTTTGATGGATCGTCGTACTATGTAGATGTAGACGTGTAGTCATCAGAGTTTTGATGGATCTCGTACTATGGACGTGTAGTTTTCAGAGTTTTGATGGATCGTCGTACTATGTAGATGTAGACGTGTAGTCATCAGAGTTTTGATGGATCGTGGTACTATGTAGATGTAGACGTGTAGTCATCAGAGTTTTGATAGATCGTCGTACTATGGACGTGTAGTTTTCAGAGTTTTGATGGATCGTCGTACTATAGACGTGTAGTGATCAGAGTTTTGATGGATCGCCGTACTATGTAGATGTAGACGTGTAGTCATCAGAGGTTTGATGGATCGTCGTACTATGGACGTGTAGTTTTCAGAGTTTTGATGGATCGTCGTACTATGTAGATGTAGACGTGTAGTCATCAGAGTTTTGATGGATCGTCGTACTATGTAGATGTAGACGTGTAGTCATCAGAGTTTTGATGGATCGTCGTACTATGTAGATGTAGACGTGTAGTCATCAGAGTTTTGATGGATCGTTGTACTATGTAGATGTAGACGTGTAGTCATCAGAGTTTTGATAGATCGTCGTACTATGTAGATGTACACGTGTAGTTATCAGAGTTTTGATGGATCGTCGTACTATGTAGATGTAGACGTGTAGTCATCAGAGTTTTGATGGATCGTCGTACTATGGACGTGTAGTTTTCAGAGTTTTGATGGATCGTCGTACTATAGACGTGTAGTCATCAGAGTTTTGATGGATCGTCGTATTGTGTAGATGTAGACGTGTAGTCATCAGAGTTTTGATGGATCGTCGTTCTATGGACGTGTAGTTTTCAGAGTTTTGATGGATCGTCGTACTATGTAGATGTAGACGTGTAGTCATAAGAGTTTTGATGGATCGTCGTACTATGTAGATGTAGACGTGCAGTCAACAGAGTTTTGATGGATCGTCGTACTATGGACGTGTAGTTTTCAGAGTTTTGATGGATCGTCGTACTATGTAGATGTAGAAGTGTAGTCATCAGAGTTTTCATGGATCGTCGTACTATGTAGATGTAGACGTGTAGTCGTCAGAGTTTTGATGGATCGTCGTACTATGTAGATGTAGACGTGTAGTCATCAGAGTTTTGATGGATCGTCGTACTATGTAGATGCAGACGTGTAGTCATCAGAGTTTTGATGGATCGTCGTACTATGGACGTGTAGTTTTCAGAGTTTTGATGGATCGTCGTACTATGTAGATGTGGACGTGTAGTCATCAGAGTTTTGATGGATCGTGGTACTATGTAGATGTAGACGTGTAGTCATCAGAGTTTTGATGGATCGTCGTACTATGTAGATGTAGACGTGTAGTCATCAGAGTTTTGATAGATCGTCGTACTATGTAGATGTAGACGTGTAGTTATCAGAGTTTTGATGGATCGTCGTACTATGTAGATGTAGACGTGTAGTCATCAGAGTTTTGATGGATCGTCGTACTATGTAGATGTAGACGTGTAGTCATCAGAGTTTTGATGGATCGTCGTACTATGTAGATGTAGACGTGTAGTCATCAGAGTTTTGATGGATCGTCGTACTATGGACGTGTAGTTTTCAGAGTTTTGATGGATCGTCATACTATAGACGTGTAGTCATCAGAGTTTTGATGGATCATCGTACTATGTAGATGTAGACGTGTAGTCATCAGAGTTTTGATGGATCGTCGTACTATGGACGTGTAGTTTTCAGAGTTTTGATGGATCGTCGTACTATGTAGATGTAGACGTGTAGTCATCAGAGTTTTGATGGATCGTCGTACTATGGACCTGTGGTCATCAGAGTTTTGATGGATCGTCGTACTATGTAGATGTAGACGTGTAGTCATCAGAGTTTTGATGGATCGTCGTACTATGGACGTGTAGTTTTCAGAGTTTTGATGGATCGTCGTACTATGTAGATGTAGACGTGTAGTCATCAGAGTTTTGATGGATCGTCGTACTATGTAGATGTAGACGTGTAGTCATCAGAGTTTTGATGGATCGTGTTACTATGTAGATGTAGACGTGTAGTGATCAGAGTTTTGATGGATCGTCGTACTATGTAGATGTAGACGTGTAGTCATCAGAGTTTTGATAGATCGTCGTACTATGTAGATGTAGACGTGTAGTTATCAGAGTTTTGATGGATCGTCGTACTATGTAGATGTAGACGTGTAGTCTTCAGAGTTTTGATGGATCGTCGTAATATGGACGTGTAGTTTTCAGAGTTTTGATGGATCGTCGTACTATGTAGATGTAGACGTGTAGTCATCAGAGTTTTGATGGATCGTCGTACTATGGACGTGTAGTTTTCAGAGTTTTGATGGATCGTCGTACTATGTAGATGTAGACGTGTAGTCATCAGAGTTTTGATGGATCGTCGTACTATGTAGATGTAGACGTGTAGTCATCAGAGTTTTGATGGATCGTCGTACTATGTAGATGTAGACGTGTAGTCATCAGAGTTTTGATGGATCGTCGTACTATGTAGATGTAGACGTGTAGTCATCAGAGTTTTGATGGATCGTCGTACTATGGACGTGTAGTTTTCAGAGTTTTGATGGATCGTCATACTATAGACGTGTAGTCATCAGAGTTTTGATGGATCATCGTACTATGTAGATGTAGACGTGTAGTCATCAGAGTTTTGATGGATCGTCGTACTATGGACGTGTAGTTTTCAGAGTTTTGATGGATCGTCGTACTATGTAGATGTAGACGTGTAGTCATCAGAGTTTTGATGGATCGTCGTACTATGGACCTGTGGTCATCAGAGTTTTGATGGATCGTCGTACTATGTAGATGTAGACGTGTAGTCATCAGAGTTTTGATGGATCGTCGTACTATGGACGTGTAGTTTTCAGAGTTTTGATGGATCGTCGTACTATGTAGATGTAGACGTGTAGTCATCAGAGTTTTGATGGATCGTCGTACTATGTAGATGTAGACGTGTAGTCATCAGAGTTTTGATGGATCGTGTTACTATGTAGATGTAGACGTGTAGTGATCAGAGTTTTGATGGATCGTCGTACTATGTAGATGTAGACGTGTAGTCATCAGAGTTTTGATAGATCGTCGTACTATGTAGATGTAGACGTGTAGTTATCAGAGTTTTGATGGATCGTCGTACTATGTAGATGTAGACGTGTAGTCTTCAGAGTTTTGATGGATCGTCGTAATATGGACGTGTAGTTTTCAGAGTTTTGATGGATCGTCGTACTATGTAGATGTAGACGTGTAGTCATCAGAGTTTTGATGGATCGTCGTACTATGGACGTGTAGTTTTCAGAGTTTTGATGGATCGTCGTACTATGTAGATGTAGACGTGTAGTCATCAGAGTTTTGATGGATCGTCGTACTATGTAGATGTAGACGTGTAGTCATCAGAGTTTTGATGGATCTCGTACTATGGACGTGTAGTTTTCAGAGTTTTGATGGATCGTCGTACTATGTAGATGTAGACGTGTAGTCATCAGAGTTTTGATGGATCGTGGTACTATGTAGATGTAGACGTGTAGTCATCAGAGTTTTGATAGATCGTCGTACTATGGACGTGTAGTTTTCAGAGTTTTGATGGATCGTCGTACTATGTAGATGTAGACGTGTAGTCATCAGAGTTTTGATGGATCGTGGTACTATGTAGATGTAGACGTGTAGTCATCAGAGTTTTGATGGATCGTGGTACTATGTAGATGTAGACGTGTAGTCATCAGAGTTTTGATGGATCTCGTACTATGGACGTGTAGTTTTCAGAGTTTTGATGGATCGTCGTACTATGTAGATGTAGACGTGTAGTCATCAGAGTTTTGATGGATCGTGGTACTATGTAGATGTAGACGTGTAGTCATCAGAGTTTTGATGGATCTCGTACTATGGACGTGTAGTTTTCAGAGTTTTGATGGATCGTGGTACTATGTAGATGTAGACGTGTAGTCATCAGAGTTTTGATGGATCGTCGTACTATGGACCTGTAGTCATCAGAGTTTTGATGGATCGTCGTACTATGTAGATGTAGACGTGTAGTCATCAGAGTTTTCATAGATCGTCGTACTATGTAGATGTAGACGTGTAGTGATCAGAGTTTTGATGGATCGTCGAACTATGTAGATGTAGACGTGTAGTCATCAGAGTTTTGATAGATCGTCGTACTATGTAGATGTAGACGTGTAGTTATCAGAGTTTTGATGGATCGTCGTACTATGTAGATGTAGACGTGTAGTCATCAGAGTTTTGATGGATCGTCGTACTATGGACGTGTAGTTTTCATAGTTTTGATGGATCGTCGTACTATAGACGTGTAGTGATCAGAGTTTTGATGGATCGTCGTACTATGTAGATGTAGACGTGTAGTCATCAGAGTTTTGATGGATCGTCGTACAATGTAGATGTAGACGTGTAGTCATCAGAGTTTTGATGGATCGTCGTACTATGTAGATGTAGACGTGTAGTCATCAGAGTTTTGATGGATCGTGGTACTATGTAGATGTAGACGTGTAGTCATCAGAGTTTTGATGGATCGTCGTACTATGTAGATGTAGACGTGTATTCATCAGAGTTTTGATAGATCGTCGTACTATGTAGATGTAGACGTGTAGTTTTCAGAGTTTTGATGGATCGTCGTACTATGTAGATGTAGACGTGTAGTCATCAGAGTTTTGATCGATCGTCGTACTATGTAGATGTAGACGTGTAGAGTCATCAGAGTTTTGATGGATCGTGGTACTATGGACGTGTAGTTTTCAGAGTTTTGATGGATCGTCGTACTATAGACGTGTAGTGATCAGAGTTTTTATGGATCGTCGTACTATGTAGATGTAGACGTGTAGTCATCAGAGTTTTGATGGATCGTCGTACTATGTAGATGTGGACGTGTAGTCATCAGAGTTTTGATGGATCGTCGTACTAAGGACGTGTAGTTTTCAGAGTTTTGATGGATCGTCGTACTATGTAGATGTAGACGTGTAGTCATCAGAGTTTTGATGGATCGTCGTACTATGTAGATCTAGACGTGTAGTGTTCAGAGTTTTGATGGATCGTCGTACTATGTAGATGTAGACGTGTAGTCATCAGAGTTTTGATGGGTCGTCGTAATATGGACGTGTAGTTTTCAGAGTTTTGATGGATCGTCGTACTATGTAGATGTAGACGTGTAGTCATCAGAGTTTTGATGGATCGTCGTACTATGGACGTGTAGTTTTCAGAGTTTTGATGGATCGTCGTACTATGTAGATGTAGACGTGTAGTCATCAGAGTTTTGATGGATCGTCGTACTATGTAGATGTAGACGTGTAGTCATCAGAGTTTTGATGGATCGTGTTACTATGTAGATGTAGACGTGTAGTGATCAGAGTTTTGATGGATCGTCGTACTATGTAGATGTAGACGTGTAGTCATCAGAGTTTTGATAGATCGTCGTACTATGTAGATGTAGACGTGTAGTTATCAGAGTTTTGATGGATCGTCGTACTATGTAGATGTAGACGTGTAGTCATCAGAGTTTTGATGGATCGTCGTAATATGGACGTGTAGTTTTCAGAATTTTGATGGATCGTCGTACTATGTAGATGTAGACGTGTAGTCATCAGAGTTTTGATGGATCGTCGTACTATGGACGTGTAGTTTTCAGAGTTTTGATGGATCGTCGTACTATGTAGATGTAGACGTGTAGTCATCAGAGTTTTGATGGATCGTCGTACTATGTAGATGTAGACGTGTAGTCATCAGAGTTTTGATGGATCTCGTACTATGGACGTGTAGTTTTCAGAGTTTTGATGGATCGTCGTACTATGTAGATGTAGACGTGTAGTCATCAGAGTTTTGATGGATCGTGGTACTATGTAGATGTAGACGTGTAGTCATCAGAGTTTTGATAGATCGTCGTACTATGGACGTGTAGTTTTCAGAGTTTTGATGGATCGTCGTACTATGTAGATGTAGACGTGTAGTCATCAGAGTTTTGATGGATCGTGGTACTATGTAGATGTAGACGTGTAGTCATCAGAGTTTTGATGGATCGTGGTACTATGTAGATGTAGACGTGTAGTCATCAGAGTTTTGATGGATCTCGTACTATGGACGTGTAGTTTTCAGAGTTTTGATGGATCGTCGTACTATGTAGATGTAGACGTGTAGTCATCAGAGTTTTGATGGATCGTGGTACTATGTAGATGTAGACGTGTAGTCATCAGAGTTTTGATGGATCTCGTACTATGGACGTGTAGTTTTCAGAGTTTTGATGGATCGTGGTACTATGTAGATGTAGACGTGTAGTCATCAGAGTTTTGATGGATCGTCGTACTATGGACCTGTAGTCATCAGAGTTTTGATGGATCGTCGTACTATGTAGATGTAGACGTGTAGTCATCAGAGTTTTCATAGATCGTCGTACTATGTAGATGTAGACGTGTAGTGATCAGAGTTTTGATGGATCGTCGAACTATGTAGATGTAGACGTGTAGTCATCAGAGTTTTGATAGATCGTCGTACTATGTAGATGTAGACGTGTAGTTATCAGAGTTTTGATGGATCGTCGTACTATGTAGATGTAGACGTGTAGTCATCAGAGTTTTGATGGATCGTCGTACTATGGACGTGTAGTTTTCATAGTTTTGATGGATCGTCGTACTATAGACGTGTAGTGATCAGAGTTTTGATGGATCGTCGTACTATGTAGATGTAGACGTGTAGTCATCAGAGTTTTGATGGATCGTCGTACAATGTAGATGTAGACGTGTAGTCATCAGAGTTTTGATGGATCGTCGTACTATGTAGATGTAGACGTGTAGTCATCAGAGTTTTGATGGATCGTGGTACTATGTAGATGTAGACGTGTAGTCATCAGAGTTTTGATGGATCGTCGTACTATGTAGATGTAGACGTGTATTCATCAGAGTTTTGATAGATCGTCGTACTATGTAGATGTAGACGTGTAGTTTTCAGAGTTTTGATGGATCGTCGTACTATGTAGATGTAGACGTGTAGTCATCAGAGTTTTGATCGATCGTCGTACTATGTAGATGTAGACGTGTAGAGTCATCAGAGTTTTGATGGATCGTGGTACTATGGACGTGTAGTTTTCAGAGTTTTGATGGATCGTCGTACTATAGACGTGTAGTGATCAGAGTTTTTATGGATCGTCGTACTATGTAGATGTAGACGTGTAGTCATCAGAGTTTTGATGGATCGTCGTACTATGTAGATGTGGACGTGTAGTCATCAGAGTTTTGATGGATCGTCGTACTAAGGACGTGTAGTTTTCAGAGTTTTGATGGATCGTCGTACTATGTAGATGTAGACGTGTAGTCATCAGAGTTTTGATGGATCGTCGTACTATGTAGATCTAGACGTGTAGTGTTCAGAGTTTTGATGGATCGTCGTACTATGTAGATGTAGACGTGTAGTCATCAGAGTTTTGATGGGTCGTCGTAATATGGACGTGTAGTTTTCAGAGTTTTGATGGATCGTCGTACTATGTAGATGTAGACGTGTAGTCATCAGAGTTTTGATGGATCGTCGTACTATGGACGTGTAGTTTTCAGAGTTTTGATGGATCGTCGTACTATGTAGATGTAGACGTGTAGTCATCAGAGTTTTGATGGATCGTCGTACTATGTAGATGTAGACGTGTAGTCATCAGAGTTTTGATGGATCGTGTTACTATGTAGATGTAGACGTGTAGTGATCAGAGTTTTGATGGATCGTCGTACTATGTAGATGTAGACGTGTAGTCATCAGAGTTTTGATAGATCGTCGTACTATGTAGATGTAGACGTGTAGTTATCAGAGTTTTGATGGATCGTCGTACTATGTAGATGTAGACGTGTAGTCATCAGAGTTTTGATGGATCGTCGTAATATGGACGTGTAGTTTTCAGAATTTTGATGGATCGTCGTACTATGTAGATGTAGACGTGTAGTCATCAGAGTTTTGATGGATCGTCGTACTATGGACGTGTAGTTTTCAGAGTTTTGATGGATCGTCGTACTATGTAGATGTAGACGTGTAGTCATCAGAGTTTTGATGGATCGTCGTACTATGTAGATGTAGACGTGTAGTCATCAGAGTTTTGATGGATCTCGTACTATGGACGTGTAGTTTTCAGAGTTTTGATGGATCGTCGTACTATGTAGATGTAGACGTGTAGTCATCAGAGTTTTGATGGATCGTGGTACTATGTAGATGTAGACGTGTAGTCATCAGAGTTTTGATAGATCGTCGTACTATGGACGTGTAGTTTTCAGAGTTTTGATGGATCGTCGTACTATGTAGATGTAGACGTGTAGTCATCAGAGTTTTGATGGATCGTGGTACTATGTAGATGTAGACGTGTAGTCATCAGAGTTTTGATGGATCGTGGTACTATGTAGATGTAGACGTGTAGTCATCAGAGTTTTGATGGATCTCGTACTATGGACGTGTAGTTTTCAGAGTTTTGATGGATCGTCGTACTATGTAGATGTAGACGTGTAGTCATCAGAGTTTTGATGGATCGTGGTACTATGTAGATGTAGACGTGTAGTCATCAGAGTTTTGATGGATCTCGTACTATGGACGTGTAGTTTTCAGAGTTTTGATGGATCGTGGTACTATGTAGATGTAGACGTGTAGTCATCAGAGTTTTGATGGATCGTCGTACTATGGACCTGTAGTCATCAGAGTTTTGATGGATCGTCGTACTATGTAGATGTAGACGTGTAGTCATCAGAGTTTTCATAGATCGTCGTACTATGTAGATGTAGACGTGTAGTGATCAGAGTTTTGATGGATCGTCGAACTATGTAGATGTAGACGTGTAGTCATCAGAGTTTTGATAGATCGTCGTACTATGTAGATGTAGACGTGTAGTTATCAGAGTTTTGATGGATCGTCGTACTATGTAGATGTAGACGTGTAGTCATCAGAGTTTTGATGGATCGTCGTACTATGGACGTGTAGTTTTCATAGTTTTGATGGATCGTCGTACTATAGACGTGTAGTGATCAGAGTTTTGATGGATCGTCGTACTATGTAGATGTAGACGTGTAGTCATCAGAGTTTTGATGGATCGTCGTACAATGTAGATGTAGACGTGTAGTCATCAGAGTTTTGATGGATCGTCGTACTATGTAGATGTAGACGTGTAGTCATCAGAGTTTTGATGGATCGTGGTACTATGTAGATGTAGACGTGTAGTCATCAGAGTTTTGATGGATCGTCGTACTATGTAGATGTAGACGTGTATTCATCAGAGTTTTGATAGATCGTCGTACTATGTAGATGTAGACGTGTAGTTTTCAGAGTTTTGATGGATCGTCGTACTATGTAGATGTAGACGTGTAGTCATCAGAGTTTTGATCGATCGTCGTACTATGTAGATGTAGACGTGTAGAGTCATCAGAGTTTTGATGGATCGTGGTACTATGGACGTGTAGTTTTCAGAGTTTTGATGGATCGTCGTACTATAGACGTGTAGTGATCAGAGTTTTTATGGATCGTCGTACTATGTAGATGTAGACGTGTAGTCATCAGAGTTTTGATGGATCGTCGTACTATGTAGATGTGGACGTGTAGTCATCAGAGTTTTGATGGATCGTCGTACTAAGGACGTGTAGTTTTCAGAGTTTTGATGGATCGTGGTACTATGTAGATGTAGACGTGTAGTCATCAGAGTTTTGATAGATCGTCGTACTATGGACGTGTAGTTTTCAGAGTTTTGATGGATCGTCGTACTATGTAGATGTAGACGTGTAGTCATCAGAGTTTTGATGGATCGTGGTACTATGTAGATGTAGACGTGTAGTCATCAGAGTTTTGATGGATCGTGGTACTATGTAGATGTAGACGTGTAGTCATCAGAGTTTTGATGGATCGTCGTACTATGGACGTGTAGTTTTCAGAGTTTTGATGGATCGTCGTACTATGTAGATGTAGACGTGTAGTCATCAGAGTTTTGATGGATCGTCGTACTATGTAGATGTAGACGTGTAGTCATCAGAGTTTTGATGGATCTCGTACTATGGACGTGTAGTTTTCAGAGTTTTGATGGATCGTCGTACTATGTAGATGTAGACGTGTAGTCATCAGAGTTTTGATGGATCGTGGTACTATGTATATGTAGACGCGTAGTCATCAGAGTTTTGATGGATCGTCGTACTATGTAGATGTAGACGTGTAGTCATCAGAGTTTTCATAGATCGTCGTACTATGTAGATGTAGACGTGTAGTGATCAGAGTTTTGATGGATCGTCGAACTATGTAGATGTAGACGTGTAGTCATCAGAGTTTTGATAGATCGTCGTACTATGTAGATGTAGACGTGTAGTTATCAGAGTTTTGATGGATCGTCGTACTATGTAGATGTAGACGTGTAGTCATCAGAGTTTTGATGGATCGTGGTACTATGTAGATGTAGACGTGTAGTCATCAGAGTTTTGATGGATCGTCGTACTATGTAGATGTAGACGTGTAGTCATCAGAGTTTTGATAGATCGTCGTACTATGTAGATGTAGACGTGTAGTTTTCAGAGTTTTGATGGATCGTCGTACTATGTAGATGTAGACGTGTAGTCATCAGAGTTTGGATCGATCGTCGTACTATGTAGATGTAGACGTGTAGAGTCATCAGAGTTTTGATGGATCGTGGTACTATGGACGTGTAGTTTTCAGAGTTTTGATGGATCGTCGTACTATAGACGTGTAGTGATCAGAGTTTTTATGGATCGTCGTACTATGTAGATGTGGACGTGTAGTTTTCAGAGTTTTGATGGATCGTCGTACTATGTAGATGTAGACGTGTAGTCATCAGAGTTTTGATGGATCGTCGTACTATGGACCTGTGGTCATCAGAGTTTTGATGGATCGTCGTACTATGTAGATGTAGACGTGTAGTCATCAGAGTTTTGATGGATCGTCGTACTATGTAGATGTAGACGTGTAGTCATCAGAGTTTTGATAGATCGTCGTACTATGTAGATGTAGACGTGTAGTTATCAGAGTTTTGATGGATCGTCGTACTATGTAGATGTAGACGTGTAGTCATCAGAGTTTTGATGGATCGTCGTACTATGTAGATGTAGACGTGTAGTCATCAGAGTTTTGATGGATCGTCGTACTATGTAGATGTAGACGTGTAGTCATCAGAGTTTTGGTGGATCGTCGTACTATGGACGTGTAGTTTTCAGAGTTTTGATGGATCGTCATACTATAGACGTGTAGTCATCAGAGTTTTGATGGATCATCGTACTATGTAGATGTAGACGTGTAGTCATCAGAGTTTTGATGGATCGTCGTACTATGGACGTGTAGTTTTCAGAGTTTTGATGGATCGTCGTACTATGTAGATGTAGACGTGTAGTCATCAGAGTTTTGATGGATCGTCGTACTATGGACCTGTGGTCATCAGAGTTTTGATGGATCGTCGTACTATGTAGATGTAGACGTGTAGTCATCAGAGTTTTGATGGATCGTCGTACTATGGACGTGTAGTTTTCAGAGTTTTGATGGATCGTCGTACTATGTAGATGTAGACGTGTAGTCATCAGAGTTTTGATGGATCGTCGTACTATGTAGATGTAGACGTGTAGTCATCAGAGTTTTGATGGATCGTGTTACTATGTAGATGTAGACGTGTAGTGATCAGAGTTTTGATGGATCGTCGTACTATGTAGATGTAGACGTGTAGTCATCAGAGTTTTGATAGATCGTCGTACTATGTAGATGTAGACGTGTAGTTATCAGAGTTTTGATGGATCGTCGTACTATGTAGATGTAGACGTGTAGTCATCAGAGTTTTGATGGATCGTCGTAATATGGACGTGTAGTTTTCAGAGTTTTGATGGATCGTCGTACTATGTAGATGTAGACGTGTAGTCATCAGAGTTTTGATGGATCGTCGTACTATGGACGTGTAGTTTTCAGAGTTTTGATGGATCGTCGTACTATGTAGATGTAGACGTGTAGTCATCAGAGTTTTGATGGATCGTCGTACTATGTAGATGTAGACGTGTAGTCATCAGAGTTTTGATGGATCTCGTACTATGGACGTGTAGTTTTCAGAGTTTTGATGGATCGTCGTACTATGTAGATGTAGACGTGTAGTCATCAGAGTTTTGATGGATCGTGGTACTATGTAGATGTAGACGTGTAGTCATCAGAGTTTTGATAGATCGTCGTACTATGGACGTGTAGTTTTCAGAGTTTTGATGGATCGTCGTACTATGTAGATGTAGACGTGTAGTCATCAGAGTTTTGATGGATCGTGGTACTATGTAGATGTAGACGTGTAGTCATCAGAGTTTTGATGGATCGTGGTACTATGTAGATGTAGACGTGTAGTCATCAGAGTTTTGATGGATCTCGTACTATGGACGTGTAGTTTTCAGAGTTTTGATGGATCGTCGTACTATGTAGATGTAGACGTGTAGTCATCAGAGTTTTGATGGATCGTGGTACTATGTAGATGTAGACGTGTAGTCATCAGAGTTTTGATGGATCTCGTACTATGGACGTGTAGTTTTCAGAGTTTTGATGGATCGTGGTACTATGTAGATGTAGACGTGTAGTCATCAGAGTTTTGATGGATCGTCGTACTATGGACCTGTAGTCATCAGA
The DNA here is from genome assembly GCA_963383655.1 of Bathymodiolus septemdierum. Taxonomy (NCBI): domain Eukaryota; kingdom Metazoa; phylum Mollusca; class Bivalvia; order Mytilida; family Modiolidae; genus Bathymodiolus; species Bathymodiolus septemdierum. Next base: position 82,956,024 of record OY726525.1, read on the forward strand.
GTTTTGATGGATCGTCGTACTATGTAGATGTAGACGTGTAGTCATCAGAGTTTTCATAGATCGTCGTACTATGTAGATGTAGACGTGTAGTGATCAGAGTTTTGATGGATCGTCGAACTATGTAGATGTAGACGTGTAGTCATCAGAGTTTTGATAGATCGTCGTACTATGTAGATGTAGACGTGTAGTTATCAGAGTTTTGATGGATCGTCGTACTATGTAGATGTAGACGTGTAGTCATCAGAGTTTTGATGGATCGTCGTACTATGGACGTGTAGTTTTCATAGTTTTGATGGATCGTCGTACTATAGACGTGTAGTGATCAGAGTTTTGATGGATCGTCGTACTATGTAGATGTAGACGTGTAGTCATCAGAGTTTTGATGGATCGTCGTACAATGTAGATGTAGACGTGTAGTCATCAGAGTTTTGATGGATCGTCGTACTATGTAGATGTAGACGTGTAGTCATCAGAGTTTTGATGGATCGTGGTACTATGTAGATGTAGACGTGTAGTCATCAGAGTTTTGATGGATCGTCGTACTATGTAGATGTAGACGTGTATTCATCAGAGTTTTGATAGATCGTCGTACTATGTAGATGTAGACGTGTAGTTTTCAGAGTTTTGATGGATCGTCGTACTATGTAGATGTAGACGTGTAGTCATCAGAGTTTTGATCGATCGTCGTACTATGTAGATGTAGACGTGTAGAGTCATCAGAGTTTTGATGGATCGTGGTACTATGGACGTGTAGTTTTCAGAGTTTTGATGGATCGTCGTACTATAGACGTGTAGTGATCAGAGTTTTTATGGATCGTCGTACTATGTAGATGTAGACGTGTAGTCATCAGAGTTTTGATGGATCGTCGTACTATGTAGATGTGGACGTGTAGTCATCAGAGTTTTGATGGATCGTCGTACTAAGGACGTGTAGTTTTCAGAGTTTTGATGGATCGTCGTACTATGTAGATGTAGACGTGTAGTCATCAGAGTTTTGATGGATCGTCGTACTATGTAGATCTAGACGTGTAGTGTTCAGAGTTTTGATGGATCGTCGTACTATGTAGATGTAGACGTGTAGTCATCAGAGTTTTGATGGATCGTCGTAATATGGACGTGTAGTTTTCAGAGTTTTGATGGATCGTCGTACTATGTAGATGTAGACGTGTAGTCATCAGAGTTTTGATGGATCGTCGTACTATGGACGTGTAGTTTTCAGAGTTTTGATGGATCGTCGTACTATGTAGATGTAGACGTGTAGTCATCAGAGTTTTGATGGATCGTCGTACTATGTAGATGTAGACGTGTAGTCATCAGAGTTTTGATGGATCTCGTACTATGGACGTGTAGTTTTCAGAGTTTTGATGGATCGTCGTACTATGTAGATGTAGACGTGTAGTCATCAGAGTTTTGATGGATCGTGGTACTATGTATATGTAGACGTGTAGTCATCAGAGTTTTGATGGATCGTCGTACTATGTAGATGTAGACGTGTAGTCATCAGAGTTTTCATAGATCGTCGTACTATGTAGATGTAGACGTGTAGTGATCAGAGTTTTGATGGATCGTCGAACTATGTAGATGTAGACGTGTAGTCATCAGAGTTTTGATAGATCGTCGTACTATGTAGATGTAGACGTGTAGTTATCAGAGTTTTGATGGATCGTCGTACTATGTAGATGTAGACGTGTAGTCATCAGAGTTTTGATGGATCGTGGTACTATGTAGATGTAGACGTGTAGTCATCAGAGTTTTGATGGATCGTCGTACTATGTAGATGTAGACGTGTAGTCATCAGAGTTTTGATAGATCGTCGTACTATGTAGATGTAGACGTGTAGTTTTCAGAGTTTTGATGGATCGTCGTACTATGTAGATGTAGACGTGTAGTCATCAGAGTTTTGATCGATCGTCGTACTATGTAGATGTAGACGTGTAGAGTCATCAGAGTTTTGATGGATCGTGGTACTATGGACGTGTAGTTTTCAGAGGTTTGATGGATCGTCGTACTATAGACGTGTAGTGATCAGAGTTTTTATGGATCGTCGTACTATGTAGATGTGGACGTGTTGTTTTCAGAGTTTTGATGGATCGTCGTACTATGTAGATGTAGACGTGTAGTCATCAGAGTTTTGATGGATCGTCGTACTATGGACCTGTGGTCATCAGAGTTTTGATGGATCGTCGTACTATGTAGATGTAGACGTGTAGTCATCAGAGTTTTGATGGATCGTCGTACTATGGACGTGTAGTTTTCAGAGTTTTGATGGATCGTCGTACTATGTAGATGTAGACGTGTAGTCATCAGAGTTTTGATGGATCGTCGTACTATGTAGATGTAGACGTGTAGTCATCAGAGTTTTGATGGATCGTGTTACTATGTAGATGTAGACGTGTAGTGATCAGAGTTTTGATGGATCGTCGTACTATGTAGATGTAGACGTGTAGTCATCAGAGTTTTGATAGATCGTCGTACTATGTAGATGTAGACGTGTAGTTATCAGAGTTTTGATGGATCGTCGTACTATGTAGATGTAGACGTGTAATCATCAGAGTTTTGATGGATCGTCGTAATATGGACGTGTAGTTTTCAGAGTTTTGATGGATCGTCGTACTATGTAGATGTAGACGTGTAGTCATCAGAGTTTTGATGGATCGTCGTACTATGGACGTGTAGTTTTCAGAGTTTTGATGGATCGTCGTACTATGTAGATGTAGACGTGTAGTCATCAGAGTTTTGATGGATCGTCGTACTATGTAGATGTAGACGTGTAGTCATCAGAGTTTTGATGGATCTCGTACTATGGACGTGTAGTTTTCAGAGTTTTGATGGATCGTCGTACTATGTAGATGTAGACGTGTAGTCATCAGAGTTTTGATGGATCGTGGTACTATGTATATGTAGACGTGTAGTCATCAGAGTTTTGATGGATCGTCGTACTATGTAGATGTAGACGTGTAGTCATCAGAGTTTTCATAGATCGTCGTACTATGTAGATGTAGACGTGTAGTGATCAGAGTTTTGATGGATCGTCGAACTATGTAGATGTAGACGTGTAGTCATCAGAGTTTTGATAGATCGTCGTACTATGTAGATGTAGACGTGTAGTTATCAGAGTTTTGATGGATCGTCGTACTATGTAGATGTAGACGTGTAGTCATCAGAGTTTTGATGGATCGTGGTACTATGTAGATGTAGACGTGTAGTCATCAGAGTTTTGATGGATCGTCGTACTATGTAGATGTAGACGTGTAGTCATCAGAGTTTTGATAGATCGTCGTACTATGTAGATGTAGACGTGTAGTTTTCAGAGTTTTGATGGATCGTCGTACTATGTAGATGTAGACGTGTAGTCATCAGAGTTTTGATCGATCGTCGTACTATGTAGATGTAGACGTGTAGAGTCATCAGAGTTTTGATGGATCGTGGTACTATGGACGTGTAGTTTTCAGAGTTTTGATGGATCGTCGTACTATAGACGTGTAGTGATCAGAGTTTTTATGGATCGTCGTACTATGTAGATGTGGACGTGTTGTTTTCAGAGTTTTGATGGATCGTCGTACTATGTAGATGTAGACGTGTAGTCATCAGAGTTTTGATGGATCGTCGTACTATGGACCTGTGGTCATCAGAGTTTTGATGGATCGTCGTACTATGTAGATGTAGACGTGTAGTCATCAGAGTTTTGATGGATCGTCGTACTATGGACGTGTAGTTTTCAGAGTTTTGATGGATCGTCGTACTATGTAGATGTAGACGTGTAGTCATCAGAGTTTTGATGGATCGTCGTACTATGTAGATGTAGACGTGTAGTCATCAGAGTTTTGATGGATCGTGTTACTATGTAGATGTAGACGTGTAGTGATCAGAGTTTTGATGGATCGTCGTACTATGTAGATGTAGACGTGTAGTCATCAGAGTTTTGATAGATCGTCGTACTATGTAGATGTAGACGTGTAGTTATCAGAGTTTTGATGGATCGTCGTACTATGTAGATGTAGACGTGTAATCATCAGAGTTTTGATGGATCGTCGTAATATGGACGTGTAGTTTTCAGAGTTTTGATGGATCGTCGTACTATGTAGATGTAGACGTGTAGTCATCAGAGTTTTGATGGATCGTCGTACTATGGACGTGTAGTTTTCAGAGTTTTGATGGATCGTCGTACTATGTAGATGTAGACGTGTATTCATCAGAGTTTTGATGGATCGTCGTACTATGTAGATGTAGACGTGTAGTCATCAGAGTTTTGATGGATCTCGTACTATGGACGTGTAGTTTTCAGAGTTTTGATGGATCGTCGTACTATGTAGATGTAGACGTGTAGTCATCAGAGTTTTGATGGATCGTGGTACTATGTATATGTAGACGTGTAGTCATCAGAGTTTTGATGGATCGTCGTACTATGTAGATGTAGACGTGTAGTCATCAGAGTTTTCATAGATCGTCGTACTATGTAGATGTAGACGTGTAGTGATCAGAGTTTTGATGGATCGTCGAACTATGTAGATGTAGACGTGTAGTCATCAGAGTTTTGATAGATCGTCGTACTATGTAGATGTAGACGTGTAGTTATCAGAGTTTTGATGGATCGTCGTACTATGTAGATGTAGACGTGTAGTCATCAGAGTTTTGATGGATCGTCGTACTATGTAGATGTAGACGTGTAGTCATCAGAGTTTTGATGGATCGTCGTACTATGTAGATGTAGACGTGTAGTCATCAGAGTTTTGATAGATCGTCGTACTATGTAGATGTAGACGTGTAGTTTTCAGAGTTTTGATGGATCGTCGTACTATGTAGATGTAGACGTGTAGTCATCAGAGTTTTGATCGATCGTCGTACTATGTAGATGTAGACGTGTAGAGTCATCAGAGTTTTGATGGATCGTGGTACTATGGACGTGTAGTTTTCAGAGTTTTGATGGATCGTCGTACTATAGACGTGTAGTGATCAGAGTTTTTATGGATCGTCGTACTATGTAGATGTGGACGTGTTGTTTTCAGAGTTTTGATGGATCGTCGTACTATGTAGATGTAGACGTGTAGTCATCAGAGTTTTGATGGATCGTCGTACTATGGACCTGTGGTCATCAGAGTTTTGATGGATCGTCGTACTATGTAGATGTAGACGTGTAGTCATCAGAGTTTTGATGGATCGTCGTACTATGGACGTGTAGTTTTCAGAGTTTTGATGGATCGTCGTACTATGTAGATGTAGACGTGTAGTCATCAGAGTTTTGATGGATCGTCGTACTATGTAGATGTAGACGTGTAGTCATCAGAGTTTTGATGGATCGTGTTACTATGTAGATGTAGACGTGTAGTGATCAGAGTTTTGATGGATCGTCGTACTATGTAGATGTAGACGTGTAGTCATCAGAGTTTTGATAGATCGTCGTACTATGTAGATGTAGACGTGTAGTTATCAGAGTTTTGATGGATCGTCGTACTATGTAGATGTAGACGTGTAATCATCAGAGTTTTGATGGATCGTCGTAATATGGACGTGTAGTTTTCAGAGTTTTGATGGATCGTCGTACTATGTAGATGTAGACGTGTAGTCATCAGAGTTTTGATGGATCGTCGTACTATGGACGTGTAGTTTTCAGAGTTTTGATGGATCGTCGTACTATGTAGATGTAGACGTGTAGTCATCAGAGTTTTGATGGATCGTCGTACTATGTAGATGTAGACGTGTAGTCATCAGAGTTTTGATGGATCTCGTACTATGGACGTGTAGTTTTCAGAGTTTTGATGGATCGTCGTACTATGTAGATGTAGACGTGTAGTCATCAGAGTTTTGATGGATCGTGGTACTATGTAGATGTAGACGTGTAGTCATCAGAGTTTTGATAGATCGTCGTACTATGGACGTGTAGTTTTCAGAGTTTTGATGGATCGTCGTACTATGTAGATGTAGACGTGTAGTCATCAGAGTTTTGATGGATCGTGGTACTATGTAGATGTAGACGTGTAGTCATCAGAGTTTTGATGGATCGTGGTACTATGTAGATGTAGACGTGTAGTCATCAGAGTTTTGATGGATCTCGTACTATGGACGTGTAGTTTTCAGAGTTTTGATGGATCGTCGTACTATGTAGATGTAGACGTGTAGTCATCAGAGTTTTGATGGATCGTGGTACTATGTAGATGTAGACGTGTAGTCATCAGAGTTTTGATGGATCTCGTACTATGGACGTGTAGTTTTCAGAGTTTTGATGGATCGTGGTACTATGTAGATGTAGACGTGTAGTCATCAGAGTTTTGATGGATCGTCGTACTATGGACCTGTAGTCATCAGAGTTTTGATGGATCGTCGTACTATGTAGATGTAGACGTGTAGTCATCAGAGTTTTCATAGATCGTCGTACTATGTAGATGTAGACGTGTAGTGATCAGAGTTTTGATGGATCGTCGAACTATGTAGATGTAGACGTGTAGTCATCAGAGTTTTGATAGATCGTCGTACTATGTAGATGTAGACGTGTAGTTATCAGAGTTTTGATGGATCGTCGTACTATGTAGATGTAGACGTGTAGTCATCAGAGTTTTGATGGATCGTCGTACTATGGACGTGTAGTTTTCATAGTTTTGATGGATCGTCGTACTATAGACGTGTAGTGATCAGAGTTTTGATGGATCGTCGTACTATGTAGATGTAGACGTGTAGTCATCAGAGTTTTGATGGATCGTCGTAAAATGTAGATGTAGACGTGTAGTCATCAGAGTTTTGATGGATCGTCGTACTATGTAGATGTAGACGTGTAGTCATCAGAGTTTTGATGGATCTCGTACTATGGACGTGTAGTTTTCAGAGTTTTGATGGATCGTCGTACTATGTAGATGTAGACGTGTAGTCATCAGAGTTTTGATGGATCGTGGTACTATGTATATGTAGACGTGTAGTCATCAGAGTTTTGATGGATCGTCGTACTATGTAGATGTAGACGTGTAGTGATCAGAGTTTTGATGGATCGTCGAACTATGTAGATGTAGACGTGTAGTCATCAGAGTTTTGATAGATCGTCGTACTATGTAGATGTAGACGTGTAGTTATCAGAGTTTTGATGGATCGTCGTACTATGTAGATGTAGACGTGTAGTCATCAGAGTTTTGATGGATCGTCGTACTATGGACGTGTAATTTTCATAGTTTTGATGGATCGTCGTACTATAGACGTGTAGTGATCAGAGTTTTGATGGATCGTCGTACTATGTAGATGTAGACGTGTAGTCATCAGAGTTTTGATGGATCGTCGTACAATGTAGATGTAGACGTGTAGTCATCAGAGTTTTGATGGATCGTCGTACTATGTAGATGTAGACGTGTAGTCATCAGAGTTTTGATGGATCGTGGTACTATGTAGATGTAGACGTGTAGTCATCAGAGTTTTGATGGATCGTCGTACTATGTAGATGTAGACGTGTATTCATCAGAGTTTTGATAGATCGTCGTACTATGTAGATGTAGACGTGTAGTTTTCAGAGTTTTGATGGATCGTCGTACTATGTAGATGTAGACGTGTAGTCATCAGAGTTTTGATCGATCGTCGTACTATGTAGATGTAGACGTGTAGAGTCATCAGAGTTTTGATGGATCGTGGTACTATGGACGTGTAGTTTTCAGAGTTTTGATGGATCGTCTTACTATGTAGATGTAGACGTGTAGTCATCAGAGTTTTGATGGATCGTGGTACTATGTAGATGTAGACGTGTAGTCATCAGAGTTTTGATGGATCGTCGTACTATGGACGTGTAATTTTCATAGTTTTGATGGATCGTCGTACTATAGACGTGTAGTGATCAGAGTTTTGATGGATCGTCGTACTATGTAGATGTAGACGTGTAGTCATCAGAGTTTTGATGGATCGTCGTACAATGTAGATGTAGACGTGTAGTCATCAGAGTTTTGATGGATCGTCGTACTATATAGATGTAGACGTGTAGTTATCAGAGTTTTGATGGATCGTGGTACTATGTAGATGTAGACGTGTAGTCATCAGAGTTTTGATGGATCGTCGTACTATGTAGATGTAGACGTGTATTCATCAGAGTTTTGATAGATCGTCGTACTATGTAGATGTAGACGTGTAGTTTTCAGAGTTTTGATGGATCGTCGTACTATGTAGATGTAGACGTGTAGTCATCAGAGTTTTGATCGATCGTCGTACTATGTAGATGTAGACGTGTAGAGTCATCAGAGTTTTGATGGATCGTGGTACTATGGACGTGTAGTTTTCAGAGTTTTGATGGATCGTCGTACTATGTAGATGTAGACGTGTAGTCATCAGAGTTTTGATGGATCGTGGTACTATGTAGATGTAGACGTGTAGTCATCAGAGTTTTGATGGATCGTCGTACTATGTAGATGTAGACGTGTAGTCATCAGAGTTTTGATAGATCGTCGTACTATGTAGATGTAGACGTGTAGTTTTCAGAGTTTTGATGGATCGTCGTACTATGTAGATGTAGACGTGTAGTCATCAGAGTTTTGATCGATCGTCGTACTATGTAGATGTAGACGTGTAGAGTCATCAGAGTTTTGATGGATCGTGGTACTATGGACGTGTAGTTTTCAGAGTTTTGATGGATCGTCGTACTATAGACGTGTAGTGATCAGAGTTTTTATGGATCGTCGTACTATGTAGATGTGGACGTGTAGTTTTCAGAGTTTTGATGGATCGTCGTACTATGTAGATGTAGACGTGTAGTCATCAGAGTTTTGATGGATCGTCGTACTATGGACCTGTGGTCATCAGAGTTTTGATGGATCGTCGTACTATGTAGATGTAGACGTGTAGTCATCAGAGTTTTGATGGATCGTCGTACTATGGACGTGTAGTTTTCAGAGTTTTGATGGATCGTCGTACTATGTAGATGTAGACGTGTAGTCATCAGAGTTTTGATGGATCGTCGTACTATGTAGATGTAGACGTGTAGTCATCAGAGTTTTGATGGATCGTGTTACTATGTAGATGTAGACGTGTAGTGATCAGAGTTTTGATGGATCGTCGTACTATGTAGATGTAGACGTGTAGTCATCAGAGTTTTGATAGATCGTCGTACTATGTAGATGTAGACGTGTAGTTATCAGAGTTTTGATGGATCGTCGTACTATGTAGATGTAGACGTGTAATCATCAGAGTTTTGATGGATCGTCGTAATATGGACGTGTAGTTTTCAGAGTTTTGATGGATCGTCGTACTATGTAGATGTAGACGTGTAGTCATCAGAGTTTTGATGGATCGTCGTACTATGGACGTGTAGTTTTCAGAGTTTTGATGGATCGTCGTACTATGTAGATGTAGACGTGTAGTCATCAGAGTGTTGATGGATCGTCGTACTATGTAGATGTAGACGTGTAGTCATCAGAGTTTTGATGGATCTCGTACTATGGACGTGTAGTTTTCAGAGTTTTCATGGATCGTCGTACTATGTAGATGTAGACGTGTAGTCATCAGAGTTTTGATGGATCGTGGTACTATGTAGATGTAGACGTGTAGTCATCAGAGTTTTGATAGATCGTCGTACTATGGACGTGTAGTTTTCAGAGTTTTGATGGATCGTCGTACTATGTAGATGTAGACGTGTAGTCATCAGAGTTTTGATGGATCGTGGTACTATGTAGATGTAGACGTGTAGTCATCAGAGTTTTGATGGATCGTGGTACTATGTAGATGTAGACGTGTAGTCATCAGAGTTTTGATGGATCTCGTACTATGGACGTGTAGTTTTCAGAGTTTTGATGGATCGTCGTACTATGTAGATGTAGACGTGTAGTCATCAGAGTTTTGATGGATCGTTGTACTATGTAGATGTAGACGTGTAGTCATCAGAGTTTTGATGGATCTCGTACTATGGACGTGTAGTTTTCAGAGTTTTGATGGATCGTGGTACTATGTAGATGTAGACGTGTAGTCATCAGAGTTTTGATGGATCGTCGTACTATGGACCTGTAGTCATCAGAGTTTTGATGGATCGTCGTACTATGTAGATGTAGACGTGTAGTCATCAGAGTTTTCATAGATCGTCGTACTATGTAGATGTAGACGTGTAGTGATCAGAGTTTTGATGGATCGTCGAACTATGTAGATGTAGACGTGTAGTCATCAGAGTTTTGATAGATCGTCGTACTATGTAGATGTAGACGTGTAGTTATCAGAGTTTTGATGGATCGTCGTACTATGTAGATGTAGACGTGTAGTCATCAGAGTTTTGATGGATCGTCGTACTATGGACGTGTAGTTTTCAGAGTTTTGATGGATCGTGGTACTATGTAGATGTAGACGTGTAGTCATCAGAGTTTTGATGGATCGTCGTACTATGGACCTGTAGTCATCAGAGTTTTGATGGATCGTCGTACTATGTAGATGTAGACGTGTAGTCATCAGAGTTTTCATAGATCGTCGTACTATGTAGATGTAGACGTGTAGTGATCAGAGTTTTGATGGATCGTCGAACTATGTAGATGTAGACGTGTAGTCATCAGAGTTTTGATAGATCGTCGTACTATGTAGATGTAGACGTGTAGTTATCAGAGTTTTGATGGATCGTCGTACTATGTAGATGTAGACGTGTAGTCATCAGAGTTTTGATGGATCGTCGTACTATGGACGTGTAGTTTTCATAGTTTTGATGGATCGTCGTACTATAGACGTGTAGTGATCAGAGTTTTGATGGATCGTCGTACTATGTAGATGTAGACGTGTAGTCATCAGAGTTTTGATGGATCGTCGTAAAATGTAGATGTAGACGTGTAGTCATCAGAGTTTTGATGGATCGTCGTACTATGTAGATGTAGACGTGTAGTCATCAGAGTTTTGATGGATCTCGTACTATGGACGTGTAGTTTTCAGAGTTTTGATGGATCGTCGTACTATGTAGATGTAGACGTGTAGTCATCAGAGTTTTGATGGATCGTGGTACTATGTATATGTAGACGTGTAGTCATCAGAGTTTTGATGGATCGTCGTACTATGTAGATGTAGACGTGTAGTCATCAGAGTTTTCATAGATCGTCGTACTATGTAGATGTAGACGTGTAGTGATCAGAGTTTTGATGGATCGTCGAACTATGTAGATGTAGACGTGTAGTCATCAGAGTTTTGATGGATCGTCGTACTATGTAGATGTAGACGTGTAGTCATCAGAGTTTTGATGGATCGTCGTACTATGGACGTGTAGTTTTCATAGTTTTGATGGATCGTCGTACTATAGACGTGTAGTGATCAGAGTTTTGATGGATCGTCGTACTATGTAGATGTAGACGTGTAGTCATCAGAGTTTTGATGGATCGTCGTACAATGTAGATGTAGACGTGTAGTCATCAGAGTTTTGATGGATCGTCGTACTATGTAGATGTAGACGTGTAGTCATCAGAGTTTTGATGGATCGTGGTACTATGTAGATGTAGACGTGTAGTCATCAGAGTTTTGATGGATCGTCGTACTATGTAGATGTAGACGTGTATTCATCAGAGTTTTGATAGATCGTCGTACTATGTAGATGTAGACGTGTAGTTTTCAGAGTTTTGATGGATCGTCGTACTATGTAGATGTAGACGTGTAGTCATCAGAGTTTTGATCGATCGTCGTACTATGTAGATGTAGACGTGTAGAGTCATCAGAGTTTTGATGGATCGTGGTACTATGGACGTGTAGTTTTCAGAGTTTTGATGGATCGTCGTACTAAAGACGTGTAGTGATCAGAGTTTTTATGGATCGTCGTACTATGTAGATGTAGACGTGTAGTCATCAGAGTTTTGATGGATCGTCGTACTATGTAGATGTGGACGTGTAGTCATCAGAGTTTTGATGGATCGTCGTACTAAGGACGTGTAGTTTTCAGAGTTTTGATGGATCGTCGTACTATGTAGATGTAGACGTGTAGTCATCAGAGTTTTGATGGATCGTCGTACTATGTAGATCTAGACGTGTAGTGTTCAGAGTTTTGATGGATCGTCGTACTATGTAGATGTAGACGTGTAGTCATCAGAGTTTTGATGGATCGTCGTAATATGGACGTGTAGTTTTCAGAGTTTTGATGGATCGTCGTACTATGTAGATGTAGACGTGTAGTCATCAGAGTTTTGATGGATCGTCGTACTATGGACGTGTAGTTTTCAGAGTTTTGATGGATCGTCGTACTATGTAGATGTAGACGTGTAGTCATCAGAGTTTTGATGGATCGTCGTACTATGTAGATGTAGACGTGTAGTCATCAGAGTTTTGATGGATCTCGTACTATGGACGTGTAGTTTTCAGAGTTTTGATGGATCGTCGTACTATGTAGATGTAGACGTGTAGTCATCAGAGTTTTGATGGATCGTGGTACTATGTATATGTAGACGTGTAGTCATCAGAGTTTTGATGGATCGTCGTACTATGTAGATGTAGACGTGTAGTCATCAGAGTTTTCATAGATCGTCGTACTATGTAGATGTAGACGTGTAGTGATCAAAGTTTTGATGGATCGTCGAACTATGTAGATGTAGACGTGTAGTCATCAGAGTTTTGATAGATCGTCGTACTATGTAGATGTAGACGTGTAGTTATCAGAGTTTTGATGGATCGTCGTACTATGTAGATGTAGACGTGTAGTCATCAGAGTTTTGATGGATCGTGGTACTATGTAGATGTAGACGTGTAGTCATCAGAGTTTTGATGGATCGTCGTACTATGTAGATGTAGACGTGTAGTCATCAGAGTTTTGATAGATCGTCGTACTATGTAGATGTAGACGTGTAGTTTTCAGAGTTTTGATGGATCGTCGTACTATGTAGATGTAGACGTGTAGTCATCAGAGTTTTGATCGATCGTCGTACTATGTAGATGTAGACGTGTAGAGTCATCAGAGTTTTGATGGATCGTGGTACTATGGACGTGTAGTTTTCAGAGTTTTGATGGATCGTCGTACTATAGACGTGTAGTGATCAGAGTTTTTATGGATCGTCGTACTATGTAGATGTGGACGTGTAGTTTTCAGAGTTTTGATGGATCGTCGTACTATGTAGATGTAGACGTGTAGTCATCAGAGTTTTGATGGATCGTCGTACTATGGACCTGTGGTCATCAGAGTTTTGATGGATCGTCGTACTATGTAGATGTAGACGTGTAGTCATCAGAGTTTTGATGGATCGTCGTACTATGGACGTGTAGTTTTCAGAGTTTTGATGGATCGTCGTACTATGTAGATGTAGACGTGTAGTCATCAGAGTTTTGATGGATCGTCGTACTATGTAGATGTAGACGTGTAGTCATCAGAGTTTTGATGGATCGTGTTACTATGTAGATGTAGACGTGTAGTGATCAGAGTTTTGATGGATCGTCGTACTATGTAGATGTAGACGTGTAGTCATCAGAGTTTTGATAGATCGTCGTACTATGTAGATGTAGACGTGTAGTTATCAGAGTGTTGATGGATCGTCGTACTATGTAGATGTAGACGTGTAGTCATCAGAGTTTTGATGGATCGTCGTAATATGGACGTGTAGTTTTCAGAGTTTTGATGGATCGTCGTACTATGTAGATGTAGACGTGTAGTCATCAGAGTTTTGATGGATCGTCGTACTATGGACGTGTAGTTTTCAGAGTTTTGATGGATCGTCGTACTATGTAGATGTAGACGTGTAGTCATCAGAGTTTTGATGGATCGTCGTACTATGTAGATGTAGACGTGTAGTCATCAGAGTTTTGATGGATCTCGTACTATGGACGTGTAGTTTTCAGAGTTTTGATGGATCGTCGTACTATGTAGATGTAGACGTGTAGTCATCAGAGTTTTGATGGATCGTGGTACTATGTAGATGTAGACGTGTAGTCATCAGAGTTTTGATAGATCGTCGTACTATGGACGTGTAGTTTTCAGAGTTTTGATGGATCGTCGTACTATGTAGATGTAGACGTGTAGTCATCAGAGTTTTGATGGATCGTGGTACTATGTAGATGTAGACGTGTAGTCATCAGAGTTTTGATGGATCGTGGTACTATGTAGATGTAGACGTGTAGTCATCAGAGTTTTGATGGATCTCGTACTATGGACGTGTAGTTTTCAGAGTTTTGATGGATCGTCGTACTATGTAGATGTAGACGTGTAGTCATCAGAGTTTTGATGGATCGTGGTACTATGTAGATGTAGACGTGTAGTCATCAGAGTTTTGATGGATCTCGTACTATGGACGTGTAGTTTTCAGAGTTTTGATGGATCGTGGTACTATGTAGATGTAGACGTGTAGTCATCAGAGTTTTGATGGATCGTCGTACTATGGACCTGTAGTCATCAGAGTTTTGATGGATCGTGGTACTATGTAGATGTAGACGTGTAGTCATCAGAGTTTTGATGGATCGTCGTACTATGTAGATGTAGACGTGTAGTCATCAGAGTTTTGATAGATCGTCGTACTATGTAGATGTAGACGTGTAGTTTTCAGAGTTTTGATGGATCGTCGTACTATGTAGATGTAGACGTGTAGTCATCAGAGTTTTGATCGATCGTCGTACTATGTAGATGTAGACGTGTAGAGTCATCAGAGTTTTGATGGATCGTGGTACTATGGACGTGTAGTTTTCAGAGTTTTGATGGATCGTCGTACTATAGACGTGTAGTGATCAGAGTTTTTATGGATCGTCGTACTATGTAGATGTGGACGTGTAGTTTTCAGAGTTTTGATGGATCGTCGTACTATGTAGATGTAGACGTGTAGTCATCAGAGTTTTGATGGATCGTCGTACTATGGACCTGTGGTCATCAGAGTTTTGATGGATCGTCGTACTATGTAGATGTAGACGTGTAGTCATCAGAGTTTTGATGGATCGTCGTACTATGGACGTGTAGTTTTCAGAGTTTTGATGGATCGTCGTACTATGTAGATGTAGACGTGTAGTCATCAGAGTTTTGATGGATCGTCGTACTATGTAGATGTAGACGTGTAGTCATCAGAGTTTTGATGGATCGTGTTACTATGTAGATGTAGACGTGTAGTGATCAGAGTTTTGATGGATCGTCGTACTATGTAGATGTAGACGTGTAGTCATCAGAGTTTTGATAGATCGTCGTACTATGTAGATGTAGACGTGTAGTTATCAGAGTTTTGATGGATCGTCGTACTATGTAGATGTAGACGTGTAGTCATCAGAGTTTTGATGGATCGTCGTAATATGGACGTGTAGTTTTCAGAGTTTTGATGGATCGTCGTACTATGTAGATGTAGACGTGTAGTCATCAGAGTTTTGATGGATCGTCGTACTATGTAGATGTAGACGTGTAGTCATCAGAGTTTTGATGGATCGTCGTACTATGTAGATGTAGACGTGTAGTCATCAGAGTTTTGATGGATCTCGTACTATGGACGTGTAGTTTTCAGAGTTTTGATGGATCGTCGTACTATGTAGATGTAGACGTGTAGTCATCAGAGTTTTGATGGATCGTGGTACTATGTAGATGTAGACGTGTAGTCATCAGAGTTTTGATAGATCGTCGTACTATGGACGTGTAGTTTTCAGAGTTTTGATGGATCGTCGTACTATGTAGATGTAGACGTGTAGTCATCAGAGTTTTGATGGATCGTGGTACTATGTAGATGTAGACGTGTAGTCATCAGAGTTTTGATGGATCGTGGTACTATGTAGATGTAGACGTGTAGTCATCAGAGTTTTGATGGATCTCGTACTATGGACGTGTAGTTTTCAGAGTTTTGATGGATCGTCGTACTATGTAGATGTAGACGTGTAGTCATCAGAGTTTTGATGGATCGTGGTACTATGTAGATGTAGACGTGTAGTCATCAGAGTTTTGATGGATCTCGTACTATGGACGTGTAGTTTTCAGAGTTTTGATGGATCGTGGTACTATGTAGATGTAGACGTGTAGTCATCAGAGTTTTGATGGATCGTCGTACTATGGACCTGTAGTCATCAGAGTTTTGATGGATCGTCGTACTATGTAGATGTAGACGTGTAGTCATCAGAGTTTTCATAGATCGTCGTACTATGTAGATGTAGACGTGTAGTGATCAGAGTTTTGATGGATCGTCGAACTATGTAGATGTAGACGTGTAGTCATCAGAGTTTTGATAGATCGTCGTACTATGTAGATGTAGACGTGTAGTTATCAGAGTTTTGATGGATCGTCGTACTATGTAGATGTAGACGTGTAGTCATCAGAGTTTTGATGGATCGTCGTACTATGGACGTGTAGTTTTCATAGTTTTGATGGATCGTCGTACTATAGACGTGTAGTGATCAGAGTTTTGATGGATCGTCGTACTATGTAGATGTAGACGTGTAGTCATCAGAGTTTTGATGGATCGTCGTAAAATGTAGATGTAGACGTGTAGTCATCAGAGTTTTGATGGATCGTCGTACTATGTAGATGTAGACGTGTAGTCATCAGAGTTTTGATGGATCTCGTACTATGGACGTGTAGTTTTCAGAGTTTTGATGGATCGTCGTACTATGTAGATGTAGACGTGTAGTCATCAGAGTTTTGATGGATCGTGGTACTATGTATATGTAGACGTGTAGTCATCAGAGTTTTGATGGATCGTCGTACTATGTAGATGTAGACGTGTAGTCATCAGAGTTTTCATAGATCGTCGTACTATGTAGATGTAGACGTGTAGTGATCAGAGTTTTGATGGATCGTCGTACTATGTAGATGTAGACGTGTAGTCATCAGAGTTTTGATCGATCGTCGTACTATGTAGATGTAGACGTGTAGAGTCATCAGAGTTTTGATGGATCGTGGTACTATGGACGTGTAGTTTTCAGAGTTTTGATGGATCGTCGTACTATAGACGTGTAGTGATCAGAGTTTTTATGGATCGTCGTACTATGTAGATGTGGACGTGTAGTTTTCAGAGTTTTGATGGATCGTCGTACTATGTAGATGTAGACGTGTAGTCATCAGAGTTTTGATGGATCGTCGTACTATGGACCTGTGGTCATCAGAGTTTTGATGGATCGTCGTACTATGTAGATGTAGACGTGTAGTCATCAGAGTTTTGATGGATCGTCGTACTATGGACGTGTATTTTTCAGAGTTTTGATGGATCGTCGTACTATGTAGATGTAGACGTGTAGTCATCAGAGTTTTGATGGATCGTCGTACTATGTAGATGTAGACGTGTAGTCATCAGAGTTTTGATGGATCGTGTTACTATGTAGATGTAGACGTGTAGTGATCAGAGTTTTGATGGATCGTCGTACTATGTAGATATAGACGTGTAGTCATCAGAGTTTTGATAGATCGTCGTACTATGTAGATGTAGACGTGTAGTTATCAGAGTTTTGATGGATCGTCGTACTATGTAGATGTAGACGTGTAGTCATCAGAGTTTTGATGGATCGTCGTAATATGGACGTGTAGTTTTCAGAGTTTTGATGGATCGTCGTACTATGTAGATGTAGACGTGTAGTCATCAGAGTTTTGATGGATCGTCGTACTATGGACGTGTAGTTTTCAGAGTTTTGATGGATCGTCGTACTATGTAGATGTAGACGTGTAGTCATCAGAGTTTTGATGGATCGTCGTACTATGTAGATGTAGACGTGTAGTCATCAGAGTTTTGATGGATCTCGTACTATGGACGTGTAGTTTTCAGAGTTTTGATGGATCGTCGTACTATGTAGATGTAGACGTGTAGTCATCAGAGTTTTGATGGATCGTGGTACTATGTAGATGTAGACGTGTAGTCATCAGAGTTTTGATAGATCGTCGTACTATGGACGTGTAGTTTTCAGAGTTTTGATGGATCGTCGTACTATGTAGATGTAGACGTGTAGTCATCAGAGTTTTGATGGATCGTGGTACTATGTAGATGTAGACGTGTAGTCATCAGAGTTTTGATGGATCGTGGTACTATGTAGATGTAGACGTGTAGTCATCAGAGTTTTGATGGATCTCGTACTATGGACGTGTAGTTTTCAGAGTTTTGATGGATCGTCGTACTATGTAGATGTAGACGTGTAGTCATCAGAGTTTTGATGGATCGTGGTACTATGTAGATGTAGACGTGTAGTCATCAGAGTTTTGATGGATCTCGTACTATGGACGTGTAGTTTTCAGAGTTTTGATGGATCGTGGTACTATGTAGATGTAGACGTGTAGTCATCAGAGTTTTGATGGATCGTCGTACTATGGACCTGTAGTCATCAGAGTTTTGATGGATCGTCGTACTATGTAGATGTAGACGTGTAGTCATCAGAGTTTTCATAGATCGTCGTACTATGTAGATGTAGACGTGTAGTGATCAGAGTTTTGATGGATCGTCGAACTATGTAGATGTAGACGTGTAGTCATCAGAGTTTTGATAGATCGTCGTACTATGTAGATGTAGACGTGTAGTTATCAGAGTTTTGATGGATCGTCGTACTATGTAGATGTAGACGTGTAGTCATCAGAGTTTTGATGGATCGTCGTACTATGGACGTGTAGTTTTCATAGTTTTGATGGATCGTCGTACTATAGACGTGTAGTGATCAGAGTTTTGATGGATCGTCGTACTATGTAGATGTAGACGTGTAGTCATCAGAGTTTTGATGGATCGTCGTACAATGTAGATGTAGACGTGTAGTCATCAGAGTTTTGATGGATCGTCGTACTATGTAGATGTAGACGTGTAGTCATCAGAGTTTTGATGGATCGTGGTACTATGTAGATGTAGACGTGTAGTCATCAGAGTTTTGATGGATCGTCGTACTATGTAGATGTAGACGTGTAGTCATCAGAGTTTTGATAGATCGTCGTACTATGTAGATGTAGACGTGTAGTTTTCAGAGTTTTGATGGATCGTCGTA
Organism: Bathymodiolus septemdierum; assembly: GCA_963383655.1. Taxonomy (NCBI): domain Eukaryota; kingdom Metazoa; phylum Mollusca; class Bivalvia; order Mytilida; family Modiolidae; genus Bathymodiolus; species Bathymodiolus septemdierum. Next base: position 82,974,819 of record OY726525.1, read on the forward strand.
CTATGTAGATGTAGACGTGTAGTCATCAGAGTTTTGATCGATCGTCGTACTATGTAGATGTAGACGTGTAGAGTCATCAGAGTTTTGATGGATCGTGGTACTATGGACGTGTAGTTTTCAGAGTTTTGATGGATCGTCGTACTATAGACGTGTAGTGATCAGAGTTTTTATGGATCGTCGTACTATGTAGATGTAGACGTGTAGTCATCAGAGTTTTGATGGATCGTCGTACTATGTAGATGTAGACGTGTAGTCATCAGAGTTTTGATGGATCGTCGTACTAAGGACGTGTAGTTTTCAGAGTTTTGATGGATCGTCGTACTATGTAGATGTAGACGTGTAGTCATCAGAGTTTTGATGGATCGTCGTACTATGTAGATCTAGACGTGTAGTGTTCAGAGTTTTGATGGATCGTCGTACTATGTAGATGTAGACGTGTAGTCATCAGAGTTTTGATGGATCGTCGTAATATGGACGTGTAGTTTTCAGAGTTTTGATGGATCGTCGTACTATGTAGATGTAGACGTGTAGTCATCAGAGTTTTGATGGATCGTCGTACTATGTAGATTTAGACGTGTAGTCATCAGAGTTTTGATGGATCTCGTACTATGGACGTGTAGTTTTCAGAGTTTTGATGGATCGTCGTACTATGTAGATGTAGACGTGTAGTCATCAGAGTTTTGATGGATCGTGGTACTATGTATATGTAGACGTGTAGTCATCAGAGTTTTGATGGATCGTCGTACTATGTAGATGTAGACGTGTAGTCATCAGAGTTTTCATTGATCGTCGTACTATGTAGATGTAGACGTGTAGTGATCAGAGTTTTGATGGATCGTCGAACTATGTAGATGTAGACGTGTAGTCATCAGAGTTTTGATAGATCGTCGTACTATGTAGATGTAGACGTGTAGTTATCAGAGTTTTGATGGATCGTCGTACTATGTAGATGTAGACGTGTAGTCATCAGAGTTTTGATGGATCGTGGTACTATGTAGATGTAGACGTGTAGTCATCAGAGTTTTGATGGATCGTCGTACTATGTAGATGTAGACGTGTAGTCATCAGAGTTTTGATAGATCGTCGTACTATGTAGATGTAGACGTGTAGTTTTCAGAGTTTTGATGGATCGTCGTACTATGTAGATGTAGACGTGTAGTCATCAGAGTTTTGATCGATCGTCGTACTATGTAGATGTAGACGTGTAGAGTCATCAGAGTTTTTGATGGATCGTGGTACTATGGACGTGTAGTTTTCAGAGTTTTGATGGATCGTCGTACTATAGACGTGTAGTGATCAGAGTTTTTATGGATCGTCGTACTATGTAGATGTAGACGTGTAGTCATCAGAGTTTTGATGGATCGTCGTACTATGTAGATGTAGACGTGTAGTCATCAGAGTTTTGATGGATCGTCGTACTAAGGACGTGTAGTTTTCAGAGTTTTGATGGATCGTCGTACTATGTAGATGTAGACGTGTAGTCATCAGAGTTTTGATGGATCGTCGTACTATGTAGATCTAGACGTGTAGTGTTCAGAGTTTTGATGGATCGTCGTACTATGTAGATGTAGACGTGTAGTCATCAGAGTTTTGATGGATCGTCGTAATATGGACGTGTAGTTTTCAGAGTTTTGATGGATCGTCGTACTATGTAGATGTAGACGTGTAGTCATCAGAGTTTTGATGGATCGTCGTACTATGGACGTGTAGTTTTCAGAGTTTTGATGGATCGTCGTACTTTGTAGATGTAGACGTGTAGTCATCAGAGTTTTGATGGATCGTCGTACTATGTAGATGTAGACGTGTAGTCATCAGAGTTTTGATGGATCTCGTACTATGGACGTGTAGTTTTCAGAGTTTTGATGGATCGTCGTACTATGTAGATGTAGAAGTGTAGTCATCAGAGTTTTGATGGATCGTCGTACTATGTAGATGTAGACGTGTAGTCATCAGAGTTTTCATAGATCGTCGTACTATGTAGATGTAGACGTGTAGTGATCAGAGTTTTGATGGATCGTCGAACTATGTAGATGTAGACGTGTAGTCATCAGAGTTTTGATAGATCGTCGTACTATGTAGATGTAGACGTGTAGTCATCAGAGTTTTCATAGATCGTCGTACTATGTAGATGTAGACGTGTAGTTATCAGAGTTTTGATGGATCGTCGTACTATGTAGATGTAGACGTGTAGTCATCAGAGTTTTGATGGATCGTCGTACTATGGACGTGTAGTTTTCATAGTTTTGATGGATTGTCGTACTATAGACGTGTAGTGATCAGAGTTTTGATGGATCGTCGTACTATGTAGATGTAGACGTGTAGTCATCAGAGTTTTGATGGATCGTCGTAATATGGACGTGTAGTTTTCAGAGTTTTGATGGATCGTCGTACTATGTAGATGTAGACGTGTAGTCATCAGAGTTTTGATGGATCGTCGTACTATGGACGTGTAGTTTTCAGAGTTTTGATGGATCGTCGTACTATGTAGATGTAGACGTGTAGTCATCAGAGTTTTGATGGATCGTGGTACTATGTAGATGTAGACGTGTAGTCATCAGAGTTTTGATGGATCGTCGTACTATGTAGATGTAGACGTGTAATCATCAGAGTTTTGATAGATCGTCGTACTATGTAGATGTAGACGTGTAGTTATCAGAGTTTTGATGGATCGTCGTACTATGTAGATGTAGACGTGTAGTCATCAGAGTTTTGATCGATCGTCGTACTATGTAGATGTAGACGTGTAGTCATCAGAGTTTTGATGGATCGTCGTACTATGGACGTGTAGTTTTCAGAGTTTTGATGGATCGTCGTACTATAGACGTGTAGTGATCAGAGTTTTGATGGATCGTCGTACTATGTAGATGTAGACGTGTAGTCATCAGAGTTTTGATGGATCGTCGTATTATGTAGATGTAGACGTGTAGTCATCAGAGTTTTGATGGATCGTCGTACTAAGGACGTGTAGTTTTCAGAGTTTTGATGGATCGTCGTACTATGTAGATATAGACGTGTAGTCATCAGAGTTTTGATGGATCGTCGTACTATGTAGATTTAGACGTGTAGTCATCAGAGTTTTGATGGATCGTCGTACTATGTAGATGTAGACGTGTAGTCATCAGAGTTTTGATAGATCGTCGTACTATGTAGATGTAGACGTGTAGTTTTCAGAGTTTTGATGGATCGTCGTACTATGTAGATGTAGACGTGTAGTCATCAGAGTTTTGATCGATCGTCGTACTATGTAGATGTAGACGTGTAGAGTCATCAGAGTTTTGATGGATCGTGGTACTATGGACGTGTAGTTTTCAGAGTTTTGATGGATCGTCGTACTATAGACGTGTAGTGATCAGAGTTTTTATGGATCGTCGTACTATGTAGATGTAGACGTGTAGTCATCAGAGTTTTGATGGATCGTCGTACTATGTAGATGTAGACGTGTAGTCATCAGAGTTTTGATGGATCGTCGTACTATGTAGATTTAGACGTGTAGTCATCAGAGTTTTGATGGATCTCGTACTATGGACGTGTAGTTTTCAGAGTTTTGATGGATCGTCGTACTATGTAGATGTAGACGTGTAGTCATCAGAGTTTTGATGGATCGTGGTACTATGTATATGTAGACGTGTAGTCATCAGAGTTTTGATGGATCGTCGTACTATGTAGATGTAGACGTGTAGTCATCAGAGTTTTCATTGATCGTCGTACTATGTAGATGTAGACGTGTAGTGATCAGAGTTTTGATGGATCGTCGAACTATGTAGATGTAGACGTGTAGTCATCAGAGTTTTGATAGATCGTCGTACTATGTAGATGTAGACGTGTAGTTATCAGAGTTTTGATGGATCGTCGTACTATGTAGATGTAGACGTGTAGTCATCAGAGTTTTGATGGATCGTGGTACTATGTAGATGTAGACGTGTAGTCATCAGAGTTTTGATGGATCGTCGTACTATGTAGATGTAGACGTGTAGTCATCAGAGTTTTGATAGATCGTCGTACTATGTAGATGTAGACGTGTAGTTTTCAGAGTTTTGATGGATCGTCGTACTATGTAGATGTAGACGTGTAGTCATCAGAGTTTTGATCGATCGTCGTACTATGTAGATGTAGACGTGTAGAGTCATCAGAGTTTTTGATGGATCGTGGTACTATGGACGTGTAGTTTTCAGAGTTTTGATGGATCGTCGTACTATAGACGTGTAGTGATCAGAGTTTTTATGGATCGTCGTACTATGTAGATGTAGACGTGTAGTCATCAGAGTTTTGATGGATCGTCGTACTATGTAGATGTAGACGTGTAGTCATCAGAGTTTTGATGGATCGTCGTACTAAGGACGTGTAGTTTTCAGAGTTTTGATGGATCGTCGTACTATGTAGATGTAGACGTGTAGTCATCAGAGTTTTGATGGATCGTCGTACTATGTAGATCTAGACGTGTAGTGTTCAGAGTTTTGATGGATCGTCGTACTATGTAGATGTAGACGTGTAGTCATCAGAGTTTTGATGGATCGTCGTAATATGGACGTGTAGTTTTCAGAGTTTTGATGGATCGTCGTACTATGTAGATGTAGACGTGTAGTCATCAGAGTTTTGATGGATCGTCGTACTATGGACGTGTAGTTTTCAGAGTTTTGATGGATCGTCGTACTATGTAGATGTAGACGTGTAGTCATCAGAGTTTTGATGGATCTCGTACTATGGACGTGTAGTTTTCAGAGTTTTGATGGATCGTCGTACTATGTAGATGTAGAAGTGTAGTCATCAGAGTTTTGATGGATCGTCGTACTATGTAGATGTAGACGTGTAGTCATCAGAGTTTTCATAGATCGTCGTACTATGTAGATGTAGACGTGTAGTGATCAGAGTTTTGATGGATCGTCGAACTATGTAGATGTAGACGTGTAGTCATCAGAGTTTTGATAGATCGTCGTACTATGTAGATGTAGACGTGTAGTTATCAGAGTTTTGATGGATCGTCGTACTATGTAGATGTAGACGTGTAGTCATCAGAGTTTTGATGGATCGTCGTACTATGGACGTGTAGTTTTCATAGTTTTGATGGATTGTCGTACTATAGACGTGTAGTGATCAGAGTTTTGATGGATCGTCGTACTATGTAGATGTAGACGTGTAGTCATCAGAGTTTTGATGGATCGTCGTAATATGGACGTGTAGTTTTCAGAGTTTTGATGGATCGTCGTACTATGTAGATGTAGACGTGTAGTCATCAGAGTTTTGATGGATCGTCGTACTATGGACGTGTAGTTTTCAGAGTTTTGATGGATCGTCGTACTATGTAGATGTAGACGTGTAGTCATCAGAGTTTTGATGGATCGTGGTACTATGTAGATGTAGACGTGTAGTCATCAGAGTTTTGATGGATCGTCGTACTATGTAGATGTAGACGTGTAATCATCAGAGTTTTGATAGATCGTCGTACTATGTAGATGTAGACGTGTAGTTATCAGAGTTTTGATGGATCGTCGTACTATGTAGATGTAGACGTGTAGTCATCAGAGTTTTGATCGATCGTCGTACTATGTAGATGTAGACGTGTAGTCATCAGAGTTTTGATGGATCGTCGTACTATGGACGTGTAGTTTTCAGAGTTTTGATGGATCGTCGTACTATAGACGTGTAGTGATCAGAGTTTTGATGGATCGTCGTACTATGTAGATGTAGACGTGTAGTCATCAGAGTTTTGATGGATCGTCGTACTATGTAGATGTAGACGTGTAGTCATCAGAGTTTTGATGGATCGTCGTACTAAGGACGTGTAGTTTTCAGAGTTTTGATGGATCGTCGTACTATGTAGATATAGACGTGTAGTCATCAGAGTTTTGATGGATCGTCGTACTATGTAGATTTAGACGTGTAGTCATCAGAGTTTTGATGGATCGTCGTACTATGTAGATGTAGACGTGTAGTCATCAGAGTTTTGATGGATCTCGTACTATGGACGTGTAGTTTTCAGAGTTTTGATGGATCGTGGTACTATGTATATGTAGACGTGTAGTCATCAGAGTTTTGATGGATCGTCGTACTATGTAGATGTAGACGTGTAGTCATCAGAGTTTTCATAGATCGTCGTACTATGTAGATGTAGACGTGTAGTGATCAGAGTTTTGATGGATCGTCGAACTATGTAGATGTAGACGTGTAGTCATCAGAGTTTTGATAGATCGTCGTACAATGTAGATGTAGACGTGTAGTTATCAGAGTTTTGATGGATCGTCGTACTATGTAGATGTAGACGTGTAGTCATCAGAGTTTTGATGGATCGTCGTACTATGGACGTGTAGTTTTCATAGTTTTGATGGATTGTCGTACTATAGACGTGTAGTGATCAGCGTTCTGATGGATCGTCGTACTATGTAGATGTAGACGTGTAGTCATCAGAGTTTTGATGGATCGTCGTAATATGGACGTGTAGTTTTCAGAGTTTTGATGGATCGTCGTACTATGTAGATGTAGACGTGTAGTCATCAGAGTTTTGATGGATCGTCGTACTATGGACGTGTAGTTTTCAGAGTTTTGATGGATCGTCGTACTATGTAGATGTAGACGTGTAGTCATCAGAGTTTTGATGGATCGTGGTACTATGTAGATGTAGACGTGTAGTCATCAGAGTTTTGATGGATCGTCGTACTATGTAGATGTAGACGTGTAATCATCAGAGTTTTGATAGATCGTCGTACTATGTAGATGTAGACGTGTAGTTATCAGAGTTTTGATGGATCGTCGTACTATGTAGATGTAGACGTGTAGTCATCAGAGTTTTGATCGATCGTCGTACTATGTAGATGTAGACGTGTAGTCATCAGAGTTTTGATGGATCGTCGTACTATGGACGTGTAGTTTTCAGAGTTTTGATGGATCGTCGTACTATAGACGTGTAGTGATCAGAGTTTTGATGGATCGTCGTACTATGTAGATGTAGACGTGTAGTCATCAGAGTTTTGATGGATCGTCGTACTATGTAGATGTAGACGTGTAGTCATCAGAGTTTTGATGGATCGTCGTACTAAGGACGTGTAGTTTTCAGAGTTTTGATGGATCGTCGTACTATGTAGATATAGACGTGTAGTCATCAGAGTTTTGATGGATCGTCGTACTATGTAGATTTAGACGTGTAGTCATCAGAGTTTTGATGGATCGTCGTTCTATGTAGATGTAGACGTGTAGTCATCAGAGTTTTGATGGATCGTCGTACTATGGACGTGTAGTTTTCAGAGTTTTGATGGATCGTCGTACTATGGACGTGTAGTTTTCAGAGTTTTGATGGATCGTCGTACTATGTAGATGTAGACGTGTAGTCATCAGAGTTTTGATGGATCGTCGTACTATGTAGATGTAGACGTGTAGTCATCAGAGTTTTGATGGATCTCGTACTATGGACGTGTAGTTTTCAGAGTTTTGATGGATCGTCGTACTATGTAGATGTAGACGTGTAGTCATCAGAGTTTTCATAGATCGTCGTACTATGTAGATGTAGACGTGTAGTGATCAGAGTTTTGATGGATCGTCGAACTATGTAGATGTAGACGTGTAGTCATCAGAGTTTTGATAGATCGTCGTACAATGTAGATGTAGACGTGTAGTTATCAGAGTTTTGATGGATCGTCGTACTATGTAGATGTAGACGTGTAGTCATCAGAGTTTTGATGGATCGTGGTACTATGTAGATGTAGACGTGTAGTCATCAGAGTTTTGATGGATCGTCGTACTATGTAGATGTAGACGTGTAGTCATCAGAGTTTTGATAGATCGTCGTACTATGTAGATGTAGACGTGTAGTTTTCAGAGTTTTGATGGATCGTCGTACTATGTAGATGTAGACGTGTAGTAATCAGAGTTTTGATCGATCGTCGTACTATGTAGATGTAGACGTGTAGAATCATCAGAGTTTTGATGGATCGTGGTACTATGGACGTGTAGTTTTCAGAGTTTTGATGGATCGTCGTACTATAGACGTGTAGTGATCAGAGTTTTTATGGATCGTCGTACTATGTAGATGTAGACGTGTAGTCATCAGAGTTTTGATGGATCGTCGTACTATGTAGATGTAGACGTGTAGTCATCAGAGTTTTGATGGATCGTCGTAATATGGACGTGTAGTTTTCAGAGTTTTGATGGATCGTCGTACTATGTAGATGTAGACGTGTAGTCATCAGAGTTTTGATGGATCGTCGTACTATGGACGTGTAGTTTTCAGAGTTTTGATGGATCGTCGTACTATGTAGATGTAGACGTGTAGTCATCAGAGTTTTGATGGATCGTCGTACTATGTAGATGTAGACGTGTAGTCATCAGAGTTTTGATGGATCTCGTACTATGGACGTGTAGTTTTCAGAGTTTTGATGGATCGTCGTACTATGTAGATGTAGACGTGTAGTCATCAGAGTTTTGATGGATCGTGGTACTATGTATATGTAGACGTGTAGTCATCAGAGTTTTGATGGATCGTCGTACTATGTAGATGTAGACGTGTAGTCATCAGAGTTTTCATAGATCGTCGTACTATGTAGATGTAGACGTGTAGTGATCAGAGTTTTGATGGATCGTCGAACTATGTAGATGTAGACGTGTAGTCATCAGAGTTTTGATAGATCGTCGTACTATGTAGATGTAGACGTGTAGTTATCAGAGTTTTGATGGATCGTCGTACTATGTAGATGTAGACGTGTAGTCATCAGAGTTTTGATGGATCGTCGTACTATGGACGAGTAGTTTTCATAGTTTTGATGGATTGTCGTACTATAGACGTGTAGTGATCAGAGTTTTGATGGATCGTCGTACTATGTAGATGTAGACGTGTAGTCATCAGAGTTTTGATGGATCGTCGTAATATGGACGTGTAGTTTTCAGAGTTTTGATGGATCGTCGTACTATGTAGATGTAGACGTGTAGTCATCAGAGTTTTGATGGATCGTCGTACTATGGACGTGTAGTTTTCAGAGTTTTGATGGATCGTCGTACTATGTAGATGTAGACGTGTAGTCATCAGAGTTTTGATGGATCGTCGTACTATGTAGATCTAGACGTGTAGTGTTCAGAGTTTTGATGGATCGTCGTACTATGTAGATGTAGACGTGTAGTCATCAGAGTTTTGATGGATCGTCGTACTATGTAGATCTAGACGTGTAGTGTTCAGAGTTTTGATGGATCGTCGTACTATGTAGATGTAGACGTGTAGTCATCAGAGTTTTGATGGATCGTCGTACTATGGACGTGTAGTTTTCAGAGTTTTGATGGATCGTCGTACTATGTAGATGTAGACGTGTAGTCATCAGAGTTTTGATGGATCGTCGTACTATGTAGATTTAGACGTGTAGTCATCAGAGTTTTGATGGATCTCGTACTATGGACGTGTAGTTTTCAGAGTTTTGATGGATGGTCGTACTATGTAGATGTAAACGTGTAGTCATCAGAGTTTTGATGGATCGTGGTACTATGTATATGTAGACGTGTAGTCATCAGAGTTTTGATGGATCGTCGTACTATGTAGATGTAGACGTGTAGTCATCAGAGTTTTCATAGATCGTCGTACTATGTAGATGTAGACGTGTAGTGATCAGAGTTTTGATGGATCGTCGAACTATGTAGATGTAGACGTGTAGTCATCAGAGTTTTGATAGATCGTCGTACTATGTAGATGTAGACGTGTAGTTATCAGAGTTTTGATGGATCGTCGTACTATGTAGATGTAGACGTGTAGTCATCAGAGTTTTGATGGATCGTGGTACTATGTAGATGTAGACGTGTAGTCATCAGAGTTTTGATGGATCGTCGTACTATGTAGATGTAGACGTGTAGTCATCAGAGTTTTGATAGATCGTCGTACTATGTAGATGTAGACGTGTAGTTTTCAGAGTTTTGATGGATCGTCGTACTATGTAGATGTAGACGTGTAGTCATCAGAGTTTTGATCGATCGTCGTACTATGTAGATGTAGACGTGTAGAGTCATCAGAGTTTTTGATGGATCGTGGTACTATGGACGTGTAGTTTTCAGAGTTTTGATGGATCGTCGTACTATAGACGTGTAGTGATCAGAGTTTTTATGGATCGTCGTACTATGTAGATGTAGACGTGTAGTCATCAGAGTTTTGATGGATCGTCGTACTATGTAGATGTAGACGTGTAGTCATCAGAGTTTTGATGGATCGTCGTACTAAGGACGTGTAGTTTTCAGAGTTTTGATGGATCGTCGTACTATGTAGATGTAGACGTGTAGTCATCAGAGTTTTGATGGATCGTCGTACTATGTAGATCTAGACGTGTAGTGTTCAGAGTTTTGATGGATCGTCGTACTATGTAGATGTAGACGTGTAGTCATCAGAGTTTTGATGGATCGTCGTAATATGGACGTGTAGTTTTCAGAGTTTTGATGGATCGTCGTACTATGTAGATGTAGACGTGTAGTCATCAGAGTTTTGATGGATCGTCGTACTATGGACGTGTAGTTTTCAGAGTTTTGATGGATCGTCGTACTATGTAGATGTAGACGTGTAGTCATCAGAGTTTTGATGGATCGTCGTACTATGTAGATGTAGACGTGTAGTCATCAGAGTTTTGATGGATCTCGTACTATGGACGTGTAGTTTTCAGAGTTTTGATGGATCGTCGTACTATGTAGATGTAGAAGTGTAGTCATCAGAGTTTTGATGGATCGTCGTACTATGTAGATGTAGACGTGTAGTCATCAGAGTTTTGATGGATCGTCGAACTATGTAGATGTAGACGTGTAGTCATCAGAGTTTTGATAGATCGTCGTACTATGTAGATGTAGACGTGTAGTTATCAGAGTTTTGATGGATCGTCGTACTATGTAGATGTAGACGTGTAGTCATCAGAGTTTTGATGGATCGTCGTACTATGGACGTGTAGTTTTCATAGTTTTGATGGATTGTCGTACTATAGACGTGTAGTGATCAGAGTTTTGATGGATCGTCGTACTATGTAGATGTAGACGTGTAGTCATCAGAGTTTTGATGGATCGTCGTAATATGGACGTGTAGTTTTCAGAGTTTTGATGGATCGTCGTACTATGTAGATGTAGACGTGTAGTCATCAGAGTTTTGATGGATCGTCGTACTATGGACGTGTAGTTTTCAGAGTTTTGATGGATCGTCGTACTATGTAGATGTAGACGTGTAGTCATCAGAGTTTTGATGGATCGTGGTACTATGTAGATGTAGACGTGTAGTCATCAGAGTTTTGATGGATCGTCGTACTATGTAGATGTAGACGTGTAATCATCAGAGTTTTGATAGATCGTCGTACTATGTAGATGTAGACGTGTAGTTATCAGAGTTTTGATGGATCGTCGTACTATGTAGATGTAGACGTGTAGTCATCAGAGTTTTGATCGATCGTCGTACTATGTAGATGTAGACGTGTAGTCATCAGAGTTTTGATGGATCGTCGTACTATGGACGTGTAGTTTTCAGAGTTTTGATGGATCGTCGTACTATAGACGTGTAGTGATCAGAGTTTTGATGGATCGTCGTACTATGTAGATGTAGACGTGTAGTCATCAGAGTTTTGATGGATCGTCGTACTATGTAGATGTAGACGTGTAGTCATCAGAGTTTTGATGGATCGTCGTACTAAGGACGTGTAGTTTTCAGAGTTTTGATGGATCGTCGTACTATGTAGATATAGACGTGTAGTCATCAGAGTTTTGATGGATCGTCGTACTATGTAGATTTAGACGTGTAGTCATCAGAGTTTTGATGGATCGTCGTACTATGTAGATGTAGACGTGTAGTCATCAGAGTTTTGATGGATCGTCGTACTATGGACGTGTAGTTTTCAGAGTTTTGATGGATCGTCGTACTATGGACGTGTAGTTTTCAGAGTTTTGATGGATCGTCGTACTATGTAGATGTAGACGTGTAGTCATCAGAGTTTTGATGGATCGTCGTACTATGTAGATGTAGACGTGTAGTCATCAGAGTTTTGATGGATCTCGTACTATGGACGTGTAGTTTTCAGAGTTTTGATGGATCGTGGTACTATGTATATGTAGACGTGTAGTCATCAGAGTTTTGATGGATCGTCGTACTATGTAGATGTAGACGTGTAGTCATCAGAGTTTTCATAGATCGTCGTACTATGTAGATGTAGACGTGTAGTGATCAGAGTTTTGATGGATCGTCGAACTATGTAGATGTAGACGTGTAGTCATCAGAGTTTTGATAGATCGTCGTACAATGTAGATGTAGACGTGTAGTTATCAGAGTTTTGATGGATCGTCGTACTATGTAGATGTAGACGTGTAGTCATCAGAGTTTTGATGGATCGTCGTACTATGGACGTGTAGTTTTCATAGTTTTGATGGATTGTCGTACTATAGACGTGTAGTGATCAGAGTTTTGATGGATCGTCGTACTATGTAGATGTAGACGTGTAGTCATCAGAGTTTTGATGGATCGTCGTAATATGGACGTGTAGTTTTCAGAGTTTTGATGGATCGTCGTACTATGTAGATGTAGACGTGTAGTCATCAGAGTTTTGATGGATCGTCGTACTATGGACGTGTAGTTTTCAGAGTTTTGATGGATCGTCGTACTATGTAGATGTAGACGTGTAGTCATCAGAGTTTTGATGGATCGTGGTACTATGTATATGTAGACGTGTAGTCATCAGAGTTTTGATGGATCGTCGTACTATGTAGATGTAGACGTGTAGTCATCAGAGTTTTCATAGATCGTCGTACTATGTAGATGTAGACGTGTAGTGATCAGAGTTTTGATGGATCGTCGAACTATGTAGATGTAGACGTGTAGTCATCAGAGTTTTGATAGATCGTCGTACTATGTAGATGTAGACGTGTAGTTATCAGAGTTTTGATGGATCGTCGTACTATGTAGATGTAGACGTGTAGTCATCAGAGTTTTGATGGATCGTCGTACTATGGACGTGTAGTTTTCATAGTTTTGATGGATTGTCGTACTATAGACGTGTAGTGATCAGAGTTTTGATGGATCGTCGTACTATGTAGATGTAGACGTGTAGTCATCAGAGTTTTGATGGATCGTCGTAATATGGACGTGTAGTTTTCAGAGTTTTGATGGATCGTCGTACTATGTAGATGTAGACGTGTAGTCATCAGAGTTTTGATGGATCGTCGTACTATGGACGTGTAGTTTTCAGAGTTTTGATGGATCGTCGTACTATGTAGATGTAGACGTGTAGTCATCAGAGTTTTGATGGATCGTCGTACTATGTAGATCTAGACGTGTAGTGTTCAGAGTTTTGATGGATCGTCGTACTATGTAGATGTAGACGTGTAGTCATCAGAGTTTTGATGGATCGTCGTAATATGGACGTGTAGTTTTCAGAGTTTTGATGGATCGTCGTACTATGTAGATGTAGACGTGTAGTCATCAGAGTTTTGATGGATCGTCGTACTATGGACGTGTAGTTTTCAGAGTTTTGATGGATCGTCGTACTATGTAGATGTAGACGTGTAGTCATCAGAGTTTTGATGGATCGTCGTACTATGTAGATTTAGACGTGTAGTCATCAGAGTTTTGATGGATCTCGTACTATGGACGTGTAGTTTTCAGAGTTTTGATGGATGGTCGTACTATGTAGATGTAAACGTGTAGTCATCAGAGTTTTGATGGATCGTGGTACTATGTATATGTAGACGTGTAGTCATCAGAGTTTTGATGGATCGTCGTACTATGTAGATGTAGACGTGTAGTCATCAGAGTTTTCATAGATCGTCGTACTATGTAGATGTAGACGTGTAGTGATCAGAGTTTTGATGGATCGTCGAACTATGTAGATGTAGACGTGTAGTCATCAGAGTTTTGATAGATCGTCGTACTATGTAGATGTAGACGTGTAGTTATCAGAGTTTTGATGGATCGTCGTACTATGTAGATGTAGACGTGTAGTCATCAGAGTTTTGATGGATCGTGGTACTATGTAGATGTAGACGTGTAGTCATCAGAGTTTTGATGGATCGTCGTACTATGTAGATGTAGACGTGTAGTCATCAGAGTTGTGATAGATCGTCGTACTATGTAGATGTAGACGTGTAGTTTTCAGAGTTTTGATGGATCGTCGTACTATGTAGATGTAGACGTGTAGTCATCAGAGTTTTGATCGATCGTCGTACTATGTAGATGTAGACGTGTAGAGTCATCAGAGTTTTTGATGGATCGTGGTACTATGGACGTGTAGTTTTCAGAGTTTTGATGGATCGTCGTACTATAGACGTGTAGTGATCAGAGTTTTTATGGATCGTCGTACTATGTAGATGTAGACGTGTAGTCATCAGAGTTTTGATGGATCGTCGTACTATGTAGATGTAGACGTGTAGTCATCAGAGTTTTGATGGATCGTCGTACTAAGGACGTGTAGTTTTCAGAGTTTTGATGGATCGTCGTACTATGTAGATGTAGACGTGTAGTCATCAGAGTTTTGATGGATCGTCGTACTATGTAGATCTAGACGTGTAGTGTTCAGAGTTTTGATGGATTGTCGTACTATGTAGATGTAGACGTGTAGTCATCAGAGTTTTGATGGATCGTCGTAATATGGACGTGTAGTTTTCAGAGTTTTGATGGATCGTCGTACTATGTAGATGTAGACGTGTAGTCATCAGAGTTTTGATGGATCGTCGTACTATGGACGTGTAGTTTTCAGAGTTTTGATGGATCGTCGTACTATGTAGATGTAGACGTGTAGTCATCAGAGTTTTGATGGATCGTCGTACTATGTAGATGTAGACGTGTAGTCATCAGAGTTTTGATGGATCTCGTACTATGGACGTGTAGTTTTCAGAGTTTTGATGGATCGTCGTACTATGTAGATGTAGAAGTGTAGTCATCAGAGTTTTGATGGATCGTCGTACTATGTAGATGTAGACGTGTAGTCATCAGAGTTTTCATAGATCGTCGTACTATGTAGATGTAGACGTGTAGTGATCAGAGTTTTGATGGATCGTCGAACTATGTAGATGTAGACGTGTAGTCATCAGAGTTTTGATAGATCGTCGTACTATGTAGATGTAGACGTGTAGTTATCAGAGTTTTGATGGATCGTCGTACTATGTAGATGTAGACGTGTAGTCATCAGAGTTTTGATGGATCGTCGTACTATGGACGTGTAGTTTTCATAGTTTTGATGGATTGTCGTACTATAGACGTGTAGTGATCAGAGTTTTGATGGATCGTCGTACTATGTAGATGTAGACGTGTAGTCATCAGAGTTTTGATGGATCGTCGTAATATGGACGTGTAGTTTTCAGAGTTTTGATGGATCGTCGTACTATGTAGATGTAGACGTGTAGTCATCAGAGTTTTGATGGATCGTCGTACTATGGACGTGTAGTTTTCAGAGTTTTGATGGATCGTCGTACTATGTAGATGTAGACGTGTAGTCATCAGAGTTTTGATGGATCGTGGTACTATGTAGATGTAGACGTGTAGTCATCAGAGTTTTGATGGATCGTCGTACTATGTAGATGTAGACGTGTAATCATCAGAGTTTTGATAGATCGTCGTACTATGTAGATGTAGACGTGTAGTTATCAGAGTTTTGATGGATCGTCGTACTATGTAGATGTAGACGTGTAGTCATCAGAGTTTTGATCGATCGTCGTACTATGTAGATGTAGACGTGTAGTCATCAGAGTTTTGATGGATCGTCGTACTATGGACGTGTAGTTTTCAGAGTTTTGATGGATCGTCGTACTATAGACGTGTAGTGATCAGAGTTTTGATGGATCGTCGTACTATGTAGATGTAGACGTGTAGTCATCAGAGTTTTGATGGATCGTCGTACTATGTAGATGTAGACGTGTAGTCATCAGAGTTTTGATGGATCGTCGTACTAAGGACGTGTAGTTTTCAGAGTTTTGATGGATCGTCGTACTATGTAGATATAGACGTGTAGTCATCAGAGTTTTGATGGATCGTCGTACTATGTAGATTTAGACGTGTAGTCATCAGAGTTTTGATGGATCGTCGTACTATGTAGATGTAGACGTGTAGTCATCAGAGTTTTGATGGATCGTCGTACTATGGACGTGTAGTTTTCAGAGTTTTGATGGATCGTCGTACTATGGACGTGTAGTTTTCAGAGTTTTGATGGATCGTCGTACTATGTAGATGTAGACGTGTAGTCATCAGAGTTTTGATGGATCGTCGTACTATGTAGATGTAGACGTGTAGTCATCAGAGTTTTGATGGATCTCGTACTATGGACGTGTAGTTTTCAGAGTTTTGATGGATCGTGGTACTATGTATATGTAGACGTGTAGTCATCAGAGTTTTGATGGATCGTCGTACTATGTAGATGTAGACGTGTAGTCATCAGAGTTTTCATAGATCGTCGTACTATGTAGATGTAGACGTGTAGTGATCAGAGTTTTGATGGATCGTCGAACTATGTAGATGTAGACGTGTAGTCATCAGAGTTTTGATAGATCGTCGTACAATGTAGATGTAGACGTGTAGTTATCAGAGTTTTGATGGATCGTCGTACTATGTAGATGTAGACGTGTAGTCATCAGAGTTTTGATGGATCGTCGTACTATGGACGTGTAGTTTTCATAGTTTTGATGGATTGTCGTACTATAGACGTGTAGTGATCAGAGTTTTGATGGATCGTCGTACTATGTAGATGTAGACGTGTAGTCATCAGAGTTTTGATGGATCGTCGTAATATGGACGTGTAGTTTTCAGAGTTTTGATGGATCGTCGTACTATGTAGATGTAGACGTGTAGTCATCAGAGTTTTGATGGATCGTCGTACTATGGACGTGTAGTTTTCAGAGTTTTGATGGATCGTCGTACTATGTAGATGTAGACGTGTAGTCATCAGAGTTTTGATGGATCGTGGTACTATGTAGATGTAGACGTGTAGTCATCAGAGTTTTGATGGATCGTCGTACTATGTAGATGTAGACGTGTAATCATCAGAGTTTTGATAGATCGTCGTACTATGTAGATGTAGACGTGTAGTTATCAGAGTTTTGATGGATCGTCGTACTATGTAGATGTAGACGTGTAGTCATCAGAGTTTTGATCGATCGTCGTACTATGTAGATGTAGACGTGTAGTCATCAGAGTTTTGATGGATCGTCGTACTATGGACGTGTAGTTTTCAGAGTTTTGATGGATCGTCGTACTATAGACGTGTAGTGATCAGAGTTTTGATGGATCGTCGTACTATGTAGATGTAGACGTGTAGTCATCAGAGTTTTGATGGATCGTCGTACTATGTAGATGTAGACGTGTAGTCATCAGAGTTTTGATGGATCGTCGTACTAAGGACGTGTAGTTTTCAGAGTTTTGATGGATCGTCGTACTATGTAGATATAGACGTGTAGTCATCAGAGTTTTGATGGATCGTCGTACTATGTAGATTTAGACGTGTAGTCATCAGAGTTTTGATGGATCGTCGTACTATGTAGATGTAGACGTGTAGTCATCAGAGTTTTGATGGATCGTCGTACTATGGACGTGTAGTTTTCAGAGTTTTGATTAATCGTCGTACTATGGACGTGTAGTTTTCAGAGTTTTGATGGATCGTCGTACTATGTAGATGTAGACGTGTAGTCATCAGAGTTTTGATGGATCGTCGTACTATGTAGATGTAGACGTGTAGTCATCAGAGTTTTGATGGATCTCGTACTATGGACGTGTAGTTTTCAGAGTTTTGATGGATCGTGGTACTATGTATATGTAGACGTGTAGTCATCAGAGTTTTGATGGATCGTCGTACTATGTAGATGTAGACGTGTAGTCATCAGAGTTTTCATAGATCGTCGTACTATGTAGATGTAGACGTGTAGTGATCAGAGTTTTGATGGATCGTCGAACTATGTAGATGTAGACGTGTAGTCATCAGAGTTTTGATAGATCGTCGTACAATGTAGATGTAGACGTGTAGTTATCAGAGTTTTGATGGATCGTCGTACTATGTAGATGTAGACGTGTAGTCATCAGAGTTTTGATGGATCGTGGTACTATGTAGATGTAGACGTGTAGTCATCAGAGTTTTGATGGATCGTCGTACTATGTAGATGTAGACGTGTAGTCATCAGAGTTTTGATATATCGTCGTACTATGTAGATGTAGACGTGTAGTTTTCAGAGTTTTGATGGATCGTCGTACTATGTAGATGTAGACGTGTAGTAATCAGAGTTTTGATCGATCGTCGTACTATGTAGATGTAGACGTGTAGAGTCATCAGAGTTTTGATGGATCGTGGTACTATGGACGTGTAGTTTTCAGAGTTTTGATGGATCGTCGTACTATAGACGTGTAGTGATCAGAGTTTTTATGGATCGTCGTACTATGTAGATGTAGACGTGTAGTCATCAGAGTTTTGATGGATCGTCGTACTAAGGACGTGTAGTTTTCAGAGTTTTGATGGATCGTCGTACTATGTAGATGTAGACGTGTAGTCATCAGAGTTTTGATGGATCGTCGTACTATGTAGATCTAGACGTGTAGTGTTCAGAGTTTTGATGGATCGTCGTACTATGTAGATGTAGACGTGTAGTCATCAGAGTTTTGATGGATCGTCGTAATATGGACGTGTAGTTTTCAGAGTTTTGATGGATCGTCGTACTATGTAGATGTAGACGTGTAGTCATCAGAGTTTTGATGGATCGTCGTACTATGGACGTGTAGTTTTCAGAGTTTTGATGGATCGTCGTACTATGTAGATGTAGACGTGTAGTCATCAGAGTTTTGATGGATCGTGGTACTATGTAGATGTAGACGTGTAGTCATCAGAGTTTTGATGGATCGTCGTACTATGTAGATGTAGACGTGTAATCATCAGAGTTTTGATAGATCGTCGTACTATGTAGATGTAGACGTGTAGTTATCAGAGTTTTGATGGATCGTCGTACTATGTAGATGTAGACGTGTAGTCATCAGAGTTTTGATCGATCGTCGTACTATGTAGATGTAGACGTGTAGTCATCAGAGTTTTGATGGATCGTCGTACTATGGACGTGTAGTTTTCAGAGTTTTGATGGATCGTCGTACTATAGACGTGTAGTGATCAGAGTTTTGATGGATCGTCGTACTATGTAGATGTAGACGTGTAGTCATCAGAGTTTTGATGGATCGTCGTACTATGTAGATGTAGACGTGTAGTCATCAGAGTTTTGATGGATCGTCGTACTAAGGACGTGTAGTTTTCAGAGTTTTGATGGATCGTCGTACTATGTAGATATAGACGTGTAGTCATCAGAGTTTTGATGGATCGTCGTACTATGTAGATTTAGACGTGTAGTCATCAGAGTTTTGATGGATCGTCGTACTATGTAGATGTAGACGTGTAGTCATCAGAGTTTTGATGGATCGTCGTACTATGGACGTGTAGTTTTCAGAGTTTTGATGGATCGTCGTACTATGGACGTGTAGTTTTCAGAGTTTTGATGGATCGTCGTACTATGTAGATGTAGACGTGTAGTCATCAGAGTTTTGATGGATCGTCGTACTATGTAGATGTAGACGTGTAGTCATCAGAGTTTTGATGGATCTCGTACTATGGACGTGTAGTTTTCAGAGTTTTGATGGATCGTGGTACTATGTATATGTAGACGTGTAGTCATCAGAGTTTTGATGGATCGTCGTACTATGTAGATGTAGACGTGTAGTCATCAGAGTTTTCATAGATCGTCGTACTATGTAGATGTAGACGTGTAGTGATCAGAGTTTTGATGGATCGTCGAACTATGTAGATGTAGACGTGTAGTCATCAGAGTTTTGATAGATCGTCGTACAATGTAGATGTAGACGTGTAGTTATCAGAGTTTTGATGGATCGTCGTACTATGTAGATGTAGACGTGTAGTCATCAGAGTTTTGATGGATCGTCGTACTATGGACGTGTAGTTTTCATAGTTTTGATGGATTGTCGTACTATAGACGTGTAGTGATCAGAGTTTTGATGGATCGTCGTACTATGTAGATGTAGACGTGTAGTCATCAGAGTTTTGATGGATCGTCGTAATATGGACGTGTAGTTTTCAGAGTTTTGATGGATCGTCGTACTATGTAGATGTAGACGTGTAGTCATCAGAGTTTTGATGGATCGTCGTACTATGGACGTGTAGTTTTCAGAGTTTTGATGGATCGTCGTACTATGTAGATGTAGACGTGTAGTCATCAGAGTTTTGATGGATCGTGGTACTATGTAGATGTAGACGTGTAGTCATCAGAGTTTTGATGGATCGTCGTACTATGTAGATGTAGACGTGTAATCATCAGAGTTTTGATAGATCGTCGTACTATGTAGATGTAGACGTGTAGTTATCAGAGTTTTGATGGATCGTCGTACTATGTAGATGTAGACGTGTAGTCATCAGAGTTTTGATCGATCGTCGTACTATGTAGATGTAGACGTGTAGTCATCAGAGTTTTGATGGATCGTCGTACTATGGACGTGTAGTTTTCAGAGTTTTGATGGATCGTCGTACTATAGACGTGTAGTGATCAGAGTTTTGATGGATCGTCGTACTATGTAGATGTAGACGTGTAGTCATCAGAGTTTTGATGGATCGTCGTACTATGTAGATGTAGACGTGTAGTCATCAGAGTTTTGATGGATCGTCGTACTAAGGACGTGTAGTTTTCAGAGTTTTGATGGATCGTCGTACTATGTAGATATAGACGTGTAGTCATCAGAGTTTTGATGGATCGTCGTACTATGTAGATTTAGACGTGTAGTCATCAGAGTTTTGATGGATCGTCGTACTATGTAGATGTAGACGTGTAGTCATCAGAGTTTTGATGGATCGTCGTACTATGGACGTGTAGTTTTCAGAGTTTTGATGGATCGTCGTACTATGGACGTGTAGTTTTCAGAGTTTTGATGGATCGTCGTACTATGTAGATGTAGACGTGTAGTCATCAGAGTTTTGATGGATCGTCGTACTATGTAGATGTAGACGTGTAGTCATCAGAGTTTTGATGGATCTCGTACTATGGACGTGTAGTTTTCAGAGTTTTGATGGATCGTGGTACTATGTATATGTAGACGTGTAGTCATCAGAGTTTTGATGGATCGTCGTACTATGTAGATGTAGACGTGTAGTCATCAGAGTTTTCATAGATCGTCGTACTATGTAGATGTAGACGTGTAGTGATCAGAGTTTTGATGGATCGTCGAACTATGTAGATGTAGACGTGTAGTCATCAGAGTTTTGATAGATCGTCGTACAATGTAGATGTAGACGTGTAGTTATCAGAGTTTTGATGGATCGTCGTACTATGTAGATGTAGACGTGTAGTCATCAGAGTTTTGATGGATCGTGGTACTATGTAGATGTAGACGTGTAGTCATCAGAGTTTTGATGGATCGTCGTACTATGTAGATGTAGACGTGTAGTCATCAGAGTTTTGATATATCGTCGTACTATGTAGATGTAGACGTGTAGTTTTCAGAGTTTTGATGGATCGTCGTACTATGTAGATGTAGACGTGTAGTAATCAGAGTTTTGATCGATCGTCGTACTATGTAGATGTAGACGTGTAGAGTCATCAGAGTTTTGATGGATCGTGGTACTATGGACGTGTAGTTTTCAGAGTTTTGATGGATCGTCGTACTATAGACGTGTAGTGATCAGAGTTTTTATGGATCGTCGTACTATGTAGATGTAGACGTGTAGTCATCAGAGTTTTGATGGATCGTCGTACTAAGGACGTGTAGTTTTCAGAGTTTTGATGGATCGTCGTACTATGTAGATGTAGACGTGTAGTCATCAGAGTTTTGATGGATCGTCGTACTATGTAGATCTAGACGTGTAGTGTTCAGAGTTTTGATGGATCGTCGTACTATGTAGATGTAGACGTGTAGTCATCAGAGTTTTGATGGATCGTCGTAATATGGACGTGTAGTTTTCAGAGTTTTGATGGATCGTCGTACTATGTAGATGTAGACGTGTAGTCATCAGAGTTTTGATGGATCGTCGTACTATGGACGTGTAGTTTTCAGAGTTTTGATGGATCGTCGTACTATGTAGATGTAGACGTGTAGTCATCAGAGTTTTGATGGATCGTCGTACTATGTAGATGTAGACGTGTAGTCATCAGAGTTTTGATGGATCTCGTACTATGGACGTGTAGTTTTCAGAGTTTTGATGGATCGTCGTACTATGTAGATGTAGACGTGTAGTCATCAGAGTTTTGATGGATCGTGGTACTATGTATATGTAGACGTGTAGTTATCAGCGTTTTGATGGATCGTCGTACTATGTAGATGTAGACGTGTAGTCATCAGAGTTTTCATAGATCGTCGTACTATGTAGATGTAGACGTGTAGTGATCAGAGTTTTGATGGATCGTCGAACTATGTAGATGTAGACGTGTAGTCATCAGAGTTTTGATAGATCGTCGTACTATGTAGATGTAGACGTGTAGTTATCAGAGTTTTGATGGATCGTCGTACTATGTAGATGTAGACGTGTAGTCATCAGAGTTTTGATGGATCGTCGTACTATGGACGTGTAGTTTTCATAGTTTTGATGGATTGTCGTACTATAGACGTGTAGTGATCAGAGTTTTGATGGATCGTCGTACTATGTAGATGTAGACGTGTAGTCATCAGAGTTTTGATGGATCGTCGTACTATGGACGTGTAGTTTTCAGAGTTTTGATGGATCGTCGTACTATGTAGATGTAGACGTGTAGTCATCAGAGTTTTGATGGATCGTCGTACTATGTAGATGTAGACGTGTAGTCATCAGAGTTTTGATGGATCGTCGTACTATCGACGTGTAGTTTTCAGAGTTTTGATGGATCGTCGTACTATGTAGATGTAGACGTGTAGTCATCAGAGTTTTGATGGATCGTGGTACTATGTAGATGTAGACGTGTAGTGATCAGAGTTTTGATGGATCGTCGTACTATGTAGATGTAGACGTGTAATCATCAGAGTTTTGATAGATCGTCGTACTATGTAGATATAGACGTGTAGTTATCAGAGTTTTGATGGATCGTCGTACTATGTAGATGTAGACGTGTAGTCATCAGAGTTTTGATCGATCGTCGTACTATGTAGATGTAGACGTGTAGTCATCAGAGTTTTGATGGATCGTCGTACTATGGACGTGTAGTTTTCAGAGTTTTGATGGATCGTCGTACTATAGACGTGTAGTGATCAGAGTTTTGATGGATCGTCGTACTATGTAGATGTAGACGTGTAGTCATCAGAGTTTTGATGGATCGTCGTACTATGTAGATGTAGACGTGTAGTCATCAGAGTTTTGATGGATCGTCGTACTAAGGACGTGTAGTTTTCAGAGTTTTGATGGATCGTCGTACTATGTAGATGTAGACGTGTAGTCATCAGAGTTTTGATGGATCGTCGTACTATGTAGATTTAGACGTGTAGTCATCAGAGTTTTGATGGATCGTCGTACTATGTAGATGTAGACGTGTAGTCATCAGAGTTTTGATGGATCGTCGTACTATGGACGTGTAGTTTTCAGAGTGTTGATGGAACGTCGTACTATAGACGTGTAGTCATCAGAGTTTTGATGGATCGCCGTACTATGTAGATGTAGACGTGTAGTCATCAGAGGTTTGATGGATCGTCGTACTATGGACGTGTAGTTTTCAGAGTTTTGATGGATCGTCGTACTATGTAGATGTAGACGTGTAGTCATCAGAGTTTTGATGGATCGTCGTACTATGGACCTGTAGTCATCAGAGTTTTGATGGATCGTCGTACTATGTAGATGTAGACGTGTAGTCATCAGAGTTTTGATGGATCGTCGTACTATGTAGATGTAGACGTGTAGTCATCAGAGTTTTGATGGATCGTTGTACTATGTAGATGTAGACGTGTAGTCATCAGAGTTTTGATAGATCGTCGTACTATGTAGATGTAGACGTGTAGTTATCAGAGTTTTGATGGATCGTCGTACTATAGACGTGTAGTCATCAGAGATTTGATGGATCGTCGTACTATGTAGATGTAGACGTGTAATCACCAGAGTTTTGATGGATCGTCGTTCTATGGACGTGTACTTTTCAGAGTTTTGATGGATCGTCGTACTATGTAGATGTAGACGTGTAGTCATCAGAGTTTTGATGGATCGTCGTACTATGGACGTGTAGTTTTCATAGTTTTGATGGATTGTCGTACTATAGACGTGTAGTGATCAGAGTTTTGATGGATCGTCGTACTATGTAGATGTAGACGTGTAGTCATCAGAGTTTTGATGGATCGTCGTAATATGGACGTGTAGTTTTCAGAGTTTTGATGGATCGTCGTACTATGTAGATGTAGACGTGTAGTCATCAGAGTTTTGATGGATCGTCGTACTATGGACGTGTAGTTTTCAGAGTTTTGATGGATCGTCGTACTATGTAGATGTAGACGTGTAGTCATCAGAGTTTTGATGGATCGTGGTACTATGTAGATGTAGACGTGTAGTCATCAGAGTTTTGATGGATCGTCGTACTATGTAGATGTAGACGTGTAATCATCAGAGTTTTGATAGATCGTCGTACTATGTAGATGTAGACGTGTAGTTATCAGAGTTTTGATGGATCGTCGTACTATGTAGATGTAGACGTGTAGTCATCAGAGTTTTGATCGATCGTCGTACTATGTAGATGTAGACGTGTAGTCATCAGAGTTTTGATGGATCGTCGTACTATGGACGTGTAGTTTTCAGAGTTTTGATGGATCGTCGTACTATAGACGTGTAGTGATCAGAGTTTTGATGGATCGTCGTACTATGTAGATGTAGACGTGTAGTCATCAGAGTTTTGATGGATCGTCGTACTATGTAGATGTAGACGTGTAGTCATCAGAGTTTTGATGGATCGTCGTACTAAGGACGTGTAGTTTTCAGAGTTTTGATGGATCGTCGTACTATGTAGATATAGACGTGTAGTCATCAGAGTTTTGATGGATCGTCGTACTATGTAGATTTAGACGTGTAGTCATCAGAGTTTTGATGGATCGTCGTACTATGTAGATGTAGACGTGTAGTCATCAGAGTTTTGATGGATCGTCGTACTATGGACGTGTAGTTTTCAGAGTTTTGATGGATCGTCGTACTATGGACGTGTAGTTTTCAGAGTTTTGATGGATCGTCGTACTATGTAGATGTAGACGTGTAGTCATCAGAGTTTTGATGGATCGTCGTACTATGTAGATGTAGACGTGTAGTCATCAGAGTTTTGATGGATCTCGTACTATGGACGTGTAGTTTTCAGAGTTTTGATGGATCGTGGTACTATGTATATGTAGACGTGTAGTCATCAGAGTTTTGATGGATCGTCGTACTATGTAGATGTAGACGTGTAGTCATCAGAGTTTTCATAGATCGTCGTACTATGTAGATGTAGACGTGTAGTGATCAGAGTTTTGATGGATCGTCGAACTATGTAGATGTAGACGTGTAGTCATCAGAGTTTTGATAGATCGTCGTACAATGTAGATGTAGACGTGTAGTTATCAGAGTTTTGATGGATCGTCGTACTATGTAGATGTAGACGTGTAGTCATCAGAGTTTTGATGGATCGTCGTACTATGGACGTGTAGTTTTCATAGTTTTGATGGATTGTCGTACTATAGACGTGTAGTGATCAGAGTTTTGATGGATCGTCGTACTATGTAGATGTAGACGTGTAGTCATCAGAGTTTTGATGGATCGTCGTAATATGGACGTGTAGTTTTCAGAGTTTTGATGGATCGTCGTACTATGTAGATGTAGACGTGTAGTCATCAGAGTTTTGATGGATCGTCGTACTATGGACGTGTAGTTTTCAGAGTTTTGATGGATCGTCGTACTATGTAGATGTAGACGTGTAGTCATCAGAGTTTTGATGGATCGTGGTACTATGTAGATGTAGACGTGTAGTCATCAGAGTTTTGATGGATCGTCGTACTATGTAGATGTAGACGTGTAATCATCAGAGTTTTGATAGATCGTCGTACTATGTAGATGTAGACGTGTAGTTATCAGAGTTTTGATGGATCGTCGTACTATGTAGATGTAGACGTGTAGTCATCAGAGTTTTGATCGATCGTCGTACTATGTAGATGTAGACGTGTAGTCATCAGAGTTTTGATGGATCGTCGTACTATGGACGTGTAGTTTTCAGAGTTTTGATGGATCGTCGTACTATAGACGTGTAGTGATCAGAGTTTTGATGGATCGTCGTACTATGTAGATGTAGACGTGTAGTCATCAGAGTTTTGATGGATCGTCGTACTATGTAGATGTAGACGTGTAGTCATCAGAGTTTTGATGGATCGTCGTACTAAGGACGTGTAGTTTTCAGAGTTTTGATGGATCGTCGTACTATGTAGATATAGACGTGTAGTCATCAGAGTTTTGATGGATCGTCGTACTATGTAGATTTAGACGTGTAGTCATCAGAGTTTTGATGGATCGTCGTACTATGTAGATGTAGACGTGTAGTCATCAGAGTTTTGATGGATCGTCGTACTATGGACGTGTAGTTTTCAGAGTTTTGATGGATCGTCGTACTATGGACGTGTAGTTTTCAGAGTTTTGATGGATCGTCGTACTATGTAGATGTAGACGTGTAGTCATCAGAGTTTTGATGGATCGTCGTACTATGTAGATGTAGACGTGTAGTCATCAGAGTTTTGATGGATCTCGTACTATGGACGTGTAGTTTTCAGAGTTTTGATGGATCGTGGTACTATGTATATGTAGACGTGTAGTCATCAGAGTTTTGATGGATCGTCGTACTATGTAGATGTAGACGTGTAGTCATCAGAGTTTTCATAGATCGTCGTACTATGTAGATGTAGACGTGTAGTGATCAGAGTTTTGATGGATCGTCGAACTATGTAGATGTAGACGTGTAGTCATCAGAGTTTTGATAGATCGTCGTACAATGTAGATGTAGACGTGTAGTTATCAGAGTTTTGATGGATCGTCGTACTATGTAGATGTAGACGTGTAGTCATCAGAGTTTTGATGGATCGTGGTACTATGTAGATGTAGACGTGTAGTCATCAGAGTTTTGATGGATCGTCGTACTATGTAGATGTAGACGTGTAGTCATCAGAGTTTTGATAGATCGTCGTACTATGTAGATGTAGACGTGTAGTTTTCAGAGTTTTGATGGATCGTCGTACTATGTAGATGTAGACGTGTAGTAATCAGAGTTTTGATCGATCGTCGTACTATGTAGATGTAGACGTGTAGAGTCATCAGAGTTTTGATGGATCGTGGTACTATGGACGTGTAGTTTTCAGAGTTTTGATGGATCGTCGTACTATAGACGTGTAGTGATCAGAGTTTTTATGGATCGTCGTACTATGTAGATGTAGACGTGTAGTCATCAGAGTTTTGATGGATCGTCGTACTAAGGACGTGTAGTTTTCAGAGTTTTGATGGATCGTCGTACTATGTAGATGTAGACGTGTAGTCATCAGAGTTTTGATGGATCGTCGTACTATGTAGATCTAGACGTGTAGTGTTCAGAGTTTTGATGGATCGTCGTACTATGTAGATGTAGACGTGTAGTCATCAGAGTTTTGATGGATCGTCGTAATATGGACGTGTAGTTTTCAGAGTTTTGATGGATCGTCGTACTATGTAGATGTAGACGTGTAGTCATCAGAGTTTTGATGGATCGTCGTACTATGGACGTGTAGTTTTCAGAGTTTTGATGGATCGTCGTACTATGTAGATGTAGACGTGTAGTCATCAGAGTTTTGATGGATCGTCGTACTATGTAGATGTAGACGTGTAGTCATCAGAGTTTTGATGGATCTCGTACTATGGACGTGTAGTTTTCAGAGTTTTGATGGATCGTCGTACTATGTAGATGTAGACGTGTAGTCATCAGAGTTTTGATGGATCGTGGTACTATGTATATGTAGACGTGTAGTCATCAGCGTTTTGATGGATCGTCGTACTATGTAGATGTAGACGTGTAGTCATCAGAGTTTTCATAGATCGTCGTACTATGTAGATGTAGACGTGTAGTGATCAGAGTTTTGATGGATCGTCGAACTATGTAGATGTAGACGTGTAGTCATCAGAGTTTTGATAGATCGTCGTACTATGTAGATGTAGACGTGTAGTTATCAGAGTTTTGATGGATCGTCGTACTATGTAGATGTAGACGTGTAGTCATCAGAGTTTTGATGGATCGTCGTACTATGGACGTGTAGTTTTCATAGTTTTGATGGATTGTCGTACTATAGACGTGTAGTGATCAGAGTTTTGATGGATCGTCGTACTATGTAGATGTAGACGTGTAGTCATCAGAGTTTTGATGGATCGTCGTACTATGGACGTGTAGTTTTCAGAGTTTTGATGGATCGTCGTACTATGTAGATGTAGACGTGTAGTCATCAGAGTTTTGATGGATCGTCGTACTATGTAGATGTAGACGTGTAGTCATCAGAGTTTTGATGGATCGTCGTACTATCGACGTGTAGTTTTCAGAGTTTTGATGGATCGTCGTACTATGTAGATGTAGACGTGTAGTCATCAGAGTTTTGATGGATCGTGGTACTATGTAGATGTAGACGTGTAGTGATCAGAGTTTTGATGGATCGTCGTACTATGTAGATGTAGACGTGTAATCATCAGAGTTTTGATAGATCGTCGTACTATGTAGATATAGACGTGTAGTTATCAGAGTTTTGATGGATCGTCGTACTATGTAGATGTAGACGTGTAGTCATCAGAGTTTTGATCGATCGTCGTACTATGTAGATGTAGACGTGTAGTCATCAGAGTTTTGATGGATCGTCGTACTATGGACGTGTAGTTTTCAGAGTTTTGATGGATCGTCGTACTATAGACGTGTAGTGATCAGAGTTTTGATGGATCGTCGTACTATGTAGATGTAGACGTGTAGTCATCAGAGTTTTGATGGATCGTCGTACTATGTAGATGTAGACGTGTAGTCATCAGAGTTTTGATGGATCGTCGTACTAAGGACGTGTAGTTTTCAGAGTTTTGATGGATCGTCGTACTATGTAGATGTAGACGTGTAGTCATCAGAGTTTTGATGGATCGTCGTACTATGTAGATTTAGACGTGTAGTCATCAGAGTTTTGATGGATCGTCGTACTATGTAGATGTAGACGTGTAGTCATCAGAGTTTGGATGGATCGTCGTACTATGGACGTGTAGTTTTCAGAGTGTTGATGGAACGTCGTACTATAGACGTGTAGTCATCAGAGTTTTGATGGATCGCCGTACTATGTAGATGTAGACGTGTAGTCATCAGAGGTTTGATGGATCGTCGTACTATGGACGTGTAGTTTTCAGAGTTTTGATGGATCGTCGTACTATGTAGATGTAGACGTGTAGTCATCAGAGTTTTGATGGATCGTCGTACTATGGACCTGTAGTCATCAGAGTTTTGATGGATCGTCGTACTATGTAGATGTAGACGTGTAGTCATCAGAGTTTTGATGGATCGTCGTACTATGTAGATGTAGACGTGTAGTCATCAGAGTTTTGATGGATCGTTGTACTATGTAGATGTAGACGTGTAGTCATCAGAGTTTTGATAGATCGTCGTACTATGTAGATGTAGACGTGTAGTTATCAGAGTTTTGATGGATCGTCGTACTATGTAGATGTAGACGTGTAGTCATCAGAGTTTTGATGGATCGTCGTACTATGTAGATGTAGACGTGTAGTCATCAGAGTTTTGATGGATCGTCGTACTATGGACGTGTAGTTTTCAGAGTTTTGATGGATCGTCGTACTATAGACGTGTAGTCATCAGTGATTTGATGGATCGTCGTACTATGTAGATGTAGACGTGTAGTCACCAGAGTTTTGATGGATCGTCGTTCTATGGACGTGTACTTTTCAGAGTTTTGATGGATCGTCGTACTATGTAGATGTAGACGTGTAGTCATCAGAGTTTTGATGGATCGTCGTACTATGTAGATGTAGACGTGCAGTCAACAGAGTTTTGATGGATCGTCGTACTATGGACGTGTAGTTTTCAGAGTTTTGATGGATCGTCGTACTATGTAGATGTAGACGTGTAGTCATCAGAGTTTTGATGGATCGTCGTACTATGTAGATGTAGACGTGTAGTCGTCAGAGTTTTGATGGATCGTCGTACTATGTAGATGTAGACGTGTAGTCATCAGAGTTTTGATGGATCGTCGTACTATGTAGATGCAGACGTGTAGTCATCAGAGTTTTGATGGATCGTCGTACTATGGACGTGTAGTTTTCAGAGTTTTGATGGATCGTCGTACTATGTAGATGTGGACGTGTAGTCATCAGAGTTTTGATGGATCGTGGTACTATGTAGATGTAGACGTGTAGTCATCAGAGTTTTGATGGATCGTCGTACTATGTAGATGTAGACGTGTAGTCATCAGAGTTTTGATAGATCGTCGTACTATGTAGATGTAGACGTGTAGTTATCAGAGTTTTGATGGATCGTCGTACTATGTAGATGTAGACGTGTAGTCATCAGAGTTTTGATGGATCGTCGTACTATGTAGATGTAGACGTGTAGTCATCAGAGTTTTGATGGATCGTCGTACTATGGACGTGTAGTTTTCAGAGTTTTGATGGATCGTCGTACTATAGACGTGTAGTGATCAGAGTTTTGATGGATCGCCGTACTATGTAGATGTAGACGTGTAGTCATCAGAGTTTTGATGGATCGTCGTACTATGGACGTGTAGTTTTCAGAGTTTTGATGGATCGTCGTACTATGTAGATGTAGACGTGTAGTCATCAGAGTTTTGATGGATCGTCGTACTATGAACCTGTAGTCATCAGAGTTTTGATGGATCGTCGTACTATGTAGATGTAGACGTGTAGTCATCAGAGTTTTGATGGATCGTCGTACTATGTAGATGTAGACGTGTAGTCATCAGAGTTTTGATGGATCGTAGTACTATGGACGTGTAGTTTTCAGAGTTTTGATGGATCGTCGTACTATAGACGTGTAGTCATCAGAGTTTTGATGGATCATCGTACTATGTAGATGTAGACGTGTAGTCATCAGAGTTTTGATGGATCGTCGTACTATGGACGTGTAGTTTTCAGAGTTTTGATGGATCGTCGTACTATGTAGATGTAGACGTGTAGTCATCAGAGTTTTGATAGATCGTCGTACTATGTAGATGTAGACGTATAGTTATCAGAGTTTTGATGGATCGTCGTAATATGTAGATGTAGACGTGTAGTCATCAGAGTTTTGATCGATCGTCGTACTATGTAGATGTAGACGTGTAGTCATCAGAGTTTTGATGGATCGTCGTACTATGGACGTGTAGTTTTCAGAGTTTTGATGGATCGTCGTACTATAGACGTGTAGTGATCAGAGTTTTGATGGATCGTCGTACTATGTAGATGTAGACGTGTAGTCATCAGAGTTTTGATGGATCGTCGTACTATGTAGATGTAGACGTGTAGTCATCAGAGTTTTGATGGATCGTCGTACTAAGGACGTGTAGTTTTCAGAGTTTTGATGGATCGTCGTACTATGTAGATGTAGACGTGTAGTCATCAGAGTTTTGATGGATCGTCGTACTATGTAGATTTAGACGTGTAGTCATCAGAGTTTTGATGGATCGTCGTACTATGGACGTGTAGTTTTCAGAGTGTTGATGGAACGTCGTACTATAGACGTGTAGTCATCAGAGTTTTGATGGATCGCCGTACTATGTAGATGTAGACGTGTAGTCATCAGAGTTTTGATGGATCGTACTATGTAGATGTAGACGTGTAGTCATCAGAGTTTTGATAGATCGTCGTACTATGTAGATGTAGACGTGTAGTTATCAGAGTTTTGATGGATCGTCGTACTATGTAGATGTAGACGTGTAGTCATCAGAGTTTTGATGGATCGTCGTACTATGTAGATGTAGACGTGTAGTCATCAGAGTTTTGATGGATCGTCGTACTATGGACGTGTAGTTTTCAGAGTTTTGATGGATCGTCGTACTATAGACGTGTAGTCATCAGAGATTTGATGGATCGTCGTACTATGTAGATGTAGACGTGTAGTCATCAGAGTTTTGATGGATCGTCGTTCTATGGACGTGTACTTTTCAGAGCTTTGATGGATCGTCGTACTATGTAGATGTAGACGTGTAGTCATCAGAGTTTTGATGGATCGTCGTACTATGTAGATGTAGACGTGCAGTCAACAGAGTTTTGATGGATCGTCGTACTATGGACGTGTAGTTTTCAGAGTTTTGATGGATCGTCGTACTATGTAGATGTAGACGTGTAGTCATCAGAGTTTTGATGGATCGTCGTACTATGTAGATGTAGACGTGTAGTCGTCAGAGTTTTGATGGATCGTCGTACTATGTAGATGTAGACGTGTAGTCATCAGAGTTTTGATGGATCGTCGTACTATGTAGATGCAGACGTGTAGTCATCAGAGTTTTGATGGATCGTCGTACTATGGACGTGTAGTTTTCAGAGTTTTGATGGATCGTCGTACTATGTAGATGTGGACGTGTAGTCATCAGAGTTTTGATGGATCGTGGTACTATGTAGATGTAGACGTGTAGTCATCAGAGTTTTGATGGATCGTCGTACTATGTAGATGTAGACGTGTAGTCATCAGAGTTTTGATAGATCGTCGTACTATGTAGATGTAGACGTGTAGTTATCAGAGTTTTGATGGATCGTCGTACTATGTAGATGTAGACGTGTAGTCATCAGAGTTTTGATGGATCGTCGTACTATGTAGATGTAGACGTGTAGTCATCAGAATTTTGATGGATCGTCGTACTATGGACGTGTAGTTTTCAGAGTTTTGATGGATCGTCGTACTATAGACGTGTAGTTATCAGAGTTTTGATGGATCGCCGTACTATGTAGATGTAGACGTGTAGTCATCAGAGTTTTGATGGATCGTCGTACTATGGACGTGTAGTTTTCAGAGTTTTGATGGATCGTCGTACTATGTAGATGTAGACGTGTAGTCATCAGAGTTTTGATGGATCGTCGTACTATGAACCTGTAGTCATCAGAGTTTTGATGGATCGTCGTACTATGTAGATGTAGACGTGTAGTCATCAGAGTTTTGATGGATCGTCGTACTATGTAGATGTAGACGTGTAGTCATCAGAGTTTTGATGGATCGTCGTACTATGGACGTGTAGTTTTCAGAGTTTTGATGGATCGTCGTACTATAGACGTGTAGTCATCAGAGTTTTGATGGATCATCGTACTATGTAGATGTAGACGTGTAGTCATCAGAGTTTTGATGGATCGTCGTACTATGGACGTGTAGTTTTCAGAGTTTTGATGGATCGTCGTACTATGTAGATGTAGACGTGTAGTCATCAGAGTTTTGATAGATCGTCGTACTATGTAGATGTAGAGGTATAGTTATCAGAGTTTTGATGGATCGTCGTACTATGTAGATGTAGACGTGTAGTCATCAGAGTTTTGATGGATCGTCGTACTATGTAGATGTAGACGTGTAGTCATCAGAGTTTTGATGGATCGTCGTACTATGGACGTGTAGTTTTCAGAGTTTTGATGGATCGTCGTACTATAGACGTGTAGTGATCAGAGTTTTGATGGATCGTCGTACTATGTAGATGTAGACGTGTAGTCATCAGAGTTTTGATGGATCGTCGTACTATGTAGATGTAGACGTGTAGTCATCAGAGTTTTGATGGATCGTCGTACTAAGGACGTGTAGTTTTCAGAGTTTTGATGGATCGTCGAACTATGTAGATGTAGACGTGTAGTCATCAGAGTTTTGATGGATCGTCGTACTATGTAGATTTAGACGTGTAGTCATCAGAGTTTTGATGGATCGTCGTACTATGTAGATGTAGACGTGTAGTCATCAGAGTTTTGATGGATCGTCGTACTATGGACGTGTAGTTTTCAGAGTGTTGATGGAACGTCGTACTATAGACGTGTAGTCATCAGAGTTTTGATGGATCGCCGTACTATGTAGATGTAGACGTGTAGTCATCAGAGGTTTGATGGATCGTCGTAATATGGACGTGTAGTTTTCAGAGTTTTGATGGATCGTCGTACTATGTAGATGTAGACGTGTAGTCATCAGAGTTTTGATGGATCGTCGTACTATGGACCTGTAGTCATCAGAGTTTTGATGGATCGTCGTACTATGTAGATGTAGACGTGTAGTCATCAGAGTTTTGATGGATCGTCGTACTATGTAGATGTAGACGTGTAGTCATCAGAGTTTTGATGGATCGTTGTACTATGTAGATGTAGACGTGTAGTCATCAGAGTTTTGATAGATCGTCGTACTATGTAGATGTAGACGTGTAGTTATCAGAGTTTTGATGGATCGTCGTACTATGTAGATGTAGACGTGTAGTCATCAGAGTTTTGATGGATCGTCGTACTATGTAGATGTAGACGTGTAGTCATCAGA
The DNA here is from genome assembly GCA_963383655.1 of Bathymodiolus septemdierum. NCBI lineage: Eukaryota > Metazoa > Mollusca > Bivalvia > Mytilida > Modiolidae > Bathymodiolus > Bathymodiolus septemdierum. The sequence goes on from OY726525.1 coordinate 83,009,187, forward strand.
GTTTTGATGGATCGTCGTACTATGGACGTGTAGTTTTCAGAGTTTTGATGGATCGTCGTACTATAGACGTGTAGTCATCAGAGTTTTGATGGATCGTCGTACTATGTAGATGTAGACGTGTAGTCATCAGAGTTTTGATGGATCGTCGTTCTATGGACGTGTACTTTTCAGAGTTTTGATGGATCGTCGTACTATGTAGATGTAGACGTGTAGTCATCAGAGTTTTGATGGATCGTCGTACTATGTAGATGTAGACGTGCAGTCAACAGAGTTTTGATGGATCGTCGTACTATGGACGTGTAGTTTTCAGAGTTTTGATGGATCGTCGTACTATGTAGATGTAGACGTGTAGTCATCAGAGTTTTGATGGATCGTCGTACTATGTAGATGTAGACGTGTAGTCGTCAGAGTTTTGATGGATCGTCGTACTATGTAGATGTAGACGTGTAGTCATCAGAGTTTTGATGGATCGTCGTACTATGTAGATGTAGACGTGTAGTCATCAGAGTTTTGATGGATCGTCGTACTATGGACCTGTGGTCATCAGAGTTTTGATGGATCGTCGTACTATGTAGATGTAGACGTGTAGTCATCAGAGTTTTGATGGATCGTCGTACTATGGACGTGTAGTTTTCAGAGTTTTGATGGATCGTCGTACTATGTAGATGTAGACGTGTAGTCATCAGAGTTTTGATGGATCGTCGTACTATGTAGATGTAGACGTGTAGTCATCAGAGTTTTGATGGATCGTGTTACTATGTAGATGTAGACGTGTAGTGATCAGAGTTTTGATGGATCGTCGTACTATGTAGATGTAGACGTGTAGTCATCAGAGTTTTGATAGATCGTCGTACTATGTAGATGTAGACGTGTAGTTATCAGAGTTTTGATGGATCGTCGTACTATGTAGATGTAGACGTGTAGTCATCAGAGTTTTGATGGATCGTCGTAATATGGACGTGTAGTTTTCAGAGTTTTGATGGATCGTCGTACTATGTAGATGTAGACGTGTAGTCATCAGAGTTTTGATGGATCGTCGTACTATGGACGTGTAGTTTTCAGAGTTTTGATGGATCGTCGTACTATGTAGATGTAGACGTGTAGTCATCAGAGTTTTGATGGATCGTCGTACTATGTAGATGTAGACGTGTAGTCATCAGAGTTTTGATGGATCTCGTACTATGGACGTGTAGTTTTCAGAGTTTTGATGGATCGTCGTACTATGTAGATGTAGACGTGTAGTCATCAGAGTTTTGATGGATCGTGGTACTATGTAGATGTAGACGTGTAGTCATCAGAGTTTTGATAGATCGTCGTACTATGGACGTGTAGTTTTCAGAGTTTTGATGGATCGTCGTACTATGTAGATGTAGACGTGTAGTCATCAGAGTTTTGATGGATCGTGGTACTATGTAGATGTAGACGTGTAGTCATCAGAGTTTTGATGGATCGTGGTACTATGTAGATGTAGACGTGTAGTCATCAGAGTTTTGATGGATCTCGTACTATGGACGTGTAGTTTTCAGAGTTTTGATGGATCGTCGTACTATGTAGATGTAGACGTGTAGTCATCAGAGTTTTGATGGATCGTGGTACTATGTAGATGTAGACGTGTAGTCATCAGAGTTTTGATGGATCTCGTACTATGGACGTGTAGTTTTCAGAGTTTTGATGGATCGTGGTACTATGTAGATGTAGACGTGTAGTCATCAGAGTTTTGATGGATCGTCGTACTATGGACCTGTAGTCATCAGAGTTTTGATGGATCGTGGTACTATGTAGATGTAGACGTGTAGTCATCAGAGTTTTGATGGATCGTCGTACTATGTAGATGTAGACGTGTAGTCATCAGAGTTTTGATAGATCGTCGTACTATGTAGATGTAGACCTGTAGTTTTCAGAGTTTTGATGGATCGTCGTACTATGTAGATGTAGACGTGTAGTCATCAGAGTTTTGATCGATCGTCGTACTATGTAGATGTAGACGTGTAGAGTCATCAGAGTTTTGATGGATCGTGGTACTATGGACGTGTAGTTTTCAGAGTTTTGATGGATCGTCGTACTATAGACGTGTAGTGATCAGAGTTTTTATGGATCGTCGTACTATGTAGATGTGGACGTGTAGTTTTCAGAGTTTTGATGGATCGTCGTACTATGTAGATGTAGACGTGTAGTCATCAGAGTTTTGATGGATCGTCGTACTATGGACCTGTGGTCATCAGAGTTTTGATGGATCGTCGTACTATGTAGATGTAGACGTGTAGTCATCAGAGTTTTGATGGATCGTCGTACTATGGACGTGTAGTTTTCAGAGTTTTGATGGATCGTCGTACTATGTAGATGTAGACGTGTAGTCATCAGAGTTTTGATGGATCGTCGTACTATGTAGATGTAGACGTGTAGTCATCAGAGTTTTGATGGATCGTGTTACTATGTAGATGTAGACGTGTAGTGATCAGAGTTTTGATGGATCGTCGTACTATGTAGATGTAGACGTGTAGTCATCAGAGTTTTGATAGATCGTCGTACTATGTAGATGTAGACGTGTAGTTATCAGAGTTTTGATGGATCGTCGTACTATGTAGATGTAGACGTGTAGTCATCAGAGTTTTGATGGATCGTCGTAATATGGACGTGTAGTTTTCAGAGTTTTGATGGATCGTCGTACTATGTAGATGTAGACGTGTAGTCATCAGAGTTTTGATGGATCGTCGTACTATGGACGTGTAGTTTTCAGAGTTTTGATGGATCGTCGTACTATGTAGATGTAGACGTGTAGTCATCAGAGTTTTGATGGATCGTCGTACTATGTAGATGTAGACGTGTAGTCATCAGAGTTTTGATGGATCTCGTACTATGGACGTGTAGTTTTCAGAGTTTTGATGGATCGTCGTACTATGTAGATGTAGACGTGTAGTCATCAGAGTTTTGATGGATCGTGGTACTATGTAGATGTAGACGTGTAGTCATCAGAGTTTTGATAGATCGTCGTACTATGGACGTGTAGTTTTCAGAGTTTTGATGGATCGTCGTACTATGTAGATGTAGACGTGTAGTCATCAGAGTTTTGATGGATCGTGGTACTATGTAGATGTAGACGTGTAGTCATCAGAGTTTTGATGGATCGTGGTACTATGTAGATGTAGACGTGTAGTCATCAGAGTTTTGATGGATCTCGTACTATGGACGTGTAGTTTTCAGAGTTTTGATGGATCGTCGTACTATGTAGATGTAGACGTGTAGTCATCAGAGTTTTGATGGATCGTGGTACTATGTAGATGTAGACGTGTAGTCATCAGAGTTTTGATGGATCTCGTACTATGGACGTGTAGTTTTCAGAGTTTTGATGGATCGTGGTACTATGTAGATGTAGACGTGTAGTCATCAGAGTTTTGATGGATCGTCGTACTATGGACCTGTAGTCATCAGAGTTTTGATGGATCGTCGTACTATGTAGATGTAGACGTGTAGTCATCAGAGTTTTCATAGATCGTCGTACTATGTAGATGTAGACGTGTAGTGATCAGAGTTTTGATGGATCGTCGAACTATGTAGATGTAGACGTGTAGTCATCAGAGTTTTGATAGATCGTCGTACTATGTAGATGTAGACGTGTAGTTATCAGAGTTTTGATGGATCGTCGTACTATGTAGATGTAGACGTGTAGTCATCAGAGTTTTGATGGATCGTCGTACTATGGACGTGTAGTTTTCATAGTTTTGATGGATCGTCGTACTATAGACGTGTAGTGATCAGAGTTTTGATGGATCGTCGTACTATGTAGATGTAGACGTGTAGTCATCAGAGTTTTGATGGATCGTCGTAAAATGTAGATGTAGACGTGTAGTCATCAGAGTTTTGATGGATCGTCGTACTATGTAGATGTAGACGTGTAGTCATCAGAGTTTTCATGGATCTCGTACTATGGACGTGTAGTTTTCAGAGTTTTGATGGATCGTCGTACTATGTAGATGTAGACGTGTAGTCATCAGAGTTTTGATGGATCGTGGTACTATGTATATGTAGACGTGTAGTCATCAGAGTTTTGATGGATCGTCGTACTATGTAGATGTAGACGTGTAGTCATCAGAGTTTTCATAGATCGTCGTACTATGTAGATGTAGACGTGTAGTGATCAGAGTTTTGATGGATCGTCGTACTATGTAGATGTAGACGTGTAGTCATCAGAGTTTTGATCGATCGTCGTACTATGTAGATGTAGACGTGTAGAGTCATCAGAGTTTTGATGGATCGTGGTACTATGGACGTGTAGTTTTCAGAGTTTTGATGGATCGTCGTACTATAGACGTGTAGTGATCAGAGTTTTTATGGATCGTCGTACTATGTAGATGTGGACGTGTAGTTTTCAGAGTTTTGATGGATCGTCGTACTATGTAGATGTAGACGTGTAGTCATCAGAGTTTTGATGGATCGTCGTACTATGGACCTGTGGTCATCAGAGTTTTGATGGATCGTCGTACTATGTAGATGTAGACGTGTAGTCATCAGAGTTTTGATGGATCGTCGTACTATGGACGTGTAGTTTTCAGAGTTTTGATGGATCGTCGTACTATGTAGATGTAGACGTGTAGTCATCAGAGTTTTGATGGATCGTCGTACTATGTAGATGTAGACGTGTAGTCATCAGAGTTTTGATGGATCGTGTTACTATGTAGATGTAGACGTGTAGTGATCAGAGTTTTGATGGATCGTCGTACTATGTAGATATAGACGTGTAGTCATCAGAGTTTTGATAGATCGTCGTACTATGTAGATGTAGACGTGTAGTTATCAGAGTTTTGATGGATCGTCGTACTATGTAGATGTAGACGTGTAGTCATCAGAGTTTTGATGGATCGTCGTAATATGGACGTGTAGTTTTCAGAGTTTTGATGGATCGTCGTACTATGTAGATGTAGACGTGTAGTCATCAGAGTTTTGATGGATCGTCGTACTATGGACGTGTAGTTTTCAGAGTTTTGATGGATCGTCGTACTATGTAGATGTAGACGTGTAGTCATCAGAGTTTTGATGGATCGTCGTACTATGTAGATGTAGACGTGTAGTCATCAGAGTTTTGATGGATCTCGTACTATGGACGTGTAGTTTTCAGAGTTTTGATGGATCGTCGTACTATGTAGATGTAGACGTGTAGTCATCAGAGTTTTGATGGATCGTGGTACTATGTAGATGTAGACGTGTAGTCATCAGAGTTTTGATAGATCGTCGTACTATGGACGTGTAGTTTTCAGAGTTTTGATGGATCGTCGTACTATGTAGATGTAGACGTGTAGTCATCAGAGTTTTGATGGATCGTGGTACTATGTAGATGTAGACGTGTAGTCATCAGAGTTTTGATGGATCGTGGTACTATGTAGATGTAGACGTGTAGTCATCAGAGTTTTGATGGATCTCGTACTATGGACGTGTAGTTTTCAGAGTTTTGATGGATCGTCGTACTATGTAGATGTAGACGTGTAGTCATCAGAGTTTTGATGGATCGTGGTACTATGTAGATGTAGACGTGTAGTCATCAGAGTTTTGATGGATCTCGTACTATGGACGTGTAGTTTTCAGAGTTTTGATGGATCGTGGTACTATGTAGATGTAGACGTGTAGTCATCAGAGTTTTGATGGATCGTCGTACTATGGACCTGTAGTCATCAGAGTTTTGATGGATCGTCGTACTATGTAGATGTAGACGTGTAGTCATCAGAGTTTTCATAGATCGTCGTACTATGTAGATGTAGACGTGTAGTGATCAGAGTTTTGATGGATCGTCGAACTATGTAGATGTAGACGTGTAGTCATCAGAGTTTTGATAGATCGTCGTACTATGTAGATGTAGACGTGTAGTTATCAGAGTTTTGATGGATCGTCGTACTATGTAGATGTAGACGTGTAGTCATCAGAGTTTTGATGGATCGTCGTACTATGGACGTGTAGTTTTCATAGTTTTGATGGATCGTCGTACTATAGACGTGTAGTGATCAGAGTTTTGATGGATCGTCGTACTATGTAGATGTAGACGTGTAGTCATCAGAGTTTTGATGGATCGTCGTACAATGTAGATGTAGACGTGTAGTCATCAGAGTTTTGATGGATCGTCGTACTATGTAGATGTAGACGTGTAGTCATCAGAGTTTTGATGGATCGTGGTACTATGTAGATGTAGACGTGTAGTCATCAGAGTTTTGATGGATCGTCGTACTATGTAGATGTAGACGTGTAGTCATCAGAGTTTTGATAGATCGTCGTACTATGTAGATGTAGACGTGTAGTTTTCAGAGTTTTGATGGATCGTCGTACTATGTAGATGTAGACGTGTAGTCATCAGAGTTTTGATCGATCGTCGTACTATGTAGATGTAGACGTGTAGAGTCATCAGAGTTTTGATGGATCGTGGTACTATGGACGTGTAGTTTTCAGAGTTTTGATGGATCGTCGTACTATAGACGTGTAGTGATCAGAGTTTTTATGGATCGTCGTACTATGTAGATGTAGACGTGTAGTCATCAGAGTTTTGATGGATCGTCGTACTATGTAGATGTAGACGTGTAGTCATCAGAGTTTTGATGGATCGTCGTACTAAGGACGTGTAGTTTTCAGAGTTTTGATGGATCGTCGTACTATGTAGATGTAGACGTGTAGTCATCAGAGTTTTGATGGATCGTCGTACTATGTAGATCTAGACGTGTAGTGTTCAGAGTTTTGATGGATCGTCGTACTATGTAGATGTAGACGTGTAGTCATCAGAGTTTTGATGGATCGTCGTAATATGGACGTGTAGTTTTCAGAGTTTTGATGGATCGTCGTACTATGTAGATGTAGACGTGTAGTCATCAGAGTTTTGATGGATCGTCGTACTATCGACGTGTAGTTTTCAGAGTTTTGATGGATCGTCGTACTATGTAGATGTAGACGTGTAGTCATCAGAGTTTTGATGGATCGTCGTACTATGTAGATTTAGACGTGTAGTCATCAGAGTTTTGATGGATCTCGTACTATGGACGTGTAGTTTTCAGAGTTTTGATGGATCGTCGTACTATGTAGATGTAGACGTGTAGTCATCAGAGTTTTGATGGATCGTGGTACTATGTATATGTAGACGTGTAGTCATCAGAGTTTTGATGGATCGTCGTACTATGTAGATGTAGACGTGTAGTCATCAGAGTTTTCATTGATCGTCGTACTATGTAGATGTAGACGTGTAGTGATCAGAGTTTTGATGGATCGTCGAACTATGTAGATGTAGACGTGTAGTCATCAGAGTTTTGATAGATCGTCGTACTATGTAGATGTAGACGTGTAGTTATCAGAGTTTTGATGGATCGTCGTACTATGTAGATGTAGACGTGTAGTCATCAGAGTTTTGATGGATCGTGGTACTATGTAGATGTAGACGTGTAGTCATCAGAGTTTTTATGGATCGTCGTACTATGTAGATGTAGACGTGTAGTCATCAGAGTTTTGATAGGTCGTCGTACTATGTAGATGTAGACGTGTAGTTTTCAGAGTTTTGATGGATCGTCGTACTATGTAGATGTAGACGTGTAGTCATCAGAGTTTTGATCGATCGTCGTACTATGTAGATGTAGACGTGTAGAGTCATCAGAGTTTTTGATGGATCGTGGTACTATGGACGTGTAGTTTTCAGAGTTTTGATGGATCGTCGTACTATAGACGTGTAGTGATCAGAGTTTTTATGGATCGTCGTACTATGTAGATGTAGACGTGTAGTCATCAGAGTTTTGATGGATCGTCGTACTATGTAGATGTAGACGTGTAGTCATCAGAGTTTTGATGGATCGTCGTACTAAGGACGTGTAGTTTTCAGAGTTTTGATGGATCGTCGTACTATGTAGATGTAGACGTGTAGTCATCAGAGTTTTGATGGATCGTCGTACTATGTAGATCTAGACGTGTAGTGTTCAGAGTTTTGATGGATCGTCGTACTATGTAGATGTAGACGTGTAGTCATCAGAGTTTTGATGGATCGTCGTAATATGGACGTGTAGTTTTCAGAGTTTTGATGGATCGTCGTACTATGTAGATGTAGACGTGTAGTCATCAGAGTTTTGATGGATCGTCGTACTATGGACGTGTAGTTTTCAGAGTTTTGATGGATCGTCGTACTATGTAGATGTAGACGTGTAGTCATCAGAGTTTTGATGGATCGTCGTACTATGTAGATGTAGACGTGTAGTCATCAGAGTTTTGATGGATCTCGTACTATGGACGTGTAGTTTTCAGAGTTTTGATGGATCGTCGTACTATGTAGATGTAGAAGTGTAGTCATCAGAGTTTTGATGGATCGTCGTACTATGTAGATGTAGACGTGTAGTCATCAGAGTTTTCATAGATCGTCGTACTATGTAGATGTAGACGTGTAGTGATCAGAGTTTTGATGGATCGTCGAACTATGTAGATGTAGACGTGTAGTCATCAGAGTTTTGATAGATCGTCGTACTATGTAGATGTAGACGTGTAGTTATCAGAGTTTTGATGGATCGTCGTACTATGTAGATGTAGACGTGTAGTCATCAGAGTTTTGATGGATCGTCGTACTATGGACGTGTAGTTTTCATAGTTTTGATGGATTGTCGTACTATAGACGTGTAGTGATCAGAGTTTTGATGGATCGTCGTACTATGTAGATGTAGACGTGTAGTCATCAGAGTTTTGATGGATCGTCGTAATATGGACGTGTAGTTTTCAGAGTTTTGATGGATCGTCGTACTATGTAGATGTAGACGTGTAGTCATCAGAGTTTTGATGGATCGTCGTACTATGGACGTGTAGTTTTCAGAGTTTTGATGGATCGTCGTACTATGTAGATGTAGACGTGTAGTCATCAGAGTTTTGATGGATCGTGGTACTATGTAGATGTAGACGTGTAGTCATCAGAGTTTTGATGGATCGTCGTACTATGTAGATGTAGACGTGTAATCATCAGAGTTTTGATAGATCGTCGTACTATGTAGATGTAGACGTGTAGTTATCAGAGTTTTGATGGATCGTCGTACTATGTAGATGTAGACGTGTAGTCATCAGAGTTTTGATCGATCGTCGTACTATGTAGATGTAGACGTGTAGTCATCAGAGTTTTGATGGATCGTCGTACTATGGACGTGTAGTTTTCAGAGTTTTGATGGATCGTCGTACTATAGACGTGTAGTGATCAGAGTTTTGATGGATCGTCGTACTATGTAGATGTAGACGTGTAGTCATCAGAGTTTTGATGGATCGTCGTATTATGTAGATGTAGACGTGTAGTCATCAGAGTTTTGATGGATCGTCGTACTAAGGACGTGTAGTTTTCAGAGTTTTGATGGATCGTCGTACTATGTAGATATAGACGTGTAGTCATCAGAGTTTTGATGGATCGTCGTACTATGTAGATTTAGACGTGTAGTCATCAGAGTTTTGATGGATCGTCGTACTATGTAGATGTAGACGTGTAGTCATCAGAGTTTTGATAGATCGTCGTACTATGTAGATGTAGACGTGTAGTTTTCAGAGTTTTGATGGATCGTCGTACTATGTAGATGTAGACGTGTAGTCATCAGAGTTTTGATCGATCGTCGTACTATGTAGATGTAGACGTGTAGAGTCATCAGAGTTTTGATGGATCGTGGTACTATGGACGTGTAGTTTTCAGAGTTTTGATGGATCGTCGTACTATAGACGTGTAGTGATCAGAGTTTTTATGGATCGTCGTACTATGTAGATGTAGACGTGTAGTCATCAGAGTTTTGATGGATCGTCGTACTATGTAGATGTAGACGTGTAGTCATCAGAGTTTTGATGGATCGTCGTACTATGTAGATTTAGACGTGTAGTCATCAGAGTTTTGATGGATCTCGTACTATGGACGTGTAGTTTTCAGAGTTTTGATGGATCGTCGTACTATGTAGATGTAGACGTGTAGTCATCAGAGTTTTGATGGATCGTGGTACTATGTATATGTAGACGTGTAGTCATCAGAGTTTTGATGGATCGTCGTACTATGTAGATGTAGACGTGTAGTCATCAGAGTTTTCATTGATCGTCGTACTATGTAGATGTAGACGTGTAGTGATCAGAGTTTTGATGGATCGTCGAACTATGTAGATGTAGACGTGTAGTCATCAGAGTTTTGATAGATCGTCGTACTATGTAGATGTAGACGTGTAGTTATCAGAGTTTTGATGGATCGTCGTACTATGTAGATGTAGACGTGTAGTCATCAGAGTTTTGATGGATCGTGGTACTATGTAGATGTAGACGTGTAGTCATCAGAGTTTTGATGGATCGTCGTACTATGTAGATGTAGACGTGTAGTCATCAGAGTTTTGATAGATCGTCGTACTATGTAGATGTAGACGTGTAGTTTTCAGAGTTTTGATGGATCGTCGTACTATGTAGATGTAGACGTGTAGTCATCAGAGTTTTGATCGATCGTCGTACTATGTAGATGTAGACGTGTAGAGTCATCAGAGTTTTTGATGGATCGTGGTACTATGGACGTGTAGTTTTCAGAGTTTTGATGGATCGTCGTACTATAGACGTGTAGTGATCAGAGTTTTTATGGATCGTCGTACTATGTAGATGTAGACGTGTAGTCATCAGAGTTTTGATGGATCGTCGTACTATGTAGATGTAGACGTGTAGTCATCAGAGTTTTGATGGATCGTCGTACTAAGGACGTGTAGTTTTCAGAGTTTTGATGGATCGTCGTACTATGTAGATGTAGACGTGTAGTCATCAGAGTTTTGATGGATCGTCGTACTATGTAGATCTAGACGTGTAGTGTTCAGAGTTTTGATGGATCGTCGTACTATGTAGATGTAGACGTGTAGTCATCAGAGTTTTGATGGATCGTCGTAATATGGACGTGTAGTTTTCAGAGTTTTGATGGATCGTCGTACTATGTAGATGTAGACGTGTAGTCATCAGAGTTTTGATGGATCGTCGTACTATGGACGTGTAGTTTTCAGAGTTTTGATGGATCGTCGTACTATGTAGATGTAGACGTGTAGTCATCAGAGTTTTGATGGATCGTCGTACTATGTAGATGTAGACGTGTAGTCATCAGAGTTTTGATGGATCTCGTACTATGGACGTGTAGTTTTCAGAGTTTTGATGGATCGTCGTACTATGTAGATGTAGAAGTGTAGTCATCAGAGTTTTGATGGATCGTCGTACTATGTAGATGTAGACGTGTAGTCATCAGAGTTTTCATAGATCGTCGTACTATGTAGATGTAGACGTGTAGTGATCAGAGTTTTGATGGATCGTCGAACTATGTAGATGTAGACGTGTAGTCATCAGAGTTTTGATAGATCGTCGTACTATGTAGATGTAGACGTGTAGTTATCAGAGTTTTGATGGATCGTCGTACTATGTAGATGTAGACGTGTAGTCATCAGAGTTTTGATGGATCGTCGTACTATGGACGTGTAGTTTTCATAGTTTTGATGGATTGTCGTACTATAGACGTGTAGTGATCAGAGTTTTGATGGATCGTCGTACTATGTAGATGTAGACGTGTAGTCATCAGAGTTTTGATGGATCGTCGTAATATGGACGTGTAGTTTTCAGAGTTTTGATGGATCGTCGTACTATGTAGATGTAGACGTGTAGTCATCAGAGTTTTGATGGATCGTCGTACTATGGACGTGTAGTTTTCAGAGTTTTGATGGATCGTCGTACTATGTAGATGTAGACGTGTAGTCATCAGAGTTTTGATGGATCGTGGTACTATGTAGATGTAGACGTGTAGTCATCAGAGTTTTGATGGATCGTCGTACTATGTAGATGTAGACGTGTAATCATCAGAGTTTTGATAGATCGTCGTACTATGTAGATGTAGACGTGTAGTTATCAGAGTTTTGATGGATCGTCGTACTATGTAGATGTAGACGTGTAGTCATCAGAGTTTTGATCGATCGTCGTACTATGTAGATGTAGACGTGTAGTCATCAGAGTTTTGATGGATCGTCGTACTATGGACGTGTAGTTTTCAGAGTTTTGATGGATCGTCGTACTATAGACGTGTAGTGATCAGAGTTTTGATGGATCGTCGTACTATGTAGATGTAGACGTGTAGTCATCAGAGTTTTGATGGATCGTCGTACTATGTAGATGTAGACGTGTAGTCATCAGAGTTTTGATGGATCGTCGTACTAAGGACGTGTAGTTTTCAGAGTTTTGATGGATCGTCGTACTATGTAGATATAGACGTGTAGTCATCAGAGTTTTGATGGATCGTCGTACTATGTAGATTTAGACGTGTAGTCATCAGAGTTTTGATGGATCGTCGTACTATGTAGATGTAGACGTGTAGTCATCAGAGTTTTGATGGATCTCGTACTATGGACGTGTAGTTTTCAGAGTTTTGATGGATCGTGGTACTATGTATATGTAGACGTGTAGTCATCAGAGTTTTGATGGATCGTCGTACTATGTAGATGTAGACGTGTAGTCATCAGAGTTTTCATAGATCGTCGTACTATGTAGATGTAGACGTGTAGTGATCAGAGTTTTGATGGATCGTCGAACTATGTAGATGTAGACGTGTAGTCATCAGAGTTTTGATAGATCGTCGTACAATGTAGATGTAGACGTGTAGTTATCAGAGTTTTGATGGATCGTCGTACTATGTAGATGTAGACGTGTAGTCATCAGAGTTTTGATGGATCGTCGTACTATGGACGTGTAGTTTTCATAGTTTTGATGGATTGTCGTACTATAGACGTGTAGTGATCAGAGTTTTGATGGATCGTCGTACTATGTAGATGTAGACGTGTAGTCATCAGAGTTTTGATGGATCGTCGTAATATGGACGTGTAGTTTTCAGAGTTTTGATGGATCGTCGTACTATGTAGATGTAGACGTGTAGTCATCAGAGTTTTGATGGATCGTCGTACTATGGACGTGTAGTTTTCAGAGTTTTGATGGATCGTCGTACTATGTAGATGTAGACGTGTAGTCATCAGAGTTTTGATGGATCGTGGTACTATGTAGATGTAGACGTGTAGTCATCAGAGTTTTGATGGATCGTCGTACTATGTAGATGTAGACGTGTAATCATCAGAGTTTTGATAGATCGTCGTACTATGTAGATGTAGACGTGTAGTTATCAGAGTTTTGATGGATCGTCGTACTATGTAGATGTAGACGTGTAGTCATCAGAGTTTTGATCGATCGTCGTACTATGTAGATGTAGACGTGTAGTCATCAGAGTTTTGATGGATCGTCGTACTATGGACGTGTAGTTTTCAGAGTTTTGATGGATCGTCGTACTATAGACGTGTAGTGATCAGAGTTTTGATGGATCGTCGTACTATGTAGATGTAGACGTGTAGTCATCAGAGTTTTGATGGATCGTCGTACTATGTAGATGTAGACGTGTAGTCATCAGAGTTTTGATGGATCGTCGTACTAAGGACGTGTAGTTTTCAGAGTTTTGATGGATCGTCGTACTATGTAGATATAGACGTGTAGTCATCAGAGTTTTGATGGATCGTCGTACTATGTAGATTTAGACGTGTAGTCATCAGAGTTTTGATGGATCGTCGTTCTATGTAGATGTAGACGTGTAGTCATCAGAGTTTTGATGGATCGTCGTACTATGGACGTGTAGTTTTCAGAGTTTTGATGGATCGTCGTACTATGGACGTGTAGTTTTCAGAGTTTTGATGGATCGTCGTACTATGTAGATGTAGACGTGTAGTCATCAGAGTTTTGATGGATCGTCGTACTATGTAGATGTAGACGTGTAGTCATCAGAGTTTTGATGGATCTCGTACTATGGACGTGTAGTTTTCAGAGTTTTGATGGATCGTCGTACTATGTAGATGTAGACGTGTAGTCATCAGAGTTTTCATAGATCGTCGTACTATGTAGATGTAGACGTGTAGTGATCAGAGTTTTGATGGATCGTCGAACTATGTAGATGTAGACGTGTAGTCATCAGAGTTTTGATAGATCGTCGTACAATGTAGATGTAGACGTGTAGTTATCAGAGTTTTGATGGATCGTCGTACTATGTAGATGTAGACGTGTAGTCATCAGAGTTTTGATGGATCGTGGTACTATGTAGATGTAGACGTGTAGTCATCAGAGTTTTGATGGATCGTCGTACTATGTAGATGTAGACGTGTAGTCATCAGAGTTTTGATAGATCGTCGTACTATGTAGATGTAGACGTGTAGTTTTCAGAGTTTTGATGGATCGTCGTACTATGTAGATGTAGACGTGTAGTAATCAGAGTTTTGATCGATCGTCGTACTATGTAGATGTAGACGTGTAGAATCATCAGAGTTTTGATGGATCGTGGTACTATGGACGTGTAGTTTTCAGAGTTTTGATGGATCGTCGTACTATAGACGTGTAGTGATCAGAGTTTTTATGGATCGTCGTACTATGTAGATGTAGACGTGTAGTCATCAGAGTTTTGATGGATCGTCGTACTATGTAGATGTAGACGTGTAGTCATCAGAGTTTTGATGGATCGTCGTACTAAGGACGTGTAGTTTTCAGAGTTTTGATGGATCGTCGTACTATGTAGATGTAGACGTGTAGTCATCAGAGTTTTGATGGATCGTCGTACTATGTAGATCTAGACGTGTAGTGTTCAGAGTTTTGATGGATCGTCGTACTATGTAGATGTAGACGTGTAGTCATCAGAGTTTTGATGGATCGTCGTAATATGGACGTGTAGTTTTCAGAGTTTTGATGGATCGTCGTACTATGTAGATGTAGACGTGTAGTCATCAGAGTTTTGATGGATCGTCGTACTATGGACGTGTAGTTTTCAGAGTTTTGATGGATCGTCGTACTATGTAGATGTAGACGTGTAGTCATCAGAGTTTTGATGGATCGTCGTACTATGTAGATGTAGACGTGGAGTCATCAGAGTTTTGATGGATCTCGTACTATGGACGTGTAGTTTTCAGAGTTTTGATGGATCGTCGTACTATGTAGATGTAGACGTGTAGTCATCAGAGTTTTGATGGATCGTGGTACTATGTATATGTAGACGTGTAGTCATCAGAGTTTTGATGGATCGTCGTACTATGTAGATGTAGACGTGTAGTCATCAGAGTTTTCATAGATCGTCGTACTATGTAGATGTAGACGTGTAGTGATCAGAGTTTTGATGGATCGTCGAACTATGTAGATGTAGACGTGTAGTCATCAGAGTTTTGATAGATCGTCGTACTATGTAGATGTAGACGTGTAGTTATCAGAGTTTTGATGGATCGTCGTACTATGTAGATGTAGACGTGTAGTCATCAGAGTTTTGATGGATCGTCGTACTATGGACGTGTAGTTTTCATAGTTTTGATGGATTGTCGTACTATAGACGTGTAGTGATCAGAGTTTTGATGGATCGTCGTACTATGTAGATGTAGACGTGTAGTCATCAGAGTTTTGATGGATCGTCGTAATATGGACGTGTAGTTTTCAGAGTTTTGATGGATCGTCGTACTATGTAGATGTAGACGTGTAGTCATCAGAGTTTTGATGGATCGTCGTACTATGGACGTGTAGTTTTCAGAGTTTTGATGGATCGTCGTACTATGTAGATGTAGACGTGTAGTCATCAGAGTTTTGATGGATCGTCGTACTATGTAGATCTAGACGTGTAGTGTTCAGAGTTTTGATGGATCGTCGTACTATGTAGATGTAGACGTGTAGTCATCAGAGTTTTGATGGATCGTCGTAATATGGACGTGTAGTTTTCAGAGTTTTGATGGATCGTCGTACTATGTAGATGTAGACGTGTAGTCATCAGAGTTTTGATGGATCGTCGTACTATGTAGATTTAGACGTGTAGTCATCAGAGTTTTGATGGATCTCGTACTATGGACGTGTAGTTTTCAGAGTTTTGATGGATCGTCGTACTATGTAGATGTAAACGTGTAGTCATCAGAGTTTTGATGGATCGTGGTACTATGTATATGTAGACGTGTAGTCATCAGAGTTTTGATGGATCGTCGTACTATGTAGATGTAGACGTGTAGTCATCAGAGTTTTCATAGATCGTCGTACTATGTAGATGTAGACGTGTAGTGATCAGAGTTTTGATGGATCGTCGAACTATGTAGATGTAGACGTGTAGTCATCAGAGTTTTGATAGATCGTCGTACTATGTAGATGTAGACGTGTAGTTATCAGAGTTTTGATGGATCGTCGTACTATGTAGATGTAGACGTGTAGTCATCAGAGTTTTGATGGATCGTGGTACTATGTAGATGTAGACGTGTAGTCATCAGAGTTTTGATGGATCGTCGTACTATGTAGATGTAGACGTGTAGTCATCAGAGTTTTGATAGATCGTCGTACTATGTAGATGTAGACGTGTAGTTTTCAGAGTTTTGATGGATCGTCGTACTATGTAGATGTAGACGTGTAGTCATCAGAGTTTTGATCGATCGTCGTACTATGTAGATGTAGACGTGTAGAGTCATCAGAGTTTTTGATGGATCGTGGTACTATGGACGTGTAGTTTTCAGAGTTTTGATGGATCGTCGTACTATAGACGTGTAGTGATCAGAGTTTTTATGGATCGTCGTACTATGTAGATGTAGACGTGTAGTCATCAGAGTTTTGATGGATCGTCGTACTATGTAGATGTAGACGTGTAGTCATCAGAGTTTTGATGGATCGTCGTACTAAGGACGTGTAGTTTTCAGAGTTTTGATGGATCGTCGTACTATGTAGATGTAGACGTGTAGTCATCAGAGTTTTGATGGATCGTCGTACTATGTAGATCTAGACGTGTAGTGTTCAGAGTTTTGATGGATCGTCGTACTATGTAGATGTAGACGTGTAGTCATCAGAGTTTTGATGGATCGTCGTAATATGGACGTGTAGTTTTCAGAGTTTTGATGGATCGTCGTACTATGTAGATGTAGACGTGTAGTCATCAGAGTTTTGATGGATCGTCGTACTATGGACGTGTAGTTTTCAGAGTTTTGATGGATCGTCGTACTATGTAGATGTAGACGTGTAGTCATCAGAGTTTTGATGGATCGTCGTACTATGTAGATGTAGACGTGTAGTCATCAGAGTTTTGATGGATCTCGTACTATGGACGTGTAGTTTTCAGAGTTTTGATGGATCGTCGTACTATGTAGATGTAGAAGTGTAGTCATCAGAGTTTTGATGGATCGTCGTACTATGTAGATGTAGACGTGTAGTCATCAGAGTTTTCATAGATCGTCGTACTATGTAGATGTAGACGTGTAGTGATCAGAGTTTTGATGGATCGTCGAACTATGTAGATGTAGACGTGTAGTCATCAGAGTTTTGATAGATCGTCGTACTATGTAGATGTAGACGTGTAGTTATCAGAGTTTTGATGGATCGTCGTACTATGTAGATGTAGACGTGTAGTCATCAGAGTTTTGATGGATCGTCGTACTATGGACGTGTAGTTTTCATAGTTTTGATGGATTGTCGTACTATAGACGTGTAGTGATCAGAGTTTTGATGGATCGTCGTACTATGTAGATGTAGACGTGTAGTCATCAGAGTTTTGATGGATCGTCGTAATATGGACGTGTAGTTTTCAGAGTTTTGATGGATCGTCGTACTATGTAGATGTAGACGTGTAGTCATCAGAGTTTTGATGGATCGTCGTACTATGGACGTGTAGTTTTCAGAGTTTTGATGGATCGTCGTACTATGTAGATGTAGACGTGTAGTCATCAGAGTTTTGATGGATCGTGGTACTATGTAGATGTAGACGTGTAGTCATCAGAGTTTTGATGGATCGTCGTACTATGTAGATGTAGACGTGTAATCATCAGAGTTTTGATAGATCGTCGTACTATGTAGATGTAGACGTGTAGTTATCAGAGTTTTGATGGATCGTCGTACTATGTAGATGTAGACGTGTAGTCATCAGAGTTTTGATCGATCGTCGTACTATGTAGATGTAGACGTGTAGTCATCAGAGTTTTGATGGATCGTCGTACTATGGACGTGTAGTTTTCAGAGTTTTGATGGATCGTCGTACTATAGACGTGTAGTGATCAGAGTTTTGATGGATCGTCGTACTATGTAGATGTAGACGTGTAGTCATCAGAGTTTTGATGGATCGTCGTACTATGTAGATGTAGACGTGTAGTCATCAGAGTTTTGATGGATCGTCGTACTAAGGACGTGTAGTTTTCAGAGTTTTGATGGATCGTCGTACTATGTAGATATAGACGTGTAGTCATCAGAGTTTTGATGGATCGTCGTACTATGTAGATTTAGACGTGTAGTCATCAGAGTTTTGATGGATCGTCGTACTATGTAGATGTAGACGTGTAGTCATCAGAGTTTTGATGGATCGTCGTACTATGGACGTGTAGTTTTCAGAGTTTTGATGGATCGTCGTACTATGGACGTGTAGTTTTCAGAGTTTTGATGGATCGTCGTACTATGTAGATGTAGACGTGTAGTCATCAGAGTTTTGATGGATCGTCGTACTATGTAGATGTAGACGTGTAGTCATCAGAGTTTTGATGGATCTCGTACTATGGACGTGTAGTTTTCAGAGTTTTGATGGATCGTGGTACTATGTATATGTAGACGTGTAGTCATCAGAGTTTTGATGGATCGTCGTACTATGTAGATGTAGACGTGTAGTCATCAGAGTTTTCATAGATCGTCGTACTATGTAGATGTAGACGTGTAGTGATCAGAGTTTTGATGGATCGTCGAACTATGTAGATGTAGACGTGTAGTCATCAGAGTTTTGATAGATCGTCGTACAATGTAGATGTAGACGTGTAGTTATCAGAGTTTTGATGGATCGTCGTACTATGTAGATGTAGACGTGTAGTCATCAGAGTTTTGATGGATCGTCGTACTATGGACGTGTAGTTTTCATAGTTTTGATGGATTGTCGTACTATAGACGTGTAGTGATCAGAGTTTTGATGGATCGTCGTACTATGTAGATGTAGACGTGTAGTCATCAGAGTTTTGATGGATCGTCGTAATATGGACGTGTAGTTTTCAGAGTTTTGATGGATCGTCGTACTATGTAGATGTAGACGTGTAGTCATCAGAGTTTTGATGGATCGTCGTACTATGGACGTGTAGTTTTCAGAGTTTTGATGGATCGTCGTACTATGTAGATGTAGACGTGTAGTCATCAGAGTTTTGATGGATCGTGGTACTATGTAGATGTAGACGTGTAGTCATCAGAGTTTTGATGGATCGTCGTACTATGTAGATGTAGACGTGTAATCATCAGAGTTTTGATAGATCGTCGTACTATGTAGATGTAGACGTGTAGTTATCAGAGTTTTGATGGATCGTCGTACTATGTAGATGTAGACGTGTAGTCATCAGAGTTTTGATCGATCGTCGTACTATGTAGATGTAGACGTGTAGTCATCAGAGTTTTGATGGATCGTCGTACTATGGACGTGTAGTTTTCAGAGTTTTGATGGATCGTCGTACTATAGACGTGTAGTGATCAGAGTTTTGATGGATCGTCGTACTATGTAGATGTAGACGTGTAGTCATCAGAGTTTTGATGGATCGTCGTACTATGTAGATGTAGACGTGTAGTCATCAGAGTTTTGATGGATCGTCGTACTAAGGACGTGTAGTTTTCAGAGTTTTGATGGATCGTCGTACTATGTAGATATAGACGTGTAGTCATCAGAGTTTTGATGGATCGTCGTACTATGTAGATTTAGACGTGTAGTCATCAGAGTTTTGATGGATCGTCGTACTATGTAGATGTAGACGTGTAGTCATCAGAGTTTTGATGGATCGTCGTACTATGGACGTGTAGTTTTCAGAGTTTTGATGGATCGTCGTACTATGGACGTGTAGTTTTCAGAGTTTTGATGGATCGTCGTACTATGTAGATGTAGACGTGTAGTCATCAGAGTTTTGATGGATCGTCGTACTATGTAGATGTAGACGTGTAGTCATCAGAGTTTTGATGGATCTCGTACTATGGACGTGTAGTTTTCAGAGTTTTGATGGATCGTGGTACTATGTATATGTAGACGTGTAGTCATCAGAGTTTTGATGGATCGTCGTACTATGTAGATGTAGACGTGTAGTCATCAGAGTTTTCATAGATCGTCGTACTATGTAGATGTAGACGTGTAGTGATCAGAGTTTTGATGGATCGTCGAACTATGTAGATGTAGACGTGTAGTCATCAGAGTTTTGATAGATCGTCGTACAATGTAGATGTAGACGTGTAGTTATCAGAGTTTTGATGGATCGTCGTACTATGTAGATGTAGACGTGTAGTCATCAGAGTTTTGATGGATCGTGGTACTATGTAGATGTAGACGTGTAGTCATCAGAGTTTTGATGGATCGTCGTACTATGTAGATGTAGACGTGTAGTCATCAGAGTTTTGATATATCGTCGTACTATGTAGATGTAGACGTGTAGTTTTCAGAGTTTTGATGGATCGTCGTACTATGTAGATGTAGACGTGTAGTAATCAGAGTTTTGATCGATCGTCGTACTATGTAGATGTAGACGTGTAGAGTCATCAGAGTTTTGATGGATCGTGGTACTATGGACGTGTAGTTTTCAGAGTTTTGATGGATCGTCGTACTATAGACGTGTAGTGATCAGAGTTTTTATGGATCGTCGTACTATGTAGATGTAGACGTGTAGTCATCAGAGTTTTGATGGATCGTCGTACTAAGGACGTGTAGTTTTCAGAGTTTTGATGGATCGTCGTACTATGTAGATGTAGACGTGTAGTCATCAGAGTTTTGATGGATCGTCGTACTATGTAGATCTAGACGTGTAGTGTTCAGAGTTTTGATGGATCGTCGTACTATGTAGATGTAGACGTGTAGTCATCAGAGTTTTGATGGATCGTCGTAATATGGACGTGTAGTTTTCAGAGTTTTGATGGATCGTCGTACTATGTAGATGTAGACGTGTAGTCATCAGAGTTTTGATGGATCGTCGTACTATGGACGTGTAGTTTTCAGAGTTTTGATGGATCGTCGTACTATGTAGATGTAGACGTGTAGTCATCAGAGTTTTGATGGATCGTCGTACTATGTAGATGTAGACGTGTAGTCATCAGAGTTTTGATGGATCTCGTACTATGGACGTGTAGTTTTCAGAGTTTTGATGGATCGTCGTACTATGTAGATGTAGACGTGTAGTCATCAGAGTTTTGATGGATCGTGGTACTATGTATATGTAGACGTGTAGTCATCAGCGTTTTGATGGATCGTCGTACTATGTAGATGTAGACGTGTAGTCATCAGAGTTTTCATAGATCGTCGTACTATGTAGATGTAGACGTGTAGTGATCAGAGTTTTGATGGATCGTCGAACTATGTAGATGTAGACGTGTAGTCATCAGAGTTTTGATAGATCGTCGTACTATGTAGATGTAGACGTGTAGTTATCAGAGTTTTGATGGATCGTCGTACTATGTAGATGTAGACGTGTAGTCATCAGAGTTTTGATGGATCGTCGTACTATGGACGTGTAGTTTTCATAGTTTTGATGGATTGTCGTACTATAGACGTGTAGTGATCAGAGTTTTGATGGATCGTCGTACTATGTAGATGTAGACGTGTAGTCATCAGAGTTTTGATGGATCGTCGTACTATGGACGTGTAGTTTTCAGAGTTTTGATGGATCGTCGTACTATGTAGATGTAGACGTGTAGTCATCAGAGTTTTGATGGATCGTCGTACTATGTAGATGTAGACGTGTAGTCATCAGAGTTTTGATGGATCGTCGTACTATCGACGTGTAGTTTTCAGAGTTTTGATGGATCGTCGTACTATGTAGATGTAGACGTGTAGTCATCAGAGTTTTGATGGATCGTGGTACTATGTAGATGTAGACGTGTAGTGATCAGAGTTTTGATGGATCGTCGTACTATGTAGATGTAGACGTGTAATCATCAGAGTTTTGATAGATCGTCGTACTATGTAGATATAGACGTGTAGTTATCAGAGTTTTGATGGATCGTCGTACTATGTAGATGTAGACGTGTAGTCATCAGAGTTTTGATCGATCGTCGTACTATGTAGATGTAGACGTGTAGTCATCAGAGTTTTGATGGATCGTCGTACTATGGACGTGTAGTTTTCAGAGTTTTGATGGATCGTCGTACTATAGACGTGTAGTGATCAGAGTTTTGATGGATCGTCGTACTATGTAGATGTAGACGTGTAGTCATCAGAGTTTTGATGGATCGTCGTACTATGTAGATGTAGACGTGTAGTCATCAGAGTTTTGATGGATCGTCGTACTAAGGACGTGTAGTTTTCAGAGTTTTGATGGATCGTCGTACTATGTAGATGTAGACGTGTAGTCATCAGAGTTTTGATGGATCGTCGTACTATGTAGATTTAGACGTGTAGTCATCAGAGTTTTGATGGATCGTCGTACTATGTAGATGTAGACGTGTAGTCATCAGAGTTTTGATGGATCGTCGTACTATGGACGTGTAGTTTTCAGAGTGTTGATGGAACGTCGTACTATAGACGTGTAGTCATCAGAGTTTTGATGGATCGCCGTACTATGTAGATGTAGACGTGTAGTCATCAGAGGTTTGATGGATCGTCGTACTATGGACGTGTAGTTTTCAGAGTGTTGATGGAACGTCGTACTATAGACGTGTAGTCATCAGAGTTTTGATGGATCGCCGTACTATGTAGATGTAGACGTGTAGTGATCAGAGTTTTGATGGATCGTCGTACTATGTAGATGTAGACGTGTAGTCATCAGAGTTTTGATGGATCGTCGTACTATGTAGATGTAGACGTGTAGTCATCAGAGTTTTGATGGATCGTCGTACTAAGGACGTGTAGTTTTCAGAGTTTTGATGGATCGTCGTACTATGTAGATATAGACGTGTAGTCATCAGAGTTTTGATGGATCGTCGTACTATGTAGATTTAGACGTGTAGTCATCAGAGTTTTGATGGATCGTCGTACTATGTAGATGTAGACGTGTAGTCATCAGAGTTTTGATGGATCGTCGTACTATGGACGTGTAGTTTTCAGAGTTTTGATGGATCGTCGTACTATGGACGTGTAGTTTTCAGAGTTTTGATGGATCGTCGTACTATGTAGATGTAGACGTGTAGTCATCAGAGTTTTGATGGATCGTCGTACTATGTAGATGTAGACGTGTAGTCATCAGAGTTTTGATGGATCTCGTACTATGGACGTGTAGTTTTCAGAGTTTTGATGGATCGTGGTACTATGTATATGTAGACGTGTAGTCATCAGAGTTTTGATGGATCGTCGTACTATGTAGATGTAGACGTGTAGTCATCAGAGTTTTCATAGATCGTCGTACTATGTAGATGTAGACGTGTAGTGATCAGAGTTTTGATGGATCGTCGAACTATGTAGATGTAGACGTGTAGTCATCAGAGTTTTGATAGATCGTCGTACAATGTAGATGTAGACGTGTAGTTATCAGAGTTTTGATGGATCGTCGTACTATGTAGATGTAGACGTGTAGTCATCAGAGTTTTGATGGATCGTGGTACTATGTAGATGTAGACGTGTAGTCATCAGAGTTTTGATGGATCGTCGTACTATGTAGATGTAGACGTGTAGTCATCAGAGTTTTGATATATCGTCGTACTATGTAGATGTAGACGTGTAGTTTTCAGAGTTTTGATGGATCGTCGTACTATGTAGATGTAGACGTGTAGTAATCAGAGTTTTGATCGATCGTCGTACTATGTAGATGTAGACGTGTAGAGTCATCAGAGTTTTGATGGATCGTGGTACTATGGACGTGTAGTTTTCAGAGTTTTGATGGATCGTCGTACTATAGACGTGTAGTGATCAGAGTTTTTATGGATCGTCGTACTATGTAGATGTAGACGTGTAGTCATCAGAGTTTTGATGGATCGTCGTACTAAGGACGTGTAGTTTTCAGAGTTTTGATGGATCGTCGTACTATGTAGATGTAGACGTGTAGTCATCAGAGTTTTGATGGATCGTCGTACTATGTAGATCTAGACGTGTAGTGTTCAGAGTTTTGATGGATCGTCGTACTATGTAGATGTAGACGTGTAGTCATCAGAGTTTTGATGGATCGTCGTAATATGGACGTGTAGTTTTCAGAGTTTTGATGGATCGTCGTACTATGTAGATGTAGACGTGTAGTCATCAGAGTTTTGATGGATCGTCGTACTATGGACGTGTAGTTTTCAGAGTTTTGATGGATCGTCGTACTATGTAGATGTAGACGTGTAGTCATCAGAGTTTTGATGGATCGTCGTACTATGTAGATGTAGACGTGTAGTCATCAGAGTTTTGATGGATCTCGTACTATGGACGTGTAGTTTTCAGAGTTTTGATGGATCGTCGTACTATGTAGATGTAGACGTGTAGTCATCAGAGTTTTGATGGATCGTGGTACTATGTATATGTAGACGTGTAGTCATCAGCGTTTTGATGGATCGTCGTACTATGTAGATGTAGACGTGTAGTCATCAGAGTTTTCATAGATCGTCGTACTATGTAGATGTAGACGTGTAGTGATCAGAGTTTTGATGGATCGTCGAACTATGTAGATGTAGACGTGTAGTCATCAGAGTTTTGATAGATCGTCGTACTATGTAGATGTAGACGTGTAGTTATCAGAGTTTTGATGGATCGTCGTACTATGTAGATGTAGACGTGTAGTCATCAGAGTTTTGATGGATCGTCGTACTATGGACGTGTAGTTTTCATAGTTTTGATGGATTGTCGTACTATAGACGTGTAGTGATCAGAGTTTTGATGGATCGTCGTACTATGTAGATGTAGACGTGTAGTCATCAGAGTTTTGATGGATCGTCGTACTATGGACGTGTAGTTTTCAGAGTTTTGATGGATCGTCGTACTATGTAGATGTAGACGTGTAGTCATCAGAGTTTTGATGGATCGTCGTACTATGTAGATGTAGACGTGTAGTCATCAGAGTTTTGATGGATCGTCGTACTATCGACGTGTAGTTTTCAGAGTTTTGATGGATCGTCGTACTATGTAGATGTAGACGTGTAGTCATCAGAGTTTTGATGGATCGTGGTACTATGTAGATGTAGACGTGTAGTGATCAGAGTTTTGATGGATCGTCGTACTATGTAGATGTAGACGTGTAATCATCAGAGTTTTGATAGATCGTCGTACTATGTAGATATAGACGTGTAGTTATCAGAGTTTTGATGGATCGTCGTACTATGTAGATGTAGACGTGTAGTCATCAGAGTTTTGATCGATCGTCGTACTATGTAGATGTAGACGTGTAGTCATCAGAGTTTTGATGGATCGTCGTACTATGGACGTGTAGTTTTCAGAGTTTTGATGGATCGTCGTACTATAGACGTGTAGTGATCAGAGTTTTGATGGATCGTCGTACTATGTAGATGTAGACGTGTAGTCATCAGAGTTTTGATGGATCGTCGTACTATGTAGATGTAGACGTGTAGTCATCAGAGTTTTGATGGATCGTCGTACTAAGGACGTGTAGTTTTCAGAGTTTTGATGGATCGTCGTACTATGTAGATGTAGACGTGTAGTCATCAGAGTTTTGATGGATCGTCGTACTATGTAGATTTAGACGTGTAGTCATCAGAGTTTTGATGGATCGTCGTACTATGTAGATGTAGACGTGTAGTCATCAGAGTTTTGATGGATCGTCGTACTATGGACGTGTAGTTTTCAGAGTGTTGATGGAACGTCGTACTATAGACGTGTAGTCATCAGAGTTTTGATGGATCGCCGTACTATGTAGATGTAGACGTGTAGTCATCAGAGGTTTGATGGATCGTCGTACTATGGACGTGTAGTTTTCAGAGTTTTGATGGATCGTCGTACTATGTAGATGTAGACGTGTAGTCATCAGAGTTTTGATGGATCGTCGTACTATGGACCTGTAGTCATCAGAGTTTTG
This sequence comes from Bathymodiolus septemdierum, assembly GCA_963383655.1. NCBI lineage: Eukaryota > Metazoa > Mollusca > Bivalvia > Mytilida > Modiolidae > Bathymodiolus > Bathymodiolus septemdierum. The sequence goes on from OY726525.1 coordinate 83,035,091, forward strand.
ATGGATCGTCGTACTATGTAGATGTAGACGTGTAGTCATCAGAGTTTTGATGGATCGTCGTACTATGTAGATGTAGACGTGTAGTCATCAGAGTTTTGATGGATCGTTGTACTATGTAGATGTAGACGTGTAGTCATCAGAGTTTTGATAGATCGTCGTACTATGTAGATGTAGACGTGTAGTTATCAGAGTTTTGATGGATCGTCGTACTATGTAGATGTAGACGTGTAGTCATCAGAGTTTTGATGGATCGTCGTACTATGTAGATGTAGACGTGTAGTCATCAGAGTTTTGATGGATCGTCGTACTATGGACGTGTAGTTTTCAGAGTTTTGATGGATCGTCGTACTATAGACGTGTAGTCATCAGAGATTTGATGGATCGTCGTACTATGTAGATGTAGACGTGTAGTCACCAGAGTTTTGATGGATCGTCGTTCTATGGACGTGTACTTTTCAGAGTTTTGATGGATCGTCGTACTATGTAGATGTAGACGTGTAGTCATCAGAGTTTTGATGGATCGTCGTACTATGGACGTGTAGTTTTCATAGTTTTGATGGATTGTCGTACTATAGACGTGTAGTGATCAGAGTTTTGATGGATCGTCGTACTATGTAGATGTAGACGTGTAGTCATCAGAGTTTTGATGGATCGTCGTAATATGGACGTGTAGTTTTCAGAGTTTTGATGGATCGTCGTACTATGTAGATGTAGACGTGTAGTCATCAGAGTTTTGATGGATCGTGGTACTATGTAGATGTAGACGTGTAGTCATCAGAGTTTTGATGGATCGTCGTACTATGTAGATGTAGACGTGTAATCATCAGAGTTTTGATAGATCGTCGTACTATGTAGATGTAGACGTGTAGTTATCAGAGTTTTGATGGATCGTCGTACTATGTAGATGTAGACGTGTAGTCATCAGAGTTTTGATCGATCGTCGTACTATGTAGATGTAGACGTGTAGTCATCAGAGTTTTGATGGATCGTCGTACTATGGACGTGTAGTTTTCAGAGTTTTGATGGATCGTCGTACTATAGACGTGTAGTGATCAGAGTTTTGATGGATCGTCGTACTATGTAGATGTAGACGTGTAGTCATCAGAGTTTTGATGGATCGTCGTACTATGTAGATGTAGACGTGTAGTCATCAGAGTTTTGATGGATCGTCGTACTAAGGACGTGTAGTTTTCAGAGTTTTGATGGATCGTCGTACTATGTAGATATAGACGTGTAGTCATCAGAGTTTTGATGGATCGTCGTACTATGTAGATTTAGACGTGTAGTCATCAGAGTTTTGATGGATCGTCGTACTATGTAGATGTAGACGTGTAGTCATCAGAGTTTTGATGGATCGTCGTACTATGGACGTGTAGTTTTCAGAGTTTTGATGGATCGTCGTACTATGGACGTGTAGTTTTCAGAGTTTTGATGGATCGTCGTACTATGTAGATGTAGACGTGTAGTCATCAGAGTTTTGATGGATCGTCGTACTATGTAGATGTAGACGTGTAGTCATCAGAGTTTTGATGGATCTCGTACTATGGACGTGTAGTTTTCAGAGTTTTGATGGATCGTGGTACTATGTATATGTAGACGTGTAGTCATCAGAGTTTTGATGGATCGTCGTACTATGTAGATGTAGACGTGTAGTCATCAGAGTTTTCATAGATCGTCGTACTATGTAGATGTAGACGTGTAGTGATCAGAGTTTTGATGGATCGTCGAACTATGTAGATGTAGACGTGTAGTCATCAGAGTTTTGATAGATCGTCGTACAATGTAGATGTAGACGTGTAGTTATCAGAGTTTTGATGGATCGTCGTACTATGTAGATGTAGACGTGTAGTCATCAGAGTTTTGATGGATCGTCGTACTATGGACGTGTAGTTTTCATAGTTTTGATGGATTGTCGTACTATAGACGTGTAGTGATCAGAGTTTTGATGGATCGTCGTACTATGTAGATGTAGACGTGTAGTCATCAGAGTTTTGATGGATCGTCGTAATATGGACGTGTAGTTTTCAGAGTTTTGATGGATCGTCGTACTATGTAGATGTAGACGTGTAGTCATCAGAGTTTTGATGGATCGTCGTACTATGGACGTGTAGTTTTCAGAGTTTTGATGGATCGTCGTACTATGTAGATGTAGACGTGTAGTCATCAGAGTTTTGATGGATCGTGGTACTATGTAGATGTAGACGTGTAGTCATCAGAGTTTTGATGGATCGTCGTACTATGTAGATGTAGACGTGTAATCATCAGAGTTTTGATAGATCGTCGTACTATGTAGATGTAGACGTGTAGTTATCAGAGTTTTGATGGATCGTCGTACTATGTAGATGTAGACGTGTAGTCATCAGAGTTTTGATCGATCGTCGTACTATGTAGATGTAGACGTGTAGTCATCAGAGTTTTGATGGATCGTCGTACTATGGACGTGTAGTTTTCAGAGTTTTGATGGATCGTCGTACTATAGACGTGTAGTGATCAGAGTTTTGATGGATCGTCGTACTATGTAGATGTAGACGTGTAGTCATCAGAGTTTTGATGGATCGTCGTACTATGTAGATGTAGACGTGTAGTCATCAGAGTTTTGATGGATCGTCGTACTAAGGACGTGTAGTTTTCAGAGTTTTGATGGATCGTCGTACTATGTAGATATAGACGTGTAGTCATCAGAGTTTTGATGGATCGTCGTACTATGTAGATTTAGACGTGTAGTCATCAGAGTTTTGATGGATCGTCGTACTATGTAGATGTAGACGTGTAGTCATCAGAGTTTTGATGGATCGTCGTACTATGGACGTGTAGTTTTCAGAGTTTTGATGGATCGTCGTACTATGGACGTGTAGTTTTCAGAGTTTTGATGGATCGTCGTACTATGTAGATGTAGACGTGTAGTCATCAGAGTTTTGATGGATCGTCGTACTATGTAGATGTAGACGTGTAGTCATCAGAGTTTTGATGGATCTCGTACTATGGACGTGTAGTTTTCAGAGTTTTGATGGATCGTGGTACTATGTATATGTAGACGTGTAGTCATCAGAGTTTTGATGGATCGTCGTACTATGTAGATGTAGACGTGTAGTCATCAGAGTTTTCATAGATCGTCGTACTATGTAGATGTAGACGTGTAGTGATCAGAGTTTTGATGGATCGTCGAACTATGTAGATGTAGACGTGTAGTCATCAGAGTTTTGATAGATCGTCGTACAATGTAGATGTAGACGTGTAGTTATCAGAGTTTTGATGGATCGTCGTACTATGTAGATGTAGACGTGTAGTCATCAGAGTTTTGATGGATCGTGGTACTATGTAGATGTAGACGTGTAGTCATCAGAGTTTTGATGGATCGTCGTACTATGTAGATGTAGACGTGTAGTCATCAGAGTTTTGATAGATCGTCGTACTATGTAGATGTAGACGTGTAGTTTTCAGAGTTTTGATGGATCGTCGTACTATGTAGATGTAGACGTGTAGTAATCAGAGTTTTGATCGATCGTCGTACTATGTAGATGTAGACGTGTAGAGTCATCAGAGTTTTGATGGATCGTGGTACTATGGACGTGTAGTTTTCAGAGTTTTGATGGATCGTCGTACTATAGACGTGTAGTGATCAGAGTTTTTATGGATCGTCGTACTATGTAGATGTAGACGTGTAGTCATCAGAGTTTTGATGGATCGTCGTACTAAGGACGTGTAGTTTTCAGAGTTTTGATGGATCGTCGTACTATGTAGATGTAGACGTGTAGTCATCAGAGTTTTGATGGATCGTCGTACTATGTAGATCTAGACGTGTAGTGTTCAGAGTTTTGATGGATCGTCGTACTATGTAGATGTAGACGTGTAGTCATCAGAGTTTTGATGGATCGTCGTAATATGGACGTGTAGTTTTCAGAGTTTTGATGGATCGTCGTACTATGTAGATGTAGACGTGTAGTCATCAGAGTTTTGATGGATCGTCGTACTATGGACGTGTAGTTTTCAGAGTTTTGATGGATCGTCGTACTATGTAGATGTAGACGTGTAGTCATCAGAGTTTTGATGGATCGTCGTACTATGTAGATGTAGACGTGTAGTCATCAGAGTTTTGATGGATCTCGTACTATGGACGTGTAGTTTTCAGAGTTTTGATCGATCGTCGTACTATGTAGATGTAGACGTGTAGTCATCAGAGTTTTGATGGATCGTCGTACTATGGACGTGTAGTTTTCAGAGTTTTGATGGATCGTCGTACTATAGACGTGTAGTGATCAGAGTTTTGATGGATCGTCGTACTATGTAGATGTAGACGTGTAGTCATCAGAGTTTTGATGGATCGTCGTACTATGTAGATGTAGACGTGTAGTCATCAGAGTTTTGATGGATCGTCGTACTAAGGACGTGTAGTTTTCAGAGTTTTGATGGATCGTCGTACTATGTAGATATAGACGTGTAGTCATCAGAGTTTTGATGGATCGTCGTACTATGTAGATTTAGACGTGTAGTCATCAGAGTTTTGATGGATCGTCGTACTATGTAGATGTAGACGTGTAGTCATCAGAGTTTTGATGGATCGTCGTACTATGGACGTGTAGTTTTCAGAGTTTTGATGGATCGTCGTACTATGGACGTGTAGTTTTCAGAGTTTTGATGGATCGTCGTACTATGTAGATGTAGACGTGTAGTCATCAGAGTTTTGATGGATCGTCGTACTATGTAGATGTAGACGTGTAGTCGTCAGAGTTTTGATGGATCGTCGTACTATGTAGATGTAGACGTGTAGTCATCAGAGTTTTGATGGATCGTCGTACTATGTAGATGCAGACGTGTAGTCATCAGAGTTTTGATGGATCGTCGTACTATGGACGTGTAGTTTGCAGAGTTTTGATGGATCGTCGTACTATGTAGATGTGGACGTGTAGTCATCAGAGTTTTGATGGATCGTGGTACTATGTAGATGTAGACGTGTAGTCATCAGAGTTTTGATGGATCGTCGTACTATGTAGATGTAGACGTGTAGTCATCAGAGTTTTGATAGATCGTCGTACTATGTAGATGTAGACGTGTAGTTATCAGAGTTTTGATGGATCGTCGTACTATGTAGATGTAGACGTGTAGTCATCAGAGTTTTGATGGATCGTCGTACTATGTAGATGTAGACGTGTAGTCATCAGAGTTTTGATGGATCGTCGTACTATGGACGTGTAGTTTTCAGAGTTTTGATGGATCGTCGTACTATAGACGTGTAGTGATCAGAGTTTTGATGGATCGCCGTACTATGTAGATGTAGACGTGTAGTCATCAGAGTTTTGATGGATCGTCGTACAATGGACGTGTAGTTTTCAGAGTTTTGATGGATCGTCGTACTATGTAGATGTAGACGTGTAGTCATCAGAGTTTTGATGGATCGTCGTACTATGAACCTGTAGTCATCAGAGTTTTGATGGATCGTCGTACTATGTAGATGTAGACGTGTAGTCATCAGAGTTTTGATGGATCGTCGTACTATGTAGATGTAGACGTGTAGTCATCAGAGTTTTGATGGATCGTCGTACTATGGACGTGTAGTTTTCAGAGTTTTGATGGATCGTCGTACTATAGACGTGTAGTCATCAGAGTTTTGATGGATCATCGTACTATGTAGATGAAGACGTGTAGTCATCAGAGTTTTGATGGATCGTCGTACTATGGACGTGTAGTTTTCAGAGTTTTGATGGATCGTCGTACTATGTAGATGTAGACGTGTAGTCATCAGAGTTTTGATGGATCGTCGTACTATGGACCTGTGGTCATCAGAGTTTTGATGGATCGTCGTACTATGTAGATGTAGACGTGTAGTCATCAGAGTTTTGATGGATCGTCGTACTATGTAGATGTAGACGTGTAGTTATCAGAGTTTTGATGGATCGTCGTACTATGTAGATGTAGACGTGTAGTTATCAGAGTTTTGATGGATCGCCGTATTATGTAGATGTAGACGTGTAGTCATCAGAGTTTTGATGGATCGTCGTACTATGTAGATGTAGACGTGTAGTTATCAGAGTTTTGATGGATCGTCGTACTATGTAGATGTAGACGTGTAGTCATCAGAGTTTTGAAGGATCGTCGTACTATGTAGATGTAGACGTGTAGTCATCAGAGTTTTGATGGATCGCCGTATTATGTAGATGTAGACGTGTAGTTATCAGAGTTTTGATGGATCGTCGTACTATGTAGATGTAGACGTGTAGTCATCAGAGTTTTGATCGATCGTCGTACTATGTAGATGTAGACGTGTAGTTATCAGAGTTTTGATGGATCGTCGTACTATGTAGATGTAGACGTGTAGTCATCAGAGTTTTGATGGATCGTCGTACTATGTAGATGTAGACGTGTAGTTATCAGAGTTTTGATGGATCGTCGTACTATGTAGATGTAGATGTATGATGAACCTTTGAGATAAAATATGAATTACATCAACTAGGGTACCATCGTGGTCGTGATCGCATTTTAATTGGATATATAACTACCTATGTCATCAGTGCGTTGTGAGTTCTAATCCCACCCAGGCGAGGTGTACTCGATACAACATTATGTGATAAAGTTTGCCAGTGACTTGCGGTAGGTCGGTGTTTTTCTCCGGGTACTCTGATTTCCTCCACCAATAAAACTGACCACCACGAAATAACTGAAATATTGTTGAAAGTGGCGTTAAACACCATAAACCAACAAACTTAGCCATCTGTGGTTAATAGTTCGTCCTGAATAATAGGTGAACACTAGATAAGATAAGATAGAACACTTTACTTTGATTCGGCACATAATAAAACAGTACAACATAAGCTCTACATAGCTTTTTACCGAATATACATTAACAACACAAGTCACATGCAAAGTTACAAACTAAAATAGCTAAGAGATACAGGCAAAAAAGGAGGACTGTGTATAGATGTGAACAAGAACCCACGTGGCAAGTGCCTCTTTGGATTCTTGTTCAAGATCCACACACAGATGCGCCAACATAAAGCACGGCAGTTAAAAAAGAAGCAGCAGTTAAAAATTTATACTGACTACTTAAAACGGGCACCAACATAAGATAAGATAAGACAAATCCATTTTGATTCAGCATAAAATCAAACACACAACACAAGCTCTGAAGAGCCCTTGACCGAATATAAAATCATATATATAACTTAAAACAACACAAGATAACAACATGCATTTCTAATTTAAAACATACATAGATCAGCTATAGCATGCAGTAAAAATTTGGCAACAAATTAGAATGAATTAGAATACCTTAAAACTGTAGCATATGTTTAGGATTATAAAAATTTCGAAAAGAATAAAATAATATCAACTTGTATTGATTACCCAATTACTGGAATGATGTGCAAATAATGCAATTTGAAATTAAATTAAGATTCACGCAGAAATCAAACAAAAAAATAACAGTCCAATAATGAATAGCAACAAAAAGCAAGAGTAAATTAAAAGCAGCTAAAACAAATGTGCTATCTGCAAGCAGAACAGTGACATTTCGAACACTAGAGGCGTTTTTCTGTACTCCGCTTTTTATCCACAAATAGAACAGACAGCTATGGAAAAGTGTCGAAATTTCCGTAAGCACAAATAACGTCCAGGGACCGACCACTTAACTATTATGAGGTATGTTTTTCCCCGAGCATGACATTTTTTGGGCATGCAATAGCAGTAATTTTATTCTCAAATTTTATCCAAATTTCTCGTTGAATAAATACCAGGGTTAGAAATTAACTTTTGTAGTTACCAGCCCAAAAGACTAGTAAAAGATATCAATCACTAGTCCTTAGAAATCCAAACTAGTCCTGTAGATGCAGCGAGCACCATCAGGGTGTGAGTTGACTAGGGGGTGTGGGGGCATAACCCCCTATACAAATTTTCAAAATCCTTCAATCTGAGGTTTTTTTTGGAGTGAAAATGTCTTTCCCAAAAAGACAGTTTTTAAGTTGTTTTTTTTTTCCTTCAAATATGAAAATAATGAAATTTGATAAGATTGCCAATGATATAGCTACCAAAGAACACAGGACAACGATTTCACAGTTTAGCCCTTCAATGATTATCAATACCCATAATACCATGAAGCAAAATACTGCAAATGTCATACAGCGCGCCCCCTTAAAATTGGAAAAAATATGATTTTTTGGGCGTAAAATCGTGATTTTTCACACGAAATACCCCAACAATTTTCGCGCCCCCCCCCCCCCCCTAACTTGAAATCCTGGACCCGCCCCTGCAAAGCACTTAAATTGTAGTTTCTATATTTTAAGTCAAAAATTTGTTATTTAAACAGTTTGGATCAATAAACACATTTATCAATAATACATTAATTTTACAGTTTTAATTGTTACCTATATGATCATCACTTTCAGTACTTTATTACAATTTTGTTTTGTTTAAAACAATATATTTTAGCAAATATTATTATTGTTCTGCTTTTCCCAATCGCGGCGATTTGCAGATCGACATGAAGAAAAGAAACCATAATCTACGTTTACATAGTTTTAAGTGTTACTTATATATGAAAATCTAGATTTAATAATCATTTTCAATACTTTATTACAAAAAAAACCGATATATTTTAGCAAATATTGTCATTGTTCTTCTTTTCCCAATAGCGGCGATTTGCAGATCGACATGAAGAGAAGAAGCCATAAATATTTTCTATAGCTGAAATTGTATTTGTCAATGTCAAATTTGCACTTTAAATTTGGAAAACAATTTAACTATTTCAAACGTTTATGTGATCCGTACTCAAAGCGCTTTAAACAACGTAGTTTTATAAGTAATTTTCAAGCACATGTTTGACGCAGTTGTAAATGGTGTAACCTAAAGTTTAGAAACGAACATGGGACAATAACGGCTTTCCAACTCGTCGCGATACATACCGGTCTCTCTCTTTTTTACTAGCCCAAGCGACAAGTACCTAGGAATTATGTGTTGTCCGTGGGGAAAATTACTAGTCTCGGACTAACGGACAATCGTTAATTTAGAACCCTGAATACTGCAAGGTCTTATTATTTTATCTTTTTTTTTGCACCTTTCAGGCTAATTAATTTTTTGCTTTAATATTTGGCAACACAAATTAGAAAAAAAGAACGTAGCCTAGCAACCGTACTAATTAGAGGTTAGAGAATACCGAAGGGGGCAATACAAATGAAAAATCCAGAGAATCTGGCAACATAGGGTACAAAAAAAGAAGAAAAACACAACACAATATGTGTTGAACACTAAACACAAATAACGTAAATAAGACATCAAATGATTGTTCCCTGTAGTTAAGCCACAACTTACTTTCCTGAAGTAAAAATACAAAAACTGTAACTGGTGGCTTATGTACACAATTTTGAACTTAATCGTTAATTAATAGACTTATCACAATACAAGAGTAACATTCTATAGCATATTTTGCTGTTTTACAAAACGATTTAAAAAAGTAAATTCACGAAAAATGTCATTTATCTCTATTCCTCTTGATATTCACAGCCTTCAGATGTGCTTGGTTGTTTTTCAACAATTCTCACTTATAATGTAGCACCTTTCACTACTTCCACATATCCACAGTTATCATGCGATGTCACGTCAAATCCTTTCGCCGGGGAATATCGATTCGGGGTGGCGCCAGCACTGCTGCCATCTATATTAGATAATTGCAGTGTTTTTTCGTTTTCTCTGTTTTCGTAGTTATTTTTGTGCTGCCTTTTTCTAACACGGACAACTATAATTACCACGATTAGAAACAATCCACCGATGGAAACGCCGATTATAATTGGTGTCGTATCTGACTGCGTATCGGGTTTTTCCGTGACAGCGGGATCCTTCTTCGTTGTGAAAAGAAGTGTCAGGTTGAAGAATGTGGTGTCTGTTCCATCGGTACACGATATTTTAATTACATATTCAGAAGTTGTGTTGACATCAATACTTGAATTTTCAGACAAAATCAGAGACGCATCTGAAAATGAATGTATAAGTTACAAAATGAAAAACAAACAAAAGATACCACAAATGACGGAATTCTAAAATACCATAAAAAACTAATTGAAGCAGAGGAAATATCGATCCCATTAACACACATACACTTTCTCACTCACTTCCTTTGGGTTAGAACACCAGCTTGCCGTATTTATATCGCTCTTATTGACATAAAAACGTAGATATCAAATTTAGTTGAAGTGCTCGCACTTGCCAGGAGAGTGACCGATCAAGTGTATGTGTATATATAAATATACCTGTCCGCGAAAATAGATATCCACGAATGTAAATGATTTCACAATATCTTAGCCTATGTTAAATGTTGTTGTCCAAGATATTGAACTCGATAGAGCAGGGGTCATTTATTGGTACAAATATCGTAGCACAATGCTGCGTCATGCGAAATTCAATTTTCTGCAGAATTTTTAATCTTTTCTCCTTTGGAGCCCATTTCAAACGTTGAACTACATGGATCATAAATTATATATAAGGGCCTCAGTTTTAAGAAACATAAACCTATAGAAGTGTTTACTGATCCGGCTATTGTACTGTCCATGTTTATGTTGTCATTCACTGATCCGGCTATTGTACTGTCCATGTTTATGTTGTCATTCATTGATCAGGCTATTGTACTGTCTATGTTTATGTTGTCATTCACTGATCAGGCTATTGTACTGTCCATGTTTATGTTGTCATTCACTGATCCGGCTATTGTACTGTCCATGTTTATGTTGTCATTCACTGATCAGGCTATTGTACTGTCCATGTTTATGTTGTCATTCACTGATCAGGCTATTGTACTGTCCATGTTTATGTTGTCATTTACTGATCAGGCTATTGTACTGTCCATGTTTATGTTGTCATTCACTGATCAGGCTATTGTACTGTCCATGTTTATGTTGTCATTCACTGATCAGGCTATTGTACTGTCCATGTTTATGTTGTCATTCACTGATCAGGCTATTGTACTGTCCATGTTTATGTTGTCATTTACTGATCAGGCTATTGTACTGTCCATGTTTATGTTGTCATTCACTGATCAGGCTATTGTACTGTCCATGTTTATGTTGTCATTCACTGATCAGGCTATTGTACTGTCCATGTTTATGTTGTCATTCACTGATCAGGCTATTGTACTGTCCATGTTTATGTTGTCATTCACTGATCAGGCTATTGTACTGTCCATGTTTATGTTGTCATTCACTGATCAGGCTATTGTACTGTCCATGTTTATGTTGTCATTCACTGATCCGGCTATTGTACTGTCCATGTTTATGTTGTCATTCACTGATCAGGCTATTGTACTGTCCATGTTTATGTTGTCATTCACTGATCAGGCTATTGTACTGTCCATGTTTATGTTGTCATTCACTGATCAGGCTATTGTACTGTCCATGTTTATGTTGTCATTCACTGATCCGGCTATTGTACTGTCCATGTTTATGTTGTCATTCACTGATCAGGCTATTGTACTGTCCATGTTTATGTTGTCATTCACTGATCAGGCTATTGTACTGTCCATGTTTATGTTGTCATTCACTGATCAGGCTATTGTACTGTCCATGTTTATGTTGTCATTCACTGATCCGGCTATTGTACTGTCCATGTGTATGTTGTCATTCACTGATCCGGCTATTGTACTGTCCATGTTTATGTTGTCATTCATTGATCAGGCTATTGTACTGTCCATGTTTATGTTGTCATTCACTGATCCGGCTATTGTACTGTCCATGTTTATGTTGTCATTCACTGATCCGGCTATTGTACTGTCCATGTTTATGTTGTCATTCATTGATCCGGCTATTGTACTGTCCATGTTTATGTTGTCATTCACTGATCAGGCTATTGTACTGTCCATGTTTATGTTGTCATTCACTGATCCGGCTATTGTACTGTCCATGTTTATGTTGTCATTCATATTTGGAATAGGATGTTCGTGGTTTGAAGTGGAAGCGGATCTGTGTAGTTTTTTGTTCGTTTTATTTTGCCGTTACCGCTGGTGTTCGCATTGTTGATATTGGTGGCATTGCCATTAATAGAACAGGAACTGCCAACCCTTCCAGAGCACCCGAGTTCACCCCCTGTTGTGTCGGGGTTCGTGTTGTTCTTTACTTTTCTGTGTAGTATGTTGTAAATCATTATTTGTTCTTTTGTTCTTTTTCTTTTGACCATTATATTGTTTGTCCTCTGATTTACGGCTTTTGTTTCACATTTGGTATCTTGACCAATATAAATAATCAATACAATTATGAATTCCCTAATCCTATTTATAATTACTCTTCGAAGGCTACATGACACATTACCGTTGCCGTTTCAATTACAGCATAGTCAATATGACACACTTACCGTTACCGTGTAGAGATATGATGAACATGTCAGTATGTGGTGATGTCTTGTTGATCATACATGTCACGTTGTCTGATGGATCGTCTACAGTGAACGTGGTAAGATTAGGGTTGATATTAATGGGGTTGATTCTCAACATGTCTGGGAGGCCATGTATCATAGGAGGCAAAAACGACAATGATGACTTTGTGAGTAGGTGACCTCTTGACATCATCTTAAATTTGTTGATGGCGGTCAGTATTAGGTAGAAACAGAAGAAGAAGTGGGTATTTTGAGTACAAATAAATTTAAATTTGATAACGAGGAAGATGTTGAGTTTGTTTCTTTGTTTGTTTGGTGGTATTTAACGCCACTTTCAACAATATTTCAGTTATATCGTGGCGGTCAGTTTTTTTTTGTGGAGGGAACAAAAGTACCAGTAGAAAACCACCGACCTGCAGCAAGTCACTAACAAACTTTATCACATATTGTTGTATCGAGTACACCTCGCCTGAGTGGGATCCGAAATCACAAGGCAATGATTGCATATATACGATCACGACCACGACTGTCCCTAGTAGAAGTGGGTATTTTAAGAACAAATAATGTTTCTATTTGATAATGAGGACGATGTTGAGAGGTAGAAAGTGTGTACATTGTTTTGTAAGTTCTTTGTTGTTGTTTTTTTATGCCCGACTTCTGCAGAATAACCCTCAGAACAATGTCTTTTCTGTATTGATCCATAAGAATAAACAAACGGCTAAATGAAAAAAAAAATAATAAGAAAATCAGGTTGACAGCATTTAAATTTGTAAATATCTTGGTTTAATAAAGGAAATATTGTAAAATTAAATATTCGGTGTCATTGAATGAGTATTATAGGCATACTCAATATACTGTATTTAAATAAACGTCAGTTTTCAGATATAATGGAGAAAAGATTGAAGATATCAAAGGGAAAATCAGAAGCCGTCATACAATAGCCAAAATGACAAGGGACAAAATGCAAACAAACAATGGTCAACAAAATACTACACAGAAAACCGAAGACCGAGCAACACAAACCCCACTAAAAATATGAGGTGGACTCAGGTTCTGCGGAAAAGTAAGCAGTTCATGTTCTACTAGTGGCACATGTTTCTTTTTAAACGGCACTAACTTTATCTTAAATAGAAATAGTGCTGGATGTAAATAACAAATAAAACATGAACCGGCCCCCTACAAAACAAATGGGATTAAAGACCAATCAAACATTTTAGACGCTAAAATGGTAGCGGATATCACAAAACGGAATAGAAAGACGTAAAGACATGTAATTGGACAAAGTGAACAACACAAACCCCACTGAATCCGTAGATGAAGACAGTTTCTCCAGAAGGTAAAGTACTTCCTGCTCTACTAGTGGGACATGTCGTGTTACTCTTGTTAAAAATGCAATGACAAGTAAGTGAATTAGGCTAAGACGAGTACTTTTATTGAGTACTTTTATTACTAGGTAAAATAATGGTGTTTCATTTAATCCCTTCAGAAATGGTAAATTAATTTCGTCTTAAAACCACCGACCGTGTATAAAAGAGATTGCTCCCCTTGATTTTCACAATATATAATATATTGACACTGTTCACATCAAGGAAAGGTTAAAACAAATATTTTATGATTTTCCTCAATATTAAAAAAACATAGATATCTAATGTCGTGGATCCTACGCTTTTCTGGAAAATCCACCATATACAGGAAGTCGTATACTTTAATTTGATAAAAATTGTAATCACCACATGTGATAATTAAATATTAAAAAACTGAAGTGAACATATTACAAATTATTATAGCATAATAGTTTAGTTTAAACATATTGTATTTGCTCAAATGTGCAAAAAAGGATAAGACACAAGTTAAACAAACTTATGAAGTCTTCTCCTATATACAATAAGTCATAACATTATTTGATAGAGCATGCATGCATATGAATATTTCTTACATTAATATGTGTAAATTGAAGAAGAACAGAGAATGAAGAAAGGAATTAGAGAAAGAGAGAGAGAGAGAGAGTTTGGTGGTGATGGTGTGTGTGGTTGTTCATTTGGTGAGCCACTTAAACAAGAAACCTTTCAGACCTCTTTATATATTCAAACACGTGCTTAAAAAAATATTTCGTTCTGTTCATTTGAAAGAATAGGATTACCACTGGTCAACAGTTTGAGGTCTATAGCACAGTCATTAGGTAGCCAGCTGAAATTGTGAAACAATGTATATCTCATATTTGCACAATGGGAACAATCAAAGAAAAAGTGATACGAGTCTTCACGATTGGTCCCACAACGACAAGACGGACCTGAGACTATATTTACTTGGAGCAAATCATAATTTAAAAAAGAAGCAAAACATCGAAGCTGGGTTAATGCAACATAATATATGGGTCACAAGCGGTTTGGTCGGTTTGTTACTGGTGTTCATAGATATGATCATTAATTACAGTCTGATGTTTATCAATGACCTCCGTGAACCCCAGTATTTTCCCTGGTCCATACTCACAATATTTTCTGTCACTGTAACGGTCAGAATAGCTGTATTATAGCACCAATCTTGTACTGACAGAACATAATTATGTCGTGTTATCTTCTGTCCTGTAGAATGTGGCAGCATTTTCTTGACAAGGATACTTCCTGTTAATCAATGCAACAAATCAAAACATAACAACAAACAAAATGTATTGCATACAACAGGAACTTAAGTTTGAATATATATTCGTCTTGAATATTTGACTGGACAAACCATGATTGTATATGAGTAATACGTCGAGTATCAGGGTTTAATACCGGTTTTTAGTGAGGTCCGTATTGCTCATCGTTTTATTTAGCTTTCTGTGTTGTGTTTCCATTTGTTTACGTTTTAATTGTTTTGTTTGTCTTCGTCCGGTGTATTGTGTTATCAGTGTTGTCAGTGTCTCTGGATTGTCAATCTTTGATTATTCACATGCATATGCAGTATTATGCTTTTGATGCTGGGTTCAAGAGTGCATATATACAATGCATTTTCCTTACATCTAAATAGTTTAATATTTGATAGAAAGGAACTAATGATATAGTGATAACATTTGTGAATTAGATTAAATGTCTGACTCTGTGACATATTTATCTTAACGTATTTTTTTTAAAACTTGTTATTGATGTGTCTGTACCAAGCATCGAAAGTGAGTGGGGACCATCGTGGTCGTGATCGAATTGTAGTTAGATATACTACTACATGTGCTATTAATGCCTATCACCACTAAAGCTGTGAGTTCGAACTCCATACAACATTATGTGATAAAGTTTGTCAATGACTTGCGACAGGCCGGTGATTTTCTCCGGATACTCCAGTTTCCTCCAGCATTAAAATTGACCGCCACGATATAACTGGAATATTGTTTAAAATGGCGTTAAACACCATAGGCCATACTAAACCGAAAGCGTATTGTTGTGTATATTTATATAGATTTAGGTTGTTTCTAGGACTTTTCGAAGGAATTTTGGAACTGTTCATACAGTGTGGTATTTCATGTTTTCCATTTTATTGCAATAAATCTCTCTAATACGTACGTAAGTGAGTATCAAAGTAGTAATATTCGTTATCATAGTCGAGCTCTATTTTGTGAATGAAATCTCCAAAATCTGTTATCTGAACATCCATTACTCTGCTATTGACACTTTTACGGTAACCAATAGTTACGCTGTCAGGAGTCATACCAAATTGTGGTGGTCCCTCTAAAAACAATGAAAAAAAAATAAGTATGGAAACCATATGCTTGACCACATCATGTCACGGAGAGCTAAGGTTTTGGCCCATAAAAATAGCTTAGCTTCGCCACTTTGTATTGAAATGACTCACAGTACCAGGCCAGAAAAGTGAGAGGTCATGTAGTTGTGTTCTCGGGGTATCGAGTTTGTCTCTTTCTACGAATTTACTATTGGAGAAATCATGTACTGTATATGTGTGTTAGGGGTTATCAGTTTTATTTACTATTGGAGAAGTCATGTACTGTATATGTGTGTTAGGGGTTATCAGTTTTATTTACTATTGGAGAAGTCATGTACTGTATATGTGTGTTAGGGGATATCAGTTTTGTATCTGTTTCTATGATATTTGAACTGTTCCAACAGTGTGGTATTTCTTGTTCTTCATTTGATGTCAGATACTAGTACGTGTATAATGAAGGACATTGGTGGACGAGGGTTTGATGTCGTTGCCTTCTGCCCAGAAGCAAATAAAGATCCAATCAAATTAGTTAACATTGAAAATTACTACCAAAATGTTTTCATTTCATTGATTGAATTATTAGAAGAAAGTGATGGTCATCAATTCCATCAATATCAACAAAACGAACAATCACCTCTCATCTTAACTGAACTGTTTGGCGCTTTAAAATCTGATTCAACTCACTATTTCTTTAGAAATGCCTGTACCAAGTCAGGGTCATTACGGTTTTCACAGTTTTCCGGTTGTTGACTGATTTTGTCTGTTTATATACTTATGAGTTTTGACTTTCCCTTTGTAAGATTGTTCGGAGTTCGGTAATTTTGTTATTACCCTTATGAACAGAAAAAGACCACTAGAAATGACGCTAAAAAGTCCTGTCGTAGTACAGACACAATATTTCACATGTCCACTAAGTCACTTACTAACTGTAGAGGTATAAGACATGGTGTAAATTCTACTTGACTGCTGGGGTAGGGACTCTACATTGATCTCATCTCCAACTTTTGTAGAGCCCATATTAATCCGTAGCATCGTAGTCGGACATGGCTTCTTAGGGGGCAGGCAGTCATAGTACCCAATGATGCTTCGTCCACTGTCGTGCCTGAAAAAAGAATTATATGATTAATATAGTTAAGACAATCTGATTAAATATAATGGAAAATAAAAATAAAAATATCACACTGATGGATTCGGAACAGCTTCAAAATTAAATCAAACAATCGTAGAACGACAGAAAGACAGAGGCAAAATCGATATCACAATCACACATTATATATACTTGAGGGTCACTTTGATGGATTGAAGAATAGGCTGAAAATGAGCAGAAAACTACTTAAAAGGTAATACAAACTCATTTAACGCCACACTGAATGGCTTTGAAATGAGAAATAGAAAACTAATTGTCTATATGGTCTTGTGGGTTTGTTGTTTATTGATGTACTACATTCTTACATTCAGTACTATTATATGTAAAAATTTTAATAATTACTTACCATCCAATAATATCTCCTGTGTTTATTAATATCCTCTCATTTTCAGGTACATTGGACGTTGTTTGTTTGTTAACGTCTGTGTCTATTGTGAAATATAATATAATACATATATACAAGTAATGTATAGTAAAGACACACAAAATGTCAGAGTGAAAATGAAATACATGTTTAATAAATATTTATATATTACATTATGCTTTGCATTATAAACTTAGATATCTAATTTCGTGCGCGCTATGTGTTTCTAGAATAACCTTCACCAGGTACATTCATAGTCAAAAGATTAGAAAGCCAAATAAGGTAAACAAATTCTGAGCAATAAAACTGAAGGACCTCAACATGATCTACAGTTACATATGTTCGAGAGAGAATGAACTTAGTCTTAATCATTTACATTATTTAGAAACTGCAAATTTCAAAGATAAATATATTTAATAAGCCATATCAGTGTTGAAGCACTGACTGTTGAGCGAGCGGTTATTAACATAACAAGATAATATATACAGTGAAACATGTTCAAACAGAGTCCTGAATAAATCATACTGTAAATAAAGTTAAAATATAGGAAATCTTTGTATTGTGAGCTCCATGACATATTGTCTCCAGGGTCAATGTTTTTCCACATAATGTTGCCTCCTTTTATTGAAAAGTGACCCTCTCTAATTTTGAAGCTCTTGCTGTTAGATATATTAGCATACCTTAGCTTTATTACTCAGCAGATGTAATTATAGCAGGATAAATTGTCATATTAACCTTACCTTGAACAACTATTGTATTAGTCCCAACCACTTTATACATATTGATGCCAGTCTTTCTCCATACACTGAATGTTACAGTCCCTGTCTTTACAGGTATATAATACCACATGGTAATCTGTCCACAACAATGGACAGTATGTACTTGATCTAGGAGAAGATATCCTTTTCCTAGATGTAACAAATATATAAACTATTGTTATATAGTGTCCACTTAGCACACAATTATAAAGCTGGGCTTCATATCAATCTGGTATACTTAGCTTAGAGGATTAAGGTTATGGGGTTTAACATCACTTTCAACAATATTTCAGCTATATCTTTGCAGTCAGTTTATTAGTGGACAATACCATAGTACTCAGAAAAATACAACTGACAAACGTTATCACATACTGTTGTATCGAGTACTCCCGCATGTATATTTGGTATTAAAATGCAGTGCGTGCGTGACTGGTGCTTATGGCCAATTGAGCAATTTTCTTCTGCTATGCTAAAGCGAAAACAAGTTTGCATTTCAATGAGATGATGATAATTGTGTCCGTTGTACACTAGAACAACTCTTTTAGTTAGAGTTTTATAAAGCTAGCTCACTGGAACTACTGTTCGTGGCAACTGGATCTCCAACAACAATACATATATAGTCAAACTATGGAAAAAATATGCACAGACTCGCTTCCACTGAAGAAGACCATACATCATCATAAAAATGAATGACAACATGAACATAGACAGTAAAATAGCAGTGTCAGTGTAGCAATGTTTGCAACATACCAATGGAGGAATCATTCTTTTGTTGTAAAGATGCATCTTGTCTATTATAAAACTTCTGATCACCACAATCTAGAACAAAAATATAATAACGTAAATTACACGTCAAATATGTACAAATATAGATAAACATGTAAATAGGGGATGTGGCCGAGTGGTCTAGGACCCTGGACATAATGCTAAGCGATTGGTGCTGCAGTGTAGGGTGAACAAAGATTTATCAGAACACTGTTGGATTAAATTTGCAGACGTATTTAAAAAGGCTTTACATTTTATTATGAACACAAACTTTCTCACTGGAAAAGACAATTTTATTATAATGTTAATTGTTTGTTTTTCACAAAATTATATTTAAAGTGTCGCCTTATTATCAAGTTCACATCTACCTATAGGTGCAATACATGCTATTCTACGGTCGTCATCACAAACTGGTCGACCGCTAAGAAACATTCATTTCTCCAATGGCAATGAATGTGCTCCCTTTTATATATCACGATCTGGTTCACCGTTACGATGTATTCATATCTCAAATGACAATGGATCCTTTACTTTTTACGTAGATTTTTTTCTTTTCTCTATCACTGCCAATACTTTTACCAGACATGACTGTATATATGAGTTACACAGTGGGTGTCTTATAGGAGGTAGGAACTGCATACCCTTCACGAGCACTTGAGTCACCCCCAGTCTTTGGTGTCGTCCGTGTTGCTCGTCTTTCTAGTTTTCTGTGTTGTTATTTTGCTTTGTGTGTCTCTCTGCTGTGTCTTGTCCCACGATTGCTTTGTCTATTGATTATCAATGTTTGATTTCCCCTTCACTTTTTTCTGTGTTGTTATTTTGCTTTGTTTGTCTCTCTGCTGTGTCTTGTCCCACGATTGCTTTGTCTATAGTTTATCAATGTTTGATTTCCCCTTCACTTTTTTCTGTGTTGTTATTTTCCTTTGTTTGTCTACCTGCTGTGTCTTGTCCCACGATTGCTTTGTCTATAGATTATCAATGTTTGATTTCCCCTTCACTTTTTTCTGTGTTGTTATTTTCCTTTGTTTGTCTACCTGCTGTGTCTTGTCTCACGATTGCTTTGTCTATAGATTATCAATGTTGATTTCCTCTTTTGTTATCAATTCGATTCCCGTCCATAGTTAGATGTACTCGATGCCACTGTGTATGATAACTTTTGTTAATGAATTTAAGAAGGTATATGATATTCTCTGGTTTATTCCAACAATAAAGCAGACGAAACATGATAAGACTGATCTATCCATGTCATATCACTTTATTTTCATTGCAGTAAAATAATGCTTTTATCGGTCATTGCATTGTCTGTCCTTCGATTTACGGCTTCTGACTCCATCATTAGTATCTTCAATCTTTTCTTATGTATCTTTTATTAATCAATCACAAAGATTTAAGATTAGAGTTACAGTGTTTAATGCCACCTTCAACAGTACTTCAGCTATATCGTAGTGGTCAGTTTTATTGGTGGTGGATACCGGAGTACCCGGAGAAAACCACCGACCTGTCGCAAGTCACTGACAAACTTTATCACATAATGTTGTATGGATTACACCTCGTCATGAACTCAATCACAAATGAAGTAATTTGATCTAAACACTCACGAGAACAATCCTCTTCGCTACAATCTCTTGTTTCGGTTGATAATCCTTCACATTCGACTGCTTTATATCCGCTATTACACGAACGTGTTCTTGTCTGTATACCTGTTACACATGACCCTGAACAGTTACTCCTTGGCTCCCAATCGCTCCAAGGAACTTCTACAGCATAAACAAAACCATAGGTTGATTAATGAATAGTCCGAAGTTTTAGTTTCTAAGCGTTTCATCTGAAGTTGAAGTGTCGAAGCGTGTCTTATAAATTTTAAATTTTAAACGTTTTGTCTTAAGTTTATTTCTCTAAAAGTTTACTTTTGATTCATAAGCATTAAATTGTTTAATACATTGTTGAACAGTATTGTGTCAATTGTGTACAGATTACGAAAGTGAGTAGTCATATATTTATGTGTTAGGTGTATCAATTTTAAATCTTTCTACGATTTTTCTATTGGATTTAACTGTTCAGCCAGTCTGGTATTTATTTGTGTTTCAGTTTACTAAGACATGGATTTTCTATAACACAACACCTTCAGAAAAAGTGAATCGGAGAATCGTCAAGTCAAGTCGATACCATTACCATGCATGCAAGTTCGTTGTATTGGCTTGGCATAGGAACTTTAGAAAAAAGTGGCGGGTCAGGTCCGTTAACTACTATTATTTCTTTGTTAACTTCTGCTATTGGAATTGTTGTGTATATTTAGTTCACTTTTACTTTTTAACTTTTAAAATGAAAAGGTAGGCACGATCCCAAGTGCATATCATTTTTTTTCATCGTTGATATTTTCTATGTAATTTGCCGACAGATTATTTTCTATGAAAACACAACTACCCCCTCCCCCTTCCCCTAAAAGTTAAATGGTTTGTCATGCCAAATATACGTTTGCTTATCGTATCTACTGTTTCCCTGTTAAATTGTTGAGAAAATAATTTAAAATATACGTAACACCAATGACTTACTGACACACTTGTAAGTATAATCCAATCCTGTACATTTTATTCCACATGGTACACCAAAGCTTGCATCATTAACAAGAAAACTGCAGGAAGTTTTGTTGTCACATTTGTTCTTCATATGCATGGCTATATCGTGATTACCAAATACATTTGATATATTTATACATTCTTCTGTTTTAACCATTTTCCATTTGGCATCCTGCACTTGTAAATATCCACCCGGGCAAGTCCAATTTAACACAGTATCTTTACATCCGATATCCATAGCTATGGAAAAAAAATAACTGCAAAATGAACCAGATTTGCAATACACATATCCCTAGTAACAACACGTCCCAAGGTGACGGTATAGGGAATTCCCTCTCGGTGGCGGGGAGGGGATATTCAGATTGTAATACTGGTTCACCTGTTTAGAGAGTAGAACGCCTCCTGCAAGTAAAATACATAGTAGGTAGATTTCGAAAAAAGCATAGGCGCGTTATAACTGCTACAGATGTCTTATTATTTCGTCCGTACCCAAATCTCCATAATTTCGTCCGTACCCAAAATCTCCATACTTTTCCAATGGAAGTCAAAAGTCGTTTTCCTGGTTGGAAATTCACCACCTCATTTTTGTGTAGATTTTTTATATCAGTAGCTAAAATACTACTAGTTTGATGTTAAACAATGATTAATAGAAAAATCAATAAATTGCCATAGTAGATGATAGTTCAAAGTTTCATAAGGAATAAGAAACCAATTAGTTCCACTGTCATGTCTTCTTTGTGTGCAGAATACCTCCACCATAAATGTTTGAAGATATTAAAGAGGTCATCAGAACCGGTAAATAGACAGACAATGCAATGGATAAAATCATGACTAATTGATATTAGATTTGGTAGAAGTATTAGTTATGCTATTTTTGTCTCTAGAGTACTGCTATTTAACCAACACATTCGATCTTCTTAGATAGTAGTCAGTTAACTATGAGTTTTCATTGACACTGATACTATACTGTCCATGTTTATCTATGTGATAGTAGGTGGTCGTTTTCAGTGGAAGCGAATCATTCAAGGTTTTTTATGTAAGTATTACCGTTGGAGATCCAGTTATCAAGAGGATATCCAGTTCCTGCTCCACTAGTGACACTTGTCACTCTTGTAATATATTTAATTTGGTAGAATAATTAGTTATGATATTTGTGTCCCTAACCCTAACCCAACACCTGCTACCTTCTTAGCTAGTAGTCAGTTAACTATGATACTCTCCATGTTTTTCTATGTGACTGATAGTAGGTGGTCGTTTTCAGTGGAAGCGAATCATTCAAGGTTTCTTTATATATGTATTGCAGTTGGAGATCCAGTTATCAAGAGGACCTGAATGTCCAACATCATATCACGTGGTCTTACTATTTTGTGTTCAGTGAGTTATGGTGAAAGGGGATTTTTCGATTTGTTGATATTGGTAGAATTGTTGAACTTCACTGTTTAGAGGTTACTGTTCGTTTTGTTGTTATTGATGACATTGTTGGCCATCACTGTTTAAACTTTCTTTTCATAAACAATGGTCTACTATACACCACACACAAAAAAAAGTTGAGCAATACGAACTCCAAAATAACCCCGCGGGAGTGAACTCAGGTGCTCCGGAAAGATAGGCAGTTCCTGCAGCACTAGTGACACTTGTCGTGTTAGTCTTGTTGCAAACCCAGTGATAGGTCATGTATAAGGAAAGGGCCGGACAATGATTACGAAATACGGAACATTGGTCCGTGGTCATTTGTGAAACAGATACTCCATAACCAAATGATGGTGGCGACATTAAAACATTTGAAATGATTACTTCAACTTAGCCACTAGGAACCATTGATTCATTAGTTTCATAGTTAACAGCAAGCCTCTATAAGATTTGTGAGGTCGAAACGTGGGAGTTGTGGTCCGATACAGTTTTACAAGTAACATTTTAATGGTTTTTTTCATTAACTTTATACACTAAGAAACTAAAAAAATATTCTTCAAAATTCTGTTAAAATGTCATAGACATATTTCTTATGTTGACAAGAACATAACACACAGAATCAGTTGTGATCTTTAGATTATATCTACAACATGTATAAGACCCCAAATAAAGTTCTTTAACATATCACAGTCGTTGGTATGCAAACCTCTCGTTGACCAAAATTGACCATAATTGTCAATAGGCTTAAGGTTATATATTGTGTCACCCTAATTTAAAATTAAATTACATTTCTTTCGTTTTCTTTCAAACTTACATAAACAATTTGTTTCATTGAAAACTTCTTCATAGTCCGACTCTCCAACACAAGACATCCCAATTTCATTTGGTGCTGGATTTGTACACGTTCTAGTATACGATTGTTTTTCTTCGCCACAGCTAAGAGTACAAGTTGAATTCCTAGTCCAATTTGACCAACCTCCATTTCCTACAATAAGTTTTATTTAGATATGGAAAGAATCAAACAGCTATAACACAAGCTCTAGTGAATTTTAAATCTGACATAAGAATGAATATATATAAACAATAAACAAAGCATGTTCATAATAAAAGGAAAAGCTCTGTCACAATTAAAATAAATTACATCTATGAAATTTAAAACCTTGTTAATCATATGAAAAAAAAGTCTAATATACAAAATAAATTACAATTGATGCGATGCATGTCAAGACGAAAAGCAATCCTGGTGAAATGAGGATTTGTTTTGGGCTATGCATGCATACTTTAATTTGATGAGCATACTGCAATCTGATTGACTGATCCCCCTGAAGCAACATTGGTTATACTTGAGAAACTGGGTTGGTATCGTGACGTTGCCAACATAATATGTAACACTACATCAGACAGAAATGTAAACAAGCAAAAGGAAAACATCAATAAACAATAAAAACACGCATCAAATACGTCGATAAAAAATCTCCAGTTATGAGACCAATTCTCCAGCCAAAAATTTGCAAATCTCCAGTTGTAGCATAGCAACTCTATCACATGTATGTCATATTCATTCGCCAACGACTATTTCAATAAGTCCCATGTAATAATAATAATTAAAATTGAAGAAGCATTAAACTTTGTTATAAAAATTAAATTATAAGACACATGTTCAATTTTTAAATGTATAACCTGTTTTGGAACAGATTACGCTTTTCATATACCGCTTGGCGGTTTATTAATCGTAACCTAACCCAAGCAAAGTTATATCACATAACCTGTAAAAACAAATTGAACATATTCCTTATGGCCTCGATTGTATGGTAATTGGATTGATATCTACGTTTACAATGAATGTCTATTCACCTCTAAAGTTCTGAACTCGGTTGGCGTCCGTGACAGAGTTAAGCATCAATAACCCACAATAAGTTACAAGACTATCTATATTTTATGTGATGTGTAATGATAGTGTTTTGTAGATCATTGTTTGTCCTCGGGTACCAGAAATGCTTTTCTAGGTCTATGAATAAATAACAAAGAAGTGTATTTGACCTCCTTTATTAGTACTCAAAATCACACAATTGCAGGATAGATTGAAGTAATGTTTGTATGAAATATAACTTACGCTTACAGTTATACGATACTTGTAATGACGCCTTCCCATCAGACCCACATGCACTTCCGACGTTGCTATTGGTAACATCAAAACTGCATGCTCTTTGACCATCGCACAAATTGTGGATGCCATATTAATCACCATGACTACACCTGCTGTAGCTATAAAGAACAGAGAATATTTGTATGGTTTCGTTATATTCACCAGCACAAGTCAACATGGCTCTATCTCCTTCTAAATATTGCATTACGAATGGATCTGAAAATGAAAAAAACAACAACATTACTCTGTGTGAACGATTGCTGTTTAACGCCAAGTGAGTAATATGTCAGCTGTATCATGGCGACAACAAGTTATATTCGATGAGATTATAATGATGTTGGCTTTGTACTAGACCAACACGCTTAGATATTTATAGTGATAACTCGGTGAAACAAGAGTATGTGAATAGAAATGTCGCGCAATTAGTAAACATTATCCTCGTTGCGAACCAAAAAGTATTTGCCTTTATTACTTAATGTTGTGTGTCAGAATTGGTAGAATTGTTTGTTTTTCGGCACTTTGCTTGACAAGCACTTCGCTTGGTTGTAAGGTTCCAATAAAAGACAATCAATTATTGTAGAAGGCGAATATAAGAATTAAATATTAGAGACGAATTAGATATATATGTATATCCAATGTCCGTGAAGTATCTTAAAATATAAAGTTTATGTGTATGAGCCTTAGCAACTGGGATAAAGGCGAGGCTTACATATACATAACACCTCCTGTATTGGCTTAGTACAGGAACGTAGATAAAATAAAATGGCGCGGGTAAGCTTGTTGTATGGATCAAAACCTCCCCTCTGAATGAAATGTTAATACTAACGTGAACAGTGATATGTTATTCCAAGCTGTGCTGTAGATTCGTCTGATGAGCATGTTGAGTTATGATCTTTAATCAAATCTGTCAATTCAAACTCACACTTAACTTTATTATGGCATAAATTTGAAACCTCTTTTAGGATATCCTCATCAGTGTCATTGCAGACAGTCGAGTTGAAATCAACGGAGACAATTTTAATCGCTGCTGCATATTCGGAAAACGTACAATTCAAAATTGCGGAATTTCCATCAGATATCACTTTGAAGTGCGTGACTGGAAAGAGAATACGAAATTATATCGTTTGTACTACGTGTGCACACTTAATATAAAAACAAACATATATGTAAATGCTCTCGCGTTGTTCACTCGGTTACACAGCAACCCTGGAGACACACAAAGTTATTTAAGCATTGACATAACGTTGAAATGACATGGCGACGCTGTATCAACATTGTTTCAACGTTAAAATTACATCATGTGCCTGCTTAAGAAGTGGCTGTCATTGTAGTTTGATACACGCTATACGACATATGTGATGTTTGTCAGGAACTTGTTCCAGTCGTGCCGTTTTCTCCTGTTGCTCAGGTTCCCCAACACCACATCAACAGCTATTTTATTGAAAGTTATTTTTAAGCACCGGTCAATTAAACCTTTATCTTATTATGTGCAAGATATATCAAATGTCATGTGACCTAACTAAATCTCTCACATTTCCATCCTTCCGGAAAGATACACGTAAGCAATAGCAACGTAGATACATGTATCTAATTTAGTGCGCACGACGCGTTTCTGGAATAACCATCATCAGGCACGCTTAAATTCGAAAGATTGGAAAGCCAAATAATTGAAACATTAGTGAGCATTAAAACCAAATAGCCTAACAAGAATAACCAAAATCAGCTACGGTAATATATGCCTGAGGGAGGATAACATTAGTTTGATTAATATTTAGATCAATTAGGAACTGTAAATTTCAGTAATAAATATAATGATAAACCATATCATTGCCGAAGCACTGATTACTGGGCAGATGAAACCCTCGAGGACTAACAGTTCACCAACAGAGGAATCGACCAAGTGATAGTCATAGAAACGTAGATATCAAAATTAGTGCGGATGACGCGTTTCTAAGACAACCTCATCAGGTACGCTCAAAATTAAAATATTGGAAAGCCAAATAATTTAAAGTTTTGGGAGCAATACAACCATAGAGCCAAAGCAGGATAAATTAACGTTTATAATATATTTGACAATATGTATTGACGATACGAGCAATGCTTTATTTACCAGCACGTGTCTTCATATTTTTTTGTGATTTCGTGCAAATTTAATTCATCGGTTAATCGATTGATTGATTGATTTACACCACTATTTGCTGACATTGCATTCAAGCAAGGTAAACAATGGAGGAAGCAAGGGAGATATACAATGGAGTTTAACATGCACCAATACAACTGACCGCCATGAAATAGCTAAAATATTGTTGAACGTGGCGTTAGATACTATTACCCTAACCATAACACATATATTACTATATCACGTTGTAGAAAATAAATAGCACAAACATGAAAACATTATTTTTATATTATGAAAAAGCAATAGAATGTTGATATCAACTTTAGTGCTCATTGTCCGTTTCTGAATTTTTTGCTACATTTTAACATCTTTTTTTGATATCGTTGTGCTAACATTTTAGATGTTTATTTATCATTTTTGTTTGTTTGCACAGTATCGTAAACACCTGTTTCCGTTCCGACATTTCGTAGGTTCATACGTTGGCTACTTTTTCAGACGTTAATATATATATATACTAATAAGGTATGTCTGTGTGATTAAATATTTTATTTTGTAAAATAACTTGATATATTTAAAAAAACACAAAAACAAAAACTAAAAAAGAAAAACAAGGAAGAGAAATCCGTTTTGATATATATATGGGTGTTTATCTTAGGTCATTCACTTTTTCACTTTCTCCATGCATGAGCGTTTCCCTTAATTACCTTAACATATGTTTTGTCCAGAGGAAGGGGTATTTTCCTGTTCATCTGACCTGTTGTATATTTCTTCAGGTATAGTCTTTTCAATAATAATAATTTTAGAAATGACCCTCCCCCCAATAAGTTGTAACGATTGGGCAATTGCCAAAATGTGTATATTAAAAATATGTTAAATAAGTTGATGGATAAAAGAGACACACATCTTTTTCACCATTGTTACGACGCATTCAATGTAAAACAAGGAAGACTTTGATCAAGCGACCCTACAATGTAGGTATTAATAACACGGTTGTTGATCAGGGTTCAGACTCAAAAAGTATATTTTGTATATTTGTACTGCAACTAAAGAAATTATTAATTATTATTATGCTTTCTATAAATTTCTTCTGTAATATAAGTTCATACGATATTTTGGCATATATCACAAAGAATTACATAGCGTTGATATACTATGTAAAAAAATATATCGATAAAAATATAGGGTGGTGCTTAACTTTTGTCGGAGTGTACATAAATAGATTGCTATCAGGAAAATATTTAAGTTTTCCCATATATTCTGAAAGAACTCAAAAGGCAAGCAAAGTGACTTAGTATCTTTGAATTGT
This sequence comes from Bathymodiolus septemdierum, assembly GCA_963383655.1. NCBI lineage: Eukaryota > Metazoa > Mollusca > Bivalvia > Mytilida > Modiolidae > Bathymodiolus > Bathymodiolus septemdierum. Next base: position 83,063,717 of record OY726525.1, read on the forward strand.
TATGGTAATAAAAATGTAGATATCTGAGATGTTTAAAACTCTTCAATTTTACATCTAATTCTCTCATTGTGAACTTTCCATTTATATGTAGCAACATTCCAGCAGCACCTGCATATGTAGTATGTATCTCTCAGTTGATACGATATTTCAGAGCTTGTGGTTTCAATCATGATTTCCTTGATAGAGGGTTGCTGTTAACAAGGCAGCTACCGAACCAAAGCTTCCCATTGGCTAAGTTGAAGTCATCACTTCGAAAGTTTTACGGTCGGCATCATGACCACGGATATGTTAAGCTTGTCGTTTATTCCTTTCCTCATTCATGACCTATCACCGGGTTTGTAACTAGATTAACACAACGGATGTCACTAGTGGAGCAGGAACTGTTTACCCTTCCGTGAAACCTGAAGTCACCCCCGATTCTTAGTGAGATTAGTGTTACTCGATCTTTAGTTTTATGCATAATGATTAATAGATCGTTGTTTGTCCTTTTATTCTTTTTTCTTTGACCAATGCATTTTCTGTCATTTTTTTTTCGATTTACAGATTCTGATTATTCCTTTGGTATCATCAACCACTTCTCACAGTTAACTACACACCAGTCAACGCAACACTTGTTATTCTCGTATTGCTAATTCCAATGAACTTGATTTTTAGATCTTGTGTTAGGTTGAGTTACCAAAGGGGTAATCAAAAGCGGTAAATGGAAGGATAGACAATACAATGACAAATACTAATGAAAAAAAACCCAAAAGGATACACAATGATCTACAAAGTAATATACAGAAAACTAAGATTGAGCAACAGAAACCCCATTTAAAACTGGGGGTGAACACATGTGCTCCGGAAGGGTAGCAGTTCATGTTCCTCTAATAACACCGTCATGATACTGTTGCTGCAAACCAGGCGATAAGCCATGAATGCAGAAATGGCCAGATTGCAATTACAACAAATGAAAACAGTATGTGAAGATACCAAAAGGGGAATACGAAGCTGTAAATCGAAGAAAGACAGACAATAACATAGCAACAACAAAAAAATGTTACAAAGCGACAACAATAATCTACAAAACACAATAAAGAAAATTAACCATCGAGCAACAAAAATCCCACTAAAACCGGAGGTAAACTCGGGTGCTCCGAGATAGTAAGCAGTTACTGCTCCATTAGTGACACCTGTCGTGTTGCTCTTGTTACAAACCCGGTGATATGTCATGAATGAGGAAAGGAAGAGATTATGATTACGGAATACTGAAATTTGAAACTGAATAATTTTTATTAGATAGACAATTATGATATATATTTTACACCTGAGTGGCCATTTAAACTTCAATTTAACCGTACCTGTACCTAATCAATAATCGTCCTCTATAATAACCATCATTTGCACGTGCAGTGTCTTCATATAAGGGCTATGAAATCACTACTTTTGCAACATATCATTTTCGACACATTGATTAGACTGGTAACTCTTGATTCTTTTGTTCTGGATACAAAATGGGTCCTACGCAACTTTCAAATGCAGGGCGATGGCAAATCATTGGCATGCGAGAAGAGGTATGTCACTGAGGCAAATTGCCCAGCGTGTTGGTCATCACCACTCTACCGTCAGTCGTATTGTTAACACACATCGATTGACAAATTACTTTAAGGATCGCTCGCGATCAGGAAGACCCCGTACTACATCACCAATAGAGCACAATCTCCTAGTTAGACGAAATTCGTTCGGCAATAGTACTGTTTTGAAAAGACAGTGGTTGCCACATTGGTTGCTATCTGCAAGAACAGTCCAAAATCGTTTGAAATCTGTTGGCTATCGTTCAAGAAGATCTGCAAAGAGATGTTTACTAACACAAACACACACAGCTTTCCGTTTGCAATTGTGCCAAACACGTCGTCAATGGAATTTGGTCTCGTAGAGGAAAGATAATTGGTCCGACGAAAGTCACTTCTTTTACACGTAACAGATGGCAGAGTGCGCGTATGGCGACAACCGAACACTGCTTATGCTGTGCGTAGCATTGTTGAAGCTGTTCCTTTCGGAGGAGGCTCACTCATGGTTTGGGGATTTGTAGTATATGTCTGTAAGCTGACCTCTTTACAGTAAGAAGCAACCTCAATGGACCAATATATCGGCAAAACATCCTTGATGCAAGTGTTCTGGCTCACTTTGACAATCATCCTCTGAATACAAGGCCTGTCTTTAAGGATGACAACGCCAGACCCCACAGAGCTCGTGTTGTTACAGATTACTTGGGTGACGAGTCGATAACCACACTTCCATGGCATGCCAGGAGTCCTGATATAAACCCCCGATCACGCACATCTGGGATATTATCGGTCTTCGAGTGAAAGACAGAACACCGTCGGTTCAAACTTTAGATGACTTGGAGCAAACACTGCATCAGGAATATAAGGGTCTTCCGAAGTCAAATTCGTCGTTTGAGAAGATGATTAGCGGCAGTCATTGGTGTGAACGGAAGTTACACTCAATACTGCCTTTTTTCACCTGATATGAAATTCCAAAGCCTAATGACTCTGTCTGAGTACAAATTTTGCTTAAATGATGGAATTTTCGGTAGCGGGATCAATAGTTTTCTAGTGACATTTTGTTCGGAAAAATTACACATTTTTAACTTATGAATTGTGCAACATTAAATAAATTTTTTTGAATGTTAAGTGTGTTTTTCTATGTGCCAATGATTCAATTTGAAGCATTCCGGTCGAATTTTGAGTAAATTTCTGCCAATAATAGAATACTTGCGTCGCACAATTTTGTCAAGAGAAAAAATTAGGGTGTTGCAATACTTTTTTTCATGTGTATAGTAGAATTGTTGACATCACTGATTTTACTTTCTTTTCATAAATTAGATATTTACTTTTTTACTATCACTGGATACATACCTCTGCTGGAGGACTACTAGTTACTGGAGGTATTATCCGCCATTAGGTCAATATTCCTCAGGCATAGGTAACCTTAACCTACTTTGGATATCATGTTTAGGCCTTTTGGTTTACTTGATCACAAACAATTAAATCATTTGGTATTTTTTCCAGTCTTCTGACTTTGAGTGTACATAATGAAGGTTATTCCTGAAACACGTCTTCCCCACTAAATTGAACATCTATGTTTTTATTACATCATCTCTTTCATTCTGTGAAACAATATATTGAGCATATCAAGGAATAAGATACTTGGAATTATGTAGGGGATAGCAAACCTCCCAACTTTTCTTGAAATACGTCTGCTATCATAATTTTCTTGATAGTGGGTGACTGCTATCACGGAAGTTACTGAACCAATAGTTCCTAGTTGGTAAGCTTAAATAATCATTTCGAATGTATTACGGTTGCCAACATGACTTGGTGAACCGCTACGGAAGAGTATCTGTGTCACAAATGATCACGAACATGATCCGTTTCTCGGTTGCTTGCATGCTTGATTGTGTTGAACGCCACTTTCAACAATAGTTCAGTTATGTCGTGTCGATCAACTTTATTAGTGGAGAAAACAGGAGTACACGGAGAAAACCACCGACTTGTCGCAAGTCACTGACAAGCTTTATCACATAATGTTGTACACCTCATCCCTGATCGAGATTCGAACTCACAAAATCACTGAGTTCATTGCAATTCAGAAAAAACAAATGCTACGTTGACTGATGGGCAGGTAGCTGTTAAATAGATGTACAATTGAAGAGTTTTAAAAACATATATAATATATTTACATTTGTTATTACTATAGCTATTCAATGACTTAATCACTGTTCTTGCTTTGGGTGTCCTTTAAAGAATATATGAACAATTTAAATATGATCATGATAGCAATCTATTATTTGATAATTTCATTTTAAGCCTCAACCCTAACCAACTATCGTGTTATTAATACCAAGTGTCTTTTTTTGTCAAAGTCCTCCTGGTTTTAATGAATACGTACTGACAATGGCGAAAACGATATATGTCTCCTTAATTCTATGTTTTACTCTCTTCTCGTGGAATTCTGCCAATGAATGTAAGTTATATATTTGCCTTTTATGTCATCTCAGCATTTAAAAAAAAATAGTATATATTTTGTCAAAGGCCAAATCGTTGCAATTTATTTTTGTTTTATAAAATTAATATAAATTGTGATACTTTAGTAATTATTGAAATGATTATACCTGGACAAATTGACAACAGGACAAGTGAAGAGGAAAATGTTCTATTCTCTGGGAAAAAAACATTGCGTCTCTGTAAAGAGATTGAGAGAACGCCCATGCATAGAAAAAGCGATGAGTGAAAGAGCTAAGATACGCACCAATATATGTAGCAAAAAGGAATTCTCTTTTTTTTTTTAAATAATAAATCTTGTTCTTTCAAAATATATTTTCCATACAGACACACCTTACTAGTATATATAGATCTGATAGCATCTTGCTATCAAACATTCAAACTTTCTTTTTCACGCCGCATATACAGTCAAACTGTATTAAGAGGTCACCATTGAGACAAAGAAAACGTGGTCTTTTAAGACAGATGACCTCTTAAACGCGGTTCAAAATATATGAAGTTGTCTAAGACAAGACAAGAATAAGGTTGCCTTTTAATACACGTGACTGCTTAATAGAGGTGACCTCATGGGAAGGCTTGACTGTATATTATAAAATTATCAGCATCAAGTATAGGTTGATAATACAAAAAAGAGGTAATCAAAAGCCGTCATTTCAAGAAGTTTTCAAAGACAGGACAAGAATAAGGTGCCTTTTAATACAGCTCACTACTTAATAGAGACAGGTATATCATTAAATGATGAACATTAAGGAAAGTTGGATGATACCAAACAGGTAAAAATAAGCTGTAATTTCAAGCAGACAACATAAAATGTCAAAATAAAAAAAATAAAAAAAAACAATGATCAACAAAGCACAACACACAGAGCTAAAGGTTGGTAACACGAGTCCGACTAACAACCGTGGTGAGCTAATATGCTGTGGAAGAGAAAACAGTCGACGTTCTACTAGTGGAAAATAAACGTTAGAGAAAACTGTAAGAGGCAATCTAGAATGGACAATCTAGAGACACTTGTAACATTATACAGCATCTCCTTTCTCTAATATTGTGAGTTCGATCAAACAATCGTTAGTGTGATATAGTTATACAATATCATCTGACATGAGGGTGGTTCTCTGCCAATATCATCTGACATGAGGGTGGTTCTGTGCCAATATCATCTGACATGAGGGTGGTTCTCTGATGGTACTCCTGCATGAGGGTGGTTCTCTGCGGGTATTCCGGCTTCGCCCCACCAACAGAACCGTCAATACGTGCGCTGAAACGGGCGTGAAATATCCATTATTTTTAATCTCTATAAAATTGATCTGGAGAACGTGAACCTTTCTGGTAGTTATTAGCACCAAGAAGATATACAAGATAAACTTGAGGACTCTGCGTTCGTTCTTGATTTACAATTTAAAACATTGCAAATAACATACCAATTAATTTTAGGTAAGGACCATTAAACTCTTAAGGGGGTACATATTTTCCCTCCCTGGTCAGAATTTCTTTGACCTCAAAATCTGTTATTTTCTTCAAATTTTATTATTATAATTTTGTATACAATTTGGCGAGAAATTGTTTTTTTCTATTAAAAAAAAGCATAGCATAACAACCCCCTTAAAAGTTAAATTAAATGGTCACTCTCTAAAATAAGAAAACCAGCTGTAATAATCCTCACTCAAATACTCATCCCCCCCCCCCCCTTCCCTCTGAAAAGAACAGCATGATAAAGCGTCGTTTTTCTGAAACAGTATATATATTACAATAATCTAACGATAGACACAAAATACTCATCCACGACAAAACCGTTGTATACATTTTTTTATATATAATTTTAGTTTTACGGTCCTTACCCTTTTTCTTTATCATCTGTTCTGTCTTTTTCACTTCATTTGATTTGCAATTATATTTGTTTTTCGTTTGTTTATTTTGTTTTATTACATTTGCTTGATTTTGTTTTATTTCGTTTTGTCTCCTTTTTTTAATTTTGTTTGTGTTTTTGTTTTGTTTTTGATTTTCTCTGGTTTTGTTTTGTTTTTGTTTTTTTTCGTTGATTTGTTTTGTATGTTTTTGCTCTGTTTTGTTTTCTTTTTTTATCAAATTAAAATAAAATATATATACGTTTATATATATATAATCATTAATCGTCCTTGCACGTTGTCAATTATCCAACATATATATTCGTGTAACGTATGAACTGCCATACGCCAAGCAAAAAAAAGGGGGGGAATAGCAAGAAGTAATGTTTGAATGACTACTATCTTTATCAACACCTGTTCTTTGTTTTGTATATTAAATCATTCTATGTTCACAAAGAACGAATCGCAACTCCTAAGATCACTATTGATGCATGTAGTACACGAATTGGAACAGGACGTGCTCTTTTTTCCATTTTAGACATACAATACTCAAGCTAATACACAAGAATAAATAATATAATAGCGATATATGTATTACTTTCAAATCGTTCGACTTTGATTGTACTTGATGAAGGTTATTTCAGAAACGTATCGTACCCACCAAAGACGATATCTACATTTGTATTGCTTTGTCATAATCTAAAAATAATGTTTTCATATTTGTATGTTTTATTTACCACAAAATGATATAGTAATCTATGGGTTAGGGTTATGGTATTTAACGCCACTTGCAACAATATTTCAGTTATATAGTGGCGGTTAGATTTAATGGTGGAGGAAACCAGAGTATTCGGAGAAAACCACCGGTCTGCTGCAAATCACTAGCAACCTTTATAACATATTGGTGCAATCTCGCCGCTATGCAACATTATATGATAAAGTTTGTCTGTGACCTCCGGCAGGTCGGATGTTTTCTCCAGGTAAACCGGGTAAACACCATATCGTTAAATAATTGAATTCCCTATTTATATTTGCATTGTTGTTAAAAGGAGTGGGACCCATTATATTTCCGAGGGATCCAACGGGTATAACAATAGGATCTAGCTTATCAGAATAATGTGCCAGAGTGGAACGACATGGCTAATACCGGGCTGTTTTTATGTGAGCTAGCACTAAAAAATCCAACTGACCCTGTTGGTCTAGTAGAAAGCGAATATTATCATCATCTAATCGAATGTAGCTTGCTCTCGCCATGATATAGCTGAAATAGTGCTCATTATGCGCTAAACATCAATCACACACTCGTTTAGAGTAATGTTTCTTTATATTCTCAGATCCATTCGCAATGCAATATTTTGAAGGAAATAGAGCCATGTTGAATTGTTCAGATGAATATAGCGAAACCATACAAATATCCTCGGTTCTTTATAGCTACAGCACGTGTAGTCATGGTGATACATATGGCATCCGAAGTTGGTGTCATACAGCATGCAGTATGGATGTTACCAATAGCAACATCGGAAGTTCATGCGGGGTTGACGGGAAGGCGTCAATACAAATTTCGTATAACTGTAGGCGTAAGCTATATTTCATATAAACATTCATTCATTAAAGCTCAGATAAATCTCCCTCAAGCATAGGTAAAATAACAGACGATGCTGGTTTCTTTGGTTAGGTTCTTTGGTTTTCTTGCTCCCAGAGATTTCTAAATAATTTAGCCTTCCAAGCTTTTGACTATGAACCTGCCTCACAATTGCTTAGCTTTCCAGGAGCGTACCTGATGAGGTTTATCATAGAGAGGCGTCGTGTGCACTAAATTAGATATCTACGTTGGTTGTTTTTTCATAGATTTTGTTTTCCAATAGTATGAAGTCTAGTATTACTGCAGTGGACAACAGCAGACATGCGTATATGGTGTACTAAGTTTATATATATATATACAGTAGAGTTCGTTTATAGCGAAGTCCAGGGGACTCTCGATCTTAGTTCGTTATAGGCATCGTTTGTTATAAGAGAACCAATGTAGAATTACCTCCCCTTTTGAAAATCGTACAGTAGAACTTCGCTGGCTCGAACTCTAAGGGACAGTCAAAATTTGTTCTAGCTATCGGTAGTTCGAGGCACCGAGGTCGCGTAACTTTAGAGAGAGAAAAATCTGGTTCTGACCCGGGCAGTTTCAGGGCCTTTATCGTAAAAAAATATTTAATCATTTAAGACAGATCTCAAAGACTACGGCTTCTGAATACCTCTTTGGTATCTTCAAATGTTCCTTAGAAACATTTTTTCAACTTTGTTCACGATCTATTTTATAAACAGGAAATATGAGGTCGCGATCGGGTATTAACACTTGGATCAATATCGGTATAATGCTGATAATTCGGATATATATTTTTAATGGCCAATTTTAAGATTGTAGCCATTTTCCTTTCGTTTTATTTGAATTTGAAGAATAATTGTTTCTTTTTGGTATTATATACACATACAAACTCAGGTTAATCGAAATTTCAGAACGAGTACATTTCTTTTGTTTTTGTTATTTAGATAAACCTTGAGACCACGCAGTTTGTTGTTTAATTAAAGAGTCTATCATCAAAGAAAAAAATAAACAATAGTGAATGAATTAATCTCACACATGACTTTGTTTTTAATTTCTTTAGCTTGTGCATCCATTCATTAAAATTTAGATTACGTTTTATAAATTTTTAATGCAATAAATTAGCGTGTGTGTTATTAATTGACAACTTGTTAATCACAAAAATACCCATTTTATTGTTTGAATATTTTAAAGAAAAGTCTTGATTGACATCATTAACAACATCAAAGGTGGGATTATTGATTTTTCAATTATCAATAACGGAAGTGTCAAGTGCACTTGACCATTCTAATATGTGATCGTCCGTGCGTAACGGAAGACAGGTAAACGATTTGTTTGTTCAGCAATTTTCTTTGTTATATCATGTCAATTTTGAGTAATAAAAACGTTGTTTGGGTTTAAAATTCTCTTCGTTATAAGCCTGATTTGGTTATAAAAAATTCGTAATAGGCCTTCACAAATACATTGTTTAAATGGCGATGGGACCGGGGATTTATCTTTACTTCGCTATAAGCCTGATTTCGTTATAAGCCTGTTCGCTATAAACGAACTCTACTGTATATATATGTATGTAGATTCGTATTCTTGTGGTTTTGATGGATATGAGGTTTGTTTTCATATTTGTACCGTTGTTTTTATATTTTGTTTTTGTATTGCTCTTTTATTCAGAAACGTCTTCTTACATAGGTACGATTTGTTCATAATACACAAGTATATATCAAACTATGTATTAAGTGTGTTTATCGCCACTTTCAAAACAGTTTGTAGACACAAAAGAGATATATAGAAGCCATAAATCAAAGAACAGACAATACAATGGCCAAACGAAAAAAGACAAAAGGACAAACAATGATCTACAAAATCCTATCGCTTCTCTACACATCAGCTATAGATATTCTTGTAAATTATGGTAGGTTATTTGTGCTTAACACCACTTTCAATTGGCTTTCCAAGCTGTGACTGCTAGTGTACCCGATGAACATTTTTGTAGAAAAGCGTCGCACGCACTAATTGTGATATCTACATTTTTATTTCATGAATATTTCTGCTATATCGTCACTGTCAGATTTATAAATTGATTCAATAGGGTAGATGTTGAATATCCGACAGAAAAACTTCTGACGGTTGCTTGCAAGTAGCTAGATAACTTTATATAAAGTCGTATTGCGTTCGTCTTGTCACGACACGAACCGAAATCAGAACTTTAGCAGAGAATAGACAATCATTGCAAATGTAGATATAAGATCGTGGCCACGACGAGTCACCTTGTAAATTAGTATTCTAAGCTAGTTGCCTTTCATTAAACATAAACTATTCTTGTTAATGCTATTATACTGTATTTTCAAACAATAAATATACATGTAAATAGTAATGGAAACAAACGATAAAAAATAAAATGAATGAAAATTAATATAAAGAGAAAGATACCACACAGCTGTCAGAACAGTTCCAAAATCCAATCAGAAAATCGTAGAAACAGAAGTAAATACTCTTGTCACATATATACATGACCATTGGCTTTCCTTGAAGAACAAAACTATTTTTATATAAACAAAAATGTGGATTATAACTTAGACAGCACTTGGCAATAATTGCTAATCCTATCATTAAGACTATTATTTTAAGTATTCAAAGATGGCATATAGGCATGTATAATATATAAATGCATAACCAAAAACTAAATCTTCATTTCACCGGAATTATGTTCTATAATTTTAAAATAATTTTCTATAATAATAATACATAAGTTAAGCACACAACTGAATTAATTTCTGTAGAAACGCAATGTACTTGTAATGATAATACTTTTGTAGACAATTTATTTAAATCTCTATTTAAATCATGACGACTAGAAAACCATGCTTCTACAATTTATTCTTAAAAAAAAATTAAACAAAGAAATGATGTCAAAGTGTGTACAAATACCTGAAAAAGAGGTGTAAGTTTGTGTTTTCCCATGTATGTCTGTAATCTTTGAGGTGTTTCCATGACTGAAAAGATTGCAAGTCAAAGAATGAAACCGGAAGTTTATATACAACTAATCTTGGATAATTCCGGTATAACTACTATTTTCCGAATAAACAGCATGCAGCTATTTTCTTTATTATTGCTGTTTTCACCTAAAACACCGTTTGTATTGGCATAGCTACATGTATGTGATGGAAGCAGCTGCCTCCAATTTATTGTTGCAGCTATGAGTTAAACCATATACTTATTCCGAACATGAAGGATACAAATTAGAAATTTAAAATAATTGTATTTCTCGTTCAAGTTGTCAATCTTGCGAAACTCTCAACTATGACAAAGGTTATATTCAAGTGTTATCGCTTTAGGTGAAACACGATGATGTGGGTGGAGGTATCAACCTTTTCCGCTTTCAAATATATGATTGGGTCGTAAATATTCACTTCATATATGTCAATGGTGCATGCGGATTTTTAAGCTACATATATAGCAGTAGTTCTACAAGCACATGCAAATTCTTTATTACCAGGTCAAATACTTCTAAAATTATAAGATAATTTAACATCATAAGGCGCAAAATTGCTATATGAGTGTGTATATTAGACTATCTAATGGGTCACTAATAACAGAATAATATATGAATGGATCACCAATAACCGAATACTATGTGAATGGGCATAGGGTAATAGTTCGGACATCGATTGCACAAAATGTATGTGAATAGTTTAAACAGTGAACTCAGTGGCAGAGCTAGGCGTAAGCTGGGAAGTCAAAGCTTGCACATCGCTTTGACAAAAAAAATGAGAGAGATAAAGAGAAATGAATACCTTCGCCTCAAAGCTAATAGTATGCGATGTATTACGGTCAAGAATTCCATCAAAATCAACAAGACGAAATATCACCTCTCATCTCGGCAACTCATTGAACATAAACAAGACCACACATGTGACGTTGGAAATATGGTTTTCATGCTGAGAGGCTATATTTATGAATGTTTTATATAAATTCACTCCAGTGCCACCACCATGCCAAAATTTACCTTGAGTAAATCCAAGCTATGGGAGCGTGAACGTCAGCTGCATACAACATATGGGTACAAGGTAGACATATATGTATTATCAAATAAATAAGTTATGGTGGACAAATTGCATGCAATATTTATTAAATCAGCTGTGAATGGCTTGCGAGGGAAAACTATTGATTACTAAAAACGTAGATATCAAAGTTAGCACACGCGACACGTTTCTCGAATAACCTTCATAAGGTATGCTCAAAATCGACAGATTGGAAAGTCAAATAATCTAAAAGTGTTTGGGAGCAATAAATCAACTGAATGGACTTATGGGAATAAATGTGAATCATACAGCTAGGATGGACCTGTTGAGAGAAATGTGGATTTCATTAGCTCCCTTGCACCAATTATGATCAAACTGCGAGAATAGATGACGATTATGTCAACTAATAAGAACATATGGAGAGAAATGGAACATGGGAGAAAATCTGGATAACATCAGAGAGTACAGATCTGTGGGGAGAAATGCTGATTAAATAAGTTACTGTGGAGATAGTCAGAATATTGATTAAACCAGCTAGGTTGAGACTTTGGGGTGAAATGTATTTATGTATGCTGTTGTCCAAGAAGATTTCCTTATCATATGATCGTCGTGTCTTTTGATAATAACACGTCGGGTGTCGCTAGTGGAACAGGAACTGCTAACCTTTCCGAACACCGGTTTTCAGTGCATGGGATACGTATTGTTCATTCGTTAGTTTTTTGTGTAGCGCTTTGTAGATCATTGCCTTTTTGTCCCATTTCTTTGTGCCATTGTATCGTCTATCCTTCTTCGACTTGCAATTCTAATAACCTATTTGGTACCGTCAAGCTGTTCGATGATTACCTAAGTAGGATTGACCTCTGAGACGAAATGTGAATTACATCAACTAGGATGGTCATACGCTGGAAACTATTGATTAAATCCGATAGAATGGACCTATATTGTATAAGGAAGAAATCTTTGTAACAATTTACATGTAAAAGAGGACATATTTGATAGAGTGGTACTATTCTGCATTGTAGCATGCATACCACTAAACACCAGTCTACTGATATGCTATTTTTCTGGATTACTACAAGGGGTGGGATACTTTCCTAACTCTGGGCAAAAATAACTCGTTCAGGGAAGGGTCAACGATTTTTCACTACCACTGGAAAAGTATAGCGATTTGGGTTGGAATGAAATAAATAGGCTTTTTGTAGCGACTACATTGTGCCTACTCTTTGTGGAAATCTATAATAGAGATCTGTAGAGTGCAGGGATAGTGGTACTCTTCAAACACGTTACCCACTGTTCAACAGTCAGGCTTTCCGTATCATAAGTTGACAATCTAACGGGCTCATGCTATCTATCTCCCGGGAACGCACTGCAGCTCTATGGGTTTGAACGTATTGATATGTCTGATATATGCAAAATTGGACATTGTATTTGATCCAGATTATACAATTTCGAAGACTAAATTATAAATCCAACATTATGCATTTGCTTTGTGTCATTTCATTTGTGTTTTTGGTAAGTTTAAGGAGTAGTACATCGTGATTGTTAACATCACGTGGGATATATTAAAGACAATGACAGTCTAACGTTTTAATATTTAATCTTGTTTTGAATAAGGCAGTGAAGTTAAGTACAACCGATAGTGTGTGAAACATTAAATTCCGCTTTAGTTATTTTTTTTCTCAAGCTCTTCAGAAACCACAAATAAGACACAATCAAGTAAACAAGATCAACATGATGGGTGTTACCGGTTGAACAAGAACTGCTTATTCTTCCAGAGAAATGTTAGAGAATACCGTAGGGCAACCAAAAATGGACAATCTTAGATAACCCCTCTTTTCGAATAAGGTTAGAGTTGACCAATCTTTAGTTTTCAGAGTTTTAGCACCATTGTTTGTCCTTTTCATTCCTTTTCTTTGGATTTTGAATTGTCTGTCTTTCATAGATCTGGGCATCTTCAAACCTATTCTCGCACTTAAACAGAATGTGTGTGTTACTTGTTTGGAATATAAGATATATTCATTAAGAAAAATAGCTAACAAGCAAAAAATTTAACAAAAAGGTGTCACGAAGTTGGGCCCATTAATTTGTTTCGATTACCATAATCTAAAAGGGAGATAATTAATGGAAAAGGTAGGACGATATTGCTGTGACCTATTACTGGTTCCCGACGTAGACTACTAGTAAACTGTTATTTATTATGAGCTGTTGTAAGTTGTCTATTACATGCCAGAAAACTGTCTTTATCTCCAAACACCAGTCGGGGCCGTGATCGTATGGTAGGTGGATTTACAACTAACTATGCAATCAGTGCCTATCACCATTGATGATGTGAGTTCGAACCCGATCAGGAAGAGGCGTACAACATTATGTGACAGTTTGTCAGTGACTTGTGACATGTCGGTACTTTTCTCCTGATCCTTCGGTTTCCACTGTAATCTCCACTCAACTGGCATCTGATGCCAATTTCATAGTCTTTGGTTTGACCAGACCGGGTTTGATATCACGATCTACCACAATCACATAGATACAACAAAACATTAGGTCAAAAATAAGAACGATAGAAGAACACACTTGTGTGCCCTCTCTCCCTCATTTCTGTATATTTGTATGCATAGTTGAGCTTGTTCTTCTACTCTATATGCGTGAAGTATTTGCCACTGCATGTCATGCAACAATGAATGAATGAATGAATGAATGAATGAATGAATGAATGAATGAAAGAATGAATGAATGAATGAATGAATGAATGAATGAATGAATGAATGAATGAATGAATGAATGAATGAATGAATGAATGAATGAATGAATGAATGAATGAATGAATGAATCAGTCAATCAATCAATCAGTTGAATCAATGTTTGTAACTTACCAGCGGAGGAATCTGTATGAAGTAGTAAAGACGAATCATAAAATTTCTGATCACCACAATCTAGAACAAAAATGAAATTAATATACGTCAAATAATTCTGAATATTTAAGTCGAAGAAGGAAAGACAACACAATGGCCAAAAGAAAAGGAACAAAAGGACCGACAACCATCTACAAAACACTACACAGAAAACTAAAGATCGAGCAATACGAAACCCACTACAAACCGGGGGTGAAGTAGTGCAATGAATATTGCTTGTTTTTCAGAAAATTATATTAAAAGTACTGGTATTAGATTATAAAAATGTCACCTTATTATCTCATTTGCAGCAATATTGGCCGTGTTCACAAGGCAGTTGTCTTTACATCTACTGGATCAAACTATTTAATTCTACAGTCTTCTTTTTCAAGAATTGGTTGACCATTACGAAGTATACAATTCTCAAATGAAATGAATCATTTCACTTTTATGAAGACTTTGACTTTCCACTATCATCAACACAAGACGTTTACCGGAATGGACATCAAGTAGAACGTCGGCTGTCCTATAAGAAACAGAAACTGTTTTCCCTTCCAGAGTATCTGGGTTTAACTCCCTTCCCCGTTTATTTGGCGAGGCTCGTGTTGTTAATCTTTTTAGTTTTCTGTGCTGTTTGTCTCCTTTCTGTGTCTTTTCCCAATATTGTCGGTGTCTCTGGTTTGTCCATTCTTGATTGCCCCTTCTCTAACGTTTATCTACACGCAATGCTATGAGTTCGATTCCCGCCCTTGTCTATGTGTACTCGATACTACTGTGTGTGATACTGTTTGTCAATGATTTACAGACGGTTAGCTATTTTCTGTGATTAATTTTTCCAATAAAGCTTATTACTACTCACGATAACTGAACTACTCGTAACTATATGATCTTATTATCAAATGATTTCTAGGTAATTAGATAATAGAATCAGGTTATATTTCTCTTTATACGATGACAGAAAATGAAGCATTTTAAATTAAATACTCACGAAAACAATCCCCTTCGCTACAATCTCGTGTTTCGGTTGATGTTCCTTCACACTGGACTGTGTTGAATCCGCTATTACACGAGCGTGTTCTTGTCTGTATTCCTGTTACACAGGAGCCTGAACAGTTACTCCATGGTCCCCAACTGTTCCAAGGAACGTCTACAAAATAAACAAAAACATAGATTTTTCCGAAATTTAAGTATTGTAAACATTTCTACTGTAGTGTAGTTTCTAAACGTTTCTTCTGAAGATTATATCTTAAACGTTTTGTCTTAAGTTTGATTTCTAAGCGTTTCTTTTGAAGTCTATGCTTCGAAGCATTTCTTTTGAATTTTAATATTTAAACGTTTTGTCTTAAGTTTAATTTTCTAAGCGTTTCTTCTGAAGTTGATGTTTTTGAAGTTTGATTTTTAAGCGCTTTGTCTTAAGTTTAATGCACAGCCATTTGTCTCATATATATATATATTTGTTTACTCACGAATGTGAGGTGTTTTTGTGTATTTTAAGTTGGATTATATAATGAGCTCTAACGTAGATGATTGACTACAAAGGTAGGCGTGTCATACACCATGTTGTAGAAAAATTATCATATAGGGAATTCATTTTAGCTCACTTAAGAAATTCTAAAACAGTTTTTCCGACCATGAACTGAGGCAACCGACGCGAATCCGATAAGGACGTTTCTTTTGGGATGGACGTGGATAGTAAACAAATATATATATGAGACAAGTGACTGTGGTGTAATGCTCTAAACGTTTCTTCTGAAGTTGAAGTTTCGAAGTGTTTAATCTTAAGTTTAATTTTTAAACTTTTGTCTGAAGTTGAGTTTTCTAAGCGTAATAGTTTTACAAGTAGCAAACTTATCCTTTAAGCAATAAATTGGAGGTGAACAAATCGCTGTACCTTCAAAGCAGTTCAGAAATCCAATCTCAAAATCTAAGAAACAGAGTCATATTGATGCCATTAGCTCCCTGTTTTTGTTCAGCATAGGCACTCCAATAAATAGTGGCGGAGTCATGTCCGTTAACTACAAAGCGTCTGCTGTTGTAATATTTTGTGTTTATGAAGTTATTCTTTTTAACCTTTAAACTAAGAAAGGTAGGCTATGATTCCCAGTGCTTATTAACTTATTTCCCATCTTTCAGGTAAAAAACAAAACCTGTATAATTTGTCGAAAGCTTTATTTTAAGAAAACACCCCCTCCCTCTAAAATGTAAATGTTTTTTCTCTAACATATTGTTTGTTTGACTTATCCTATCTACTGCTTCCTTATTATATTGGAGAGAAATTAATTAAAAATAAACTTTAAACCACTGACTTACAGATACACTCATAAGAAAATTCCAATCTATTACAGTTGTTTGTGCATAATACATTGAAGCTTGAGTCTTTTAGAGTAAAATAACAGGTAGTTTTGTTGTCATATTTATTCTGCATATGAGGGGTTATGGTATGTTCTTTAAACGTTGAATATGAGCCACATGTAGAACTCGTCTTCCACCTGGCACTATTCACATGAATGTATCCTCCTGGGCAAGTCCAATTTAACACTCTATTTATACATAGCGATTCATCATCATCTATGAATAAAAACCAACTTAAATAAATGCAAAATGAAATAAAGTGTATATAATCAATTCAACAATTTTATGATATTAATCTTTTCATTTGTACATTCCTAGTCCAGGAACTGCTGAACCCGTGTTGTTAGTCCAGGAACTGCTAATCCCGGGTTGTTTGTCCAGGAACTGCTGAATCCGGGTTGTTTGTCCAGGAATTGTTGAACTCGGGTTGTTTGTCCAGGAACTGCTGAACCCGTGTTGTTTGTCCAGGAACTGCTGAACCCGGGTTGTATGTCTGGTAGATCAGAGCGTTCACGATTGTGATCAACAGAGATTCTAGTAGATCACAGAGTTCACGATTGTGATCCACTGAGATTCTGGTATATCACATAGTTCATCATTGTGATCAACTGAGATTCTGGTAGATCACAGAGTTCACGATTGTGATTAGCTGAGATTCTGGTAGATCACATAGTACACGATTGTGATCAGCTGAGATTCTGGTAGATCACAGAGTACACGATTGTGATCAGCTGAGATTCTGGTAGATTACATAGTTCTTGATTGTGATCAACTGAGATTCTGGTAGATCACAGAGTTCACGATTGTAATCAGGTGAGATTCTGGTAGATCACAGAGTTCACGATTGTGATCAGGTGAGATTCTGGTAGATCACAGAGTTCATGATTGTGATCAACTGAGATTCTGGTAGATCACAGAGTTCATGATTGTGATCAACTGAGATTCTGGTAGATCACAGAGTTCACGATTGTGATCAACTGAGATTCTGGTAAATCACAGAGTTCACGATTGTGATCAACTGAGATCCTGGTAGATCATAGAGTTCACGATTGTGATCAGCTGAGATTCTGGTTGATCACATAATTCACGATTGTGATCAACTGAGATTCTGTTAGATCACAGAGTTCATGACTGCTATATTGGCATTAGTCTAAGAAGAACGAATATGGATCTAATAGAAAAGGATACCAAAGAGGTAATCAAATCTGTCATTTATATTTTCTTTAATTTAATTTGAAATTGATATACTCTTTTGTACTGTCAAACTTACGACGACAACTGTTTCCATTACAATCTTCCTCATAGTACGATTCTCCGACACAAGACTTCCCAATTTCATTTGGTGGTGGATTTGTACACGTCCTTGTAACAGACTGTATTCCTCCACCACAAGAAACACTACAACCTGATTTCATAGTCCAAGCTGACCAGCCTCCATTTCCTGAAAAAGTGTAGTTGTTGCTTAGCGCCAAGTGAGGAATTTTTAGCTATTTTATGGCGAGCACATGCTACATTCAATGAGATGAACATGATGGCCGCTTTGTACTAGACCAACACGCTTAGTTGGATTTTTATAGTGTTGGCTCACTGAAACAACAGTCAGCGGATACACATGTCGTTCCACTCGGACACTTTATCCTGATTCCGAGCAGACCAGTCTTTCCTCTATAGGAGAAGCAACAAATACAAATTGTATAGTCTTTTGTTTGATTCGACTGGGTCTGGAGCCAACGATCTACTGCTTGTAAACAGGTAGGTGATTCTCTCCCGGATATTCTAACCTCCTCCATCACTTTTGTTAAGCTCATCGTGAGGATATAGCTGAAATATTTTCAAGGATATCCATAGGTAATATAATGTTAAGCATAGTAAGAACTCAATATGTTTTATACTAGTGATAAACAAACCTGTATCCCCTCCTTTCACTACCACTCGTAGAAATGTATTAATAAAGTGTGGCATACTTTTGTCTATATTACTACATATATATCACGGATAAAAAGACCACGTAATATTTCATTTTATCATACTTCATGCAAAAATTTATTAATTTCATTGGATAATAAGCATTTGACATTCCTCAATAGCTTATCTTGGTGTAGGAATCAAATCGTAATAACACCCTCTGTCGTAATAACACTCTCTGCAATATCACCCTCCCGAGCCGAACTTTGTCGAACCGGAAAATAACACCCGCTCCGTCCGAGTTTTGCCGATTAGTCATTTCCGGTAAGTTTACAATGTATTTTTAGAAACATCCGTGTTATTCACGATTTATCAGTGTTTTTCAAAATTTCAAAAAATTTCCAAAAATTTCAAAGCAAATTTCCAAAAATTTCATAAAATTTTGAAAGAGGGCTCTAAGGGCCAAAATCGGCCCCACCTCAGATGTGCATGATATTTACAGGAAATTATCTTCATTAATTCCCCTTTTCAAAAATATAAAAAATAAATGAATAATTAGTCTATATTTATTCATATGACGTCATCATAATTAATATGCATTATACACGAAAAATGGAAAATTGTTACTTTGATTCAACGTTAGTACTTTATAATTCAACGAATTATTTCGGGGTTTGTATACACATGTTTAAAAGAAAAATTGGTGTATATTGTATCAATCATGCTAACTTAGAAACAAAGGAAGGCATCAAGAGTTGTACACTATGTATATTATGACTGAAATGAAATAACACTGTATATACATTTGTCTTTGTACGTTAGTGGTTTTACATAAATGTTTACGAAATGCCACTTAGTTGATACAAATGCAACACTCAGATTATTGTTAGTAATTCCCTGTTATAAATTATTAATTATTTCATTGTGTGTGTGGGGGGTGCGGGTGGGTTGTGTGGAGTGTAATGAAAATCTTACAAAAAAAAACAAAGTTTTTCCATTTGATAAAACAGCAAAATTCTTTCCATGTGTGAAATCAGTTTTTTTCAACAAAGGGTGTAAACTTTTGACATCATTTAGGTGAACAAAATATGCATATATAACCCATCAATAGTGTAATGGTTAGCCCTGATTAGATAAAACCAAAGACTATACACTTGGTATTTATTGTTTCTCTGCTAAGCACACGGCAATAAGGGGGTAAGAACAAAGACTAGTTGGCTCGGAATCAGGATAATGTGTCTGAGTGAAGAGACATGTATACCCACAGACTGTTGTTCACTGAGCAAAATAGAAATCCAACTCGACATGATGGTCTAGAATAAAGTGGACATCATCATCATTTCATTGAATGTAACTTGTTCTCGCCATGATATAGCTGAGAATGCTCATTTAGCATTAAACAATAATCACTGACTCACTATATATATTCATGTCATTTTTTAATATAGTTACATTTCACACATTCTCCTACAAGTCTGAAGATACAAAGCACATTGTGTGAGACAAAGAAGTAATAACTAACTATAATTGAATTTAAATCTCCTTTAAAACGTCAATGCTCACACGATTCTCAATTGAGTTCTAATTGCTTTCGTTCTTTAGCCTTTTCACAAAAGATATTTCAATGTTTTTGATTTCATAGTAAAACCATAACTCATTATAATACATTTTCTATCTTAAAAAGAGCCAAATGCAGCTTAATAAATATAAACGATTTGACCCTTCATAGAAACGTTTATTTTTAGAACCTCGTTGGTGGTGTAATGGGTAGTGTGCTCGTCTCGAGTGCGTTAGATCGTGGGTTCGAGTTCCGATCGGGTCAAACCAAAGACTATAAAATTGGTATTTGTTATTTATCCTCTAAGCATGCAGCGTTAAGGGGAAAGAGCCAATACGGGTTGGTTCGGAATCAGGATAATGTGTCCGAGTGGGGCGACATGTCTACCCGTGAACTGTTGTTTCAGTGACCTAGCACTATACAAATCCAACTAAACATGTTGGTCTAGTACAAAGCGGACCTCATTATCATCTCATTGAAAGTTAACTTGTTCTCGTCATGACATAGCTGAAAAATGCTGCAAAAGCCGCCACGGTCTTTAGCAGATACGAAAATAAATGTGAAGTGAATATAGTCTATTCTTCAATACACTCGTGTTCATCATCATCACTTCCATCAACTGGCTCAGGTTCTGGCATGCTTTTGGCATCTTTTAAATATTCTGTCCAGTCTTTGACATAACAGAATGGTTGGTTTAGATTTCTGGCATATGCCAAATACCAAATAACTGACGCTACATGCGCACACATTCCGACGACTCTAAACCCAGTGCGACATTTACAATACCATGAGATGACATTACATTCATCATACAAAATCCATAATAGATATGCTTTGGAAGAAACGTGTCGGCTTTGAAGTGTTGCACAAATTAAATGTTTATCTTGTTTACATACATAAACTGTAAATTCTGCATGTTCATTCAAATGCTCCTGTACATATGACTTAGCAAGGTTAACTTGGTATACTCCTATAGCTAAGCATCGTATTTCTTCCTCTGATAGTGAAGGGAAACTTATATTTATTGCATCAATTCTTGTCCATTCAGCAGATTTAATCTTTTCTATACCTTCATGTTCAATGCGCGTCTTCAAATCATTGCTTTGCTTTGCAAGAAATAACATCTTACAACCGATAACTCTGTCTTCTTCTTGATTACCATGACTCAGAGGACTGAACTATTTGTTGCAAATACTGCATATGATTTGGATGTAGTCTCCAATAAATGGAATTTGACTGTTGGGTAAAACGTTATCAAAATACTTCCAAGATGTTAATCTTCCATTAGCAGATTCAACCACCCACCTAATTTTTGTAACAAGTCTTGATGTATTGCTTTGTTCCGTGGTCAACTGCTTCTGGCCTTTATCTAGAAAGGCTGGCATCTCAGTTGTTATACCCAATTCATTCAAAAAGTCGACGGAATCTCTAAATCCGCGATCGACTACAAAAACGTCCCCTTCTCTCGTCCATTTCTTTATTTCCTCTGTATCTGTGGCAAATATGTGTTTCAGGATATGTGCATCATTGTTCTTAAAGTAACCAGTAGTAGTAACGATAACCATAGGTTTAATCAGTGGACAGTGTTTGTGCAAATTAAAAGACCTTCTTTGAAAACAAAATTGAGAACTCTTTTGAATATAAATGTAAGTTCCGTCAATTACTAAAATAGCTGGTTCCAAACCTTTTCCAAAAAGTGTTTGTGTAAGAGGACCAGTGTGATCATTAATGACTTGCTCTCTAGTTAAATGCTGAAACCCAAGGTTGTGTGGAGTGAATGTTTGAATAAGATTTTTTCTGACCGAAGAAATGGCACGACGTATGGAATCCTTAGATACACTGAACAGTGTTGAAAGTACTTTATTTGAAATTCCTGTTTTCAATTTGGTCAGGAAAATGCCAAGACACGTTCTTGCACTTCTTACTTGTGTGTCACGCACAGAAGTTAAATATGTTAATATATCATCAAAGGAAACTTTGTCTAAGCCTGTTAAATTCTTAAAATCTGCATCACCTAACTTTGAATCAAAGCTTATTCCTCTTTCCTTGTTGTTTAAAAGAGTTTCCCGTACTTTGTTAAACATATCAACGATTTCGGTTCTATTAAAATCTGTATTTGGTCTACAGTTTGACATCATATGTATTGCCTGGTCAGTAAATGCATCATCATTAACATGACCAGGACAACACCTAGACCCTGCTGGTACAATTATATTGTTATACAAGAAACAGTTAAATCTCACAGATGCTGAAGCAACTATTAATTTTGGCCCACGTTTTTTGCAAACAAAGCATGTTGAATGACTACCACCAATAGATGCAAGAGGCAGAGTTATATTCCGTGGTGACAAAAGAGTTGGCTCAGATCGACGTTGCAATTTTGAAGACGTTGGTTGATATTCTGTATCATGATTGTCAGTTGATGTAGAAGAGATGTAAGAAGTACATTCCAACTTTTGGTTACAATCTGTATAGTACACACGTCTACATTTTCCACATAGGACATCACCGTCATGTACAGATACAAAGAACGTTTTAAATAGGTATTTCCTTAGTGGTTTATTATTATCTCCCGATAAAAATCTCCTTTCCTGTGGCTTTGTCCTTTTTTCACAGAGGATACAAGGAAAATTTCGCACTGTTGTCATTCTGAAATGTAAGCAAAATTATTTTCATTAATTTGTGTATGGAGTGATTCCAAGGAACAAGAGCAACAAGTAAATATTAGTTAATGTTTCTATTATATAGCTTTATTACAATACTAAAAATGCTACACATTTATATTGTCAGTTAAAAAATATCAATGCCATCTAGATAGGAATAAGTCAGATCGGACCATACAACATAGACACGGGCCATGTGGCCTAGGTAACAAGAGTATTTTCGGATCCATGTACTTGCACAGGATAGATGGTCCGACCGAACACTTTTTGACACTGAGATTAACACGCCTGCTATACCAGATTACATGTGTAAAGCACCCACGTAAAACGAACACGTTACAGACGTGTAATAAAAATATTATATATGATTGTTACGTCACATAGGCTACGTCATTGAAAATGCCTTCACAATGTAACCTTATTCGTATTCAAGTTTACACGTGTATACCATTAATGGTCGTGATCGTATGGTAGTTGGATTTCCAACTACATGTGGCTGTGCAATCAGTGCCTATCACCACTAACGTTGCGCGTTCGAACCCCGCACAGGTGTACTTGATACCACATTAGATGTTAAAGTTTGTCAGTGACTTGCGGCAGGTAGGTGGTTTTCTCCGGGTACTCCGGTTTGCTACACAATAAAACTGACCGCCACGATATAACTGAAATTGTGTTGAAACTTTCGTTAAACACCATAAACAACGCCAAACTTTTTGTGAATAGACCATTGAAGATATATTTTCTCAGTTGCAAACCGAAACTGTGATGCAAAGAAAAGCTTAATAATAATCATTTACCTTTGCTGTATTTTATAATCAGGATCACATCATTATAATATATTGTCCATTTATTATTCCTTGAAATCGATCACACCTGTAAACATTAAAAAGTTCTATTACCTTGATGTCTACGGAAGGTTAATATATATATATATCGTGCAAAATTGAAAAGATATGTTATATACTTGTACCTTTTTTTAACAAAAACAAAAAGACTGTGCAATCACAACAAAGAGGTAATTATAATAATATCTTGTATTCGCTGAACTTTCTTAATTCGGCGCTTCAACTTTTCTATCATCTTTATTTAATGCAACTAAAAATTAAAACAAAACTTATAATAAAGATATGAAATTATCCAACAAGATTCGAACTATCAAATATTACACCATCCAGGAGTCCTGATATATGCAATAATTGTGAAAAATAACAGTACTCTGATCATGTGTAGAAGTTCTATGAAGTAATGGGATTTGAAAGTATATCTCTGGAAAATAAATATGCATAAAAAGTAACTTCATGTAATGATCTCCGAATATTATTACCCCTCATTTATAGTTTTATATAATTCAACTAAAAAAAATAAGAAGAAACAAAAAGTTCCCATCGAGACTCGAACTATTATACTTGAGATATCCAGTATTTCTTGTGAAGGATGAAATGCATATCAGTTCATAACGTCGAGTTGATTCAGTTCAATATATTCAGTCACCATGGATATCGTAAACAATGTTATTTCAGGCGTAGAAAACGTTCTCGTGCAAGACTCGAAAAATTCCGCACTACAGCCGGAAAAACCTTTTTATTTAAAATAAATACATTTCTTTACATACACAACTTACTAGTGAATTGCATTCCATGAAATCAATCACACTGTATTTAGATTGTGTATAATGGTCCCGTATATGCAAGTTGAAGGTTGAAAATATTGATTTTCCGGTATCATCGAGGATACCTATAACTAAAAAATTAACATCCTCCACAAGCCCCCACAGAAAAAAAATATTTTGATATAATCAGTAAACATTAATAATAAAAACAATTGCCAATTTTGGTGTTGGTGGAAGGCTGTGGAGGTAGTTAAAATAGCTAATATGTAGGGTAAATATGTCGTTTTTGTCCCTTTTAAGCATTATACGTCTAGTTGTGATGTCATTGTGACGTCATCACAAGTGATCTGTTGCAGAAAAATATAATTTTTTAAAAACTTATTTATATAACAATTAAAATAACAGTTTGTTGTCATTTTATGTCAAACATTATTTGCATGCAAAATGTGGGGCCAATTTGGCACTCTGGAGCCCCTCCATCTTTTGAAAAAAAATTCATAAAATTTTAAAACTCTGAAAAAAAAATAATAATTTAAGTTCAAAATTTTCCAAAAAGATTCTAAATTTTCATTAGATTTCAAAATTTCCCAAAATTTTCTAAATTATAACATTTTAGAAAAGTTTAACAAATTTCAGTTTTCGTAAAATTTCTAAATTTTAATATTTAAATAATAATTTTGAAAAATTATAGCAATTATAGCTTACCAATATGAAACTATTACTTGTTGAAATGATAGTAGTTGTTGCTTTATTTAGGTAGTGATATGTACATAGTGTGTCCCATTGGTTAGCTGACTCCAATAACAATTCAAAGTCCTCTTTACTACTGGCATTTGGTATAATAAAAAGACACACTGCCTTTAGTTGAGGGAGTTATGGTAGATGACCACACTCTGGAGACAGAATAGCGCCCTCGACTTCGTCTCGGGTGATATTCTTTTTCCAGAGTGTGATATTTTTTCCCTCGTGTGGTAATCTACCATATCACCCTCAACTAAAGGCAGTATGTTTATAATACCATTTCTTTATGATATTGATGAATCCTGGATTTACGACGACAGATGTCAGTTTACGTATGTGAGAATCCTCGTGTAGTAAAATGTTATTAATTTTTTTTAAACTTACTGGCTTAGATACCTGAATAAAATGATCAATTGGTTGTTGTTTTACACAACAGGAGTTATTGGGTGAGCCATAAATTGATTAACGACCCGTTGTTTATAGGAGGCTATGTTGTATGTACCTCTTTTCATTTGTTTGTATTACTTGCTTGTATGCTGTTATATCAGGATCGTTCGTCTGACAACAACATCAAAAATACATATATTTACTTAGTGCGACTTATGCGTAAGTCTGTCTTGTCCTCTGCAATGGTGCTACACTCCAATCTATTGGAAAGCCAAATTTAAGTACAAACAAAGCAAAACAAAACCGTAGATATATAAGTTAGTTCACACAGTGCACAGGACGCGCCTCTAGAATAACAATCAGGTATGCTCATAGTCAAACGCTAAATAATTCAGAAATATCTTGGAGTAAGAAAACCAAAGGGCATACACAAGGTAGATAAACATGCTAAGGCAACCTATGCTTGGGGGAGATTGACCTTAGTCTTAATGAATGAATGTTTATATGAAATATAACTTACGCTTACAATTATACGAAACTTCTAATGACGCCCTCCCATCAGCCCCACATGAACTTCCGACGTTACTATTGGTAACATCAAAGCTACATGCTGTATGACCATCGCACAAATTTTGGATGCCATATTTATCACCATGACTACACGTGCTGTAGTTATAAAGAACATAGGATAGTTGTATGGTTTCGTTATATTCCTCTGAACAATTCAGCATGGCTCTATCTCCTTCTAAATATTGCATTTGTGAATGGATCTGAAGAAAAATCATTACCCTAAACGAGTGAGTAAATTGCTATTTAACGCAAATTGAGCAACATTTAAGCTATGTCATGTCGACAACAAGTTACATTCGATTAGATTATAATGATGTTGGCTTTGTACTAGACCAACACGCTTAGATATGTATAGAGATAGCTGGATGAAACAAGAGTATGTGGTTCAATTAGGAAACATTATCCTCCTTGCGAACCAAAAAGTATTTGCTTTTGCTACTTAATGTTGTTAGCGCAGAAGCAGAAAATATCCATGCATTTCATAGTATTTGTTTGACCCCACAGTGCCCTGAACCCACAATATATCACACTCGTGGTGAGCACGCTAATCATTACACCACTTATACGGTATAATTACAATAAGGTGCAATTCTATTAAAACAATATCTTCAATATGAATGACATCACGTAGGTATTGGTGTTAAAAATGTTGGTACATTTGAATTTTTTCCAACATTTGTAACAATTGTGTACACATTTGTATATTTTATTTTAAATTTGTGTCAATACTCTATGGATTTCTTCCGGTTTATCTTACAGCTGTGTCCATTATACAGTCTTGTACCACCACACTATGTATGTAATAAGTTTATCTAACTTTTCAATAAAAACGAATTTTAAACAAATAGCAAGGGTTGAATTAAAATGTGTGCAATATTCTGAGGGAGACTACATTTTGTGTATGACGTAACGTTATTTTGTCCGTTCATTCACCAACGTCAGGTTACTGTGTTTTGTCTCACATTCCAATGGTATGACGTCATGTCAAAGTAGTTCGACAGAGAACGTCTCGTGTAACGGCACGCCATTCTTTTATCACCACAGTGTGGTGATACAACATCTTGTATCAGATACCTTGTATCAGACAGGCGATTTTTGTTAATTTCAAAGGAAAACGTATATAGTGTTAGATAAATATGTATATCCAATGTCCGTGAAGTGTCTTAGAATATAAAGTTGATGTGTATGAGCCTTAAAAGCTGTGATAAAGGCGAGGTTCACATATGCATGACGCTTCCTGTATTGCCTTAGTACAGGCATGTAGAAAAATAAAATAAACTTGTATGGATCAAGATCTCGCTTCTTAATGAATAAAGGTAATAACAAAATTACCGAACTCCGAACAATCTTACAAAGGGAAAGTCAAAACTCATAATTATATAAACAGACAAAATCAGTCAACAACCGGAAAACTGTGAAAACCGAAATGTTAATAATACTAACATGAACAGTGATATGCTATTCCAAGCTGTGCTGTAGATTCGTTTGATGAGCATGTTGAGTTATGATCTTTAGTCAAATCTGTCAATTCAAACTCACACTTATCTTTATTATGGCACAAATTTAAAACTTCCTGTAGGATATCCTCATCACTGTCATTGCAGACAGTCGAGTTGAAATCAACGGTGAAAAACGGTGGCAATTTTGATCGTTGCTGCATATTCGGAAAACGTACAAATCAACATTGCGGAATTTCCATCAAATACCACTTTGAAGTGCGTGACTGGAAAGAGAATACGAAATTATATCGTTTGTACTATGTATGCACACTTAATATAAAAACAAACATATATGTAAATGCTCTCGATTCCTATTACAAATAACATCGCATGGAATGATATATGCATCGCATTGCTCACTCGCTTACACAACAACCCTGGAGACATACAAAGTTAGTTAAACATTGACATAACGTTGAAATGACATGGCGGCGGTGCATCAACATTGTTTCAACGTTAAGATTACATCATGTGCCTGCTTAAGAAGTGGCTGCCATTGTAGTTTGATACCCGCTATACGACATATGTGATGCTTGTCAGAAACTTGTTCTAGGTGGGCCCTTTTCTCCTGTTACTCAGGTTCCCCAACACTAAAAAAGCTGCTATTTTATTGAAAGTTATTTCTAAGCACCGGTCAATTAAACCTTTATCTTATTATGTGCAAGATATATCAAATGTCATGTGACCTAACTAAATCTCTCATATTTCCATCCTTCCGGAAAGATACAATTAATCAATAAAAACGTAGATACATGTATATAATTTAGTGCACACGACGCGTTTCTGGAATAACCATGATCAGGTGACGCTTAGCTTCAAAGATTGGAAAGCCAAATTATTGAAACTTTTGTGAGCATTAAAACAAAAGAGCCTAAACATGATAGAGGGTGGAGAACCTTAGTTTTATTTATAATTACATTATTTCGGAACTGTAAATTTCAGTAATAAATATAATAATAAACCATGTCATTGCCGAATCACTGATTACTGGGCAGATGATACCTTCGGGGAACCAGTGATAGTAATGAAAACGTAGATATCAAATATATTGCGTACGACGCGTTTCTGGAATCATCATCATGAGGTACGCTCAAAATCGAAAGATTGGAAAGCCAAATAATTTAAAGTTTTGGGAGCAATCAAATCCTAAACAGGATAAATTAAGGTTTATAATATATTTCACAATCTGCATTAACGATATGATCAAACGTTATTTACCAGCATGTGTCTTCATATTTGTTTGATATTTCGTGCAATTTAACAGATCGGTTAATCGATTGATTGATTGATTTACATCACTATTTGCAGACATTGTATACATAGCAAGGTTAACAATGAAGGAAGCCGGAGTGTACGCAAAGGAGATATTTAATGGAGTTTAACATGCACTCTATATACACTGATAAGATGGCGACGTTCCGGTATGCAAGATGTAAACATACATCTATTAATTCCTGTTATTTTCCATTATTCTGAACAAATTATGTATATTCTGTTTCATTTAAAAATAACATAAACCTTTGTACATGTCTAAATAAATAGGAATATTAATTGTGCATTACGTGAATTTTCCATCGCTCTCATGTTGAGTCAATGAGTGATCAATTTCCAACAATCAATTCGTTAATTACACCTGCTGTACGTTTACAACTAGAAACCATCGTTGAGTACACAAATGTATATTGTAAGCACTCTTAATGAAAGTATCATTTTCTACACCCACAGAAGGTTATCGACTTTTTAATGTTAAACACAATTGTTTACTTAGATTAATTAATTCTATAGATTGAGTAAATAAGATGGTTATAAACAATATTTAATAATCGTATAAATGTATTCAGAGGAATGTTAATAATGATAATAATATATGTAATCATGAGTTCTACTCGATACAACACTATGTGATCAAGTTTTCGGTGACTTTCGACAGGTCAGTGATTTTTTCCAGTACTCCGGTTTGCTCCACCAATAAAACTGACCGCCACTTTCAACAATGTTTCAGTTATATCGTGGTGGTCAGTTTCATTGGTGGAGGAAACCGGAGAACACCGAGAAAACCACCGACCTGTCGCAAGTCACTGACAAACTTTATCACATAATGTTGTACACCTCGCCCAGATCGAGATTTGAACTCACAATATCAGTGGTGATAGGCACTGCTTGCATAGGTAGTTGTAAATCCAACTACCATGCGACCACGGCCACAACGGCACCTTGTTTCTGAAATAACCTTCATCAAGTATCATCAACGTCAAAAGATTTGAAAGTGAACGATTTTACGAATTAAAATATGTCATTGAAATATATCATATTATTTACATTTTGTTTATTTGCTTGAATTGCATGTTGCTTTAACAACTACCTGTTGTAATAGATGCATTGCATGCATCAATAACGATTTTTGACCTGTGAACAAAAAACGATTTAATATTACATTACAAAGGGCCGGTATTATGTACAGTCCATGCTGAAGTCAGTGGCTATTCAACACCTACTTTATTGTATCAGTTTTTATTTCTATTGTTGATGTATGACATTTCATATTTTATACGAGTATATATGAGATAATTGGTCACGTATCATTGCTATAGAAAAAATATTGTGTTTTTTTTTTAAAAAATGATTTGGTAATAAAACTAAAAACAACCACTCAAAAAAAAGAAAAAAAACAAAACCAAACAAGCAATAAAAAAAATACAAAAAAATTACAAAAAACAAAAAAGAGAAAAACCAACAAAAAAGCAAATACAACAACAACAATAAGAACAAACAAACAAGCACCAAAAATAAAGCAAAAGAAACCCAAAGCAAAAGGAAATCGAACTCAAGAAAAAAAAAAGAACAAGCAAAAGTAATCAGACAAAAGCAAAAAACGGAAAACAATTAAATTTGCAAATCAGAAAAAGAGAGAAGAGACAAAAAAAAAGAATAAGAACCGAATAAAAAAGAAAGAAAGAAAGAAGTGTGATATATGCCTTTTTGTCTATCATTAGGTTATTGTGCTATTTACATGTACTATTCAGATTAAAAAAAAACGACGCTTAATGGACCAGTTAAATCCGTGTTGCTGTATATATGGGTGTTTATCTTAACTCATTCACTTTTTCTATACATGGGCGTTTCCCTCAATTCCTTTCCATAAACATAATTGTTTTCCAATTGGGATGCTGCGTCGACTATGTATGTAATTACTTCAGAATCACAAGGATTATTCACTCCAACAAGACTGTGTGCCCACCTTATGCTGTAATAAGCCGATTCTATTATTCTAAAATGTTGTGCAGATTCCATTAAATTTTCAAGATATAGACCTACATATATTTCTGGACAAAGTAGAATACAAGACATTTCACGATATTTTTCATTTCGTTTATCAAATCTCTTATATCCGCCTGCATATTTTTCTACTCTAGATTTTGTTCGAGCATCAATCACTGTCGAAGATAAATTGCAAAATAAAACTCGAAGCTCTGGATGTGAAGGCATGTCATTCTGGGACCAAAATCCGGTAGAAAGTATTTTCTGTAATTAAACAGTTGTGTATAGATATTTTCTTATATAATTAGATAAATTACGAGTTATAAATACATACCCTCCTTTCTGGTAAAGCTAGTCCAGTGACCATGTACATGAAATATTTACAATCAGTCCAGCGACCCATAAATAAACGGTCCAGTGACCTAAAAGGCAGCCAAACAGATACAGTCTGTTAAATGTCTCTAAATGACAAATAGTATACCAAGTGGTGCAACTAATATCAATCCAAGCAATCTGAAAACTAAAATATGATGTTACATATCTGAAGCGGCCAAGCGAACAGCTAACACCTTTCCATTAAAATTACCCTTTGCAAATATAGAATTCACATTATTTTCTGAAGCAAATATTCTATCAACTTCATAAAATTCCAAAACATCTTTAGCAGATGCAACATATTCTAAGTCCTGTTTAAACAACAGAGGTCAAAATGCCGCCTTCGGGATATTTTGGAACAACCAAGGTTCCAACTGCTTGCAACTGACTAAATGGTTAATACATTTGCTAACCAAGTTAATTTGAGGTACCATCCAATTATTTTCTCCTCTCCAGTTAGAAGTAAATGCATCTATAGCACTGGTTCTATGATCCCAATATAAAGAATTATATCTAGGTAGCTTAGTATTGTTCATATTTGTAAATCTGTGTATTGTATGCACACCACACATATTGTCTACAAAATTGAAAAATGCGAATGAAATACACCAGTCATCGATATCAATGATCTTGCTAAAAGCATCTGCTTTCTCTTCTCGTTTTCTCCACTTGGAATCCATTGTGCATATAAGGAAATATTGTGATAAACACAAATACTATAAATCCATGAAACCAATGCTTGTAATTCAGGTATTTTGCTTCCTTTCTTAATAATACATGCTGCATTTTGATTGTCTGTGAAGAAAGTTACTGAACTATTTCTAAGCAAGTGCTCGAAGCTGTCAATTGACAATTATATAACCTTCACCTCTCTCCAAGTGGAGCTTTTCATTGCTTCGTTGCTTACCCAGTGTTTATGCATAATTAGATCATATCCATCTACATAACCTGCTGCACCAATATTGCTGGCAACAGTAAAAACTTTGAAATCAGTATTCAACCTTAATATAGGAACAGGTTTTAAACTATTTATGTTGTGTTTCTAAAACAAAATTTCTCTAATGCTACATGGATAGTGATTTAAATTGACACACTGATTTCATTCATCTCTTTCATTTATAAGAAAGATATTGCACCTGGTCATAATCTGGGTGACATTGCCTATTGCTGGGGTAAAAAAAATAATTTTACCACATAATTTAGCTAAGAATCGTATTTTAACTTTGCTTCCTGTAGGTAAAATAATATCAATCAATTCAATAAAGTTTGTAATTTTTGCCGTGGGGAATTTCAACAGACAATGCTTCAAATCCCACGTAAAACCCAACCACACTAAACTTTGAACAGGTTTCCAGATACATCTATATCTATTAGGTACAAAACCCGACAAAATCAAAACGGTCTTGACTCTTTCAGCTTGCTCATAGCAAACCTTTTCATTATCTGCTAAGCCAAGGCCGTCGTCTAGATAAACTGTAACTTTAATTCCGTCTTTACGCCAGTGTGCAACCAAAGGACGGACTAATTTTGCAAAAATATAACCTGTTGAAGAGAAACCAAATGGCAAAACAGTAAACACACAATATTTTATTGCTTCACCAAAGGACTGGGAGCTATAAGGTTAAAAAATCAGCCCCACCTCAGATGTCGATAAACATTTCTCCATAATGTATTCACAATATGTGCTTTTCAGAAATAACTACAGTTAGTCAATATGTGCATCTAATTCCTCACATCGGACCGACAAAATCAGGTAATGAAAAGCACTGGACGTAATTTTTTTCAGTATACAGAACGTATGTATCATTGTATTATAATGCATATCTTTAAAAAAACAAAAACAAAAACAAAGCATAATAAAACTCAATAAACAAAGCATAAATTTGACGCAATGTGGATTGATTTCAGGAATAAAACATGTTCCGAAGCTGTATTATGAAATTAAAGTGAACGAATAGTAATGTCGCAACGTCACCCATTTTCGACTGTCTCCTGTTTTCGACGGTTTGTTTCACGTGATAAAATATCTCATTATTTTGATCGCTTCATTTGTCGGCGGTTATATTATGATTCTGAAATTGCAAGAAATCTGATCTAAACATGTCATCTTTAAATGTAAGAACTACGTACCACATCTATTATGTCACGTTCAAATTGTATTTTTTCGTAATTCATTTTTTCGTCACCATAGCAAAGCTTTAATAATTTAAAAAATATATCTCATACAGACCACCTGTGGTTTCATCGTCTCCTATGACATTGATAATGTACATATTGAGGTCATATCAATTCAGAAACTTGTTAACATTGATTGTCGAAAACTGGTCGAAATTTTGGTATTAACCTTAAAGAAGTAATAGATATATTTATTTGGACAATAGAACTTTGTCATATTTGAAATTTGTTTAAACACTTTTTTATTCGTACTTTATTCTTAGCGACAACCAATGCGACGATATATTCCAGTACATTTGTACAGACAACCATCACAAATCTATAAAGCAAAAAATGCCAAGGTGCGGGTTGAGAGAAGTCCAATATTTAAAGATCGCTTTTTTTATAATATGGAAATATTTTGGGAAATGGTGTGAAGCAAAATTTTTAATGTGTAACGATTTTAGCTAGGAACCTGTGAGAATTATTTTAGTTTTTTTGATAAACTGATAACAAGCCTTGGAATCAGATATCCCATAGACAGTGGTTTTCGATAGAAAATTGTTTTACAATCAAGTATTTCATATATATTTATGATGAGAACAAGTTTACAACCATATGATTAATCGTCTAGGTAAAATGTGTTTCGCTGCCATGAGTCTATGTATGATTGTTTTGATTGTCTCTAGAAAAAGAGGAGATGGTAGATATTAGTTTGCTTTGTGACAAACCAACAACAACACTCCTAATAAACTGTTGCTATCAGAATCTGCTGTAAATTGTCTTTTACGTGTAAGGAGTGTGTCCTTTACATCCCGCGCTAAGGGATGTATCAAATTCGTTCCTCACAGCTGTCTGGTATCCCTTTCACATAAAGTCGGCGCTTTCCTAGAGGAATCAGAATAATGTGTCCGAATGGAGTGACATTTCTACCCGTGGACTGTTGTTTCAGTGAGCTAGCACTATGCAAATCCAACTCTGCGTGTTCGTCTAAAACAAAGCGGACCTCATCATCATCTCATTGATAATTAACTTGTTCTCGCCATAAAATGTCTGAAAAATTGCTGAATTTGCATTAAGGAACAATCACTCACTCGCTCAATCAATCAAAAGTGGATACTGAAAGAAGAGGATAATTTTAATTCTCGGAAATTTCATTTAGCCAAATATTTGACTTTTTTACCTTTTACACTTTCATTTGCTCTTTAAAGTAAATTATTCAAAACGCATTTTACTTTAAAAAATGGTGGCAACGTTACAAGTTTATAGCATTGGGTCACAAATTAACGTATTTTGTCAAGCACGAAACGAAAGGTAAAAAGTGCTACACATAAAATGAAGGTATGAACATATTGGAGTTCCTTATCGATAAGATATATTTGTCGAGTTCGAATGGCACATTTTTCAACAAATCATAGCTAGGCATCCCTATGGGTAAACATTATACCCCTCTCCTCTTCAACTTTGTCTATACTCCTATGAGTCTGAGTTTATTCAAAAACTGATCAAAGACAAAACAAAGTAGAGAGGCTTAAGCCTTTAATTTCACTCGCAGGTACATTGATGATGTTCTGCCAATTAATAATACGCTCTTTGCTAACTGGATTCCATTAATATAGATTTCTCGATAACTGACGAACGACCGTATCTTCCCGTAACATAACGAAGCAATGTTAATTTACGCAAAAATCTTTTGAGGGAGACCTTATTGCAACATTTGTCTTCAATTGTTCATTGAGTGTAAGTGATTAGATATATTTTTTTTTCATTTCGGTGTTTAAAACAGCTAAAAATTAATATCACTGGTCAAATAATGGTTTCACAGTGACATTACAGTCTGCATACAAAATGCTTATTTTCCTCAAACGCTATTTATAGATATACTTCAAGGAGGGGTGCTTTTCACATTTGTTTATATTTTTTCTTAAATATTTCTGATTTAAATTTCCGCAGAAATAAATAATTTTGCCAGATTTGGGAGAAAAATAATAATCTGACTAAGGATAATCAAGCAGTATAAAAATTATGTAATACTGGATATTGAATGGAACATTTCTGATTTCATATGTAAAAAGAAATGAATGATTCCATTCTCCCAAAAACATTCTGTCCCATGGTAAACCATATCCCCTTTTAGGCTTATGTATACCTTATCGACGACGGTCGCCCGACCATTGATCGATTGTCGTGCAAAAATCGTGCGATTTTCGCTTTCTAATGTTTTTATTAAATAAAAGAAATGCTCTTGAAAAATCTGCAGTATACTAGTTTAACCTCGTCACTTTTTATTGAAGTACCTGTACTAAGCCCAGAGGGGTTATTTATATGTGTGCTAGGGATATCGAATTTACATATTTCTACGATTTTTCTATTGAATGTTGGAACTGTTCCGACAGTGTGATATATATTTTTTCATTTTATTATAGGCTATGAAAAAAACAGCTGAGTTAAATGGTTGTGATCGTCTTCTGTAATTAAACTCGTCAAAATGAAATAGAACCGAATTTATATCAAATGGTGACTTGTTTCAACCTCATTTAAACTATACCTTGACATTATTTCATACTTGTACATCACGTTCACGATCTTTTATTACAACACTATTTCACTCAAGTGTACATTTTTTTCCTGTTCTAGTTAAAGGACTTTATCAAACAGAATCATACAGTTTACATGTAATGCAGTTAATACGCATTTAAACCACAGAAGAATATTTCTATTTTCCACACCTGGTGGTCTGGGGTCGCTATTGTGCATGCGAAATATTAATTGCAAACCCCATTGACTGGCTATATGCTGCCTGTCTAGAATATTAAATTTTTTTCTCGATCGACAGTTCAGAAGCTAGAAAACAATATGATGAATACTGTCTGTCAATCATGCAAACAATAACTTATGCACATGACAGAACGCATTTTCAAGGCACCAGATGGATAGTTACCTTTGATTTAAGAGAATGGAACTGATAGAAGCTAAAAGTTTAATTTGGGTGCAAAAGGGAAAACTTTATATAATTTATGAAACGGTGATGTGAATTTTAGGGATCCTCAGATTCAAATCCATCCATCTACTTTTCTACACTTTTATGCATATTATACATATGTATATTTCTAATGATAGTAATATTTTCTAAAATATTTCCACTTTGTTTTACTTGCCGTTTTCTTTTAAGAGCCCCAGTTTTATACTGCTCATGCTCAGTAACGGACCACCTTCGTCAATTATTTTAGCTCATCGATGATCATGAGATTCACTAAGATAAATAACACGGTCCGTGCAATATTTATTCATTTATTTATTTATTTATTTATTTATTTATTTATTTATGCTTTGATGCCAGTGTTTCAACTGTTGACAGAGTTTTAAATTCAGCATGGGTAGACTTATAGAAAGTATGTAATCGTAAAATTCAGTGGCCAACCATCTCAGTCTGGTGGCAAAAGAAAGGGTATTGTTCTGATCTGCCTAACGTTGTGTCTGCAATTGACGGAATTTCACATGAGATACAAATTCCATCCAAAGAACCCCAACAAAAAACATACTTTCAGCAAACCAACTATTTTCATTGATTGATATGAAAAGAAAGTGTATAAACAGTAATAATCATAAATTCCATCAATATCAATAACATTATGTGATAAAGTTTGTCAGTGACTTGCGACAGGTCTGTGGATTTCTCTGGGGACTCCAATTTCCGCCACAAAAGTAGAAACTGAAATATTTTTGAAAGTGGTATTAAACACCTAACCTCCAATGGACAAATGATGGATCAAAAGTTTGTGTATGTAGTACATAACATGAAACACCTTTGGGTCATAAGGTGGCATATCTTTACAAGTACCAATGATACTACAACGTTATTGTTTCCCACACAATTATTGGAACTGTTATACACAGATCATGTCATTAAACAATGTACTGAAAAAGAAACAACTTCACTTTCAAATTTTGTTATTAACAATTAAATTAAATTATCTCCATGATCTCAAAATTATGTTTCAGTGTTTACTGCATCTTAATATGTACATGTAGGTATGGCTGAATTCTGATTTCTTGTCTGACCTGTAAACTACAATTATTCATGTGTTTCTGAATCATTAAATAAATATTCTATCACTTAATTCATCACATCTTTCTCTC
Organism: Bathymodiolus septemdierum; assembly: GCA_963383655.1. Classification (NCBI taxonomy): domain Eukaryota; kingdom Metazoa; phylum Mollusca; class Bivalvia; order Mytilida; family Modiolidae; genus Bathymodiolus; species Bathymodiolus septemdierum. The sequence goes on from OY726525.1 coordinate 83,101,319, forward strand.
TTTGATCACTGAATATTGATTCCAAAATATCCATACCATTGTATTCTTTGGATTTATACATGACAAATCGCAAGTAGACTATGAGGAATCAAACACATTGTTTTACAGCATATACACATTTTTGTATAGATAATCTTGTATAATGTGTCCTGTTCACTACCACATGTAATACACACAGACTCTACACGATACAAACAACTCCAAAATTCTATGTTATCGATTACTTCTGATCATGCAAATGTATGAGTATATATCTGGGTTCTTTATAAAGAGGAATTAGCTACGACTTTGACCAAACAAATTATGTTTTGGAAATTGATAAATAGCTTTAAAATGATGAAAAAAAGGTAAATATTTCACATTAAACAGCTTATCGTACCACTTTTCGCCTTTTGAGAACGAAAATTACCATCGATTTATTATTTCATTGCAAGCAAATAATTTGACCTCGCTTTCTCCGTATGCAACTGACCTTACTAGTGACAGGTAAAAACGAATAATTTGTATTTTATCGCTTATTAACTGCAAACTTGCATGTTTTTTTTTCCGTAGTTAACGCAGACTAAAAGCAGATTCACAGAAAATAAGAAATAAGTGCATTGTTGTACTGATTTAATGACGATTCGGCAAACCCCGTAAACAATGCTGATAATTAATAAGATGGCGTCCATTTCTTGATCGATCTCAAAACACGAGCAGTTGCACCTTTTTCCCCCGATGCGCGTACATTTCATAACATTTATAAGTTACAGAAACACGTTTTATTAAGGCTTCAATCATATCTGATAGTTTTTATGGGTAATACAAATTTACGATTTTTGCAGATAATGCCCCTTTAAGTCGAATATTCCTGTTCCTTTACAATATATGTTGATTCTTCTGTGGTATTTAAATCTTCTTTGAGTTTAAATCATTGACACAATATCGTGCGTAACATCACACGCATTGTCGTTTGAACTCAAAAGAAATGGAACGCATTCTGAAGCAGTCAATAAACCACAATATCCAATAATAGCAGCAGATCCCTTGTAAATGAATGTATCAATATGAAAATCATAAAAACGAGAAAGGACTACAGGGAAAATTGGAAGTTCTCTATCCTAAAAGAACACTTCTTTCACTCGTCATTAGACATCTTATTACTTATTATTTAATCAAACAAGTTTTGCATTTACGATCTATGACTTCTATAAATCTCCAGAATACAAATTCTTAAAGGTTTAAGTAGAAGTAATTTGTTGGTATTTTTACTAATTTTTCGTCGGCTCTGAGAATTGAATATTTCTTTTTTTTTTCATCAGCTAATCCAGATTTTTTATATTTATGTTTATGTATTCGAATGTAACAAGGCTTGCTTGTGGTTGCACAGTTCTAGTTTTTATTTAATTGATGCATTTAGAAAAATAATTAACATATTTTTCCGGGTATTTTTTCCACATAGTTCCTTCTATGAGGGGGATGATAAACTAACCCCATGTGTCTAATCGAAATAAAATTATTGGATAATGACCACGGATATGTTCCACTTGTCGTAAACACTTCCCAGTCCTTTCCTCATTCACGACTTATTAACGGGTTTGTAACTAGATTAACACGACGAGTGCCACTAGTGGAGCAAGACCTGCTCACGCTGCCGGAGCACATGAGTTCACTCCCATTTTTTACTGGGGTTCGTGTTACTCGATCTTTAGTTTTATATGTATGTTTTTTAGATCGTTGTTTGTCCTTTTGTACTTTTTTGTTTGCCATTGTGTTGTCTGTTCTTCGATATACGAATTCTGATTGCCTCTTTGGTATCTTCAACTCTTCTTTAGGATATGTTGGATTGTGCCCAAACAATATCTACTCCTTTTGGATCAAACTATTTTACTTCATTTTAGAAGTAGCATCGATAGATCATTAAACATACCTCAGTATCCCGGTAGTCATAACTATATCAGTATCCCGGAAGAAAATATATAATCAATAATTGGGGGCTTATGGAATTTTTTTTTTTGGATAAAGTGGTTTTTATCTTATTTTTATCTTATATAACTTTTACGTGCCGACATACCATCGTTTTTTTTTACGGCAAATATTGCTTCTTAAACATCAAAACGTCATCTAAGCGCTTGTAATATTTGAACATTTTTCCGTCGTTTTTCAAGAAATTTAACACCTCGTGCACCAAAAAATACTTTAACAGTATTTGTGTTTTATTTATTTTAATAATCTGGTAAAATACTGCGTAGGTGCTTAATTTCTTCGAAAACCGTCGAAATATCGCGGACAAATTCCACGAAATACAGAAAACAAATAACGCACATGACGTCACAATGACGTCAAATACGTATCGATTTTGTTGGAAACAAGCTTTAACATCAGAAGTTTGGTGTCTATAAAATAAAACACATCAAATTTTAATCAAGTGTTTTCTAAGATGATGATTCATTAAATATGGGGCAATATATGACAGTAAATAATCCCCAGTTCTTTTTATCGCATTGACGCCGGACTGCATGCACTGAGTTTTTCTCCTGGTTTAAATGTACACAAACTGTATTTAAAATGAATACAATTATTTACAGAAACATGAGTTATTTACTGATGAATTTCATTACTTGAAATGAATCACAAAATGTACAGAAATTGTGTATATATACATAATGGTCTCATATATACAATCAGAAGAGTGAAAATATTGATTTTAAGGGTCTGCATTGGCCGAGGTTATGAATAAATTTATATTTAACAACCTCCACAATCCTCCACCAACAAAATATGTTGATACAATCATTTACCTTAAAACAACTGCTCAATTTTGTGTTGGTGGAAGACTGTGGAGGTATATAAAATAGCTACAATGTACATTGAATGTGTCGTTTATAGTCCATGTTTAGCATTATCCGTCTAATTATGATGTCATTATGACTTCGTAATGTACCCAATTTGACGGAGATATATTGTTTGAATTTTTTTTTATATAAGAATTAAATTAGTAAATTGTTTTTATTCTATGTCAAGCATTATTTTTTTATAAAATGTGGGGCCAATGTTGCACCTTAGCGCTTTTCCCTCTTTCCATGAGAAACCAAGATACATCTGATGACTTTGGAATATATCTATATGATGATATCCAGATAATAAATCGAATACGAACCAAAAACAGTCTGGGCCCGGTTGTTCAACTTGTAGTTAAATTTTAACCATTGGAAAAACTAACTTATAAAACTTCAAAAATAGCATGAGGTACCTCTATGACATCATGGACATTCCTCGTCAATTGGAGAAATTGGACAATTTACATACATGTATGAGACACCAACCATTCATTTCATACTGAAAAGGGGTTATATTTTTTCTTAATTATTATTCATAAAAAACGTTTTGCATTTTATTTGAAATAAAAAGAAATTCACACATTAAAATCAGAGAGAAACAGACTTTTGACATACGTGTATGCATGGACCCAATATTAATGAGATGTTGGAAACTAATGAAAATATTCTAAGCCTAACTTACCTAATCAAAATGAACAGTCCTTGAAATTATAAGACAATAAGAAGATTTAATTAAAAGTAGTTTAATTGGTTATAAGATGTTATCGTCACCTAAATAACCCACCCTTACTGTATTATAATGCACTAAGCACGTCTTATTAACATTGCTTTTAATGGTATTAAGCAACTAAGACGTGTCCATATACCTTTCCGTACTAACTTGTACAAAATACTTTTAATATAGGACAAATAACCTTAGGCAATGATTTGTAAGTTATATTCCTCAAGTAAGATTTCACTTTTTTATTTTTTATTTTAACAAGCAGTCACCAGATGTGTCCGGTGTGCATTTACTGCACTGAAAGAACACACAAATACGTGTATTATAGTCTTGACTGTTGTTTCAATTTATCTTTTTCGACGAAGTCATATACGATCGATTTTGACCTACTTTTGCTATGGACTCTGTTGCCTAGCAATTTTAAAGATTAAACTATTTTCTAACTTTTTGATTGGAGAATAATACAAAGTTGGTAGGAGTTCGGAGAACGGAGATAAAATGCTTGCAGTGATTTTCCGACTGTGTTTTTTTGGGCCGAATATCGACCCCAGTCCTAATGTGAAAAGTTTTCCTCCGATATCATGGGAAAAAATTCCCAATAGCGTGGTGATAAAATTATTCGTAAAAACTGGTTAATAAAAGCTTTTTCAAATGACATTTTCACGCTTATGACCTGGTTTTTATTTTAATTGTAAATGGAAGGTTGTTAATCTGACCACATGTATATAGTTTTCAATGCGACAATACTCTGGAAAGACGGATGCATTTATTGAAAGAAGAAGAAGGTTTCTATTTGTTTTTATTAACCAAGCGAAATACTACGAACAAGATACCGAGAACCAGTACAGTATATTGGGTCGCTTGATTTGTTTACCGGACTGCGATAAAACTTCAGAAAACGAAAGCGAGAGACAGTTACCAGAGAGTTTTAATTTATACACGGAATAAATGTTTATTTAAATAAATCTAATATGAAATTTTAATAAATAGTAAATATGACATGTGATTTGTTAAAAATAAAAATGTCACGATGTTGCATAATTTGCTAAGAAATTGACCAGTAATTATGGAAGCAAGTAGCCTACATGTAACTTGAATTAAAAAAAGTTTTTACTTCCTCAAGAGAAAAATGAGGTTGATGACGTTAATAAAGCTAGTGAAACTGTTTGTGCTTTAAAGTGAGTCCGACCCACTACTGTACCGGTGATGTCGTCTATCTAATCCCATTAAAAAAACTATTCCAGGTATTCCAATATTCAATAGATGTTGTTGCAGTTAATTATGCTGTTTTTGCAATTAGTATCTAATTAATTATTACCTGTGATGTACATGTATTTTATGTCAAATATTGCAGAAAAAGGGATAATATTTGAGTGAAGTAAGTGTTATTAATAACAATTAGAAATTGGAATGAAACATTGTTTTCATATGGAGTGAAATCAAGTATGACATAAATAGTAAAATATCTTTTAAAACATATTTGTACCTTTGAAAAAAAACATGAATCATAAGAATTTCATTGCAAAATGAATAGTAACAAACATAAGCAAAGACATGCTTGTTTATTATTTCATTTAGTTTAAAAATAAATAATAGTTCTATGGATATTGGAATATAAATGTATTGACAGAAATATCACTTATTCATGTAGGTATCTGTATGTTTTTTTTATTGGAATGAAAATGATAAATGAATATATATTAGTTCTCCATTCTCTAATCAAGGTTTACCTACAGTTACTAGTAATGAGTTTTTGTTTATACACCCTAAGACCCAATGTTTGCACATTGTTTATACAATAATTACAGCTATTCCCACTTGAAATTTGAGATTTCTTTAATGAATATAAAAAAAAGTGGGATTAGATGGAGTCAACCCTACCGGTCATCGACACTAAGTACTGATGCACCATGCCCAGAAGCTGAACGCATTGTTACCACTGCGAATGTCACCCCAAAAACAACCAATTCAAATTCTTTATTACCTAACACAGCTTCAAATGACATCCAACAGCATGTAAATAGTGCAAATAGTGGTGATGTTGATATTCGCAATCTGACTATCACTCTGATTCGGAAAGTTGTGCTCCAGAGGTCATGGTACCAGATGCCAGGGTGTTCAGTGCAATGCAAAATGAACAAAAATACCCATGGCTGTAGGACAGTGTGATACACCAAGGGTATTTAAGTAAGTTTTGTGAGCTGTTTTGTGGTCCTTCTTCTTCATCACAAGACTTTGTATCTGTTGGCATAACCTTGGCACAGTATGATTGATATTCTATTACTGGACCTCCAAACTAATAAATGTATTGCTCTCCCCATCTTTTCCCAATTCACATCATTTACGTGCTAATTTTCCCAATTACAAATGAATAGAAAAATCACTGACTTGTAATAAGCATGTCGGATTTAAAACACTTTGTACTAAGCAAGTCGGATTTAAGGCACTTGTAATAAGCAAGTCATTTAGTAGTTTGCTGATTGGTTGCGTCCGTCATCCTACTCCCCGCACAGACAAAGGGAGTTCGAGTATAACTGATAATATGATTACTTTTAATGGCATATCTGTATACAATATATTAAACTTTAAATTTAAGCGATATTCTCTTTAACCAAAGTATTATATGTCGTAAAGTTTGATTTTCAATGTATTATGTAATCTTCAGGTGAGCAACTGGGGGTATTAAATTCTGAGAAAGTGCCATTTCATATATTCCATATTAATCGCTGTGACTAAAAATAAAAAAGGGGATGAAATTAATAAAATCTTCATCTCTGAAACTACTGGGCCAATTGGAACTAAACTTTGCTTAGTCCTTTGATGACCCCCTTTCAAAATTGTGTCCGGCAATGCAGACATCCAACCAACATGGCCACTGTTGCTAAAAAGAGAAAAGGTGGATGCAATTTTAATTGTTTTCCTCTTAAACTACTGGGCCAATCATGGATTCAAGCTTTGCCAACATAATCCTTTGGTGATCCCCTTTCAAAATTTTGTCTGGCAGTCCCGTCCTCGGGCCAAGATCAGTGAACGCTGTTACTATTTATTAATGGTTCCTTGCACATCAAGTAGGATGCAAGGTTTTACATGGCTTATCAAATCCTATAAAACCAATATGTTTAGGTTATTTCAGTGAAATACTGTTCGTAGAAGAATATGATATTTGTGCTTCGTCGTGCATCTTTTTTTTTAAAGATAGTTCTTGTTATAATTAACAGATAACGTGAGCTAAAAGAGACATCTGTCTAAATATAGATATCAGTATCTATAAATAGATATCAAATTCTGCAATCTTAATACAGGTATCTTTTCATAATTTATATACACAAGTGTGGACACAGAAATGTGCTGTCGAAAAGGCAAGTGTGGATGTCAATATTTCATATTATTAACTTTAAAAAAAAAATCTTCATGGACACAGGGGTCCTGGATTTATAAAAACCCCAACTGATCCTGGAGTATTATTTTTGCTTAAAGTCCGGTCCTGTGTTTTTATTTAAAATGTTCATCATAGCCCCCCTCCCCCTCCCAAGGGATATAAAATTGTATCATTAATAATAAATTAATAAATAATAAATTCAGATTTTCTATTTAAAATATATCTCATTTACAAAATCACTGATATTTGTTCAATTTTTAAAACTGATTTAAGCTTTAGTCGCAACAAATTTTAATTTTTCTCTTTAAACTGTCGAAACATAACATTTATTTAACTGTAAAACTCACAAATAAAATTCACACCCACCCCTTTTTTCCTTTTTTCTTGTTTAAATCAATGATCATCAATATTCCAGAATCAAACAAATGAATAAATATAATATAGATTTCTTTTACATACATCTTTTTGTTCTTGTCCAAGATAAAAATACATCGCTAAAATTACCTGTGGGTGTTTCTCCACTTCAACTCGTAAATTTACATAGAAATCGGAGATATTTCGTTATAAAACTTCCCACATGGTTTTGTCTATCATATTTCTTGAAGACAAACATAAAATTGTATTGCATTTATCAATATTTCATGAGTATCAGCAGTTTTTTCAACACCGTATCTGTTTCTCGATGCAGCCGCCCGATTACAATGACCCATAGCATAACTTTATTATTTTATTAAGAAAATAATAACAAAGCAAAACAAAAAAGAAAAGAAATTAAAAAAAAAACATTATCTGTGCTATAATGTCTTTTTTTTTAATTTTCATTCAAAAATAAAACCATTTACACAAATTGTTTTTGTTCCATTTTTCTTTGATTTCATTTGGGGTCCTAATGGCATCTCTCAGTTAGCTGGTCTTCTCAGCTATCTCAGTCCATACTCTTTTGTTTTCATTTGTGATTATATTTGAGTGCTTTAAATTTATGATGATATTATTTTTGTTCCACTTCCCTCAGTATTAAGACAACCTGCTCTCTACAAAAATTGCATTTCTTCAGCCTCTTTTTGTCCCGAAAAGGGGGGATTGAGTCAGCCATATTTGTTTTTATTTATCTGCTGCTAGGATAAAACAAGGAATTGTGGGATACATTGGTCTTGGTTAAATATTAAACCTGCAGTTATTGGTTGGTTAAATTTTAACCAAATGGTTATTTAACCAAGTGGTTAAATGAAGTTGAAAATTTCATTTTTAACCCGTGGTTTACTAACCCATGGTTAAATCTTTAACCAATGGTTAAATATACCCTTTGTGTTAATTTAACAACAAGTTGAACAACCGGGCCCTGATGTTAAATATTGGCTGTCAGTTTTCTAGTCTTCAAATTTACATTTAGTTAAACGCACCTGTTTGTTTACATGTCGCAAGTCTAAAATTAAACGACCTTTACCTGAACTAATCGATAATGTCAATGGATTTACAACATGGGGTCTACTCGACTCTTCTCTAATTAAATTAGCATCCGACAATTCTTTAATAGCCTTTTCTACAAATTATGTGTGATCTAATGCAGACTTATTATTTTTCAAAATTATATTTTCTGGTTCATTTACAAAAGGAATTTTATAACCAGATTCAATAATATCTATAATAAATTCTGAAGTGTTTATATTTTTCCAAAAAGATAAAGAAGTTTTCAATCTGTTTTTTATATTTATATTGCGTGAACCCGATTCAAATTCAAAATAACTTTCATAATTGTCTAATTGTTGTACCTGTATTACGTCAGAATTCCCAATATGAAGAGACTCCCCTGGTGTCTATGAAAGTGTGTCCTGATTTTTTGCAGTCTTTTGCCCAATGTCCGAACAACCCGCATTTATAGCACACGTCTCCAGGTTTTGCTTTGCTGCACTTGGCTGGGGTGGGGACAGAGACACATCCTGCACGAAAGGGTTGCTGATAAGCTCCAACCATGCCGCCGTTGTGAACAACGCTAGATGGACCACCTGCCGCTTCTGCTGGTCTTTTCTTATCATTCGGACGTTTACCCGTCTTCGAAGTTTTCAACTTTTTCACTGCCCTGTTTTCAGCTGCCCATATTCGCTTTTCGTCCTCTGAATTGCTGTCTACGTCATCCGACAGATATTCATCCACGGTTTTCTAACCACTCTCCGACTTATCAGCTATGTGTATCAGCTTGTTTCTCTTCTTAAGCACTTTCTCGGAATCCGGCAAAACTGAAATTGCCATCGTATACCTGCCATGCTCAATACAGTCCACAGCGATACCAATGTTATCAAGAATGTCAGAATTGAGCTCGAATTGTAACTGGTGGCCCTTAAATTTTAACGAGTTCTCCGTTTTCTCTACTTTGCGGGCGAGGTCTTGTGTTGCATTGAAACAGTTCCTCTCTATTTCAGATAACTTATTGCTGAAATTAGCTGCCGAACCGTAACCCTTTATGGTCCTTTTTTTCTTTTTTTTTGGCGGATCATAGGGCTACGGCTTTCACCCTATCAAAAATTTGCGGAACTGCGACCAAGAATTCGTCGCAACTTTCAACAGTAATTTTCACAACAAATAAGGGTAATAACAAAATTACCGAACTCCGAACAATCTTACAAAGGGAAAGTCAAAACTCATAATTATATATACAGACAAAATCAGTCAACAACCGGAAAAAACGCTGTGTGAGAGCGAAGTCATGTGGATAACTCGTTTCGTTGCATAATTATCTATCGCTTTTCTTATTTACTTACTTATTATTATTCATTTCTAGCTCATTATAATAAAAAATGTTTCGATATTAACTGATTTCACATACTTAGTCCCGCCATCTTGTCTTTGTGGTATACTCGCTTTGAGGTCACATGACTTTTGAGAGATGACTCTATCTAACAGCAAAACACGTGTTCGGTTTGCTTACATGCAAAACTTGAAAATGTAGAATGAGAGTTCACCTCTGTTGGAATAATCATAGAAGAAAATAACATTTCTGGTTAATATATGTAAAATATTTCCCTCTAGGTTGAATAAATATTTTATTTCAGATAAAAAATCGCCGTGCAAAACCTCCGGTAAAACGTAATCGAACCGATGGCAAAAACTCTATACAAAAATCATTACGCAAGCCGCACATAAATACATTATAGACAATTTATTTAAATCATGACGATTAGAAAACCATGCTTCTAAAAGTTATTTTTAAAATAACTACTATAAACTAAGTGCATTTTTCTTCTTTTGTTGATAAAATAATTATTGAAATCGGACATTAATTGACTTCATGGTCATATTTTGAAAAAAATTGTAGTTTTATATGAAATATATATGGAAAAATAGAAGTAATGTAATAACAGTCGATAATAAATAATAATCGTATAAAATCTAATGGGATTAAGGTTTGTCTAGATCTAACTTACAACTGCACATGATTTATAATTAATTAAATACTAAATTATTTTTTATTTCATTTTTTGTAATCGTAGCAAAAGAAGAAATATTACAAAAGTAAAGGTTTAGTTGTAATTATGAAAATGTTATTTCTATAGATGAGTTTAATGGATTCCTATATAATGTGAAATCAATAGAAGTTTATCAAATCATAACAAAGAAATCAATTATTTTGGACATAAGAAAATTATAATCATATATTCATATGTGTGTGTGTGTGTGTGTGTGTGTCTGTCAAAATTATTACAATTATTACTTTTTTGCTATGTTTTTTTTGAGGGGAGGGTGTTTTTGTTATTTGTGTTTTATTCTTTTTTTTCTTTTTTCTTTGTTTTTTTTTTTTTTATTTTTCTATTTTATATTTTTTTACTTTTATCTATGTTAAATGTGCAGAAAATGTTTATTGTTTGACACCCCACTTTACTTTCGCCCCTATTCTCGTTCGCCCCGGGTCGCTTCGTCCTCATTTATTAATAGTGCTGTAAAAAATGAAATATGGAAAATATCATTGCAAATATTTGTATTTCGTAAAGCTTGTTCATGGGTACTTTATTTTTGAGGTGTATTTCGGCATTTTCTAGGTGTATTTCGGCTTTTACAAGTGTATTTCGTCTAATGACAGTGTATTTCGGCTTTTCGAGTCACCCATTAAAAACGTAGATATCAAAGTTAGCCCACACGACGCGCTTCTGGAATAACCTTCATCAGGTATGCTCAAAGTCGTGAGATTGGAAAGCCAAATAATTCAAAAGTGCTTGGGAGCAATAAATCAACTGCATGAACTTATGGGAAGAAATATGAATCATACAGCTGGGATGGACCGAAGGAGAAAAATGTGGATATCATTAGCTCCCTTGCACCAATTATGATCAAACTGTGAGGATAGATGGCGATTATGTCAACTAATAAGAACATATGGAGAGAAATGGAGCATGTGAGAAAATATGGATAACATCAGATAGTACAGATCTGTGGGGAGAAATGCTGATTAAATAAGCTACTGTGGAGATATGGTCAGAATATTGATTAAACCAGCTAGGTTGAGACTTTGGGGTGAAATGCATATATGTATGCTGTTGTCCACAACGATTTCCTTATCATATGATCGTCGTGTCTTTTGATAATAACATGTCAGGTGTCGCTAGTGGAACAGGAACTGCTAACCTTTCCGGAACACCGGTTTTCAGTGCATGGGATACGCATTGTTCATTCGTTAGTTTTTTGTGTAGTGTTTTGTAGATCATTGTCGCTTTGTCCCATTTCTTTGTGCCATTGTATCGTCTACCCTTCTTCAACTTGCAATTCTAATAAAAACTATTTGGTACCGTCAAACTGTTCGTTGATTGACCTCTGAGACGAAATGTGAATTACATCAACTAGGATGGTCATACGCGGGAAAATATTGATCAATTCCAATAGAATGAACCTATATTGTATAAGGAAGAAATCTTTGTAACAATTTACATGTAAAAGAGGACATATTTGATAGAGTGGTACTATTCTGCATTGTAGCATGCATACCACTAAGCATCAGTCTACTGACATGTTATTGTTCTGGATTACTACAAGGAGTGTGATACTTTCCTAACTCTAGGCACAAATAACTCGCTCAGGGAAGGGACTGATCAGCCGAGTCAACGACTTTTGATTACCATTAAAAAAACAGTAGGAATTTGTGTTGGAATGAAATAAATAGACTTTTTGTAGCGGCTACAATGTGTCTACTCTTTGTGGAAATCTATAATGGAGGTCTTTATAGTGCAGGGAGCATTGTACTCTCCAAACACGTTACCCACTGATCCACGGTCAGGCTTTCTGTATTATAATTTGACAATCTAAAGGGCTCATGATATATATCACCCGGGAACGTACTATAGCTCTATGAGTTTGAACGTATTGGCATGTCTGATATATATGCAGAAATGGGCATTGTATTTGACCCAGATTATATAATTTCGAAGAGTAAGTCATAAATTCAACATTATTTAACCTCTAATGTGCAATTGTTTCTATTATGCTATGACAAGAACGAGCTACATTCAATAAGATGACAATAATTGTGTCCACTTTATACTATAACAGCACAATTATATATTTGTTATAGTGCTAGCTCACTGAAACTACTGTTCGCGGCAACTGGATCTCCAACAGCAATACATATATAGTCAAACTATAAAAAAACATGCACAGACTCGCTTCTATTGATAAAGACATAATGAATGACAACAAATTTGACCCAGATTATATAATTTCATAAATTCAACATTATTTAACCTCTAATGTGCAATTGTTTCTATTATGCTATGACAAGAACGAGCTACATTCAATAAGATGACAATAATTGTGTTCACTTTATACTATAACAGCACATTTATATATTTGTTATAGTGCTAGCTCACTGAAACTACGTACTTTTCGCGGCAACTGGATCTCCAACAGCAATACATATATAGTCAAACTATAAAAAACATGCACAGATTCGCTCCTATTGATAAAGACAAAACGAATGACAAAATAAACATAGACAGTACAATAGCAGTGTCAATGTAGCAATGTTTGTAACATACCAATGGAGGAATCTGTCTTTAGTTGTAAAGATGCATCTTGTCTATTATTATAAAACTTCTGATCACCACAATCTAGAACAAAAATATAACAACGTAAATTACACGTGAAATATGTACAAATATAGATACACATGTACATAGGGAATGTGGCCGAGTGGTCTAGGGCCCTGGACATAATGCAAGGCGATTGGTGCTGCAGTGTATCATTAGTGCTAGATCAAATCGCTGGAGGGTGAACAAAGATTTGTCAGAACATTGTTGGATTAAATTTGCAGACGTATTAAAATTGTTTGTTTTTCACAAAATGATATTTAAAGTGTCGCCTTATTATCAAGTTCACATATACAGGGGCAATCAATGCTATTCCACGGTTGTCATTATATACTGGTTGAGCGCTAAGAAACATTCATTTCTCCAATGGCAATGAATGTGTTCCCTTTTATATATCACGATCAGGTTCACCGTTACGATATATCCATATCTCAAATGACAATGGATCCTTTACTTTTTACGTAGATTTTTTTCTTTCCTCTATCACAAACAAGACTTTTACCGGACTTGACTGTATATATGAGGTACACGGTGAGTGTCTATATGAGGTACACGGTGAGTGTCTTATAGGAAGCAGAAACTGTGTACCCGTTACTCATCTTTCTAGTTTTCTGTGTTGTTATTTTGCTTTGCTTGTCTCCCTGCTGTTTCTTCTCCCACCATTGCTTTGTCTATGGATTATCAATGTTTGATGTCCCCTTCACTTTTTTCTGTGTTGTTATTTTGCTTTGTTAGTCTCCCTGCTGTGTCTTGTCCCACGATTGCTTTGTTTATGGATTATCAATGTTTGATGTCCCCTTCACTTTTTTCTGTGTTGTTATTTTGCTTTGCTTGTCTCCCTGCTGTGTCTTGTCCCACGATTGCTTTGTTTATGGATTATCAATGTTTGATGTCCCCTTCACTTTTTTCTGTGTTGTTATTTTGCTTTGCTTGTCTCCCTGCTGTTTCTTGTCCCACGATTACTTTGTCTATGGATTATCAATGTTTGATGTCCCCTTCACTTTTTTCTGTGTTGTTATTTTGCTTTGCTTGTCTCCCTGCTGTTTCTTCTCCCACCATTGCTTTGTCTATGGATTATCAATGTTTGATGTCCCCTTCACATTCTCTGTTTTGTTATTTTGCTTTGTTTGTCTCCCTGCTGTGTCTTGTCCCACGATTGCTTTGTCTATGGATTATCAATGTTTGATTTCCCCTTCACTTTTTTCTGTGTTGTTATTTTGCTTTGTTTGTCTCCCTGCTGTGTCTTGTCCCACGATTGCTTTGTCTATGGATTATCAATGTTTGATTTCCCCTTCACTTTTTTCTGTGTTGTTATTTTGCTTTGCTTGTCTCCCTGCTGTGACTTGTCCCACGATTACTTTGTCTATAGATTATCAATGTTTGATGTCCCCTTCACTTTTTTCTGTGTTGTTATTTTGCTTTGTTCGTCTCTCTTCTGTGGCTTGTCCCACGATTACTTTGTTGATGGATTATCAATGTTTGATTTCCCCTTCACTTTTTCCTGTGTTGTTATTTTGCTTTGTTTGTCTCCCAGCTGTGTCTTGTCCCACGATTGCTTTGTCTATGGATTATCAATGTTTGATTTCCCCTTCACTTTTTTCTGTGTTGTTATTTTGCTTTGCTTGTCTCCCTGCTGTGTCTTGTCCCACGATTGCTTTGTCTATGGATTATCAATGTTTGATTTCCCCTTCACTTTTTTCTGTGTTGTTATTTTGCTTTGCTTGTCTCTCTTCTGTGTCTTGTCCCACGATTGCTTTGTCTATGGATTATCAATGTTTGATTTCCCCTTCACTTTTTTTCTGTGTTGTTATTTTGCTTTGCTTGTCTCTCTTCTGTGTCTTGTCCCACGATTGCTTTGTCTATGGATTATCAATGTTTGATTTCCCCTTCACTTTTTTCTGTGTTGTTATTTTGCTTTGTTTGTCTCCCTGCTGTGTCTTGTCCCACGATTGCTTTGTCTATGGATTATCAATGTTTGATGTCCCCTTCACTTTTTTCTGTGTTGTTATTTTGCTTTGTTAGTCTCCCTGCTGTGTCTTGTCCCACGATTGCTTTGTTTATGGATTATCAATGTTTGATGTCCCCTTCACTTTTTTCTGTGTTGTTATTTTGCTTTGCTTGTCTCCCTGCTGTGTCTTGTCCCACGATTGCTTTGTTTATGGATTATCAATGTTTGATGTCCCCTTCACATTTTTCTGTGTTGTTATTTTGCTTTGCTTGTCTCCCTGCTGTTTCTTGTCCCACGATTACTTTGTCTATGGATTATCAATGTTTGATGTCCCCTTCACTTTTTTCTGTGTTGTTATTTTGCTTTGCTTGTCTCCCTGCTGTTTCTTCTCCCACCATTGCTTTGTCTATGGATTATCAATGTTTGATGTCCCCTTCACTTTTTTCTGTGTTGTTATTTTGCTTTGTTAGTCTCCCTGCTGTGTCTTGTCCCACGATTGCTTTGTTTATGGATTATCAATGTTTGATGTCCCCTTCACTTTTTTCTGTGTTGTTATTTTGCTTTGCTTGTCTCCCTGCTGTGTCTTGTCCCACGATTACTTTGTCTATAGATTATCAATGTTTGATGTCCCCTTCACTTTTTTCTGTGTTGTTATTTTGCTTTGCTTGTCTCCCTGCTGTTTCTTGTCCCACGATTACTTTGTCTATGGATTATCAATGTTTGATGTCCCCTTCACTTTTTTCTGTGTTGTTATTTTGCTTTGCTTGTCTCCCTGCTGTTTCTTCTCCCACCATTGCTTTGTCTATGGATTATCAATGTTTGATGTCCCCTTCACATTTTCTGTTTTGTTATTTTGCTTTGTTTGTCTCCCTGCTGTGTCTTGTCCCACGATTGCTTTGTCTATGGATTATCAATGTTTGATTTCCCCTTCACTTTTTTCTGTGTTGTTATTTTGCTTTGTTTGTCTCCCTGCTGTGTCTTGTCCCACGATTGCTTTGTCTATGGATTATCAATGTTTGATTTCCCCTTCACTTTTTTCTGTGTTGTTATTTTGCTTTGCTTGTCTCCCTGCTGTGACTTGTCCCACGATTACTTTGTCTATAGATTATCAATGTTTGATGTCCCCTTCACTTTTTTCTGTGTTGTTATTTTGCTTTGTTCGTCTCTCTTCTGTGGCTTGTCCCACGATTACTTTGTTGATGGATTATCAATGTTTGATTTCCCCTTCACTTTTTCCTGTGTTGTTATTTTGCTTTGTTTGTCTCCCAGCTGTGTCTTGTCCCACGATTGCTTTGTCTATGGATTATCAATGTTTGATTTCCCCTTCACTTTTTTCTGTGTTGTTATTTTGCTTTGCTTGTCTCCCTGCTGTGTCTTGTCCCACGATTGCTTTGTCTATGGATTATCAATGTTTGATTTCCCCTTCACTTTTTTCTGTGTTGTTATTTTGCTTTGCTTGTCTCTCTTCTGTGTCTTGTCCCACGATTGCTTTGTCTATGGATTATCAATGTTTGATTTCCCCTTCACTTTTTTCTGTGTTGTTATTTTGCTTTGCTTGTCTCTCTTCTGTGTCTTGTCCCACGATTGCTTTGTCTATGGATTATCAATGTTTGATTTCCCCTTCACTTTTTTCTGTGTTGTTATTTTGCTTTGTTTGTCTCCCTGCTGTGTCTTGTCCCACGATTGCTTTGTCTATGGATTATCAATGTTTGATGTCCCCTTCACTTTTTTCTGTGTTGTTATTTTGCTTTGTTAGTCTCCCTGCTGTGTCTTGTCCCACGATTGCTTTGTTTATGGATTATCAATGTTTGATGTCCCCTTCACTTTTTTCTGTGTTGTTATTTTGCTTTGCTTGTCTCCCTGCTGTGTCTTGTCCCACGATTGCTTTGTTTATGGATTATCAATGTTTGATGTCCCCTTCACATTTTTCTGTGTTGTTATTTTGCTTTGCTTGTCTCCCTGCTGTTTCTTGTCCCACGATTACTTTGTCTATGGATTATCAATGTTTGATGTCCCCTTCACTTTTTTCTGTGTTGTTATTTTGCTTTGCTTGTCTCCCTGCTGTTTCTTCTCCCACCATTGCTTTGTCTATGGATTATCAATGTTTGATGTCCCCTTCACTTTTTTCTGTGTTGTTATTTTGCTTTGTTAGTCTCCCTGCTGTGTCTTGTCCCACGATTGCTTTGTTTATGGATTATCAATGTTTGATGTCCCCTTCACTTTTTTCTGTGTTGTTATTTTGCTTTGCTTGTCTCCCTGCTGTGTCTTGTCCCACGATTACTTTGTCTATAGATTATCAATGTTTGATGTCCCCTTCACATTTTCTGTTTTGTTATTTTGCTTTGTTTGTCTCCCTGCTGTGTCTTGTCCCACGATTGCTTTGTCTATGGATTATCAATGTTTGATTTCCCCTTCACTTTTTTCTGTGTTGTTATTTTGCTTTGTTTGTCTCCCTGCCGTGTCTTGTCCCACGATTGCTTTGTCTATGGATTATCAATGTTTGATTTCCCCTTCACTTTTTTCTGTGTTGTTATTTTGCTTTGCTTGTCTCCCTGCTGTGACTTGTCCCACGATTACTTTGTCTATAGATTATCAATGTTTGATGTCCCCTTCACTTTTTTCTGTGTTGTTATTTTGCTTTGTTCGTCTCTCTTCTGTGGCTTGTCCCACGATTACTTTGTTGATGGATTATCAATGTTTGATTTCCCCTTCACTTTTTCCTGTGTTGTTATTTTGCTTTGTTTGTCTCCCAGCTGTGTCTTGTCCCACGATTGCTTTGTCTATGGATTATCAATGTTTGATTTCCCCTTCACTTTTTTCTGTGTTGTTATTTTGCTTTGCTTGTCTCCCTGCTGTGTCTTGTCCCACGATTACTTTGTCTATAGATTATCAATGTTTGATGTCCCCTTCACTTTTTTCTGTGTTGTTATTTTGCTTTGTTAGTCTCCCTGCTGTGTCTTGTCCAACGATTACTTTGTCTATAGATTATCAATGTTTGATTTCCCCTTCACTTTTTTCTGTGTTGTTATTTTGCTTTGCTTGTCTCCCTGCTGTGTCTTGTCCCAGTATTGCTTTGTCTATGGATTATCAAAGTTTGATTTCCCCTTCACTTTTTTCTGTGTTGTTATTTTGCTTTGTTAGTCTCCCTGCTGTGTCTTGTCCCACGATTACTTTGTCTATGGATTATCAATGTTTGATTTCCCCTTCACTTTTTTCTGTGTTGTTATTTTGCTTTGCTTGTCTCCCTGCTGTGTATTGTCCCACGATTACTTTGTCTATGTATTATCAATGTTTGATTTCCCCTTCACTTTTTTCTGTGTTGTTATTTTGCTTTGCTTGTCTCCCTGCTGTGTCTTGTCCCACGATTGCTTTGTCTATGGATTATCAATGTTTGATTTCCCCTTCACTTGTTTCTGTGTTGTTATTTTGCTTTGTTTGTCTCTCTTCTGTGTCTTGTCCCAAGATTGCATTGTCTATGGATTATCAATGTTTGATGTCCCCTTCACTTTTTTTTGTGTTGTTATTTTGCTTTGTTTGTCTCCCTGCTGTGTCTTGTCCCACGATTACTTTGTCTATAGATTATCAATGTTTGATGTCCCCTTCACTTTTTTCTGTGTTGTTATTTTGCTTTGCTTGTCTTCCTGCTGTGTCTTGTCCCACGATTACTTTGTCTATAGATTATCAATGTTTGATGTCCCCTTCACTTTTTTCTGTGTTGTTATTTCGCTTTGTTCGTCTCTCTTCTGTGTCTTGTCCCACGATTGCTTTGTCTATGGATTATCAATGTTTGATTTCCCCTTCACTTTTTTCTGTGTTGTTATTTTGCTTTGTTTGTCTCCCTGCTGTGTCTTGTCCCACGATTACTTTGTCTATAGATTATCAATGTTTGATGTCCCCTTCACTTTTTTCTGTGTTGTTATTTTGCTTTGCTTGTCTCCCTGCTGTGGCTTGTCCCACGATTACTTTGTCTATAGATTATCAATGTTTGATTTCCCCTTCACTTTTTCTGTGTTGTTATTTTGCTTTGTTTGTCTCCCTGCTGTGTCTTGTCCCACGATTACTTTTTCTATGGATTATCAATGTTTGATGTCCCCTTCACTTTTTTCTGTGTTGTTATTTTGCTTTGTTTGTCTCTCTTCTGTGTCTTGTCCCACGATTGCTTTGTCTATGGATTATCAATGTTTGATTTCCCCTTCACTTTTTCTGTGTTGTTATTTTGCTTTGTTTGTCTCTCTTCTGTGTCTTGTCCCACGATTGATTTGTCTATAGATTATCAATGTTTGATTTCCCCTTCACTTTTTTCTGTGTTGTTATTTTGCTTTGCTTGTCTCTCTTCTGTGTCTTGTCCCACGATTGCTTTGTCTATGGATTATCAATGTTTGATTTCCCCTTCACTTTTTTCTGTGTTGTTATTTTGCTTTGTTTGTCTCACTGCTGTGTCTTGTCCCACGATTGCTTTGTCTATGGATTATCAATGTTTGATGTCCCCTTCACTTTTTTCTGTGTTGTTATTTTGCTTTGTTAGTCTCCCTGCTGCGTCTTGTCCCATGATTACTTTGTCTATAGATTATCAATGTTTGATTTCCCCTTCACTTTTTTCTGTGTTGTTATTTTGCTTTGCTTGTTTCCCTGCTGTGTCTTGTCCCAGGATTGCTTTGTGTATGGATTATCAAAGTTTGATTTCCCCTTCACTTTTTTCTGTGTTGTTATTTTGCTTTGTTAGTCTCCCTGCTGTGTCTTGTCCCACGATTGCTTGTCTATGGATTATCAATGTTTGATCTCCCCTTCACTTTTTTCTGTGTTGTTATTTTGCTTTGTTTGTCTCTCTTCTGTGTCTTGTCCCACGATTGCTTTGTCTATGGATTATCAATGTTTGATGTCCCCTTCACTTTTTTCTGTGTTGTTATTTTGCTTTGTTTTTCTTCCTGCTGTTTCTTGTCCCACGATTGCTTTGTCTATGGATTATCAATGTTTGATTTCCCCTTCACTTTTTTCTGTGTTGTTATTTTGCTTTGTTAGTCTCCCTGCTGTGTCTTGTCCCACGATTGCTTGTCTATGGATTATCAATGTTTGATCTCCCCTTCACTTTTTTCTGTGTTGTTATTTTGCTTTGTTTGTCTCTCTTCTGTGTCTTGTCCCAAGATTGCATTGTCTATAGATTATCAATGTTTGATGTCCCCTTCACTTTTTTTTGTGTTGTTATTTTGCTTTGTTTGTGTCCCTACTGTGTCTTGTCCCACGATTACTTTGTCTATAGATTATCAATGTTTGATGTCCCCTTCACTTTTTTCTGTGTTGTTATTTTGTTTTGCTTGTCTTCCTGCTGTGTCTTGTCCCACGATTACTTTGTCTATAGATTATCAATGTTTGATGTGCCCTTCACTTTTTTCTGTGTTGTTATTTCGCTTTGTTCGTCTCTCTTCTGTGTCTTGTCCCACGATTGCTTTGTCTATGGATTATCAATGTTTGATTTCCCCTTCACTTTTTTCTGTGTTGTTATTTTGCTTTGTTTGTCTCCCTTGTGTGTCTTGTCCCACGATTGCTTTGTCTATGGATTAGCAATGTTTGATGTCCCCTTCACTTTTTTCTGTGTTGTTATTTTGCTTTGTTGGTCTCCCTGCTGTGTCTTGTCCCACGATTACTTTGTCTATGGATTATCAATGTTTGATTTCCCCTTCACTTTTTTCTGTGTTGTTATTTTGCTTTGCTTGTCTCCCTGCTGTGTCTTGTCCCACGATTGCTTGTCTATGGATTATCAATGTTTGATTTCCCCTTCACTTTTTTCTGTGTTGTTATTTTGCTTTGTTTGTCTCTCTTCTGTGTCTTGTCCCAAGATTGCATTGTCTATAGATTATCAATGTTTGATGTCCCCTTCACTTTTTTGTGTGTTGTTATTTTGCTTTGTTTGTCTCCCTGCTGTGTCTTGTCCCACGATTACTTTGTCTATAGATTATCAATGTTTGATGTCCCCTTCACTTTTTTCTGTGTTGTTATTTTGCTTTGTTTGTCTCCCTGCTGTGTCTTGTCCCACGATTACTTTTTCTATGGATTATCAATGTTTGATGTCCCCTTCACTTTTTTCTGTGTTGTTATTTTGCTTTGTTTGTCTCTCTTCTGTGTCTTGTCCCACGATTGCTTTGTCTATGGATTATCAATGTTTGATTTCCCCTTCACTTTTTCTGTGTTGTTATTTTGCTTTGTTTGTCTCTCTTCTGTGTCTTGTCCCACGATTGCTTTGTCTATAGATTATCAATGTTTGATTTCCCCTTCACTTTTTTCTGTGTTGTTATTTTGCTTTGCTTGTCTCTCTTCTGTGTCTTGTCCCACGATTGCTTTGTCTATGGATTATCAATGTTTGATTTCCCCTTCACTTTTTTCTGTGTTGTTATTTTGCTTTGCTTGTCTCTCTTCTGTGTCTTGTCCCACGATTGCTTTGTCTATGGATTATCAATGTTTGATTTCCCCTTCACTTTTTTCTGTGTTGTTATTTTGCTTTGTTTGTCTCCCTGCTGTGTCTTGTCCCACGATTGCTTTGTCTATGGATTATCAATGTTTGATGTCCCCTTCACTTTTTTCTGTGTTGTTATTTTGCTTTGTTAGTCTCCCTGCTGCGTCTTGTCCCATGATTACTTTGTCTATAGATTATCAATGTTTGATTTCCCCTTCACTTTTTTCTGTGTTGTTATTTTGCTTTGCTTGTCTCCCTGCTGTGTCTTGTCCCAGGATTGCTTTGTCTATGGATTATCAAAGTTTGATTTCCCCTTCACTTTTTTCTGTGTTGTTATTTTGCTTTGTTGGTCTCCCTGCTGTGTCTTGTCCCACGATTACTTTGTCTATGGATTATCAATGTTTGATTTCCCCTTCACTTTTTTCTATGTTGTTATTTTGCTTTGCTTGTCTCCCTGCTGTGTCTTCTCCCACGATTGCTTTGTCTATGGATTATCAATGTTTGATGTCCCCTTCACTTTTTTCTGTGTTGTTATTTTGCTTTGTTTTTCTTCCTGCTGTTTCTTGTCCCACGATTGCTTTGTCTATGGATTATCAATGTTTGATTTCCCCTTCACTTTTTTCTGTGTTGTTATTTTGCTTTGTTAGTCTCCCTGCTGTGTCTTGTCCCACGATTGCTTGTCTATGGATTATCAATGTTTGATCTCCCCTTCACTTTTTTCTGTGTTGTTATTTTGCTTTGTTTGTCTCTCTTCTGTGTCTTGTCCCAAGATTGCATTGTCTATAGATTATCAATGTTTGATGTCCCCTTCACTTTTTTTTGTGTTGTTATTTTGCTTTGTTTGTGTCCCTACTGTGTCTTGTCCCACGATTACTTTGTCTATAGATTATCAATGTTTGATGTCCCCTTCACTTTTTTCTGTGTTGTTATTTTGTTTTGCTTGTCTTCCTGCTGTGTCTTGTCCCACGATTACTTTGTCTATAGATTATCAATGTTTGATGTGCCCTTCACTTTTTTCTGTGTTGTTATTTCGCTTTGTTCGTCTCTCTTCTGTGTCTTGTCCCACGATTGCTTTGTCTATGGATTATCAATGTTTGATTTCCCCTTCACTTTTTTCTGTGTTGTTATTTTGCTTTGTTTGTCTCCCTTGTGTGTCTTGTCCCACGATTGCTTTGTCTATGGATTAGCAATGTTTGATGTCCCCTTCACTTTTTTCTGTGTTGTTATTTTGCTTTGTTGGTCTCCCTGCTGTGTCTTGTCCCACGATTACTTTGTCTATGGATTATCAATGTTTGATTTCCCCTTCACTTTTTTCTGTGTTGTTATTTTGCTTTGCTTGTCTCCCTGCTGTGTCTTGTCCCACGATTGCTTGTCTATGGATTATCAATGTTTGATTTCCCCTTCACTTTTTTCTGTGTTGTTATTTTGCTTTGTTTGTCTCTCTTCTGTGTCTTGTCCCAAGATTGCATTGTCTATAGATTATCAATGTTTGATGTCCCCTTCACTTTTTTGTGTGTTGTTATTTTGCTTTGTTTGTCTCCCTGCTGTGTCTTGTCCCACGATTACTTTGTCTATAGATTATCAATGTTTGATGTCCCCTTCACTTTTTTCTGTGTTGTTATTTTGCTTTGTTTGTCTCCCTGCTGTGTCTTGTCCCACGATTACTTTTTCTATGGATTATCAATGTTTGATGTCCCCTTCACTTTTTTCTGTGTTGTTATTTTGCTTTGTTTGTCTCTCTTCTGTGTCTTGTCCCACGATTGCTTTGTCTATGGATTATCAATGTTTGATTTCCCCTTCACTTTTTCTGTGTTGTTATTTTGCTTTGTTTGTCTCTCTTCTGTGTCTTGTCCCACGATTGCTTTGTCTATAGATTATCAATGTTTGATTTCCCCTTCACTTTTTTCTGTGTTGTTATTTTGCTTTGCTTGTCTCTCTTCTGTGTCTTGTCCCACGATTGCTTTGTCTATGGATTATCAATGTTTGATTTCCCCTTCACTTTTTTCTGTGTTGTTATTTTGCTTTGCTTGTCTCTCTTCTGTGTCTTGTCCCACGATTGCTTTGTCTATGGATTATCAATGTTTGATTTCCCCTTCACTTTTTTCTGTGTTGTTATTTTGCTTTGTTTGTCTCCCTGCTGTGTCTTGTCCCACGATTGCTTTGTCTATGGATTATCAATGTTTGATGTCCCCTTCACTTTTTTCTGTGTTGTTATTTTGCTTTGTTAGTCTCCCTGCTGCGTCTTGTCCCATGATTACTTTGTCTATAGATTATCAATGTTTGATTTCCCCTTCACTTTTTTCTGTGTTGTTATTTTGCTTTGCTTGTCTCCCTGCTGTGTCTTGTCCCAGGATTGCTTTGTCTATGGATTATCAAAGTTTGATTTCCCCTTCACTTTTTTCTGTGTTGTTATTTTGCTTTGTTGGTCTCCCTGCTGTGTCTTGTCCCACGATTACTTTGTCTATGGATTATCAATGTTTGATTTCCCCTTCACTTTTTTCTATGTTGTTATTTTGCTTTGCTTGTCTCCCTGCTGTGTCTTCTCCCACGATTGCTTTGTCTATGGATTATCAATGTTTGATGTCCCCTTCACTTTTTTCTGTGTTGTTATTTTGCTTTGTTTTTCTTCCTGCTGTTTCTTGTCCCACGATTGCTTTGTCTATGGATTATCAATGTTTGATTTCCCCTTCACTTTTTTCTGTGTTGTTATTTTGCTTTGTTAGTCTCCCTGTTGTGTCTTGTCCCACGATTACTTTGTCTATGTATTATCAATGTTTGATTTCCCCTTCCCTTTTTTCTGTGTTGTTATTTTGCTTTGCTTGTCTCCCTGCTGTGTCTTGTCCCACGATTGCTTGTCTATGGATTATCAATGTTTGATTTCCCCTTCACTTTTTTCTGTGTTGTTATTTTGCTTTGTTTGTCTCTCTTCTGTGTCTTGTCCCAAGATTGCATTGTCTATAGATTATCAATGTTTGATGTCGCCTTCACTTTTTTTTGTGTTGTTATTTTGCTTTGTTTGTCTCCCTGCTGTGTCTTGTCCCACGATTACTTTGTCTATGGATTATCAATGTTTGATGTCCCCTTCACTTTTTTCTGTGTTGTTATTTTGCTTTGCTTGTCTCCCTGCTGTTTCTTCTCCCACCATTGCTTTGTCTATGGATTATCAATGTTTGATGTCCCCTTCACTTTTTTCTGTGTTGTTATTTTGCTTTGTTAGTCTCCCTGCTGTGTCTTGTCCCACGATTGCTTTGTTTATGGATTATCAATGTTTGATGTCCCCTTCACTTTTTTCTGTGTTGTTATTTTGCTTTGCTTGTCTCCCTGCTGTGTCTTGTCCCACGATTACTTTGTCTATAGATTATCAATGTTTGATGTCCCCTTCACATTTTCTGTTTTGTTATTTTGCTTTGTTTGTCTCCCTGCTGTGTCTTGTCCCACGATTGCTTTGTCTATGGATTATCAATGTTTGATTTCCCCTTCACTTTTTTCTGTGTTGTTATTTTGCTTTGTTTGTCTCCCTGCTGTGTCTTGTCCCACGATTGCTTTGTCTATGGATTATCAATGTTTGATTTCCCCTTCACTTTTTTCTGTGTTGTTATTTTGCTTTGCTTGTCTCCCTGCTGTGACTTGTCCCACGATTACTTTGTCTATAGATTATCAATGTTTGATGTCCCCTTCACTTTTTTCTGTGTTGTTATTTTGCTTTGTTCGTCTCTCTTCTGTGGCTTGTCCCACGATTACTTTGTTGATGGATTATCAATGTTTGATTTCCCCTTCACTTTTTCCTGTGTTGTTATTTTGCTTTGTTTGTCTCCCAGCTGTGTCTTGTCCCACGATTGCTTTGTCTATGGATTATCAATGTTTGATTTCCCCTTCACTTTTTTCTGTGTTGTTATTTTGCTTTGCTTGTCTCCCTGCTGTGTCTTGTCCCACGATTGCTTTGTCTATGGATTATCAATGTTTGATTTCCCCTTCACTTTTTTCTGTGTTGTTATTTTGCTTTGCTTGTCTCTCTTCTGTGTCTTGTCCCACGATTGCTTTGTCTATGGATTATCAATGTTTGATTTCCCCTTCACTTTTTTCTGTGTTGTTATTTTGCTTTGCTTGTCTCTCTTCTGTGTCTTGTCCCACGATTGCTTTGTCTATGGATTATCAATGTTTGATTTCCCCTTCACTTTTTTCTGTGTTGTTATTTTGCTTTGTTTGTCTCCCTGCTGTGTCTTGTCCCACGATTGCTTTGTCTATGGATTATCAATGTTTGATGTCCCCTTCACTTTTTTCTGTGTTGTTATTTTGCTTTGTTAGTCTCCCTGCTGTGTCTTGTCCAACGATTACTTTGTCTATAGATTATCAATGTTTGATTTCCCCTTCACTTTTTTCTGTGTTGTTATTTTGCTTTGCTTGTCTCCCTGCTGTGTCTTGTCCCACGATTGCTTTGTCTATGGATTATCAATGTTTGATTTCCCCTTCACTTGTTTCTGTGTTGTTATTTTGCTTTGTTTGTCTCTCTTCTGTGTCTTGTCCCAAGATTGCATTGTCTATGGATTATCAATGTTTGATGTCCCCTTCACTTTTTTTTGTGTTGTTATTTTGCTTTGTTGGTCTCCCTGCTGTGTCTTGTCCCACGATTACTTTGTCTATAGATTATCAATGTTTGATGTCCCCTTCACTTTTTTCTGTGTTGTTATTTTGCTTTGCTTGTCTTCCTGCTGTGTCTTGTCCCACGATTACTTTGTCTATAGATTATCAATGTTTGATGTCCCCTTCACTTTTTTCTGTGTTGTTATTTCGCTTTGTTCGTCTCTCTTCTGTGTCTTGTCCCACGATTGCTTTGTCTATGGATTATCAATGTTTGATTTCCCCTTCACTTTTTTCTGTGTTGTTATTTTGCTTTGTTTGTCTCCCTGCTGTGTCTTGTCCCACGATTACTTTGTCTATAGATTATCAATGTTTGATGTCCCCTTCACTTTTTTCTGTGTTGTTATTTTGCTTTGCTTGTCTCCCTGCTGTGGCTTGTCCCACGATTACTTTGTCTATAGATTATCAATGTTTGATTTCCCCTTCACTTTTTCTGTGTTGTTATTTTGCTTTGTTTGTCTCCCTGCTGTGTCTTGTCCCACGATTACTTTTTCTATGGATTATCAATGTTTGATGTCCCCTTCACTTTTTTCTGTGTTGTTATTTTGCTTTGTTTGTCTCTCTTCTGTGTCTTGTCCCACGATTGCTTTGTCTATGGATTATCAATGTTTGATTTCCCCTTCACTTTTTCTGTGTTGTTATTTTGCTTTGTTTGTCTCTCTTCTGTGTCTTGTCCCAAGATTGCATTGTCTATGGATTATCAATGTTTGATGTCCCCTTCACTTTTTTTTGTGTTGTTATTTTGCTTTGTTGGTCTCCCTGCTGTGTCTTGTCCCACGATTACTTTGTCTATAGATTATCAATGTTTGATGTCCCCTTCACTTTTTTCTGTGTTGTTATTTTGCTTTGCTTGTCTTCCTGCTGTGTCTTGTCCCACGATTACTTTGTCTATAGATTATCAATGTTTGATGTCCCCTTCACTTTTTTCTGTGTTGTTATTTCGCTTTGTTCGTCTCTCTTCTGTTTCTTGTCCCACGATTGCTTTGTCTATGGATTATCAATGTTTGATTTCCCCTTCACTTTTTTCTGTGTTGTTATTTTGCTTTGTTTGTCTCCCTGCTGTGTCTTGTCCCACGATTACTTTGTCTATAGATTATCAATGTTTGATGTCCCCTTCACTTTTTTCTGTGTTGTTATTTTGCTTTGCTTGTCTCCCTGCTGTGGCTTGTCCCACGATTACTTTGTCTATAGATTATCAATGTTTGATTTCCCCTTCACTTTTTCTGTGTTGTTATTTTGCTTTGTTTGTCTCCCTGCTGTGTCTTGTCCCACGATTACTTTTTCTATGGATTATCAATGTTTGATGTCCCCTTCACTTTTTTCTGTGTTGTTATTTTGCTTTGTTTGTCTCTCTTCTGTGTCTTGTCCCACGATTGCTTTGTCTATGGATTATCAATGTTTGATTTCCCCTTCACTTTTTCTGTGTTGTTATTTTGCTTTGTTTGTCTCTCTTCTGTGTCTTGTCCCACGATTGCTTTGTCTATAGATTATCAATGTTTGATTTCCCCTTCACTTTTTTCTGTGTTGTTATTTTGCTTTGCTTGTCTCTCT
The DNA here is from genome assembly GCA_963383655.1 of Bathymodiolus septemdierum. Taxonomy (NCBI): domain Eukaryota; kingdom Metazoa; phylum Mollusca; class Bivalvia; order Mytilida; family Modiolidae; genus Bathymodiolus; species Bathymodiolus septemdierum. The sequence continues at coordinate 83,128,891 of OY726525.1, forward strand.
TCTGTGTCTTGTCCCACGATTGCTTTGTCTATGGATTATCAATGTTTGATTTCCCCTTCACTTTTTTCTGTGTTGTTATTTTGCTTTGTTTGTCTCACTGCTGTGTCTTGTCCCACGATTGCTTTGTCTATGGATTATCAATGTTTGATGTCCCCTTCACTTTTTTCTGTGTTGTTATTTTGCTTTGTTAGTCTCCCTGCTGCGTCTTGTCCCATGATTACTTTGTCTATAGATTATCAATGTTTGATTTCCCCTTCACTTTTTTCTGTGTTGTTATTTTGCTTTGCTTGTTTCCCTGCTGTGTCTTGTCCCAGGATTGCTTTGTCTATGGATTATCAAAGTTTGATTTCCCCTTCACTTTTTTCTGTGTTGTTATTTTGCTTTGTTGGTCTCCCTGCTGTGTCTTGTCCCACGATTACTTTGTCTATGGATTATCAATGTTTGATTTCCCCTTCACTTTTTTCTATGTTGTTATTTTGCTTTGCTTGTCTCCCTGCTGTGTCTTCTCCCACGATTGCTTTGTCTATGGATTATCAATGTTTGATGTCCCCTTCACTTTTTTCTGTGTTGTTATTTTGCTTTGTTTTTCTTCCTGCTGTTTCTTGTCCCACGATTGCTTTGTCTATGGATTATCAATGTTTGATTTCCCCTTCACTTTTTTCTGTGTTGTTATTTTGCTTTGTTAGTCTCCCTGCTGTGTCTTGTCCCACGATTACTTTGTCTATGTATTATCAATGTTTGATTTCCCCTTCACTTTTTTCTGTGTTGTTATTTTGCTTTGCTTGTCTCCCTGCTGTGTCTTGTCCCACGATTGCTTGTCTATGGATTATCAATGTTTGATTTCCCCTTCACTTTTTTCTGTGTTGTTATTTTGCTTTGTTTGTCTCTCTTCTGTGTCTTGTCCCAAGATTGCATTGTCTATAGTTTATCAATGTTTGATATCCCCTTCACTTTTTTTTGTGTTGTTATTTTGCTTTGTTTGTCTCCCTGCTGTGTCTTGTCCCACGATTACTTTGTCTATAGATTATCAATGTTTGATGTCCCCTTCACTTTTTTCTGTGTTGTTATTTTGCTTTGCTTGTCTTCCTGCTGTGTCTTGTCCCACGATTACTTTGTCTATAGATTATCAATGTTTGATGTGCCCTTCACTTTTTTCTGTGTTGTTATTTCGCTTTGTTCGTCTCTCTTCTGTGTCTTGTCCCACGATTGCTTTGTCTATGGATTATCAATGTTTGATTTCCCCTTCACTTTTTTCTGTGTTGTTATTTTGCTTTGTTTGTCTCCCTGCTGTGTCTTGTCCCACGATTACTTTGTCTATAGATTATCAATGTTTGATGTCCCCTTCACTTTTTTCTGTGTTGTTATTTTGCTTTGCTTGTCTCCCTGCTGTGGCTTGTCCCACGATTACTTTGTCTATAGATTATCAATGTTTGATTTCCCCTTCACTTTTTCTGTGTTGTTATTTTGCTTTGTTTGTCTCCCTGCTGTGTCTTGTCCCACGATTACTTTTTCTATGGATTATCAATGTTTGATGTCCCCTTCACTTTTTTCTGTGTTGTTATTTTGCTTTGTTTGTCTCTCTTCTGTGTCTTGTCCCACGATTGCTTTGTCTATGGATTATCAATGTTTGATTTCCCCTTCACTTTTTCTGTGTTGTTATTTTGCTTTGTTTGTCTCTCTTCTGTGTCTTGTCCCAAGATTGCATTGTCTATGGATTATCAATGTTTGATGTCCCCTTCACTTTTTTTTGTGTTGTTATTTTGCTTTGTTGGTCTCCCTGCTGTGTCTTGTCCCACGATTACTTTGTCTATAGATTATCAATGTTTGATGTCCCCTTCACTTTTTTCTGTGTTGTTATTTTGCTTTGCTTGTCTTCCTGCTGTGTCTTGTCCCACGATTACTTTGTCTATAGATTATCAATGTTTGATGTCCCCTTCACTTTTTTCTGTGTTGTTATTTCGCTTTGTTCGTCTCTCTTCTGTTTCTTGTCCCACGATTGCTTTGTCTATGGATTATCAATGTTTGATTTCCCCTTCACTTTTTTCTGTGTTGTTATTTTGCTTTGTTTGTCTCCCTGCTGTGTCTTGTCCCACGATTACTTTGTCTATAGATTATCAATGTTTGATGTCCCCTTCACTTTTTTCTGTGTTGTTATTTTGCTTTGCTTGTCTCCCTGCTGTGGCTTGTCCCACGATTACTTTGTCTATAGATTATCAATGTTTGATTTCCCCTTCACTTTTTCTGTGTTGTTATTTTGCTTTGTTTGTCTCCCTGCTGTGTCTTGTCCCACGATTACTTTTTCTATGGATTATCAATGTTTGATGTCCCCTTCACTTTTTTCTGTGTTGTTATTTTGCTTTGTTTGTCTCTCTTCTGTGTCTTGTCCCACGATTGCTTTGTCTATGGATTATCAATGTTTGATTTCCCCTTCACTTTTTCTGTGTTGTTATTTTGCTTTGTTTGTCTCTCTTCTGTGTCTTGTCCCACGATTGCTTTGTCTATAGATTATCAATGTTTGATTTCCCCTTCACTTTTTTCTGTGTTGTTATTTTGCTTTGCTTGTCTCTCTTCTGTGTCTTGTCCCACGATTGCTTTGTCTATGGATTATCAATGTTTGATTTCCCCTTCACTTTTTTCTGTGTTGTTATTTTGCTTTGTTTGTCTCACTGCTGTGTCTTGTCCCACGATTGCTTTGTCTATGGATTATCAATGTTTGATGTCCCCTTCACTTTTTTCTGTGTTGTTATTTTGCTTTGTTAGTCTCCCTGCTGCGTCTTGTCCCATGATTACTTTGTCTATAGATTATCAATGTTTGATTTCCCCTTCACTTTTTTCTGTGTTGTTATTTTGCTTTGCTTGTTTCCCTGCTGTGTCTTGTCCCAGGATTGCTTTGTCTATGGATTATCAAAGTTTGATTTCCCCTTCACTTTTTTCTGTGTTGTTATTTTGCTTTGTTGGTCTCCCTGCTGTGTCTTGTCCCACGATTACTTTGTCTATGGATTATCAATGTTTGATTTCCCCTTCACTTTTTTCTATGTTGTTATTTTGCTTTGCTTGTCTCCCTGCTGTGTCTTCTCCCACGATTGCTTTGTCTATGGATTATCAATGTTTGATGTCCCCTTCACTTTTTTCTGTGTTGTTATTTTGCTTTGTTTTTCTTCCTGCTGTTTCTTGTCCCACGATTGCTTTGTCTATGGATTATCAATGTTTGATTTCCCCTTCACTTTTTTCTGTGTTGTTATTTTGCTTTGTTAGTCTCCCTGCTGTGTCTTGTCCCACGATTACTTTGTCTATGTATTATCAATGTTTGATTTCCCCTTCACTTTTTTCTGTGTTGTTATTTTGCTTTGCTTGTCTCCCTGCTGTGTCTTGTCCCACGATTGCTTGTCTATGGATTATCAATGTTTGATTTCCCCTTCACTTTTTTCTGTGTTGTTATTTTGCTTTGTTTGTCTCTCTTCTGTGTCTTGTCCCAAGATTGCATTGTCTATAGTTTATCAATGTTTGATATCCCCTTCACTTTTTTTTGTGTTGTTATTTTGCTTTGTTTGTCTCCCTGCTGTGTCTTGTCCCACGATTACTTTGTCTATAGATTATCAATGTTTGATGTCCCCTTCACTTTTTTCTGTGTTGTTATTTTGCTTTGCTTGTCTTCCTGCTGTGTCTTGTCCCACGATTACTTTGTCTATAGATTATCAATGTTTGATGTGCCCTTCACTTTTTTCTGTGTTGTTATTTCGCTTTGTTCGTCTCTCTTCTGTGTCTTGTCCCACGATTGCTTTGTCTATGGATTATCAATGTTTGATTTCCCCTTCACTTTTTTCTGTGTTGTTATTTTGCTTTGTTTGTCTCCCTGCTGTGTCTTGTCCCACGATTACTTTGTCTATAGATTATCAATGTTTGATGTCCCCTTCACTTTTTTCTGTGTTGTTATTTTGCTTTGCTTGTCTCCCTGCTGTGGCTTGTCCCACGATTACTTTGTCTATAGATTATCAATGTTTGATTTCCCCTTCACTTTTTCTGTGTTGTTATTTTGCTTTGTTTGTCTCCCTGCTGTGTCTTGTCCCACGATTACTTTTTCTATGGATTATCAATGTTTGATGTCCCCTTCACTTTTTTCTGTGTTGTTATTTTGCTTTGTTTGTCTCTCTTCTGTGTCTTGTCCCACGATTGCTTTGTCTATGGATTATCAATGTTTGATTTCCCCTTCACTTTTTCTGTGTTGTTATTTTGCTTTGTTTGTCTCTCTTCTGTGTCTTGTCCCAAGATTGCATTGTCTATGGATTATCAATGTTTGATGTCCCCTTCACTTTTTTTTGTGTTGTTATTTTGCTTTGTTGGTCTCCCTGCTGTGTCTTGTCCCACGATTACTTTGTCTATAGATTATCAATGTTTGATGTCCCCTTCACTTTTTTCTGTGTTGTTATTTTGCTTTGCTTGTCTTCCTGCTGTGTCTTGTCCCACGATTACTTTGTCTATAGATTATCAATGTTTGATGTCCCCTTCACTTTTTTCTGTGTTGTTATTTCGCTTTGTTCGTCTCTCTTCTGTTTCTTGTCCCACGATTGCTTTGTCTATGGATTATCAATGTTTGATTTCCCCTTCACTTTTTTCTGTGTTGTTATTTTGCTTTGTTTGTCTCCCTGCTGTGTCTTGTCCCACGATTACTTTGTCTATAGATTATCAATGTTTGATGTCCCCTTCACTTTTTTCTGTGTTGTTATTTTGCTTTGCTTGTCTCCCTGCTGTGGCTTGTCCCACGATTACTTTGTCTATAGATTATCAATGTTTGATTTCCCCTTCACTTTTTCTGTGTTGTTATTTTGCTTTGTTTGTCTCCCTGCTGTGTCTTGTCCCACGATTACTTTTTCTATGGATTATCAATGTTTGATGTCCCCTTCACTTTTTTCTGTGTTGTTATTTTGCTTTGTTTGTCTCTCTTCTGTGTCTTGTCCCACGATTGCTTTGTCTATGGATTATCAATGTTTGATTTCCCCTTCACTTTTTCTGTGTTGTTATTTTGCTTTGTTTGTCTCTCTTCTGTGTCTTGTCCCACGATTGCTTTGTCTATAGATTATCAATGTTTGATTTCCCCTTCACTTTTTTCTGTGTTGTTATTTTGCTTTGCTTGTCTCTCTTCTGTGTCTTGTCCCACGATTGCTTTGTCTATGGATTATCAATGTTTGATTTCCCCTTCACTTTTTTCTGTGTTGTTATTTTGCTTTGTTTGTCTCACTGCTGTGTCTTGTCCCACGATTGCTTTGTCTATGGATTATCAATGTTTGATGTCCCCTTCACTTTTTTCTGTGTTGTTATTTTGCTTTGTTAGTCTCCCTGCTGCGTCTTGTCCCATGATTACTTTGTCTATAGATTATCAATGTTTGATTTCCCCTTCACTTTTTTCTGTGTTGTTATTTTGCTTTGCTTGTTTCCCTGCTGTGTCTTGTCCCAGGATTGCTTTGTCTATGGATTATCAAAGTTTGATTTCCCCTTCACTTTTTTCTGTGTTGTTATTTTGCTTTGTTGGTCTCCCTGCTGTGTCTTGTCCCACGATTACTTTGTCTATGGATTATCAATGTTTGATTTCCCCTTCACTTTTTTCTATGTTGTTATTTTGCTTTGCTTGTCTCCCTGCTGTGTCTTCTCCCACGATTGCTTTGTCTATGGATTATCAATGTTTGATGTCCCCTTCACTTTTTTCTGTGTTGTTATTTTGCTTTGTTTTTCTTCCTGCTGTTTCTTGTCCCACGATTGCTTTGTCTATGGATTATCAATGTTTGATTTCCCCTTCACTTTTTTCTGTGTTGTTATTTTGCTTTGTTAGTCTCCCTGCTGTGTCTTGTCCCACGATTACTTTGTCTATGTATTATCAATGTTTGATTTCCCCTTCACTTTTTTCTGTGTTGTTATTTTGCTTTGCTTGTCTCCCTGCTGTGTCTTGTCCCACGATTGCTTGTCTATGGATTATCAATGTTTGATTTCCCCTTCACTTTTTTCTGTGTTGTTATTTTGCTTTGTTTGTCTCTCTTCTGTGTCTTGTCCCAAGATTGCATTGTCTATAGTTTATCAATGTTTGATATCCCCTTCACTTTTTTTTGTGTTGTTATTTTGCTTTGTTTGTCTCCCTGCTGTGTCTTGTCCCACGATTACTTTGTCTATAGATTATCAATGTTTGATGTCCCCTTCACTTTTTTCTGTGTTGTTATTTTGCTTTGCTTGTCTTCCTGCTGTGTCTTGTCCCACGATTACTTTGTCTATAGATTATCAATGTTTGATGTGCCCTTCACTTTTTTCTGTGTTGTTATTTCGCTTTGTTCGTCTCTCTTCTGTGTCTTGTCCCACGATTGCTTTGTCTATGGATTATCAAAGTTTGATTTCCCCTTCACTTTTTTCTGTGTTGTTATTTTGCTTTGTTTGTCTCCCTTGTGTGTCTTGTCCCACGATTGCTTTGTCTATGGATTAGCAATGTTTGATGTCCCCTTCACTTTTTTCTGTGTTGTTATTTTGCTTTGTTGGTCTCCCTGCTGTGTCTTGTCCCACGATTACTTTGTCTATGGATTATCAATGTTTGATTTCCCCTTCACTTTTTTCTGTGTTGTTATTTTGCTTTGCTTGTCTCCCTGCTGTGTCTTGTCCCACGATTGCTTGTCTATGGATTATCAATGTTTGATTTCCCCTTCACTTTTTTCTGTGTTGTTATTTTGCTTTGTTTGTCTCTCTTCTGTGTCTTGTCCCAAGATTGCATTGTCTATAGATTATCAATGTTTGATGTCCCCTTCACTTTTTTGTGTGTTGTTATTTTGCTTTGTTTGTCTCCCTGCTGTGTCTTGTCCCACGATTACTTTGTCTATAGATTATCAATGTTTGATGTCCCCTTCACTTTTTTCTGTGTTGTTATTTTGCTTTGCTTGTCTCCCTGCTGTGGCTTGTCCCACGATTACTTTGTCTATAGATTATCAATGTTTGATTTCCCCTTCACTTTTTCTGTGTTGTTATTTTGCTTTGTTTGTCTCCCTGCTGTGTCTTGTCCCACGATTACTTTTTCTATGGATTATCAATGTTTGATGTCCCCTTCACTTTTTTCTGTGTTGTTATTTTGCTTTGTTTGTCTCTCTTCTGTGTCTTGTCCCACGATTGCTTTGTCTATGGATTATCAATGTTTGATTTCCCCTTCACTTTTTCTGTGTTGTTATTTTGCTTTGTTTGTCTCTCTTCTGTGTCTTGTCCCACGATTGCTTTGTCTATAGATTATCAATGTTTGATTTCCCCTTCACTTTTTTCTGTGTTGTTATTTTGCTTTGCTTGTCTCTCTTCTGCGTCTTGTCCCACGATTGCTTTGTCTATGGATTATCAATGTTTGATTTCCCCTTCACTTTTTTCTGTGTTGTTATTTTGCTTTGCTTGTCTCTCTTCTGTGTCTTGTCCCACGATTGCTTTGTCTATGGATTATCAATGTTTGATTTCCCCTTCACTTTTTTCTGTGTTGTTATTTTGCTTTGTTTGTCTCCCTGCTGTGTCTTGTCCCACGATTGCTTTGTCTATGGATTATCAATGTTTGATGTCCCCTTCACTTTTTTCTGTGTTGTTATTTTGCTTTGTTAGTCTCCCTGCTGCGTCTTGTCCCATGATTACTTTGTCTATAGATTATCAATGTTTGATTTCCCCTTCACTTTTTTCTGTGTTGTTATTTTGCTTTGCTTGTCTCCCTGCTGTGTCTTGTCCCAGGATTGCTTTGTCTATGGATTATCAAAGTTTGATTTCCCCTTCACTTTTTTCTGTGTTGTTATTTAGCTTTGTTGGTCTCCCTGCTGTGTCTTGTCCCACGATTACTTTGTCTATGGATTATCAATGTTTGATTTCCCCTTCACTTTTTTCTATGTTGTTATTTTGCTTTGCTTGTCTCCCTGCTGTGTCTTCTCCCACGATTGCTTTGTCTATGGATTATCAATGTTTGATGTCCCCTTCACTTTTTTCTGTGTTGTTATTTTGCTTTGTTTTTCTTCCTGCTGTTTCTTGTCCCACGATTGCTTTGTCTATGGATTATCAATGTTTGATTTCCCCTTCACTTTTTTCTGTGTTGTTATTTTGCTTTGTTAGTCTCTCTGCTGTGTCTTGTCCCACGATTACTTTGTCTATGTATTATCAATGTTTGATTTCCCCTTCACTTTTTTCTGTGTTGTTATTTTGCTTTGCTTGTCTCCCTGCTGTGTCTTGTCCCACGATTGCTTGTCTATGGATTATCAATGTTTGATTTCCCCTTCACTTTTTTCTGTGTTGTTATTTTGCTTTGTTTGTCTCTCTTCTGTGTCTTGTCCCAAGATTGCATTGTCTATAGATTATCAATGTTTGATGTCGCCTTCACTTTTTTTTGTGTTGTTATTTTGATTTGTTTGTCTCCCTGCTGTGTCTTGTCCCACGATTACTTTGTCTATAGATTATCAATGTTTGATGTCCCCTTCACTTTTTTCTGTGTTGTTATTTTGCTTTGCTTGTCTTCCTGCTGTGTCTTGTCCCACGATTACTTTGTCTATAGATTATCAATGTTTGATGTGCCCTTCACTTTTTTCTGTGTTGTTATTTCGCTTTGTTCGTCTCTCTTCTGTGTCTTGTCCCACGATTGCTTTGTCTATGGATTATCAATGTTTGATTTCCCCTTCACTTTTTTCTGTGTTGTTATTTTGCTTTGTTTGTCTCCCTTGTGTGTCTTGTCCCACGATTGCTTTGTCTATGGATTATCAATGTTTGATGTCCCCTTCACTTTTTTCTGTGTTGTTATTTTGCTTTGTTGGTCTCCCTGCTGTGTCTTGTCCCACGATTACTTTGTCTATGGATTATCAATGTTTGATTTCCCCTTCACTTTTTTCTGTGTTATTATTTTGCTTTGCTTGTCTCCCTGCTGTGTCTTGTCCCACGATTGCTTGTCTATGGATTATCAATGTTTGATTTCCCCTTCACTTTTTTCTGTGTTGTTATTTTGCTTTGTTTGTCTCTCTTCTGTGTCTTGTCCCAAGATTGCATTGTCTATAGATTATCAATGTTTGATGTCCCCTTCACTTTTTTTTGTGTTGTTATTTTGCTTTGTTTGTCTCCCTGCTGTGTCTTGTCCCACGATTACTTTGTCTATAGATTATCAATGTTTGATGTCCCCTTCACTTTTTTCTGTGTTGTTATTTTGCTTTGCTTGTCTTCCTGCTGTGTCTTGTCCCACGATTACTTTGTCTATAGATTATCAATGTTTGATGTGCCCTTCATTTTTTTCTGTGTTGTTATTTCGCTTTGTTCGTCTCTCTTCTGTGTCTTGTCCCACGATTGCTTTGTCTATGGATTATCAATGTTTGATTTCCCCTTCACTTTTTTCTGTGTTGTTATTTTGCTTTGTTTGTCTCCCTTGTGTGTCTTGTCCCACGATTGCTTTGTCTATGGATTATCAATGTTTGATGTCCCCTTCACTTTTTTCTGTGTTGTTATTTTGCTTTGTTGGTCTCCCTGCTCTGTCTTGTCCCACGATTACTTTGTCTATGGATTATCAATGTTTGATTTCCCCTTCACTTTTTTCTGTGTTGTTATTTTGCTTTGCTTGTCTCCCTGCTGTGTCTTCTCCCACGATTGCTTTGTCTATGGATTATCAATGTTTGATGTCCCCTTCACTTTTTTCTGTGTTGTTATTTTGCTTTGTTTTTCTTCCTGCTGTTTCTTGTCCCACGATTGCTTTGTCTATGGATTATCAATGTTTGATTTCCCCTTCACTTTTTTCTGTGTTGTTATTTTGCTTTGTTAGTCTCCCTGCTGTGTCTTGTCCCACGATTACTTTGTCTATGTATTATCAATGTTTGATTTCCCCTTCACTTTTTTCTGTGTTGTTATTTTGCTTTGCTTGTCTCCCTGCTGTGTCTTGTCCCACGATTGCTTGTCTATGGATTATCAATGTTTGATTTCCCCTTCACTTTTTTCTGTGTTGTTATTTTGCTTTGTTTGTCTCTCTTCTGTGTCTTGTCCCAAGATTGCATTGTCTATAGATTATCAATGTTTGATGTCCCCTTCACTTTTTGTTGTGTTGTTATTTTGCTTTGTTTGTGTTCCTGCTGTGTCTTGTCACACGATTACTTTGTCTATAGATTATCTATGTTTGATGTGCCCTTCACTTTTTTCTGTGTTGTTATTTCGCTTTGTTCGTCTCTCTTCTGTGTCTTGTCCCACGATTGCTTTGTCTATGGATTATCAATGTTTGATTTCCCCTTCACTTTTTTCTGTGTTGTTATTTTGCTTTGTTGGTCTCCCTGCTGTGTCTTGTCCCACGATTGCTTTGTCTATGGATTATCAATGTTTGATGTCCCCTTCACTTTTTTCTGTGTTGTTATTTTGCTTTGTTAGTCTCCCTGCTGCGTCTTGTCCCATGATTACTTTGTCTATAGATTATCAATGTTTGATTTCCCCTTCACTTTTTTCTGTGTTGTTATTTTGCTTTGCTTGTCTCCCTGCTGTGTCTTGTCCCAGGATTGCTTTGTCTATGGATTATCAAAGTTTGATTTCCCCTTCACTTTTTTCTATGTTGTTATTTTGCTTTGTTAGTCTCCCTGCTGTGTCTTGTCCCACGATTACTTTGTCTATGGATTATCAATGTTTGATTTCCCCTTCACTTTTTTCTGTGTTGTTATTTTGCTTTGCTTGTCTCCCTGCTGTGTCTTGTCCCACGATTGCTTTGTCTATGGATTATCAATGTTTGATGTCCCCTTCACTTTTTTCTGTGTTGTTATTTTGCTTTGTTTTTCTTCCTGCTGTTTCTTGTCCCACGATTGCTTTGTCTATGGATTATCAATGTTTGATTTCCCCTTCACTTTTTTCTGTGTTGTTATTTTGCTTTGTTAGTCTCCCTGCTGTGTCTTGTCCAACGATTACTTTGTCTATGTATTATCAATGTTTGATTTCCCCTTCACTTTTTTCTGTGTTGTTATTTTGCTTTGTTTGTCTCTCTTCTGTGTCTTGTCCCAAGATTGCATTGTCTATAGATTATCAATGTTTGATGTCCCCTTCACTTTTTTTTGTGTTGTTATTTTGCTTTGTTTGTCTCCCTGCTGTGTCTTGTCCCACGATTACTTTGTCTATAGATTATCAATGTTTGATGTCCCCTTCACTTTTTTCTGTGTTGTTATTTTGCTTTGCTTGTCTTACTGCTGTGTCTTGTCCCACTATTACTTTGTCTATAGATTATCAATGTTTGATGTGCCCTTCACTTTTTTCTGTGTTGTTATTTCGCTTTGTTCGTCTCTCTTCTGTGTCTTGTCCCACGATTGCTTTGTCTATAGATTATCAATGTTTGATTTCCCCTTCACTTTTTTCTGTGTTGTTATTTTGCTTTGTTTGTCTCCCTGCTGTGTCTTGTCCCACGATAACTTTTTCTATGGATTATCAATGTTTGATGTCCCCTTCACTTTTTTCTGTGTTGTTATTTTGCTTTGTTTGTCTCTCTTCTGTGTCTTGTCCCACGATTGCTTTGTCTATGGATTATCAATGTTTGATTTCCCCTTCACTTTTTCTGTGTTGTTATTTTGCTTTGTTTGTCTCTCTTCTGTGTCTTGTCCCACGATTGCTTTGTCTATAGATTATCAATGTTTGATTTCCCCTTCACTTTTTTCTGTGTTGTTATTTTGCTTTGTTTGTCTCCCTGCTGTGTCTTGTTCCACGATTACTTTGTCTATGGATTATCAATGTTTGATTTCCCCTTCACTTTTTTCTGTGTTGTTATTTTGCTTTGTTGGTCTCCCAGCTGTGTCTTGTCCCACGATTGCTTTGTTTATTGATTATCAATGTTTGATTTCCCCTTCACTTTTTTCTGTGTGTTATTTTGCTTTGTTTGTCTCTCTTCTGTGTCTTGTCCCACGATTGCTTTGTCTATGGATTATCAATGTTTGATTTCCCCTTCACTTTTTTCTGTGTTGTTATTTTGCTTTGCTTGTCTCCCAGCTGTGTCTTGTCCCACGCTTGCTTTGTTTATTGATTATCAATGTTTGATTTCCCCTTCACTTTTTTCTGTGTTGTTATTTTGCTTTGTTTGTCTCCCTTCTGTGTCTTGTCCCACGATTACTTTGTCTATGGATTATCAATGTTTGATTTCCCCTTCACTTTTTTCTGTGTTGTTATTTTGCTTTGTTTGTCTCTCTTCTGTGTCTTGTCCCACGATTGCTTTGTCTATGGATTATCAATGTTTGATTTCCCCTTCACTTTTTTCTGTGTTCTTATTTTGCTTTGTTTGTCTCTCTTCTGTGTCTTGTCCCACGATTACTTTGTCTATAGATTATCAATGTTTGATTTCCCCTTCACTTTTTTCTGTGTTGTTATTTTGCTTTGTTTGTCTCTCTTCTGTGTCTTGTCCCACGATTACTTTGTCTATAGATTATCAATGTTTGATTTCCCCTTCACTTTTTTCTGTGTTGTTATTTTGCTTTGTTTGTCTCCCTGCTGTGTCTTGTCCCACGATTGCTTTGTCTATGGATTATCAATGTTTGATGTCCCCTTCACTTTTTTCTGTGTTGTTATTTTGCTTTGTTAGTCTCCCTGCTGCGTCTTGTCCCATGATTACTTTGTCTATAGATTATCAATGTTTGATGTCCCCTTCACTTTTTTCTGTGTTGTTATTTTGCTTTGCTTGTCTCCCTGCTGTGTCTTGTCCCAGGATTGCTTTGTCTATGGATTATCAATGTTTGATTTCCCCTTCACTTTTTTCTATGTTGTTATTTTGCTTTGCTTGTCTCCCTGCTGTGTCTTCTCCCACGATTGCTTTGTCTATGGATTATCAATGTTTGATGTCCCCTTCACTTTTTTCTGTGTTGTTATTTTGCTTTGTTTTTCTTCCTGCTGTTTCTTGTCCCACGATTGCTTTGTCTATGGATTATCAATGTTTGATTTCCCCTTCACTTTTTTCTGTGTTGTTATTTTGCTTTGTTAGTCTCCCTGCTGTGTCTTGTCCCACGATTACTTTGTCTATGTATTATCAATGTTTGATTTCCCCTTCACTTTTTTCTGTGTTGTTATTTTGCTTTGCTTGTCTCCCTGCTGTGTCTTGTCCCACGATTGCTTGTCTATGGATTATCAATGTTTGATTTCCCCTTCACTTTTTTCTGTGTTGTTATTTTGCTTTGTTTGTCTCTCTTCTGTGTCTTGTCCCAAGATTGCATTGTCTATAGATTATCAATGTTTGATGTCCCCTTCACTTTTTTTTGTGTTGTTATTTTGCTTTGTTTGTCTCCCTGCTGTGTCTTGTCCAACGATTACTTTGTCTATAGATTATCAATGTTTGATGTCCCCTTCACTTTTTTCTGTGTTTTTATTTTGCTTTGCTTGTCTTCCTGCTGTGTCTTGTCCCACGATTACTTTGTCTATAGATTATCAATGTTTGATGTGCCCTTCACTTTTTTCTGTGTTGTTATTTTGCTTTGCTTGTCTCCCTGCTGTGTCTTGTCCCAGGATTGCTTTGTCTATGGATTATCAAAGTTTGATTTCCCCTTCACTTTTTTCTGTGTTGTTATTTTGCTTTGTTAGTCTCCCTGCTGTGTCTTGTCCCACGATTACTTTGTCTATGGATTATCAATGTTTGATTTCCCCTTCACTTTTTTCTGTGTTGTTATTTTGCTTTGCTTGTCTCCCTGCTGTGTCTTGTCCCACGATTGCTTTGTCTATGGACTATCAATGTTTGATGTCCCCTTCACTTTTTTCTGTGTTGTTATTTTGCTTTGTTTTTCTTCCTGCTGTTTCTTGTCCCACGATTGCTTTGTCTATGGATTATCAATGTTTGATTTCCCCTTCATTTTTTTCTGTGTTGTTATTTTGCTTTGTTAGTCTCCCTGCTGTGTCTTGTCCCACGATTACTTTGTCTATGTATTATCAATGTTTGATTTCCCCTTCACTTTTTTCTGTGTTGTTATTTTGCTTTGCTTGTCTCCCTGCTGTGTCTTGTCCCACGATTGCTTTGTCTATGGATTATCAATGTTTGATTTCCCCTTCACTTTTTTCTGTGTTGTTATTTTGCTTTGTTTGTCTCTCTTCTGTGTCTTGTCCCAAGATTGCATTGTCTATGGACTATCAATGTTTGATGTCCCCTTCACTTTTTTCTGTGTTGTTATTTTGCTTTGTTTTTCTTCCTGCTGTTTCTTGTCCCACGATTGCTTTGTCTATGGATTATCAATGTTTGATTTCCCCTTCATTTTTTTCTGTGTTGTTATTTTGCTTTGTTAGTCTCCCTGCTGTGTCTTGTCCCACGATTACTTTGTCTATGTATTATCAATGTTTGATTTCCCCTTCACTTTTTTCTGTGTTGTTATTTTGCTTTGCTTGTCTCCCTGCTGTGTCTTGTCCCACGATTGATTTGTCTATGGATTATCAATGTTTGATTTCCCCTTCACTTTTTTCTGTGTTGTTATTTTGCTTTGTTTGTCTCTCTTCTGTGTCTTGTCCCAAGATTGCATTGTCTATAGATTATCAATGTTTGATGTCCCCTTCACTTTTTTTTGTGTTGTTATTTTGCTTTGTTTGTCTCCCTGCTGTGTCTTGTCCCACGATTACTTTGTCTATAGATTATCAATGTTTGATGTCCCCTTCACTTTTTTCTGTGTTGTTATTTTGCTTTGCTTGTCTTCCTGCTGTGTCTTGTCCCACGATTACTTTGTCTATAGATTATCAATGTTTGATGTGCCCTTCACTTTTTTCTGTGTTGTTATTTCGCTTTGTTCGTCTCCCTGCTGTGTCTTGTCCCACGATTACTTTTTCTATGGATTATAAATGTTTGATGTCCCCTTCACTTTTTTTTGTGTTGTTATTTTGCTTTGTTTGTCTCCCTGCTGTGTCTTGTCCCACGATTACTTTGTCTATAGATTATCAATGTTTGATGTCCCCTTCACTTTTTTCTGTGTTGTTATTTTGCTTTGTTAGTCTCCCTGCTGTGTCTTGTCCCACGATTACTTTGTCTATGTATTATCAATGTTTGATTTCCCCTTCACTTTTTTCTGTGTTGTTATTTTGCTTTGCTTGTCTCCCTGCTGTGTCTTGTCCCACGATTGCTTTGTCTATGGATTATCAATGTTTGATTTCCCCTTCACTTTTTTCTGTGTTGTTATTTTGCTTTGTTTGTCTCTCTTCTGTGTCTTGTCCCAAGATTGCATTGTCTATAGATTATCAATGTTTGATGTCCCCTTCACTTTTTTTTGTGTTGTTATTTTGCTTTGTTTGTCTCCCTGCTGTGTCTTGTCCCACGATTACTTTGTCTATAGATTATCAATGTTTGATGTCCCCTTCACTTTTTTCTGTGTTGTTATTTTGCTTTGCTTGTCTTCCTGCTGTGTCTTGTCCCACGATTACTTTGTCTATAGATTATCAATGTTTGATGTGCCCTTCACTTTTTTCTGTGTTGTTATTTCGCTTTGTTCGTCTCCCTGCTGTGTCTTGTCCCACGATTACTTTTTCTATGGATTATCAATGTTTGATGTCCCCTTCACTTTTTTTTGTGTTGTTATTTTGCTTTGTTTGTCTCCCTGCTGTGTCTTGTCCCACGATTACTTTGTCTATAGATTATCAATGTTTGATGTCCCCTTCACTTTTTTCTGTGTTGTTATTTTGCTTTGCTTGTCTTCCTGCTGTGTCTTGTCCCACGATTACTTTGTCTATAGATTATCAATGTTTGATGTGCCCTTCACTTTTTTCTGTGTTGTTATTTCGCTTTGTTCATCTCTCTTCTGTGTCTTGTCCCACGATTGCTTTGTCTATAGATTATCAATGTTTGATTTCCCCTTCACTTTTTTCTGTGTTGTTATTTTGCTTTGTTTGTCTCCCTGCTGTGTCTTGTCCCACGATTACTTTTTCTATGGATTATCAATGTTTGATGTCCCCTTCACTTTTTTCTGTGTTGTTATTTTGCTTTGTTTGTCTCTCTTCTGTGTCTTGTCCCACGATTGCTTTGTCTATGGATTATCAATGTTTGATTTCCCCTTCACTTTTTCTGTGTTGTTATTTTGCTTTGTTTGTCTCTCTTCTGTGTCTTGTCCCACGATTGCTTTGTCTATAGATTATCAATGTTTGATTTCCCCTTCACTTTTTTCTGTGTTGTTATTTTGCTTTGTTTGTCTCCCTGCTGTGTCTTGTTCCACGATTACTTTGTCTATGGATTATCAATGTTTGATTTCCCCTTCACTTTTTTCTGTGTTGTTATTTTGCTTTGTTGGTCTCCCAGCTGTGTCTTGTCCCACGATTGCTTTGTTTATTGATTATCAATGTTTGATTTCCCCTTCACTTTTTTCTGTGTGTTATTTTGCTTTGTTTGTCTCTCTTCTGTGTCTTGTCCCACGATTGCTTTGTCTATGGATTATCAATGTTTGATTTCCCCTTCACTTTTTTCTGTGTTGTTATTTTGCTTTGCTTGTCTCCCAGCTGTGTCTTGTCCCACGCTTGCTTTGTTTATTGATTATCAATGTTTGATTTCCCCTTCACTTTTTTCTGTGTTGTTATTTTGCTTTGTTTGTCTCCCTTCTTTGTCTTGTCCCACGATTACTTTGTCTATGGATTATCAATGTTTGATTTCCCCTTCACTTTTTTCTGTGTTGTTATTTTGCTTTGTTTGTCTCTCTTCTGTGTCTTGTCCCACGATTGCTTTGTCTATGGATTATCAATGTTTGATTTCCCCTTCACTTTTTTCTGTGTTCTTATTTTGCTTTGTTTGTCTCTCTTCTGTGTCTTGTCCCACGATTACTTTGTCTATAGATTATCAATGTTTGATTTCCCCTTCACTTTTTTCTGTGTTGTTATTTTGCTTTGTTTGTCTCTCTTCGGTGTCTTTTCCCACGATTGCTTTGTCTATGGATTATCAATGTTTGATTTCCCCTTCACTTTTTTCTGTGTTGTTATTTTGCTTTGTTTGTCTCTCTTCTGTGTCTTGTCCCACGATTACTTTGTCTATGGATTATCAATGTTTGATTTCCCCTTCACTTTTTTCTGTGTTGTTATTTTGCTTTGTTTGTCTCTCTTCTGTGTCTTGTCCCACGATTGCTTTGTCTATGGATTATCAATGTTTGATTTCCCCTTCACTTTTTTCTGTGTTGTTATTTTGCTTTGTTAGTCTCCCTGCTGTGTCTTGTCCCACGATTACTTTGTCTATAGATTATCAATGTTTGATTTCCCCTTCACTTTTTTCTGTGTTGTTATTTTGCTTTGTTTGTCTCTCTTCTGTGTCTTGTCCCACGATTGCTTTGTCTATGGATTATCAATGTTTGATTTCCCCTTCACTTTTTTCTGTGTTCTTATTTTGCTTTGTTTGTCTCTCTTCTGTGTCTTGTCCCACGATTGCTTTGTCTATAGATTATCAATGTTTGATTTCCCCTTCACTTTTTTCTGTGTTGTTATTTTGCTTTGTTAGTCTCCCTGCTGCGTCTTGTCCCATGATTACTTTGTCTATAGATTATCAATGTTTGATGTCCCCTTCACTTTTTTCTGTGTTGTTATTTTGCTTTGCTTGTCTCCCTGCTGTGTCTTGTCCCAGGATTGCTTTGTCTATGGATTATCAATGTTTGATTTCCCCTTCACTTTTTTCTATGTTGTTATTTTGCTTTGCTTGTCTCCCTGCTGTGTCTTCTCCCACGATTGCTTTGTCTATGGATTATCAATGTTTGATGTCCCCTTCACTTTTTTCTGTGTTGTTATTTTGCTTTGTTTTTCTTCCTGCTGTTTCTTGTCCCACGATTGCTTTGTCTATGGATTATCAATGTTTGATTTCCCCTTCACTTTTTTCTGTGTTGTTATTTTGCTTTGTTTGTCTCCCTGCTGTGTCTTGTCCCACGATTACTTTTTCTATGGATTATCAATGTTTGATGTCCCCTTCACTTTTTTCTGTGTTGTTATTTTGCTTTGTTTGTCTCTCTTCTGTGTCTTGTCCCACGATTGCTTTGTCTATGGATTATCAATGTTTGATTTCCCCTTCACTTTTTCTGTGTTGTTATTTTGCTTTGTTTGTCTCTCTTCTGTGTCTTGTCCCACGATTGCTTTGTCTATAGATTATCAATGTTTGATTTCCCCTTCACTTTTTTCTGTGTTGTTATTTTGCTTTGTTTGTCTCCCTGCTGTGTCTTGTTCCACGATTACTTTGTCTATGGATTATCAATGTTTGATTTCCCCTTCACTTTTTTCTGTGTTGTTATTTTGCTTTGTTGGTCTCCCAGCTGTGTCTTGTCCCACGATTGCTTTGTTTATTGATTATCAATGTTTGATTTCCCCTTCACTTTTTTCTGTGTGTTATTTTGCTTTGTTTGTCTCTCTTCTGTGTCTTGTCCCACGATTGCTTTGTCTATGGATTATCAATGTTTGATTTCCCCTTCACTTTTTTCTGTGTTGTTATTTTGCTTTGCTTGTCTCCCAGCTGTGTCTTGTCCCACGCTTGCTTTGTTTATTGATTATCAATGTTTGATTTCCCCTTCACTTTTTTCTGTGTTGTTATTTTGCTTTGTTTGTCTCCCTTCTTTGTCTTGTCCCACGATTACTTTGTCTATGGATTATCAATGTTTGATTTCCCCTTCACTTTTTTCTGTGTTGTTATTTTGCTTTGTTTGTCTCTCTTCTGTGTCTTGTCCCACGATTGCTTTGTCTATGGATTATCAATGTTTGATTTCCCCTTCACTTTTTTCTGTGTTCTTATTTTGCTTTGTTTGTCTCTCTTCTGTGTCTTGTCCCACGATTACTTTGTCTATAGATTATCAATGTTTGATTTCCCCTTCACTTTTTTCTGTGTTGTTATTTTGCTTTGTTTGTCTCTCTTCGGTGTCTTTTCCCACGATTGCTTTGTCTATGGATTATCAATGTTTGATTTCCCCTTCACTTTTTTCTGTGTTGTTATTTTGCTTTGTTTGTCTCTCTTCTGTGTCTTGTCCCACGATTACTTTGTCTATGGATTATCAATGTTTGATTTCCCCTTCACTTTTTTCTGTGTTGTTATTTTGCTTTGTTTGTCTCTCTTCTGTGTCTTGTCCCACGATTGCTTTGTCTATGGATTATCAATGTTTGATTTCCCCTTCACTTTTTTCTGTGTTGTTATTTTGCTTTGTTAGTCTCCCTGCTGTGTCTTGTCCCACGATTACTTTGTCTATAGATTATCAATGTTTGATTTCCCCTTCACTTTTTTCTGTGTTGTTATTTTGCTTTGTTTGTCTCTCTTCTGTGTCTTGTCCCACGATTGCTTTGTCTATGGATTATCAATGTTTGATTTCCCCTTCACTTTTTTCTGTGTTCTTATTTTGCTTTGTTTGTCTCTCTTCTGTGTCTTGTCCCACGATTGCTTTGTCTATGGATTATCAATGTTTGATTTCCCCTTCACTTTTTTCTGTGTTCTTATTTTGCTTTGTTTGTCTCTCTTCTGTGTCTTGTCCCACGATTGCTTTGTCTATAGATTATCAATGTTTGATTTCCCCTTCACTTTTTTCTGTGTTGTTATTTTGCTTTGTTAGTCTCCCTGCTGCGTCTTGTCCCATGATTACTTTGTCTATAGATTATCAATGTTTGATGTCCCCTTCACTTTTTTCTGTGTTGTTATTTTGCTTTGCTTGTCTCCCTGCTGTGTCTTGTCCCAGGATTGCTTTGTCTATGGATTATCAATGTTTGATTTCCCCTTCACTTTTTTCTATGTTGTTATTTTGCTTTGCTTGTCTCCCTGCTGTGTCTTCTCCCACGATTGCTTTGTCTATGGATTATCAATGTTTGATGTCCCCTTCACTTTTTTCTGTGTTGTTATTTTGCTTTGTTTTTCTTCCTGCTGTTTCTTGTCCCACGATTGCTTTGTCTATGGATTATCAATGTTTGATTTCCCCTTCACTTTTTTCTGTGTTGTTATTTTGCTTTGTTAGTCTCCCTGCTGTGTCTTGTCCCACGATTACTTTGTCTATGTATTATCAATGTTTGATTTCCCCTTCACTTTTTTCTGTGTTGTTATTTTGCTTTGCTTGTCTCCCTGCTGTGTCTTGTCCCACGATTGCTTGTCTATGGATTATCAATGTTTGATTTCCCCTTCACTTTTTTCTGTGTTGTTATTTTGCTTTGTTTGTCTCTCTTCTGTGTCTTGTCCCAAGATTGCATTGTCTATAGATTATCAATGTTTGATGTCCCCTTCACTTTTTTGTGTGTTGTTATTTTGCTTTGTTTGTCTCCCTGCTGTGTCTTGTCCCACGATTGCTTTGTCTATGGATTATCAATGTTTGATTTCCCCTTCACTTTTTTCTGTGTTGTTATTTTGCTTTGTTAGTCTCCCTGCTGCGTCTTGTCCCATGATTACTTTGTCTATAGATTATCAATGTTTGATTTCCCCTTCACTTTTTTCTGTGTTGTTATTTTGCTTTGCTTGTCTCCCTGCTGTGTCTTGTCCCAGGATTGCTTTGTCTATGGATTATCAAAGTTTGATTTCCCCTTCACTTTTTTCTGTGTTGTTATTTTGCTTTGTTAGTCTCCCTGCTGTGTCTTGTCCCACGATTACTTTGTCTATGGATTATCAATGTTTGATTTCCCCTTCACTTTTTTCTGTGTTGTTATTTTGCTTTGCTTGTCTCCCTGCTGTGTCTTGTCCCACGATTGCTTTGTCTATGGATTATCAATGTTTGATGTCCCTTTCACTTTTTTCTGTGTTGTTATTTTGCTTTGTTGGTCTCCCTGCTGTGTCTTGTCCCACGATTACTTTGTCTATGGATTATCAATGTTTGATTTCCCCTTCACTTTTTTCTATGTTGTTATTTTGCTTTGCTTGTCTCCCTGCTGTGTCTTCTCCCACGATTGCTTTGTCTATGGATTATCAATGTTTGATGTCCCCTTCACTTTTTTCTGTGTTGTTATTTTGCTTTGTTTTTCTTCCTGCTGTTTCTTGTCCCACGATTGCTTTGTCTATGGATTATCAATGTTTGATTTCCCCTTCACTTTTTTCTGTGTTGTTATTTTGCTTTGCTTGTCTTCCTGCTGTGTCTTGTCCCACGATTACTTTGTCTATAGATTATCAATGTTTGATGTGCCCTTCACTTTTTTCTGTGTTGTTATTTCGCTTTGTTCGTCTCTCTTCAGTGTCTTGTCCCACGATTGCTTTGTCTATAGATTATCAATGTTTGATTTCCCCTTCACTTTTTTCTGTGTTGTTATTTTGCTTTGTTTGTCTCCCTGCTGTGTCTTGTCCCACGATTGCTTTGTCTATGGATTATCAATGTTTGATGTCCCCTTCACTTTTTTCTGTGTTGTTATTTTGCTTTGTTAGTCTCCCTGCTGCGTCTTGTCCCATGATTACTTTGTCTATAGATTATCAATGTTTGATTTCCCCTTCACTTTTTTCTGTGTTGTTATTTTGCTTTGCTTGTCTCACTGCTGTGTCTTGTCCCAGGATTGCTTTGTCTATGGATTATCAAAGTTTGATTTCCCCTTCACTTTTTTCTGTGTTGTTATTTTGCTTTGTTGGTCTCCCAGCTGTGTCTTGTCCCACGATTGCTTTGTTTATTGATTATCAATGTTTGATTTCCCTTTCACTTTTTTCTGTGTGTTATTTTGCTTTGTTTGTCTCTCTTCTGTGTCTTGTCCCACGATTGCTTTGTCTATGGATTATCAATGTTTGATTTCCCCTTCACTTTTTTCTGTGTTGTTATTTTGCTTTGCTTGTCTCCCAGCTGTGTCTTGTCCCACGCTTGCTTTGTTTATTGATTATCAATGTTTGATTTCCCCTTCACTTTTTTCTGTGTTGTTATTTTGCTTTGTTTGTCTCCCTTCTCTGTCTTGTCCCACGATTACTTTGTCTATGGATTATCAATGTTTGATTTCCCCTTCACTTTTTTCTGTGTTGTTATATTGCTTTGTTTGTCTCTCTTCTGTGTCTTGTCCCACGATTGCTTTGTCTATGGATTATCAATGTTTGATTTCCCCTTCACTTTTTTCTGTGTTCTTATTTTGCTTTGTTTGTCTCTCTTCTGTGTCTTGTCCCACGATTACTTTGTCTATAGATTATCAATGTTTGATTTCCCCTTCACTTTTTTCTGTGTTGTTATTTTGCTTTGTTTGTCTCTCTTCTGTGTCTTGTCCCACGATTACTTTGTCTATAGATTATCAATGTTTGATTTCCCCTTCACTTTTTTCTGTGTTGTTATTTTGCTTTGTTTGTCTCCCTGCTGTGTCTTGTCCCACGATTGCTTTGTCTATGGATTATCAATGTTTGATGTCCCCTTCACTTTTTTCTGTGTTGTTATTTTGCTTTGTTAGTCTCCCTGCTGCGTCTTGTCCCATGATTACTTTGTCTATAGATTATCAATGTTTGATGTCCCCTTCACTTTTTTCTGTGTTGTTATTTTGCTTTGCTTGTCTCCCTGTTGTGTCTTGTCCCAGGATTGCTTTGTCTATGGATTATCAATGTTTGATTTCCCCTTCACTTTTTTCTATGTTGTTATTTTGCTTTGCTTGTCTCCCTGCTGTGTCTTCTCCCACGATTGCTTTGTCTATGGATTATCAATGTTTGATGTCCCCTTCACTTTTTTCTGTGTTGTTATTTTGCTTTGTTTTTCTTCCTGCTGTTTCTTGTCCCACGATCGCTTTGTCTATGGATTATCAATGTTTGATTTCCCCTTCACTTTTTTCTGTGTTGTTATTTTGCTTTGTTAGTCTCCCTGCTGTGTCTTGTCCCACGATTACTTTGTCTATGTATTATCAATGTTTGATTTCCCCTTCACTTTTTTCTGTGTTGTTATTTTGCTTTGCTTGTCTCCCTGCTGTGTCTTGTCCCACGATTGCTTGTCTATGGATTATCAATGTTTGATTTCCCCTTCACTTTTTTCTGTGTTGTTATTTTGCTTTGTTTGTCTCTCTTCTGTGTCTTGTCCCAAGATTGCATTGTCTATAGATTATCAATGTTTGATGTCCCCTTCACTTTTTTTGTGTTGTTATTTTGCTTTGTTTGTCTCCCTGCTGTGTCTTGTCCCACGATTACATTGTCTATAGATTATCAATGTTTGATGTCCCCTTCACTTTTTTCTGTGTTGTTATTTTGCTTTGCTTGTCTTCCTGCTGTGTCTTGTCCCACGATTACTTTGTCTATAGATTATCAATGTTTGATGTGCCCTTCACTTTTTTCTGTGTTGTTATTTCGCTTTGTTCGTCTCTCTTCTGTGTCTTGTCCCACGATTGCTTTGTCTATGGATTATCAATGTTTGATTTCCCCTTCACTTTTTTCTGTGTTGTTATTTTGCTTTGTTTGTCTCCCTGCTGTGTCTTGTCCCACGATTGCTTTGTCTATGGATTATCAATGTTTGATGTCCCCTTCACTTTTTTCTGTGTTGTTATTTTGCTTTGTTAGTCTCCCTGCTGCGTCTTGTCCCATGATTACTTTGTCTATAGATTATCAATGTTTGATTTCCCCTTCACTTTTTTCTGTGTTGTTATTTTGCTTTGCTTGTCTCCCTGCTGTGTCTTGTCCCAGGATTGCTTTGTCTATGGATTATCAAAGTTTGATTTCCCCTTCACTTTTTTCTGTGTTGTTATTTTGCTTTGTTAGTCTCCCTGCTGTGTCTTGTCCCACGATTACTTTGTCTATGGATTATCAATGTTTGATTTCCCCTTCACTTTTTTCTGTGTTGTTATTTTGCTTTGTTGGTCTCCCTGCTGTGTCTTGTCCCACGATTACTTTGTCTATGGATTATCAATGTTTGATTTCCCCTTCACTTTTTTCTATGTTGTTATTTTGCTTTGCTTGTCTCCCTGCTGTGTCTTCTCCCACGATTGCTTTGTCTATGGATTATCAATGTTTGATGTCCCCTTCACTTTTTTCTGTGTTGTTATTTTGCTTTGTTTTTCTTCCTGCTGTTTCTTGTCCCACGATTGCTTTGTCTATGGATTATCAATGTTTGATTTCCCCTTCACTTTTTTCTGTGTTGGTATTTTGCTTTGTTAGTCTCCCTGCTGTGTCTTGTCCCACGATTACTTTGTCTATGTATTATCAATGTTTGATTTCCCCTTCACTTTTTTCTGTGTTGTTATATTGCTTTGCTTGTCTCCCTGCTGTGTCTTGTCCCACGATTGCTTGTCTATGGATTATCAATGTTTGATTTCCCCTTCACTTTTATCTGTGTTGTTATTTTGCTTTGTTTGTCTCTCTTCTGTGTCTTGTCCCAAGATTGCATTGTCTATAGATTATCAATGTTTGATGTCCCCTTCACTTTTTTTTGTGTTGTTATTTTGCTTTGTTTGTCTCCCTGCTGTGTCTTGTCCCACGATTACTTTGTCTATAGATTATCAATGTTTGATGTCCCCTTCACTTTTTTCTGTGTTGTTATTTTGCTTTGCTTGTCTTCCTGCTGTGTCTTGTCCCACGATTACTTTGTCTATAGATTATCAATGTTTGATGTGCCCTTCACTTTTTTCTGTGTTGTTATTTCGCTTTGTTCGTCTCTCTTCAGTGTCTTGTCCCACGATTGCTTTGTCTATGGATTATCAATGTTTGATTTCCCCTTCACTTTTTTCTGTGTTGTTATTTTGCTTTGTTTGTCTCCCTGCTGTGTCTTGTCCCACGATTGCTTTGTCTATGGATTATCAATGTTTGATGTCCCCTTCACTTTTTTCTGTGTTGTTATTTTGCTTTGTTAGTCTCCCTGCTGCGTCTTGTCCCATGATTACTTTGTCTATAGATTATCAATGTTTGATTTCCCCTTCACTTTTTTCTGTGTTGTTATTTTGCTTTGCTTGTCTCACTGCTGTGTCTTGTCCCAGGATTGCTTTGTCTATGGATTATCAAAGTTTGATTTCCCCTTCACTTTTTTCTGTGTTGTTATTTTGCTTTGTTGGTCTTCCTGCTGTGTCTTGTCCCACGATTACTTTGTCTATGGATTATCAATGTTTGATTTCCCCTTCACTTTTTTCTGTGTTGTTATTTTGCTTTGCTTGTCTCCCTGCTGTGTCTTCTCCCACGATTGCTTTGTCTATGGATTATCAATGTTTGATGTCCCCTTCACTTTTTTCTGTGTTGTTATTTTGCTTTGTTTTTCTTCCTGCTGTTTCTTGTCCCACGATTGCTTTGTCTATGGATTATCAATGTTTGATTTCCCCTTCACTTTTTTCTGTGTTGTTATTTTGCTGTGTTAGTCTCCCTGCTGTGTCTTGTCCCACGATTACTTTGTCTATGTATTATCAATGTTTGATTTCCCCTTAACTTTTTTCTGTGTTGTTATTTTGCTTTGCTTGTCTCCCTGCTGTGTCTTGTCCCACGATTGCTTGTCTATGGATTATCAATGTTTGATTTCCCCTTCACTTTTTTCTGTGTTGTTATTTTGCTTTGTTTGTCTCTCTTCTGTGTCTTGTCCCAAGATTGCATTGTCTATAGATTATCAATGTTTGATGTCCCCTTCACTTTTTTTTGTGTTGTTATTTTGCTTTGTTTGTCTCCCTGCTGTGTCTTGTCCCACGATTACTTTGTCTATAGATTATCAATGTTTGATGTCCCCTTCACTTTTTTCTGTGTTGTTATTTTGCTTTGCTTGTCTTCCTGCTGTGTCTTGTCCCACGATTACTTTGTCTATAGATTATCAATGTTTGATGTGCCCTTCACTTTTTTCTGTGTTCTTATTTCGCTTTGTTCGTCTCTCTTCTGTGTCTTGTCCCACGATTGCTTTGTCTATGGATTATCAATGTTTGATTTCCTCTTCACTTTTTTCTGTGTTGTTATTTTGCTTTGTTTGTCTCCCTGCTGTGTCTTGTCCCACGATTGCTTTGTCTATGGATTATCAATGTTTGATGTCCCCTTCACTTTTTTCTGTGTTGTTATTTTGCTTTGCTTGTCTCCCTGCTGTGTCTTGTCCCAGGATTGCTTTGTCTATGGATTATCAAAGTTTGATTTCCCCTTCACTTTTTTCTGTGTTGTTATTTTGCTTTGTTAGTCTCCCTGCTGTGTCTTGTCCCACGATTACTTTGTCTATGGATTATCAATGTTTGATTTCCCCTTCACTTTTTTCTGTGTTGTTATTTTGCTTTGCTTGTCTCCCTGCTGTGTCTTGTCCCACGATTGCTTTGTCTATGGATTATCAATGTTTGATGTCCCCTTCACTTTTTTCTGTGTTGTTATTTTGCTTTGTTTTTCTTCCTGCTGTTTCTTGTCCCACGATTGCTTTGTCTATGGATTATCAATGTTTGATTTCCCCTTCACTTTTTTCTGTGTTGTTATTTTGCTTTGTTAGTCTCCCTGCTGTGTCTTGTCCCACGATTGCTTTGTCTATGTATTATCAATGTTTGATTTCCCCTTCACTTTTTTCTGTGTTGTTATTTTGCTTTGTTTTTCTCCCTTGTGTGTCTTGTCCCACGATTACTTTGTCTATGTATTATCAATGTTTGATTTCCCCTTCACTTTTTTCTGTGTTGTTATTTTGCTTTGCTTGTCTCCCTGCTGTGTCTTGTCCCACGATTGCTTTGTCTATGGATTATCAATGTTTGATTTCCCCTTCACTTTTTTCTGTGTTGTTATTTTGTTTTGTTTGTCTCTCTTCTGTGTCTTGTCCCAAGATTGCATTGTCTATAGATTATCAATGTTTGATGTCCCCTTCACTTTTTTTTGTGTTGTTATTTTGCTTTGTTTGTCTCCCTGCTGTGTCTTGTCCCACGATTACTTTGTCTATAGATTATCAATGTTTGATGTCCCCTTCACTTTTTTCTCTGTTGTTATTTTGCTTTGCTTGTCTTCCTGCTGTGTCTTGTCCCACGATTACTTTGTCTATAGATTATCAATGTTTGATGTGCCCTTCACTTTTTTCTGTGTTGTTATTTCGCTTTGTTCGTCTCTCTTCTGT
The DNA here is from genome assembly GCA_963383655.1 of Bathymodiolus septemdierum. Classification (NCBI taxonomy): domain Eukaryota; kingdom Metazoa; phylum Mollusca; class Bivalvia; order Mytilida; family Modiolidae; genus Bathymodiolus; species Bathymodiolus septemdierum. The sequence continues at coordinate 83,155,695 of OY726525.1, forward strand.
GTCTTGTCCCACGATTGCTTTGTCTATAGATTATCAATGTTTGATTTCCCCTTCACTTTTTTCTGTGTTGTTATTTTGCTTTGTTTGTCTCCCTGCTGTGTCTTGTCCCACGATTACTTTGTCTATAGATTATCAATGTTTGATGTCCCCTTCACTTTTTTCTGTGTTGTTATTTTGCTTTGCTTGTCTCCCTGCTGTGTCTTGTCCCACGATTTCTTTGTCTATAGATTATCAATGTTTGATTTCCCCTTCACTTTTTTCTGTGTTGTTATTTTGCTTTGTTTGTCTCCCTGCTGTGTCTTGTCCCACGATTACTTTGTCTATGGATTATCAATGTTTGATGTCCCCTTCACTTTTTTCTGTGTTGTTATTTTGCTTTGTTTGTCTCTCTTCTGTGTCTTGTCCCACGATTGCTTTGTCTATAGATTATCAATGTTTGATTTCCCCTTCACTTTTTTCTGTGTTGTTATTTTGCTTTGTTTGTCTCCCTGCTGTGTCTTGTCCCACGATTACTTTGTCTATAGATTATCAATGTTTGATTTCCCCTTCACTTTTTTCTGTGTTGTTATTTTGCTTTGTTTGTCTCCCTGCTGTGTCTTGTCCCACGATTACTTTGTCTATGGATTATCAATGTTTGATGTCCCCTTCACTTTTTTCTGTGTTGTTATTTTGCTTTGTTTGTCTCTCTTCTGTGTCTTGTCCCACGATTGCTTTGTCTATGGATTATCAATGTTTGATTTCCCCTTCACTTTTTCTGTGTTGTTATTTTGCTTTGTTTGTCTCTCTTCTGTGTCTTGTCCCACGATTGCTTTGTCTATGGATTATCAATGTTTGATTTCCCCTTCACTTTTTTCTGTGTTGTTATTTTGCTTTGCTTGTCTTCCTGCTGTGTCTTGTCCCACGATTACTTTGTCTATTGATTATCAATGTTTGATGTCCCCTTCACTTTTTTCTGTGTTGTTAGTTTGCTTTGCTTGTCTCCCTGCTGTGTCTTGTCCCACGATTACTTTGTCTATAGATTATCAATGTTTGATTTCCCCTTCACTTTTTTCTGTGTTGTTATTTTGCTTTGTTTGTCTCCCTGCTGTGTCTTGTCCCACGATTGCTTTGTCTATGGATTATCAATGTTTGATTTCCCCTTCACTTTTTTCTGTGTTGTTATTTTGCTTTGTTGGTCTCCCTGCTGTGTCTTGTCCCACGATTGCTTTGTTTATTGATTATCAATGTTTGATTTCCCCTTCACTTTTTTCTGTGTGTTATTTTGCTTTGTTTGTCTCTCTTCTGTGTCTTGTCCCACGATTGCTTTGTTTATTGATTATCAATGTTTGATTTCCCCTTCACTTTTTTCTGTGTTGTTATTTTGCTTTGTTTGTCTCTCTTCTGTGTCTTGTCCCACGATTGCTTTGTCTATGGATTATCAATGTTTGATTTCCCCTTCACTTTTTTCTGTGTTGTTATTTTGCTTTGTTTGTCTCCCTGCTGTGTCTTGTCCCACGATTACTTTGTCTATGGATTATCAATGTTTGATTTCCCCTTCACTTTTTTCTGTGTTGTTATTTTGCTTTGTTTGTCTCCCTTCTGTGTCTTGTCCCACGATTACTTTGTCTATGGATTATCAATGTTTGATTTCCCCTTCACTTTTTTCTGTGTTGTTATTTTGCTTTGTTTGTCTCTCTTCTGTGTCTTGTCCCACGATTACTTTGTCTATAGATTATCAATGTTTGATTTCCCCTTCACTTTTTTCTGTGTTGTTATTTTGCTTTGTTTGTCTCTCTTCTGTGTCTTGTCCCACGATTACTTTGTCTATAGATTATCAATGTTTGATTTCCCCTTCACTTTTTTCTGTGTTGTTATTTTGCTTTGTTTGTCTCTCTTCTGTGTCTTGTCCCACGATTGCTTTGTCTATGGATTATCAATGTTTGATTTCCCCTTCACTTTTTTCTGTGTTCTTATTTTGCTTTGTTGGTCTCCCTTCTGTGTCTTGTCCCACGATTACTTTGTCTATGGATTATCAATGTTTGATTTCCCCTTCACTTTTTTGTGTGTTCTTATTTTGCTTTGTTTGTCTCCCTTCTGTGTCTTGTCCCACGATTACTTTGTCTATGGATTATCAATGTTTGATTTCCCCTTCACTTTTGTCTGTGTTGTTATTTTGCTTTGTTTGTCTCTCTTCTGTGTCTTGTCCCACGATTGCTTTGTCTATAGATTATCAATGTTTGATTTCCCCTTCACTTTTTTCTGTGTTGTTATTTTGCTTTGTTTGTCTCCCTGCTGTGTCTTGTCCCACGATTACTTTGTCTATAGATTATCAATGTTTGATTTCCCCTTCCCTTTTTTCTGTGTTGTTATTTTGCTTTGTTTGTCTGCCTGCTGTGTCTTGTCCCACGATTACTTTGTCTATAGATTATCAATGTTTGATTTCCCCTTCACTTTTTTCTGTGTTGTTATTTTGCTTTGTTTGTCTCCCTGCTGTGTCTTGTCCCACGATTACTTTGTCTATAGATTATCAATGTTTGATTTCCCCTTCACTTTTTTCTGTGTTGTTATTTTGCTTTGTTTGTCTCCCTGCTGTGTCTTGTCCCACGATTACTTTGTCTATAGATTATCAATGTTTGATTTCCCCTTCACTTTTTTCTAACATTTACTTACATGTAATGTTATCAATTCGATTCCCGTCCATAGTTAGATGTACTCGATGTCACTGTGTATGATAACTTTTGTCCATGAATTGAAGAAGGCATATGATATTCTCTGGTTTATTCCAACAATAAAGCAGACGAAACATGATAAGACTGAACTATCCATGTCATATAACTTTATTTTCATTGTAGTAGAATCAGGCTTTGTCATTGTTTTACGTGTCTTTCCATTTTCGGCTACATTATTGATATCCTCATATTTTCTTATATTTCTATTATTAAGCAATCACAAATGTAGTAATTAACACTCACAATAACAATCTTTCTGGTCACAATCTCTTGTTTCGATTGTTGGTCCTTCACATTAGATTGCCGCGAATCCGCTATTACACGTGCGTGTCCTTGTCTGTATGCCTGTTGCACAGGAGCATGAGCAGTTGTTCCATGGTTCCCAACTGTTCCAATGAGCTTCTGCAGCATAAACAACACTATAACATTATCAATGATTCTTCTGAAGTTTTAGTTTTGTAAATGTTTCTGATCAAATGCAGTTTCTAAGCATGTCGTCTGAAGTTGAAGTTTCGCAGCGTTTCTTCTGAAGTTTATTTTTCTAAGCGTTTCGTCTGATATTTAAGTTTTAAACGTTTTGTCTGAATTTTTTTTTACAGTTTTGTCTGAGGTGTATGTTTTTAAATGTTTCCTCTGATGTTTAAGTTCCTACCTGTTTCATCTGAAATTTATGTTTGTTTAACATTTCGTCTGAAGTTCAATGCATACACTTTTCATATTGAAACGTTTCTCATCGATTCAGCTGGTTTTTTTGGTGGGATCCGTGTTGTTCATCTTTTTAGTTTTATGTGTTGTGTTGTGCTTTTGTGTTTTATTTATCTTCGTCATGCGTGTTATGCCCAATATTGCCTATGTCTCTGGATTGTCCATTCTTATTTGCCAATTCGATTTTCTTTAACGTTTATTTAACGGTTTTTTTTCCTGTTTGATGAGATATTTAATTTCTTAACACATTACGTTTTTCTTTACCAACACAAGACCGATGCAGGGTGCAGAAATCAGGAGCGTAAAGAAGTAAAGTCATGAATAAAGCATCAGTATAAATAATCTATTTGACCATTAATGTATTTGAATGAATGTAGATGACTCATTGGTACAAGGTATTTTAGCTTTAATCTTTAGAGTAAATGGTCTACTATAACAATTTGCATCATACTACACTGTCCATATCCTAGTACACTGTCCCTTTACTAGTTCAATGACTCGAAGCTACTACCAAATATAATAAATAAAGAAAAATAACCCCTAAGAAATAACGTTTTAGATGAAATACAAGAGAGAGTCCGTCGTCACAAATATAATGCGAAATCGCACATGGACCTGTGATGTGGTTTGAAGTATACATTTAATCTTAGTGATGGCATCTTATTATCTGTAGTCTAGCTTCTGTATTAGTAGGAGTTTGGTGTATAACATTTTGTTACTAGTTTTTGATTGATTTACATGATCATATTTATATTTATATAGTGTTGAAGCTTGGCATGACGTGTATATTCCACTTTTGTTTGTTTGACCTATTATAGCTACTGTTTCCTTATTAAAATAGTGAAGAAGAAATAATGACTTACTGACACATGTATAAGAATAATCCAAGTTTGAAGAAGTTTCGCTACATGATACACCAAAGCTTGAATCTTCGACAGTGAAAACGCATGGAGTTTTGTTGCTACACTTATTCTGCATGCACATTACAACATTATGGTCTTCAAGATTTATAAATGTTCTCCCACAATTTGCAACCGTTTTCCATATGGCACTGTGCACTTTTATGTATTCACCTGGACAAGTCCAATTCAGTTCAGTATTCAAACATGTCTTATCATCATCTATAATAATAATAATAATAATAATGTTATTGATTTAAAGTCCAAACATTGAACAATCATCAAAAGACAAAACTGAACTAAGCTAAATACATACAATACATGTACAAAGAAGATGTTATCACAGCTGAGGAGTGTATGAATTATCTCCCATTGAAGATTACAATATTTATAAGGATTATCTCCCATTGTACACAACAGTGGCACTCAGTGTATATAAAAATATTTAAATAAATGAAAAATGACAAATATATGCTGTTATGATTTTGGTCATTCAATTTGTAGAACGGGTTAGATTATAATCTAGTGAACCCGGGCTGTTGGGGGCAAGCATGTAAAAATCTGAGATACGGGTAGATAACAAAGTTCATCATTGCGATTGCAATATTTCTTGTAATTCTGGTTGAGTGATTTAACAGGCAATTATAACTCCTTTAACAAATTACAGGCGTTAAGAAAAAATTCTAAAAAATCTGTATAGAAATGGCTTCCACGTTTTCTCCATGAACATACATAATATTTGTACTATGACTGTATGTAATTCCTGTAACTTTGCTAGCCTCAAGTTGTATATCAACCCTAGGAATAACATACTTTTGAAATACAACCTCACCAACTTTTGCAGCAATTTGAGTAATGTCACTATTTTTCACTAAATCCATAGTTTCTAGGTCAAAGAAAACTCTGCTTTCTGAACCAGAAATTGTCATTGGGTGTGGAATTTGATAAGTATTCTCAGTATTACCGGTATTGGTATTCAATTCATATTGACTTTCATATGTCGGGCCCTCTTTCACAGCTTATTCCTTAACATTCCTCCTCTTCTTTAAGAATACCCTCTTTCTTTTGTTTTCTTTTTTTTTCTGCTGGCTGTTTTCTTCTTTTTCTCTTTTAAACAATTTTCAAAGTCATAGAAGAGATAACATCACCAGGTGATAGTTCTGAAGCCTCATTAACCTTAAAAAAATCAATAACAAAATTACAACACAATTAAGACAAATAAACAAAATTCAATGAGAAGATAATTAGAATATACACATAGCTTGATGATGCTGATATCAGTTTACTGCATGAATAATGGTGATCACAGAATAGTGTGTAAGTAGTCTAATTTATTTGTTGTGTCAGTGAGCAATATTATATGAGCTGACATACTTTGTAGGTTTGAGAAAAACCTATAGTTCGACATATCACTATGTAGAAAACATAATATTTCATATCAATTTAATTGTTCACAGTATTTTCTGAGTATTTGAGATTATGCTTGGTGATGAACTGTGGCTTGCATGTCAGAAAGACGTGTAAGAGCTGAGCTAGATGCAAAATGTGAACATGTCGGGAATAAAAAACATTTGTGTTTTTTAATGATTTAATTAATAAATACAAAAAAAAACCAGTTTCAACTTAATCATTTATTTATTCAAAGCTTAACTGGAAATGTGAGGATATCTCACTAAGATAAGTCTCCCGCTCACAGATTGGAATTCTAAATTAACAAAAAAGTCAAATTATCTCCCCTTAATTGTATCTCACAGGGAAAATATTTCTTCATGTTCATCCTCATAGAAGGAGTTGTTCTTACAACATATTGGACAGACAGACAGACAGACAGATGGACAGTGTGATTACTATATACCCATTAAACAGTTTGCAGGGGGTATAAAAAGAATAAAAGAAGACACAATGTGGTATTTTACCTTAGACAAGTAACTATAGCCTTCATTTTTCTGAAGAACTGCAGCAGATAATCTATTTTCTAGGGAACATGATCCTCCATAATGTCTGAAATATACAATGCATATCTATATATATATTGGTGGAAACAAAATATATGGAGAATGTCTTAATATGATATAAAAATTTCCTACAAATACACATAATAAATAAAATAGTAGGAATGATATATCATGTTGATTTTTACAAGAGGAAACACGGGTCAACTCTTGTCTATATTTTTACCTGTTTCAAAGATAGTCCAGATAACTTCTAATTTATAACATAATTGCATGTAATTGTAAATCATAGAGCAATATCAGAAAGTTAAAAGTTAAATTTAGTCACAAAATAAAGATGAAAACACTTCAGATTTAAATTTTCAACAGAAGTATTACTCGGTTACAAATAACTACCAGGTAAATTGTTGGCAAATAGTCGTAGGGGGTATACTTTTTTTTACATCTACTCCTTCATATTTTAGAAGTTGTATATGCATGCACTAATTGCAGTATTCATATTTTTATGTGTGGTTATACTTACCTTGACTTTGGTGCTTTTGAAGAAGCAATCTGGTTAAAGCTTTCGTTAGCCTGTGTGGACCCCAGTTCTGTTATAGCATCTGATCTACATGTATATTTAGAAACCAATACCAACCGTTCTTCTTTCAGTGCTTCATTTGTTAGAGGTTTACCATTTGGAAGGCTCCTATACCTTTAATATGTTTCATTGCATGTAACAGAAATATATAATGTGTGAATTGAAAAATTTTAAAACATGTTTTTTTGGTAAAATTGAATATATTAATTCTGCAAATAACTGAAGAAGACATTTTTTAAATTATGTATAAATACTGATAATACAAAATGTATATAGAAATCTAAAAGATTGTGCAACGATATTGATAAAGGTGTTACAAAAAATAATGGAAAATATTTTGTTTGTGCTGCATTTTCATGTCTTGACGACCTGATATTCATAAGTTTTTTGGTTGGTAAGATTCCTTTAGACTTTATTCTGTATGTTCAAAGAGAAAGATTAAAAAGTCAAAATCTACTCAATGGCAAGATATAAAAGATGTTGCCCATTTGCAAAAGTAGATATGTTGATTTCTAATTTATTACTTAAAACTTGCTGGATCATCCTTATATTTGCACCATGTGGCCTCTTTACAACTTTCATGATTGCCAGATATATGGGGCACAATTCTATCCAAAGATGTTATAATGTCTTCCTCCATTGTTCCTCATGTTATTTCATACATGAAGCATCTCAGTATATAATTCTATCTAAAGATGTTATAATGTCTTCCTCCATTGTTCCTCATGTTATTTCATACATGAAGAATCTCAGAATATAATTCTATCTAAAGATGTTATAACGTCTTCCTCCATTGTTCCTCATGTTATTTCATACATGAAGAATCTCAGTTTATAATTCTATCTAAAGATGTTATAATGTCTTCCTCCATTGTTCCTCATGTTATTTCATACATGAAACATCTCAGAATATAATTCTATCTAAAGATGTTATAATGTCTTCCTCCGTTGTTCCTCATGTTATTTCATACATGAAGAATCTCAGTATATAATTCTATCTAAAGATGTTATAATGTCTTCCTCCATTGTTCCTCATGTTATTTCATACATGAAGCATCTCAGTATATAATTCTATCTAAAGATGTTATAATGTCTTCCTCCATTGTTCCTCATGTTATTTCATACATGAAGAATCTCAGTATATAATTATATCTAAAGATGTTATAATGTCTTCCTCCATTGTTCCTCATGTTATTTCATACATGAAGAATCTCAGTATATAATTCTATCTAAAGATGTTATAATGTCTTCCTCCATTGTTCCTCATGTTATTTCATACATGAAGAATCTCAGTATATAATTCTATCTAAAGATGTTATAATGTCTTCCTCCATTGTTCCTCATGTTATTTCATACATGAAGCATCTCAGTATATAATTCTATCTAAAGATGTTATAATGTCTTCCTCCATTGTTCCTCATGTTATTTCATACATGAAGAATCTCAGTATATAATTCTATCTAAAGATGTTATAATGTCTTCCTCCATTGTTCCTCATGTTATTTCATACATGAAGCATCTCAGTATATAATTCTATCTAAAGATGTTATAATGTCTTCCTCCATTGTTCCTCATGTTATTTCATACATGAAACATCTCAGAATATAATTCTATCTAAAGATGTTATAATGTCTTCCTCCGTTGTTCCTCATGTTATTTCATACATGAAGAATCTCAGAATATAATTCTATCTAAAGATGTTATAATGTCTTCCTCCGTTGTTCCTCATGTTATTTCATACATGAAGAATTTCAGTATATAATTCTATCTAAAGATGTTATAATGTCTTCCTCCATTGTTCCTCATGTTATTTCATACATGAAGCATCTCAGTATATAATTCTATCTAAAGATGTTATAATGTCTTCCTCCATTGTTCCTCATGTTATTTCATACATGAAGAATCTCAGTATATAATTATATCTAAAGATGTTATAATGTCTTCCTCCATTGTTCCTCATGTTATTTCATACATGAAGAATCTCAGTATATAATTCTATCTAAAGATGTTATAATGTCTTCCTCCATTGCTCCTCATGTTATTTCATACATGAAGAATCTCAGTATATAATTCTATCTAAAGATGTTATAATGTCTTCCTCCATTGCTCCTCATGCTATTTCATACATGAAGCATCTCAGTATATAATTCTATCTAAAGATGTTATAATGTCTTCCTCCATTGTTCCTCATGTTATTTCATACATGAAACATCTCAGTATATAATTCTATCTAAAGATGTTATAATGTCTTCCTCCATTGTTCCTCATGTTATTTCATACATGAAGAATCTCAGTATATAATTCTATCTAAAGATGTTATAATGTCTTCCTCCATTGCTCCTCATGCTATTTCATACATGAAGCATCTCAGTATATAATTCTATCTAAAGATGTTATAATGTCTTCCTCCATTGTTCCTCATGTTATTTCATACATGAAACATCTCAGTATATAATTCTATCTAAAGATGTTATAATGTCTTCCTCCATTGTTCCTCATGTTATTTCATACATGAAGCATCTCAGTATATAATTCTATCTAAAGATGTTATAATGTCTTCCTCCGTTGTTCCTCATGTTATTTCATACATCAAGCATCTCAGTATATAATTCTATCTAAAGATGTTATAATGTCTTCCTCCATTGTTCCTCATGTTATTTCATACATGAAGCATCTCAGTATATAATTATATCTAAAGATGTTATAATGTCTTCCTCCATTGTTCCTCATATTATTTCATACATGAAACATCTCAGTATATAATTCTATCTAAAGATGTTATAATGTCTTCCTCCATTGTTCCTCATGTTATTTCATACATGAAGAATCTCAGTATATAATTCTATCTAAAGATGTTATAATGTCTTCCTCCATTGTTCCTCATGTTATTTTATACATGAAACATCTCAGTATATAATTATATCTAAAGATGTTATAATGTCTTCCTCCATTGTTCCTCATGTTATTTCATACATGAAGCATCTCAGTATATAATTCTATCTAAAGATGTTATAATGTCTTCCTCCATTGTTCCTCATGCTATTTCATACATGAAGCATCTCAGTATATAATTCTATCTAAAGATGTTATAATGTCTTCCTCCGTTGTTCCTCATGTTATTTCATACATGAAGCATCTCAGTATATAATTCTATCTAAAGATGTTATAATGTCTTCCTCCATTGTTCCTCATGTTATTTCATACATGAAACATCTCAGTATATAATTCTATCTAAAGATGTTATAATGTCTTCCTCCATTGTTCCTCATGTTATTTCATACATGAAGCATCTCAGTATATAATTCTATCTAAAGATGTTATAATGTCTTCCTCCATTGTTCCTCATGTTATTTCATACATGAAACATCTCAGTATATAATTCTATCTAAAGATGTTATAATGTCTTCCTCCATTGTTCCTCATGTTATTTCATACATGAAACATCTCAGTATATAATTCTATCTAAAGATGTTATAACGTCTTCCTCCGTTGTTCCTCATGTTATTTCATACATGAAACATCTCAGTATATAATTCTATCTAAAGATGTTATAATGTCTTCCTCCATTGTTCCTCATGTTATTTCATACATGAAACATCTCAGTATATAATTCTATCTAAAGATGTTATAATGTCTTCCTCCATTGTTCCTCATGTTATTTCATACATGAAGCATCTCAGTATATAATTCTATCTAAAGATGTTATAATGTCTTCCTCCATTGTTCCTCATGTTATTTCATACATGAAACATCTCAGTATATAATTATATCTAAAGATGTTATAACGTCTTCCTCCGTTGTTCCTCATGTTATTTCATACATGAAACATCTCAGTATATAATTCTATCTAAAGATGTTATAACGTCTTCCTCCGTTGTTCCTCATGTTATTTCATACATGAAGCATCTCAGTATATAATTCTATCTAAAGATGTTATAATGTCTTCCTCCATTGTTCCTCATGCTATTTCATACATGAAGCATCTCAGTATATAATTCTATCTAAAGATGTTATAATGTCTTCCTCCGTTGTTCCTCATGTTATTTCATACATGAAGCATCTCAGTATATAATTCTATCTAAAGATGTTATAATGTCTTCCTCCATTGTTCCTCATGTTGTTTCATACATGAAACATCTCAGTATATAATTCTATCTAAAGATGTTATAATGTCTTCCTCCATTGTTCCTCATGTTATTTCATACATGAAGCATCTCAGTATATAATTCTATCTAAAGATGTTATAATGTCTTCCTCCATTGTTCCTCATGTTATTTCATACATGAAACATCTCAGTATATAATTCTATCTAAAGATGTTATAACGTCTTCCTCCGTTGTTCCTCATGTTATTTCATACATGAAACATCTCAGTATATAATTCTATCTAAAGATGTTATAATGTCTTCCTCCATTGTTCCTCATGTTATTTCATACATGAAGCATCTCAGTATATAATTCTATCTAAAGATGTTATAATGTCTTCCTCCATTGTTCCTCATGTTATTTCATACATGAAACATCTCAGTATATAATTATATCTAAAGATGTTATAACGTCTTCCTCCGTTGTTCCTCATGTTATTTCATACATGAAACATCTCAGTATATAATTCTATCTAAAGATGTTATAATGTCTTCCTCCATTGTTCCTCATGTTATTTCATACATGAAGCATCTCAGTATATAATTCTATCTAAAGATGTTATAATGTCTTCCTCCATTGTTCCTCATGCTATTTCATACATGAAGCATCTCAGTATATAATTCTATCTAAAGATGTTATAATGTCTTCCTCCGTTGTTCCTCATGTTATTTCATACATGAAGCATCTCAGTATATAATTCTATCTAAAGATGTTATAATGTCTTCCTCCATTGTTCCTCATGTTGTTTCATACATGAAACATCTCAGTATATAATTCTATCTAAAGATGTTTTAATGTCTTCCTCCATTGTTCCTCATGTTATTTCATACATGAAGCGTCTCAGTATATAATTCTATCTAAAGATGTTATAATGTCTTCCTCCATTGTTCCTCATGTTATTTCATACATGAAACATCTCAGTATATAATTCTATCTAAAGATGTTATAACGTCTTCCTCCGTTGTTCCTCATGTTATTTCATACATGAAACATCTCAGTATATAATTCTATCTAAAGATGTTATAATGTCTTCCTCCATTGTTCCTCATGTTATTTCATACATGAAGCATCTCAGTATATAATTCTATCTAAAGATGTTATAATGTCTTCCTCCATTGTTCCTCATGTTATTTCATTCATGAAGAATCTCAGTATATACACTCTTGTATCATCCTCTTTAAGGTCCTTGTGCCTTCAAATTGACTTGATATATATAAATTGTTATATGTGTTCATTGAATTGACTTCAACAATTAAGTAATACAAAATATGTTTATATAGTGACTGGGTTTCTGCATTTTGATTTAGAGAATTAGAGAATTATTAGATATAATTAAAAAAATATATTCTGTTATCTTTAAATAACTTATGTATAGTATGCAACTATATCTTACTTAATAGACATACATGTAGCATGCAAACATCTTGAGAATCCTATGTTTAAATGATTTTGGTCATCTCTCTTTTCTAGATCTTCAAAAGTCAATTTTCAATTAAGTAGTAGTAGCTGTATCATTATCAGTATGAATAACTGGAGGAAGAAAATGAAATTCTTGTTTTATAAATATTTATAAAGAAAATAATATGCATGGCTCACAGGGCTCAATATTATTTGTGTTTACTATAAACTTCATAAGGTATTCAATAGGAAAGTACAACACATGACAGTGAACAAATCCCTGTGCTTAGGTATTGTACCTTTCATAGTTACAGAAGTATGCCTCTTTATCAACACTAAAACAGAAACATTACAGATCTGTCTTTTCGTCATTCTCACAAGTTTAATGCCTTGTCATGTTAAGAATTTTAGGCCTCAATTAAAATTTTAGCATGTTGATTATCTCATAAATTGTACAGTACCTGCAGGTCTAATAGCATACCTTTTATTTCATACCCTTCATCTTCCAGAAAGTCTAATAGCATACCTTTTATTTCATACCCTTCATCTTTCAGAAAGTGTAATAGCATACCTTTTATTTCATACCCTTCATCTTCCAGAAAGTCTAATAGCATACCTTTTATTTCATACCCTTCATCTTCCAGAAAGTCTAATAGCATACCTTTTATTTCATACCCTTCATCTTCCAGAAAGTCTAATAGCATACCTTTTATTTCATACCCTTCATCTTTCAGAAAGTGTGATAGCATACCTTTTATTTCATACCCTTAATCTTTCAGAAAAAGTGACATAGACACTGCCATGTCTGATTCCATGGCCTTGCTGGACCCTGACCAGTTCTTAGGACAATCATGGTCTGGAATCTGTGTTTCCTTTGCAAGATGGTATTCACAAATCTTGCATGATATGATTCTACGATTCCATAGTATTATTTTCCCTGTCTCTTTTCCAATCATAGTTGCATGGCCTGTTAGAATTTTTAAAAAATCATTGTACTTTAGTAGAAAGTTATCATAATTCATATGGTCTGAGTCTCTGGTTTTAATGGTCAACACTGTGAAAATCATACTTTCTCCTGTTAAAACAATACATTTTTGTCAAAAATATCAAAATATTTAAGAAATAATTCATGGAAGCCAGTGTTTGTATAGTCTTAACATGGTTATTATTATTTCCGTAAAAATGCAACGAAAATAATGTTACCCATGTTAAAACGTGATACAAACTCTGGCTTCTATGAATTATTTCGATTCTAGTAGGAAAAATCTAACTTATTTTTTTAAATGAAGGTCAGTAATGGAAAGACATTTCACTAACCTTCACAAAATCATAAAACAAATCAGTAACCATGTGTTTTAATGTCATCAGCGTTCCTTGTAAATGACTTCACCGGAAGATGTTAAATTTCAAAAGTCAAAGTCCATTGATGGTTGTCTTAAGTATTCATTCTGGAAAAAAAATAGGTAAAAACAATACAGGCATTTTTATGTTTGTTATGCACCAGTGATGTATGAATATATAAATTCACTAGGGAATGATGTTTGTAATTTGTTCGTCAATACGCATGAGCGAACTAAAATATATTGTGAGTTTTATCATTGTATTATTTATATAGGCAATGAAGGACGTCATGTTAGAATTCCTCATAATATATTTACATATTTACAAGAAAAGTGTATCATATAAGGAAACAATCAAGTTAGCTAATTGTCCAATTAATAAGTGGAATTACTCCATAATGCTTGAAAAAAAAACACAATGGTCTGAATATCATGATCAAGTTCATGTTCACTGTTTTTTAGCTTATTACATGTACCAGTGTTACTGTTGTAATTCCATCCAGATCCTCCCTTTTGCCATCCTCCATTAAAAATAGCTTCCTTCTATAAAATAGATTAATCCAAGAAACATAGCATAATAAATCCAAGGTTAAATTAAAGTACATCTCATAACACACAAAATGTAAAGAGGCAGCTTAATGAAAGCATGCAATGTTTATCCTGCAATGACAGTTTTAGTATACCAAAATGCTTTGTGATAGTTATTGTAGTTTTATACAAAAAACTAGTGAAAGTCAACATGATAGTAATCAACAAATTACACACTTGTAAGGTCAAAGCTTAGCTAAATATATACACTGTACACATACTTATTTTTAACAAAGTCGAGCTAGGTATAACTATATTTATACCACACATTGTACTAAAAGTAAAAAACATGGCACACAAATGTAGTCTAAGAAAACCAGACTATAGAACAAATGTACACAAAGCAACAACCTTTACAGTTGTACATTTGTAAACAACTTGATAAACCTTTAATTATTAATTAGTTTATGCAAGTAAAGGAGAATAAAAAGCCATAAGCTAAGCAAAGCAAGCTGTATGATGTACATTTGTCCTCAGTAGGAATCGAACCTACATACAAAGGTATTCTCCATGTCAGATAAAGACTTTACTTGTACGTCACAATGGATTAAGCAAATATAAAAGCTATAAGCAGAAAATGTATGCAAGTAAAGGAGAATAAAAAGCCATAAGTTAAGCAAAGCAAGCTGTATGATGTGCATTTTTCATCAGTGCAAAAAAAAAACCATTATATATACACATGTATATATCTTCATAAAAATAAGATACTTTGTCATGACTTAACAGTAATCCAGTATTTCTTGCAGCTGAGCTTCTCTGCAGGACGTCATAGCAACATCGTGTATTGACTTGCTGATCTCTTTCTCCTTCTTGTACAATGTAGTTTCACTTATTGGTGGTATGTTGCATTATGTGAGAAAGTTGTTAACATGAGCTGGCCCCATTCCTGTATGCATCATGTCTGTGTACATGTATATAGTGTAAAATTAATAAAAGCATGTAATACAAACTCAGGAAGCTACATTTGTATATGCCTGAAGTGTACATGTACTTGTAAAAGTGGAAATAGTATATAACTAACACTGACAAGAAAACATCCAGGTTGGTAGGTTGGCAATCAATTGATTTTTTGCAGTTTTTGTACTATGAGACTGAAGATATCAACAGTTTTAAACATGGAACTATATCATTTCTGTTCCAACTTGATGTGACAGTTTTTAATGTAAATGCACATTCAAGCTTTATCACTAGAAAAAACTACCACATATATGTAAATTTACTTCGCCTAATTTAAATATATCCACGATATCGTGAACAGTTCATTAAATGTTCTGGCTATATTTCTCTTCAGTAGTTTAAATGTGACATATTCCTTGACTATTAAGAGAAAACTAGAAATTGTGTCTATAAAACAGGGATGCCCTGCCATAAAAACATGAATCTAAAGGCAAAACTTAACCAAAGTCACTGAAGCATGAAATGTTGGTCATAGTGACCCAAGTGTTGCTGAACTGTGTTGTACTATACTGTAGTGAATTAATATCATTGATATATTACCATAGGTTTCTGAGAAATGGAGTTAAATGCAAAACTTAACCGAATCGTAGACAAGGGTAAATCTATGTCCCATCCACATTCATGGCGGGGCATAAAAACAAGAGCCAAGTTATACCTTTACTATAAATATTTCTTTAAAAATCTTCATACCTATTGCAACTTTGGAATTGATGCAATAACTTTCATTAGGGGTTCTCTTTCCTGTATGCACATCTGTTGTTGATAAGACACATGGAGTTGTCACATTTAACATGTAGCACACTACCCAAACCATACAACCTAAATAAGCATACATGTACACAAATGTAGGTTAACTTTGTCAACAGTTATAAAGTTAGTTATTTAGTCCAATTTATCTGTAACCAAATTATTTAGTAAAACATAATGCTACATGTAAATTATTTATGTACCTGTACTTATTGCTTATACTAAAAATGTTTTTTTATAAAAATTTGGAATTGCATGCTCAAAATTTGGTATTTATAGAAATACAAAAACTTGATTGGCACAAACTCATTTACAATAAATGGGAATGGCTCAAGTTGACAACAATAGTATTATGACTTGAAAAATAGTCCTTTGATTCTTAAAAATACGTTGAACAGATTTTCATTGTATTTTTCGGGGAGCTCATCTGATAATTGTTTTCCTTTTTCTTCTTACATGAAATTGAAAAGAATTGCAAATGATATTCCTAAATGGAATAAACTGGCTGAAAAAATCTCAGAGAAAATCTCAGAATATATGTTAAACTACTCATTGCCAAGTAGCTGCAATTAAAATTTGAGTTAATTTTGATTTGTAATAAAGCAGAAAATGACAACTAATGAAATTTCTATTTTTAGTACCAGCAGCCATTTTGAATGGAGGGTGGGGCTGTCAGACACACTGTTGAAAGGGGGCCACCCAACGACCATCCCAGCCAAATTTGCTTTAATTTGGTTCAGCTGTTAGAGAAGATTTAAATGTGATCGTTTATCAAAATATGCCCAATTTCTATAATCGGTTGAAAAAATAATCTACTCATTGTCATGTAGCTGCAGTTAAAATTTGAGCTTATTTTGATTTATAATAAAGCAGACAATTGAAGAAATTTAAATTTTTAGTAACAGCAGCCATATTGAATGGAGGGTGGCGCTGTCGGACACAATTTTGAAATGGGATTACCCAAGGAATATCCCAGCCAAATTTGGCTTAATTTGGTTCAGCGGTTTCAGAGAAGAAGATTTAAATGTGATCTTTCATCAAAATATGCCTAATTTGCATAATCTGTATAAATCGGCTGAACGAAAAATTACACAGAAAAACTTGGATTACATGTTAAACTACTCATTGTCATGTAGCCGCAGTTAAAATTTGAGCTCATTTTGGTTTATACTAAAGCAGCAATGAACAATTGAAGAAATTTCTATTTTTAGTAACAGCAGCCATCTTAAATGGAGGGTGGAGCTGTCGGACACAATTTTGAAAGGGGACCACCCAACGACGAGTTCAGTTGGCCTTAGGGAACGACCATTTAACTTGAAGGGGGGGAGGGGAGGTTATGTTTTTTTTCTAAAAAAATATTCTGATTCCCAATGTTGCTGAAAAAAATATTCTGATTTTGGTGGAGGAAAAAAAATTAATCTAATTCAGAATTTTTGTCATATAACCTAATGTTAAATGCTGGAAAAAAAAATTGGTGCTTTGCGCGACAAAAAAAATAAATATTCTAACTCTTGTGTTGTCCGAAAACAAATTTCTGAACGAAACAAAAAACCATAACCTCCGCCCTGCAAGTTACATGGTCGGCCCCTTAGCACTGAAAATGTCAAAGATTTGTGTCATTTCTTGTTTAATTCATTTAATGGTAGGACTGAACTGCTAGCCAACAATGTAATCACTTAATTGTCATATCCTTCTCTGATGTGTTCTATTATGTGATATATGTATGAATGTTATATTTATGTACTGATGAGCATAATCTGCTTAAAGTAATAAAGAATTGAATTGAACACCAATGTATAGTAAGAACATGATAATCCCTGTCTTCATGAATAAGTACGACCAAACTTAGAACATTGTAAAGTAATCAAGACAATATAATAATTGTAAAGTAATCAAGACAATGACAATGGGGAAAATCCATGGTCTTAATGATTAAATAAGGCAAAATTATATTGTTGAGAGTACTTTACTATGTTCTAATGAAACATGGGTAATCTTTAGGGTGGTCGCCATAAATTATAACCAGTTAAGCCACATTAAGTGAGCCTATAGTATAACATTTTGTGGTGATTCAGTTTAGTGTGGAGGGGGGAGGGGGAGGGGAGTTAACGTATTTAAGCAGAATATATAACATCTAAACTCTTCATTTAGATATATTCTATATCAGGGAATGTCAAGGTTGAAAAGTATTTATATACAAAGTTTGATAATATCTCTCAAAGGGGTAATCTAAAGCCGTAATTTAAAGAACAGACAATGAAATGTGCAGTTTATCAAGTTTAATGATCAGTTAAATCGTTCACGTGGAACATTTCTTCCTTGTATATTATAACAACAGATGAGAACTCCTCCTTTAATTGTATAGTTTTCTGTAGCTTATTAATTTAATACAAAATATTTTGACAATATAATTTTGGCTAAATAATTTAAGTAAGACAGGGTTTGTAACTCTCATGACTGCAAGCTGTATTTAGTCATGCCATACTACAAGGCAACTTAACTGGTGATCAGTACATCAGAGATGTCTTGTTGTTGTCCCCCATTTTGACAGCCTGCCCACTAGCTACAATGCCTGTGTATATGGATGACAACGCCAGGTCTCATCGTTCAAGAGCAGTAACTGCCTAATTCCAAAGTGAAGCCGTGACTTCTGTTCCTTGGCCAGCCATGAGCCCGGATTTGAATCCCAGAGCATATTTGGGACATGATAGGCCGTTGTATACAGGTTCGGGAACCTCCTGTGCAAAACATTCGTCAGTTGGAAGCAGCATTGCATCGGGAATGGCAGCAGCTATCACAACAGGACATCCGACGTCTGACTGGAGGGATGAGATGCAGGGTTGAGGCCGTCATCCCAGCACGTGGGGGTTACACCCGGTACTGAACTTTGAAAAATACATGTAGATGTCACATGATTCATAAGTGATGTTTTGAAAGTGAAATGACAATCTTATCGTGCTTTTTGAACTGTGAAGGTCAATACATAAAATGAACATGTTTTACTGCAAAAACTGGCCTTGTGATATTATGATTAAATATTCATTAAAATAATTTTTCTTGATTTTTGTTGGTGGTTTCTTACAGCCAATGTAATGTCCTAACAGGTTACCGCAATATTGCATTCTTGATATTATCTGGTCAGTAATCTTGTGATACTTGTCGTATCATTTGTCATTAAAAAAAAACATGGGGGTTCTTAACTTTTTTCTTTGGGTATATATACCTATATCTTTTAAGGATGTTCATTTCAATTTAAATATAAATATTGATTTTAGGAAGGCAAATTTTGATCATGATCAAGGCCTTTAATATCATGTTCATGAAAGAAACTCTGACAACCCTACTGAAATGACAAAATGCATATAAACATACTATTACTATAGATATGTTATGCATGTTTGTAATTAAAGCGATTAATTAAATTAATAATATTTGTCACAGATGTGATCAACCATTAAACGTGAGGGTTGTTATTGTCACACTTGTCATAGAAATTTATTACAAGGTGGGGGCAGTCATGGCTGTGATCATATGGTAGTTGGATTTACAACTACCTATGCAATCGGTGCACATCAACTCATGGAGGAAGTGGGTATGGAATAGTCACATATATACACTGTTTCTTAATCTGTTTTGGGATTGCTTTTTTCAAAATATTCAGTTCAGATATCCAGTTTTGTTTGCTTCTTAATTTAGCTATAATTTTATATTCTGAAATAGACCATTTTTATCTAAAATATAATTAATAAAAATGATTCCACTTTTTATCCAATTCACTTTTACTAAACATTTGCCTTTATATTTTATATCCCCATATTATTTGTTTTCTTATTTCTCAAAAATTTTGTGGACTTTTATGATTAAAATAATTTTTCTTGGTTTTTTTTGTGGTTTCTTACAGCCAATGTAATGTCCTAACAGGTTACCGCAATATTGCGTTCTTGAGATTATCTGGTCAGTATTTTAAATTTATTTCTGATTTGTTACACTACAAATGAGAAATTTGCATACCAAATATGACAGTATAGGTTTTAATATTTAGTAAGTTTTCAATCAATAAAGATAGAATTTGACATTTTCAACAGATAATTCTTCAGAACATTAACGTTTTCTCTAAAATTTCAAAAGAATGCACAAGTTTCTATCATATACATGAAAAATATAGTGTTTCTTCTACCTTCCTGTACAACGGGAAATCGAAGTGTTATGTAGTAAGAATATTGTAAGCAATTTCATTCCATATATCAATAAGTTTGTGTGATTTTATCATTGATATCATGTTATGGACTGGTTTATCAAATTTCTTTGATTGATATCATTTTTTTTGTATCTATTTTTGATAAAATATCATTATAATCTCCTGCTAGTATTATCTGTACTATTGATAAATCTATCTACTTGTTTGAAGAAAGTGTTTCTTTTGTTCATATTATTGGGAGCATAAATGTTTATTATAGTGTAAATAGCATTGTTTATTTGGCTTGAGTATCATTGTGGTCAAACTATTTTCTTTGTTATTATTGAATATAATAAAACACTTTATTATAATTATCTTTTGTGGATCCTCCTGATAGACCTCCTTTCTTTAAACATTTTTTTCTAAATTCACAGGACACAACGTCCAGTAATCTTTTCGTAATCATCAATGACCTGAAAGAAATATTTTTGACTTGCAGCAAAATTTGTGCTTGACTACAAAAAATAGGATCACGAGTGATGCTACCAAGCATAAATAGTAACGTTCTCGCTTTGAAAATTATCCGAAAACTTTAAATTACCGAAAAACCGTTAAATTTTCATTGATTTCCTTGCTTGTTTTTACGTTCCGTAAAGGGACATCCCAGCTTTTGGAATATGATGACTGCACATCCTTCATGAGCAAATACTCCACTCAGAAAGCTTTGCGCATCTATATAGTAGAACCAAGTGAATTCCGAAATGTTGTGTAGTCGAAGTCTGGAGTTCCCACCGTGTCGTCACCGGGAGTTAGATATATTTAGAAAATGGTGGATTTGTTAGTGTTCGGTTGATTGCAATAGTAAAAGTAATCGATAAGAAGATATAGATCAATAAAACGTGATAACGACAATTCTCATAAGGTGTCAAACCACTAATTCACCAATCAGAGCTTAGAAGATAAATGAAAGTAGTCCCTTTTCAAGAAAAAAGTTCCTTTCACTTTGTCGTATTGTGAAAACTACTGAATGGAATGGACTAATTAAAATTGATAATTGAAGTTAAATAAATAGGGATTATTTTGAACCCAAATTTGATGGATTTAGTTGTATTTTAATACCTCTATGGAGGATTTGATGCATGACCAATAAATACTGAATTTCTTGGGGATGATCAAGCTATTTTTAGAGTAGGTGTTTTCCGTAGCATGGCATTTCACTGCAAGATTTTAAGCATGCCCTGATATTTTGACAGAACATAGAGGAATCATGTACGTTTCAGAAAATATATGGTCTTGGAAAGGTTAAACTTAAGATAAAATGACCAGGTAGGCTTGAAAAAACACAAATTTAGTAGAAACTCTAAAAGAAATTAATTAGTGGTTTGACACCATCAACATAAAAATTGTTGGAAAACCCATGCTCGATAAAATTTTTAATTTTTAACCGGCGAAAATGTGAAAGTAAACGACGAAATCGCCGGTCACATTTTGAGAACCCTGTTATGAATTTTTTATGATTTACCATATTAATTAAGAGTACAAATAAGAATCATATGGTTGTTCACTTAACAGAATTTTGTGTGAATTGATAATTATTTAACTACATGTAACTTACTGCCGGTATTTCAAGACCAGACTTTTTATATAGCACTTTAATCAGGTATACATATGGATCATCAGGCTGTTCATGGAGAACTCAGTTCCTACAAATGTAAAATAAATCAGTAGAGAAAGAAGAGCTTAAAGATACCAAAGAGGTCATCAGAATCCATATATTGGAGAAGAACAAACAACATAATGACCAAAGGGAGGTAATCAGAATCCATATATTGGAGAAGAACAAACAACATAATGACCAAAAGAAAAAGTATAAAAAGACAAACGATCTACAAAACATAAAACTAAAGATTGAGTAACACGAACCCCACTAAAAACAGGGAGTGAAAGTAAAAATAGTTACAAATCTATAAATACAAAGGTACATGTATTGTCCAAAAAAATATAGTGCTTATTCTAACATTCTTGAAAAAAATATCACCTAGGTACAGTGCATCTTAATGCATATTGTGTCATGGATGAATGGTGTCATACAAAGCACAGGTAAGGTTTCGTACAATATTTTCTAGTTTATATTTGCAAAAATAATGATATTTTCTCACCTTTCACGTCTACATACCATTTACATGTAATCCAATATTGACATCAAATAGTCTACCATTGCTTGTTGTCCTCAAACAGTTTAACATGTGATCAGTATACATTTGTTAGTGATGTTTTTTAGTATATAGTCCGTTTCTCAATGTCAATATTGTATTACTAGTATCCTGTATGAAAACAGAAAAATCGCTATATAGTATAATAAAATATTGATTTAAAGAGACAAACAATAGCAACAAATGTTATGATAAATTGATCAAATGATAAACTTTTTTTAGGGCATCAAGTTATAGCATACAATTCAAATTGAAAATTTGATCAAATGGTTTGTAGATGTTGTGAAAGGTAAGAAAATATCATTAGTTTGCAGATTTGAACTAGAAAATATGTCTTTATACAAAATATTACCTGTATTTGGCCCGACCATGACAAAATATGCATCGGAATGCACCAGGCAGAGGGAATCAGTCTAATTTTCCAGAATATAAATAATAGCACTGAGAAGAGATTACAACAGGTGATCCCTTGCCGTTTCTTAGGAAGAGGTGGTGTCGGGTACTTTTGTGTGCCCCGTCTGAATCACAGGAGCTCATTTAACTACTTTCTAGGAAGGCCAACTATCCATGGGAAGATCGTCTATCAATAAGTGTTAAGAAAAGGAACACAACAACTTGGAGACCGCCAATTTTCAAAGGTTCAAACTTGTTGCCCTTTAGAACAATTTTAGTCAGGCCAATACAGCTTATGGAAAAGGGAAGGTGCGTACCAAATATATCTACGCAGTGAATAATTTCTTGGGAGCATTTGGCGGACTGACTAATGGTGTTCGGGATAACTTTCGGTCCACATAGTGGTAATGTTGATATGAATTCTGCAAAAAAGTGTTAATTGCGACCTTTGGACGGCCAAGACATGCTAAAAGGTAATGATTTTATTGAAATATAATGACTTTGTAATACAAAATGACCAGAGTGAGATCAAATTACAACATAGATAGGGAAACAATTTTGGACATTTACATTACATTACAATTACTTTCACAAAACCAGCATTATATTACAATTACAATTACTTGTATTTTGGAAAGTAATGCACTACATTACAATTACATTGTACTTTACCAAAGAAACATATATACAATGTACTAAGTATACATCTCTGTGTTTTCTCTGACAAGAAATAACAGAGATGTTGTAAGGAATTTATTCTACCATTATATTTTTTAATTATATTGTTAACTTAATCTCAATGTTATTTAATTACTTTTAAACCATAAATTCACTTGTCAAAAGAAAGGAATTGATTGATATACAAACTAATTATTTGTTTTTGACAGGGGTGAATTATCCATCATTCAACTTATTTCTTTGATCTTTAAATATCACAGAAAAGCAGTGTTTGCATTTTGCCTTGACATTTGTATTTCTATCTTAAATATTTGTTGGAATGTCAAAATGATCTAATGTATTCAACATCCTTAATACCTTATTCCAAATAAAAAAATCTACTAAGAAATGATTACTTCTCACCCAAGTTAATATAATTGTCAGGCCTCTACATTAACATATTTTTCAACTTGTCCCGTCGGACAACTAACTACAAAAAGTATTTGTCCAACTCAATCTTTTAGTTGTCCGAAAAAATAAATAAAAAATACAAAAACTAGAGAATAATTACCCAGGGCTCCCACTACTTTCAAATTAGAGGGAGAAGTGACTTATCTTTCACTTTCAGAAAGCTCACAGGGAAAAGTGGGGAGACTTCTGGGAGAAGTCAATTGCAATTAATCGAAACATTGTTTCGCGACCCCTCTAAACTCTGATGGTACCCTGCCCAAATTTAGTAAATAGTTAAAGCTGCTTGAACTGATTTGTTCTGTGTTTTTTTTAATTCATAAATACCTTAAGGACATATATTCAATGTCACATTTTTATTTCAGTCTACCATGATCGGAGTCTTGCATACCAATGATTTTTATATGTACCCCCCCCCCCCCCCTTTCTTTTTGAAATATTACTGTGTTGTGATCCAATACCACACAAATTGTAATAACTCATATTGGTGTTTTATAAATCCATGTTTCTGGTAAAAAAAAATATACCTAGATACTATATACAGAGCTCCAGATAAGCTGCATATTTGCGTTATTTAGGCTATGAAAACGAGTAAAAATGCATGTATTATCAGATCAGAGTGTACACATTACGCATACATATTGCTGTGTAAGCAAACTTTCCAAATTCGGAGCATACTAAGTAATCGCATTCATGTAGTTCATTCTTCAACCATATGATACACTGCAACTATACATTACTCATTGCCTCTCATCGGGTCGTGCTGCCGAACACGGCCTATTTATTTATTTATTTATATATTTTTTGTAACATATATCATTTAAATAGTTAGAATTGTCTTGTTTAAAAACATATATCTCCATTCTGTATTGTTGTAACTGTTGATATAATTATGAATGTATATTTGTTATTGCCCCTTGAGGGACCCTAATTGGAATAAAAATATTGTATTGTATTGTATTGTATTGTACAGTCGTGTACATAACAATACATTTTTGTCTTTGAGAAATTCCCCGTAATTATTTCCTTTTATACTTTTCGAAGGAGAGAGTGTATACATCCGAGGGGTACAGAATGCTTGCCTTTCTAAGCATCGATTTCAAAAGAGATCTGATTGGATGTTTACGATAAATCATCCAATCATCAATATTACAAATAAATGCAGCTTACATAATAACTTAATAAGTAAGAACTAAAACGAAAGTAAATTTGGGAACATGTTGTTCGTTGAAAATGAGCAAGAACATGAATAAGCGCGCTACGGAAAATTATATACTTAAGTTCCTGACAGTTTCATCTGTGTCTAGTGACAGTATAGTTATGGAATCATTGATGACATTATCAACACGGCTGTGAAAACTGCCGAAGTCGACGAGCAAAAAACAAAATATTTACAACATTTTATTAATAAACATTCATGACACAATCGTGTCAAATTAAACAGAGATATGCATTTCACTTGCATCCTGCGTTTATTGAATAACACTTGTGTCCAACATAATTTTAAAAGTGTACATGTAAGCAATCTTTTCTGAAGTAGAGAGTACAACAGTGCAAAGGAAATATGCAAATACGCATCATTTTCAAAAGTAGGGGGTAATTACCCTTTGGACTTGAAAATTATCTGGAGCTCTGAAATATTTTTTTTACCATAAACAAGTGCCTGTGATATAAATAAAGCAAATATTTTATTTAAATTCACAGAGAAATAAAAAATTTAGTGGATCTTTTCAACCAGATCAGGAAAAAGCTTGTAATATTTGTCCATTTCAAAGGTTTCAATATTTCCCAAAAGCCTATAGTAATCTATCGTATTTTGCACAAAAGACAAGCTTAAATTTGGCCCCAAATTGATATCCGATAATTTTTACGTGTCCATTCCGGACTGATTCTTGTTCTTACATTTCAAATATTGATATTTCCATTCATTAAAGCGTTTCTGTGATTGCGATTTTAATTTTGTCAATGTCTTTGAACTTCATCAAAGCATGGAGGAACAATAAATGATACACAATAAAAGAGTTTTGATCTGGCATTTCACTTTAGTTTTAATCAAAATAAATTATGGACGAATTGGAGATCAAACAGGGCTCTTTAATATAACAAACACAGTTTTTATACAAGTGGAAATAGATTTGTCCAGCGTACCAGCACGTTTGGGGATTTTTTTCACTTGTCCCGTCGGACAACCGTAATACAATATCTACTTGTCCGACGTCAGTTTTCATTGGTACCGGACAAACATTAATGTCGAGGCCTGATTGTATGTTTATCCCTGAAGTTTAAACCTTGGGGCAATAAAGCTATTGAATTTTCTCACAGGTGATCAATGTTAAGAGAGAAAGTAAAAGGTTATTTTTGTATGTTTATAAAATAGATCTGTTTTAATTATTAGTATAAATGTTTTAGTATTAAGGTTAGATGAAGAAAATCATTAGTTTGACAACAGTTCAAAGTTACACTTTTTGTTTATCATTTATAGTCGGTTTAAGAGCACTTGAGGGCTCATGTTGATTTGTTGTCTATGTACCCGGTATACCGACTCTAAATAAAATTTACTTACTTACTTACTTATTCAACTAGACCTTGATTTGTTTTTAATTTTCCTATTTTCTTTTAAGGAAAGAATAAAACAGTATGTACTTATTATCCTAATCCCTTTTGGGATTCGAAGCCAGAGTTGTTTTCTGATATTGCCTGTCTCCGAATCCCTTATCAACCATGCATAGTTCTATTCGGGAATTTTTTTTAGGTACCCCTGACTCGAACCGGTGTGAATTACGCCTGCACCTCAATATCGTGCCAACCGCCGCTGGAGTATTCAAAAGTAGACATATTTTACTGCATAAATATGTAAATAAAATCATGATCACCTACCTATGATGCCAGATACAGCTAATCATTCCCAGCCGCTACTTCAGATCCATTGAATGTCGTCATTTTGACTTGTTTTGAAAGTATGTCACATGATCGCTTTTTCCACGAATTATGTGGTATAGTCTATTCCATACTTCTTGTTCAATCGGTATTCAACTGTCGATGTTATGTTCTACAGTCGAGTTGGTTTAATACAATATATATATCTGTCATTTGTCAACTTGACTAACTAGTTATTTAAATATTAACAGAAGAAGTTCCTCATGTAAAAAGAAAAGAATGCTTCAATACCGATAAATCAGATGCATAGAATAGACTATACCACGTAATGGAAAAAGCGATCGCGTGACATACTTTCAAAACAAGTCAAAATGGCGATGGATCTGAAGCGGCGGCTGGGAATGATGAGCTGTATCTGGCGTCATAGGTAGGTGATCATGATTCTATTTACATATTTATGCAGTAAAATATGTCTTGTTTGTAAATTATAGTTCTATAAATTGAACGCAATTGTTACCCGGATGCTGATTTTAATAATATATAAAAAAAACTTATATGCGTCCTCGTGCAGTGCATTTCAACGAATTGAATGGCCATGCTTTGCATATAAATGAAATCTAAAATATGAAAACTAAGATTTCATTTCACAGAAATGAGAATAAATAACATCAACAAGTTTCGGTAGATTGCAAACTCCTGTTGATCGCACCATTTTTATTTTGTATTAGTTTCTTCAAAGGACGTGTATACACGTCCTTGGTTTCTTTAATCAAAGTAATGACTTTTCGAGAAAATCACTTTCAAAATACTTAATGGATACGATAGATTTCAATAAACATGATATCAACATTTTCATAAATTTGGCAAAAATAGTTCATTATGGCAGACATTGAGACGAATCGTGTAATGAATGACGATTACTATTAATTATATATTTTGACGGCATCTTTCCCTATGCGAAATTGCGCCCATATGACGATTACAAAATTATGTCCACTTTAAATACATACTGTGGCATTTTGAGTACATGTCATAACTATAAAAAAATTATTATCGTTGATTGAATTCTTTGTCCAGGCGAGATCAAAGATTACGCAATTAAAACAAAAATTCTATAATCCGTTGATTGGCTTGTAACATGTAATAAAATTATCATTGCAGTGACTAATTAGTTTTAACAAGGACGTATATAGAATCTTATATTTTATATACGTCCGTGGTTTTAATCAGCAAATGAAGAAGAATGGATTGTTACAAACATTTTTTTACGATTTTTTGAAAATTCAAGTGACGAATTGGGTACGGGAAATACTCGTCACTTTCGAAAATCAATCGTCAATGATGAAAGTGACGAGCGCTAGCTAATACACTAAGCTCTAGCAAAAATATAAAATGCCGTCGGACGGCAGAGGAATCTCGGACCACAGGGACTTATCACTATCCAGGTAAATATACTATCAATGTATAAACATATACAAGGGCGGACATCTTTTTTACCCCCGCTCGCTTCAAGTCGTGTTTGTTTTTTAAATTCCTTCTAATATATTCAAATACCTGTTTGGTTCAACTCCCAAGACCTTATTCTTTTCAAAAAAATATCATGACCTCCCCTCGACTACCTCTTGTGAAGGCGCAGCGGTCGTTTTTGTCAGGAATTCGCCTGAGTAGAGAACAACGTGGACCCAAAGTGAAAGTAATAGCGCCACCTATTAAAAAAACGGAAGTTCAGAACTCTCGGGGTTTTACCATTCGATATTTGGTTTTCTCGCTAGTTATCGTGTTTCTAAGTATAAGATACCGTGGGAAATAACATACGAAATAATAAATTAAAGAAAATGGACAACAATCAAGAAAAAGCCTTGAAAATGGCATTTATCATTCAATGTATGTACAAGTCAAAAATGTTCAGTTTTCACTTCAAATCGTCCCGCTCGTTTAATGATGTTTGAATCTTAATGGTATTTTCGCTACCCCAAAGCTAAAACCCCGAGAGTTCCGAACTTCCGTGTTTTTTTTACGTGGCGCTGTTACTTTCACTTTGGGTCCATGTTGTTCTCTACTCGGGCGAATTCCTGACAAAAATGACTGCTGCGCCTTCACAAGAGGTAGTCGAGGGGAGGTCATGATATTTTTTGAAAAGAATAAGGTCTTGGGAGTTGAACCAAACAGGTATTTGAATATATTAGAAGGAATTTAAAAAACAAACACGACTTGAAGCGAGCGGGGGTAAAAAAAGATGTCCGCCCTTGTATATGTTTATACATTGATAGTATATTTACCTGGATAGTGACAAGGCCCTGTGCTCGGACTACATTAGTCATTACCCCGGCCCATGCCTGATATCGAATATTGCTGCAAACAATTGTGTTATTTCAAAACGACTCTACACACAAAACAAAGTAATGAGGTCAAAGTGTGTATACATACCTCAAAAAGAGGTGTAAGTTTGTGTTTTTCCATATATGTCTGTATTCTTTGGTGTGTTCCCATGACTGAAAAATTTACCAGTTGAAGAATGAAACCGGAAGTTTATATACAACTAATCTTGAATAATTGCGGTATAACCACTATTTTCCGGATAAACAGCATGTAACTATTTTCTTTATTATTGGTATTTTCATGTAAAACGCCCTTTGCATGTATGTGGTGAAAGTTTATTTTTGCAGCTATGAGTTAAATCATCTACTTATTTCGAAAGTGAAGGATAAAAATTATAAATTTTAAATAGAAAATAATTTTATTTTTCGTTGTCAATTTTGCGACTTATAGCATCGTGTTATCGGTTTTCGTGCTATTATCGATTTTCCGATATAGCGATTAACAGTGTTAACCCACAGGCACTCGACGTTCAATGAATAAAATGTAGGGTCAATGTGGAAAAAAAAAATAGTGTCACTGTTAGTGCCTGTGGTTAACCCTTCATTCATATGACGATTGAAATTTTCAAAGAATGGCTAGTTAAATATTTCTTTGTACATAAGATTGTTTTTAAAGCCATTCTTGTATTTTAATATACTCTCGATTATCTGGCAACTTTTGTTGTCAGTAAAATGGCGTCATCTGTTTTCGTGTGAAATAATAACAAGGCCGATATACGGGATGGAAACGAATATAAAATCCGGAAATGCCTGGTTTTAAAATTGCATGGTTCTGGCCATCTACCAAATCATACTACATCTAAATAAAATAACAGAATGTTTGAAAATTACCACTTTCAAAATTGTGTTTACTTTAGATGTTTTTGTTAGTGCTGAAACCACAATGCACTGCAAAGTGACATGTATTTTATATAAGAAACAGGCACATTTCAGTCAGCTCTTTTGTTTACAAGTACGATCAGTGACCCCATGACAGTTACATGACAGGAAGAGCAGGTGTCTGAGAGGCAGACGACATAGTTAAATTTTATATAGCCCTTCTGGATTTTTTTCCAGCTACTTTATAAATGGAGTAAATTTTTAGCATTACAAAAGGTATGGTTCAGTAGGTAGGTTCACTGTTTTTGGTACTTACGTCTTTAAAAGCAAACTTTAACATCTTTTACAGATGTCACGCTGTAGTCTTATTTATGTTCCATATATAGAAACCGGAAGACACGTCAAAAATAATGCGTGCACTGTGGAAATCTAAATAAAATGGATAAAACGAAAACAGATGACGCACGAAAACACATACCGTGACGTTAAGTTATGTCGTAAATATTTCACTTCAATACACTAGTCCTATGATATATGACTTCGCATTTATAAAGTCTAATTTTAACGTTTTCATGCTGATTTTTTCATTTTTATTTTTTATTTAAATACAACAGCATGAAAACGTTAAAATTAAACATTATAAATGGTTTTTTGTTTCGTTCAGAATTTTTTTTTCGGACAACACAAGATTTAGAATATTTTTTTCCCCAGTATTTAATATTAGATTATACGACAACAACTCTCAATCAGATTATTTTTTTTTTGCCTCCACCAAAATCAGAATATTTTTTTCAGCAACATTGGGTTTCAGAATACTTTTTTAGAAAAAAAAACATACCCCCCCCTCCCCCTTCAAGTTAAGCGGTCGTTCCCTTAGAGGGGCTATATACCGTAAGCATATGTTGTATACCCAATATACATGTACCAAGCAACGCAATGCTAAAACATGGGAGAAATTTAGACAACAACGAAATTTGGTTACTAAACTGAAAAAGAAATCCATGAAATATATTTTTTTGGAACGCTGTTCTGGAGGTGCCAAAACTTGTAATTTTTGGACAACTATTAAACCTTTCTTTTGTATAAAAAAATGTAACTCTGGTGAACAGAAAATTATCCTTTGTGAAAACAATAAAATCATAAATGATGCAAAGGAAGTTTCAGAAAACTTTAACTCTTTTTTCTCGACTGTAGCAGATAAAATTGGGCATAGTGTGGTATATGACCCCTCTACACACCCTAGTATAGTGGAAATAAAAAATCATGTGGATATTGATAACAATTTTGACTTTCAAAATATTACAGCAGAGAGAGTTGAAAAAATCATAAATACTATTAATATAAAAAAAGCTACTGGTGCAGATAACATTCCTGCCAAAGTAGTCAGACAGTGTAAGGTAACAGTAGTTCAGCAGTTATCATCATTGATAAATTTCAGGGGGACCAACCGGTTAATCGAGAAAAGCCGTTCGTGTATGATTGTTAATCGGGTTTTTTGATTCGTGAACGATTCGGTCACTAGTTCGTGTACGATTATTTTGAGGATCCGGACATGATTCCTTGACGGTAAGGCTCAATTATTACTAATCTAGGAATCAATTATTAATTATCTCTTCGCAGTTCCCTTCCTTTATTGTATATCTTTGATGGTGTATGCTCCAAAACTTTCGTTGATATAAACCTTGCGTGAAATGTGGTCAGAAAGTCTAAAAAGCATTGCATCAAAATGTCACAAGAACTATAATATTCCTATATTCACACATTTACACTTTTTTAGGACTGAAACATCACTTTAATGGAAACATTCTTCTATATTGGAGTGGTTAAAAGACCTTTTTCACAAAAAATGCAAAATATGACGGGAAATTATATTTTTTTCATTTTTTTGTTCGTGAACGAACAGGTTAAAAATTTCTTGTTCGTGATCGATGTTCGTGAACGATTACTCAATATAAGATACTTGCATTTTTCTTAGCAATTTAAATGAATTATTTTCTAATGTTGCTTTTTATAAGTTTGTCTCATGAAATATGAGCGCGGCAAGATATAATTTGCGGTGTTTTGCGTCATCGAAAACCTATTTCTATTTCTAAGTAATTACTAATAGACATTCATGAATATATTTTTATGTACTATTCTTTGTAAGAATCAGGCAACACCAATTGTAAGTACACATTCAGTTTGAGAAAATATTATGTTGAGTACAGAAACACGTTCGACCTCAAAGTAGAACTGTAAGCCAAAGGCTAACTAATACCCCCCCCCCCCCCCCCCCCCCACACACACACACAGCAAATTCCACGAAAAGGTCAATAACTCCTGCAATAAAAATCATAATAAAGTACGGGAAAATTTTCGCCAAAATATCTTCCCTATAAAACCAGTCAAAAATTCAAATGTAATTTAAACAAAAAAGTTATGACTGAAATATATTCAGGAGCCCTTACATGTATGTATACGATGCTATGGCTCAAAATGCCTTTTGTAGATATTAACACGCAAATATTTGGTTCCATTATGCAGTAAAAAGTACGTGAAAACTTTTCCGCCATAATGTTCAATTAATAACTACCAAAAAATTATTAGTTTTATGAAAATCCAAAATAGAAGGAAATGTTTGGATTACCAAATGAACACTTTTAGCCAGTTTTAATAAAAAGTTAAACAATTGATGTGCCACTCATTGCCGGACTCTTACATGGAACAGTACTTAAACGACAATAACATTTGCATGTAGAATAAAACAATCTATACCAATGTTGATGTCTTGGATGGCCATTTCGGAAAATAATTCCTCGTCAGCAGAGCTAAACACCAAAAGTTTGGAAACCCAAATAATAAGTCAAAAATATGAACAAAATATAGCCAAAATTACCAAAAGGTGAAAGCCAAAGAACCGTAGACCTACATAATAAAGTAAGTATGCATAATTTATATGTTTGCAGATAAACCATGACTATACTTCCAAAACCTGTTTCAAGAAGAAAAACAATTACCCGAAAAAAACATTACTGGAAAAACTGTCAAGTTTCAGAAAACAGCAAAAATGATATAAGGACAACACCAAATAAACCATATCATACTAAAAGAAAACTTTCTACGCCGAAATCAAGGTCAATACAAATGGAACACACAAAAGCCATAGTCTGCAAAAATGTTAATACATCGTACACGACCATATTTTTCAATAACACGTTCGTTCACGAAAAGTAAGTATAAGATAAAGTCACTTTGGAGTTCAAATTTATTTTCTGTCATCAAATGTTAATTTTACTAGAACATTTGCGTTTTTTGCTAGAAAATGGAAATTCTGAAAGCAAAAAATAGAGTGACATCTACGTTTCTGACCAAATTATTAAAAAATGAAAGTCTTATGAAGTTTACTCTTTCGAATTAAATTTATTAATTATTCATTTAAAGAACTACGAAGCCTTTTTTTGCTTTATGCTTATATTTACAAAAGAATATTGAAATTTGGTGTCTTGCCTTACTTCCAAAAACCGGAAATATCGTACACGAACTAGTAACCGAATCGTTCACGAATCAAAAAACCCGATTAACAATCGTACACGAACGACTTTTCTCGATTAACCGGTTAGTCCCCCTGAATTTATCTATAAACACTGGTGTATTTCCAGACTCTTTGAAAGTAGCTCAGGTAACTCCCATACACAAAAAAAATGATCCCCTAAATAAATCAAATTACAGGCCCGTTAATGTATTACCTATTTTTTTCAAAAGTATATGAAAAGGTAATTGAAATTCAGTTTAATAGCTGACTATTTTGATAAAATATTCAACCCTTTTTTATGTGCTTTTAGACGTGGCCATGGATGTCAGACCACACTGCTTAGACTTCTGGAAGATTGGCATGAAGCCCTTGATAAAAACCGGTTCCGTGGCGTTGGTCCGAAGGTTCGTTAGTCCGAAGGTCCATTAGTCCGAAGGTCTGTTAGTCCGAATGTTCGTTTGTCCTAATGTCGGCCACCCATACGTTTGAACTCTGTTATTTCTGGTATGAATAAACGTATGTATTCAACCCGTATTAGTTTAATATTATTTTATTGCAAATAAAACAGCAATGGGATTGGACAAAAAGTTATCACAACTTATGGACTGTTCTCTCCCTACAAATAATACACAATAATGTCAACAAAAATAGCACATACACAAATATAAATAATATTGAGCACAATATAGTGAAACATGGGAAATAAATTGATGTAGATGTAGACCAGATGACCGATCACTGATTAGAATCTTTTTATTTGTCTACAACCCGTATACCCTTTTTGTCCCTCGCCACGAAGCGACGGAGTGACTTAGTAATGGTCTGCGTTCGTCCGTCCGTCCTTCCATCTTTGTGCAAACATGTGTCTTAAAGTAGTGTTACTAGAAATTAAGGTATAAAACAACAAAGTATCGAACTTGCAGGAAATAATGATTGTTATTCTAGTTTAACCCGTACGTTTTTTCCTACATGTAATATGCATAAAACATTTGTTAGATGATCTATTATGATACTTATTATATTATTTTTTGTTTTTGATGCGGCGTGTATACCCAATCTTTGGAATTTCTACACTAACAACAGATTGTTTATTCTTCTACAGTATGCCACTTGGCTAATATATCTGAGGAGACCCCCATCTGATACACGTATCTGGTAAAGGGTATTTGTATATGTCGAGCCATGGAACACGGTATTCTGGAATTACATAGATGTAGAATATGATACGCATATGCTTAAGTTGTTGCGGTAGTTGATTGGAGTTTTCCATATTCCATAATAATTGGTATATATTTGAGGTTACACTCCGTATTTTGTGACCATCAGTTGTACATTAGAACGTCCGTTTAATGATTTTATGTATTCTCTTTTAATGGAATGTACTTGTCCCTCACAAAACTTAATTTCAGATGTGCTTTTATGTTTTCTAATCCCTTACTCAGAGATCGTCTCTTTTGTGTCCTACCAAAAGGAACTCTTTCAGTATTTCGTAAAGAGTAAATGACAAATCTGAATTTGTTTTCATTTTATTTGTATGTTGTTACTATGTCTTTGTTTATTTAACTTGTGTACGTTGTTTAATTTGTACATATTCTTGTAAAGTTGTATATGCCTTCAACCCTTCGGGGTAAAATTGTGCATTGAATACAGTTATTATTATTCTGAAGTGCTTGTTAAGCAAAACAATCCCAGTTGTTAATTGGATCAACAACGGGTCTGAAAAATAATCTAATATTTAGATATCTTTTAAGTTTTAAGCTTAAACATATTTGGTTAAGATCAGAGTTTTAGTGGAGTGTTTACTTCATTGGAATGATTTCCATATATATCAGAGACGACGCATTTTTTTTTCTCTATTTTTTTTAGACTTAGCACGCTTGGATCCATAATTACAAAACAGGGGTTTGGTGCAATTTTTGGCGTGTTTTTTACAAAATGCTTTAAGTTTTACCTATATTTGCCGATTACACATATTTTTTGCTAGAAAAAGCCGGGCGTACAGCCTACAACCGACCTGGATAGGCCACTGCTTAGTCAGGTTGTGAATATGAGTATCTTGCTTCTCTTACGTAATTTGATAAAGGACTGAATATTAAATCAATTCAACACTGTTCGATACCTATCCTTTGGTCAAAAAACAAGACTAACGGACCTTAAAAAGTTCGGACTAACGGACCTTCGGACTAATGAACCTTCGGACTAACGGACCTTCGGACTAATGAACCTTCGGAGTAATGGACCTTCGGACTAATGAACCTTCGGACTAATGAACCTTCGGAGTAATGAACCTTCGGACTAATGAACCTTCGGAGTAATGGACCTTCGGACTAATGAACCTTCGGAGTAATGGACCTTCGGACTAATGAACCTTCGGAGTAATGAACCTTCGGAGTAATGAACCTTCGGACTAATGAACCTTCGGACTAATGAACCTTCGGAGTAATGGACCTTCGGACTAATGAACCTTCGGACTAATGAATCTTCGGAGTAATGGGCCTTCGGACTATCGAGCGGTCACCATAACAACCAATATGTAGCTAGAGTATTGATGGATCTCTCGTTTCACTGCCTACCTCATGACATTTTGCTTGACAAATTGTCAGCATATGGTATATCATCTCATTCGGTCTCTCTTTTGAAATCTTACTTGTCAAATAGAAAACAACAAATTAAAGTTAGCAGAGTACTGAGTAGCTGGGCTGACATCCATAAAGGAGTGCCCCAAGGATCTATACTGGGACCCCTCTTATTTAATGTCTTTATTAATGACATATTTCACTTTATTTCTGATAGTTCCTTGTATAATTATGCAGATGACAATACCCTCTCATTCTGTAATCCAGATTTTGATGCACTTATATCTACTCTGGAGACTGACTCAAATCAACTAATTGAATGGTTCAGAATAAATAAGATGCAGGCTAATCCAGACAAATTTCAGTTTTTGGCTGTAGGCAGAAAAACTTATGACAAAAATCCATCCATTCATATTCAGAATTTTGATCTTAATACATGTGAAAGTACTGTGAAACTCCTTGGGATTGATATTGATTATCAACTAAATGTTGATGCTCGTATTAGTACAATATGCAGGAAGGTATCCCAACAACTAAATATTCTCAAACGTTTGGGTTCATATTTGAATAGATTAAATAAGTTAACTATATTTCATACTTTCTACTTAGTAATTTTAACTTTTGCCCTTTGGCCTGACATTTCTGTACTGATAAAAATTCAAAAAAATTAGAAAAAGTGCAGGAAAGAGCACTCCGTTTAGTATATGAAGACTATAATAGTTCTTGTGAGGAATTACTACAAAAAGTTAAGGTGCCTTCCTTGCAGATTAGAAGGATGAGAATCATGGCTTTGGAAACATATAAAATAATTAATAAACTTGTACCTGACTGTCTTCATGATCTTGTCCATATGCAAAACTTTAAGGGACCGACCATTTAACTTGAAGAGGGGGGTTATGGTTTTTTGTTTCGTTCAGAAATTTTTCTTCGGACAACACAAAGAGTTCGAATATTTATATTTTGTCCACAATTTAGCATTAGGTTATATGACAAAAACTCTGAATCAGATTATTTTTTTTTCCTCCACCAAAATCAGAATATTTTTTTCAGCAACATTGGGAATCAGAATATTTTTTTTTAGAAAAAAACCATAACCTCCCCTTAAAGTTAAATGGTTGTTCCCTAAATATTCTTTCAGATACAACAACATTTTGGAAATACCACAGATCAAATCCACACGGTAGGGGAAAACATCTTTCAGATTTGCTGCATCTACATTGTGGAACAGTTTCCCAGATCAATTCAGGACTGAAAATAGCTTCTCTCAATTCAAGAGTCTTTTGCAGTCCTGGAATGGGTCCAAATGTCGCTGTTCCGCATGTAGATGATTAAATGTTTGCTTCTGGTTTGCTTATATTCTTATTTTTTTTATTTTCTGTTTCTTAAGGGACCGACCATTTAACTTGAAAAAGGAGGGGGCTATGGTTTTTTGTTTCGTTCAGAATTTTTTTTTCGGACAACACAAGAGTTAGAATATTAATTTTTTCTGTCGCGCAATACGTGAAATTTTTTCTCAGAATTTAACATTAGGTTATAATATGACAAAAACTCTGAATCAGATTTTTTTTTCCTCCACCAAAATCAGAATATTTTTTTCAGCAACATATTGGGAATCAGAATATTTTTTTAGAGAAAAACCCATACCCCCCCCCCCCCCCCCCCACCCCCTTTAAGTTAAATGCACGTTCCCTAATTATTTTTCTTTTTTAGATTGGATTGACAATTTTATATTCTTTGATTTTTTAGTTAGACAACTGCTGCTTTTACTGATTATGTTAGTTCCAATTTTAAGTATTCAGTATTATTTTTTTTATTTTTATTTTTCTGTTTACCTGCTGCTTCTTTTTTAAATGCTGCTTTAAGTTGGAGCATCTGTGTGTGGATATTGAACAAGAGTCCAAAGAGGCACTTGCCACGTGGGTTCTTGTTCAGATCTATACACAGTCCTCCTGTTTATGCCTGTATGTCTTAGCTTATTTTAGTTTGTAACTTTGCATGTGACTTGTGTTGTTTTATTGTTAATGTATATTCGATAAAAAGCTCCTTAGAGCTTATGTTGTACTGTTTTATTATGTGCCGAATCAAAATAAAGTTTTCTTATCTTATCTTATCTTAATAGAATGAAAAGATAATTTAAGCAGTGATATGGTCAACATTACAATTCCACCAAAATCAACAAGGCGAACAATCACCTCTCACCTCAACAATTCATTGAAAATTAAAAAAAAAGACCAAACATGTGACGTTCTTAATCCAGGTCTTGAATATGGCTTTCATGCTGACAGGATATATTGATAGTAGGGTAGCAGGGTATCGATTTTTGCCGATTTGCCTTAATAGTATGACACACGGCTAAATTATATATCTTTGGAAAGAGTAGAACGTGACTCATCGAAATATCGATGTCGGTGTTATCTAGTGTGGTCACGTTATGAGATAATTTGGGTCAAAGGTCAAACGCGTATTTTTCAAAAAAATATCAGACTTTAACAATATCTTTTTTGCGTACATTTTTCGTTATTTTTATACAAAAATTTGTTATGAGTGGTAAATCTGGTTTGTAAGAAGGAGGACTCGGTCTCTTGTTGGTTTAAAACCCACCAACCACGTCAAGGTCAGAGACCAATTGGCAGGTTGTTTTTGGTTTTATTAGTTTTTTTTTTTTTTTTACAGATTTATAGACTTCACTTAACCATTTCATTCCTGTACATCTAACTGTAATAAATCCACATCATGGTCGTCTATTCTTTTATTTCTGGACATTTGTATGTTCGAATTGCGATATATTTCACCTGCTTGGCACGGACAAAGGTCGGTGCAAGACAACCCTTGCTCAGAACACACACAGCCACTTGAACAGACTGCTTTTCCTTTACAAGTGCAAATAAGATCTTGTAAAAAGTCAGATGACATTTGACCTTGAAAGTAGACAGGAAGGAGTGATCCGTCTTTCTTCCCAACCAAACTGCAAAGGACTCATAGGAGGTACCAGGGGTACGAGTGAGCAAATACTTAGTTATGCACCCAGAGTGATACACCGCCTTGTCTATAAAAGTTGCATTACTCAATAACCCAGACATTTTGTAGTCATTCTGTCCTTTTGCTGCGTCTTTCACATTTTGAATGCGTTTGGCAGTTTTGATTTTGGAGTCTTCTGTCTTTTTTAAAAGTCTGTTTTCCACAGAATATGCACAGTGCAATGTCTGTACACGTGTCATCGGTTTGTTCGTTCAACAAGGGAACCTGTGATGTGTCTGGTTTATGATCAGAGCCCGCCGACTCAACCTTGAAGAAACCGCAATTTCGTCTACTTGTGTACGTCTTATAGCAAGACCTGTGGTACAGCATACTTGTATCATCACTCCTAAGATTATCAATATCAGAAACAGAATGTACTACTCTAAAAAACACACTTGCTTCCATTGCTTCTATGAGGCTATTTTTACTAACATTTCTCATTTTAATAAATAACTCAGGGGTAGAGACCTGGCATATAATACATTTGTCCCATTCAACTTCATTCCTACCTTTTTAGGACTAGAAGGGCAAAGCTTAAGCCAAATTGTGACATTTCCCGGATCAAAAACGTGTACAACGAACTTGTTCTGTAAACTACAAATTAGTGTTCACGGAAATACAAAAATATCAAAAATGGCGTAATTTAACTACATAGTTGTTCGCTCATTGCATTGAGATAATTTTATTCTACTAAAAGACACAATCACACACCAAACAGAAGACACAATGTTAAATATACTGTTTCAGCACAAATCGAATACCGACACGTGGTAATCCGTGTTTGCCACAGGCTAAATATGATCAGATTTCACATCTCTTTAATCGCTAATTTCTATTGAATGATAACTTTAAAAAATATTGATTTTTGGTACA
The DNA here is from genome assembly GCA_963383655.1 of Bathymodiolus septemdierum. Taxonomy (NCBI): domain Eukaryota; kingdom Metazoa; phylum Mollusca; class Bivalvia; order Mytilida; family Modiolidae; genus Bathymodiolus; species Bathymodiolus septemdierum. Next base: position 83,195,673 of record OY726525.1, read on the forward strand.
CATGTGTACTAAGTAATGATGTATTTACTTCTATTTAAAATATTCTAGAATTCCTTCGGAACATTATTCTATACTTGAAAATAGGGTAATATTTTGGTAATATGTAGATACGGGAAAGATAAAAAAAAAAACAACAAATAGAAAGGTGTTAAGTTTTCCGTTTTTAGTTTTGATGATATAATTAGCATATTGTCTTTGTGTCAGCACTTTGATGCAATGTCTGTACACGTGTCATCGGTTTGTTCGTTCAACAAGGGAACCTGTGATGTGTCTGGTTTATGATCAGAGCCCGCCGACTCAACCTTGAAGAAACCGCAATTTCGTCTACTTGTGTACGTCTTATAGCAAGACCTGTGGTACAGCATACTTGTATCATCACTCCTAAGATTATCAATATCAGAAACAGAATGTACTACTCTAAAAAACACACTTGTTTCCATTGCTTCTATGAGGCTATTTTTACTAACATTTCTCATTTTAATAAATAACTCAGGGGTAGAGACCTGGCATATAATACATTTCTCCCATTCAACTTCATTCCAACTTTTTTAGGACTAGAAGGGCAAAGCTTAAGCCAAATTGTGACATTTCCCGGATCAAAAACGTGTACAACGAACTTGTTCTGTAAACTACAAATTAGTGTTCACGGAAATACAAAAATATCAAAAATGGCGTAATTTAACTACATAGTTGTTCGCTCATTGCATTGAGATAATTTTATTCTACTAAAAGACACAATCACACACCAAACAGAAGACACAATGTTAAATATACTGTTTCAGCACAAATCGAATACCGACACGTGGTAATCCGTGTTTGCCACAGGCTAAATTTGATCAGATTTCACATCTCTTTAATCGCTAATTTCTATTGAATGATAACTTTGAAAAATATAGATTTTTGGTACACATGTGTACTAAGTAATGATGTATTTACTTCTATTTAAAATATTCTAGAATTCCTTCGGAACATTATTCTATACTTGAAAATAGGGTAATATTTTGGTAATATGTAGATACGGGAAAGATAAAAAAAAAAACAACAAATAGAAAGGTGTTAAGTTTCCCGTTTTTAGTTTTGATGATATAATTAGCATATTGTCTTTGTGTCAGCACTTTGATTTGATAACTTACAGGTCTTGATGTTCATTTTATTCGTGTTGAAATTTTGTTGTAAAATGTACAGTTAGAGGGTGCCTTCAGAAAACGTAAAAAATAAGAAAATGTGACCACGATAGGTTACGACGACATAAATAAATAAAAACTACAATAATGTTTACGTCAAAATATGAAAAAAATTACCGTGTGTCATACTATTAACCCAAACTCGAAAACTAGCGGCCTTTTTAAGCAACCACTACCCTACTATGATGAATGTTTTATATAATTTACTCCAGTGCCACCACCGTGCCCAAATTGACCTTGAGTAACCCCACGCCATCTTTGGCAAACATGAACTTCAGTTGCATACTGCATAAGGGTACACAGTAGACATACACATGTATTAGTAAATAAATAAGCTATGATGGACATATCGGACGAAATGTTTATTAAATCAGCTGAGAATGGCTTATGAGGGAAAATATTGATCAAATCAGCTGAACGGACCTACTGTATGGAGAGAAATTTTGTTTATAAAGCTATGGAGAGAAATATGGATTATACAGTTAGGATTAACCATTGGAGAGAAAAGTTGATTAAATATGCTACAATGGAGATATTTTCAGAATGTTGATTAAACCAGATAGGATATCGATGGTGCTATCTTTGGAAATGTTGATTGTATCTGCTATAGGATGAATCTAGGGGGAAATTGTTGAATTGTTGATAGCGAAGTAGCTACTGCACCAAGGGATCCAAGCGGGGAAGTTGCAGTCATCACTTCTAAAATTTTACAGTTGCCATCCTGATATGGTTTATTAACCATCACGGCATATCTGTGTCACAGATGACCACAGATGTTTCGTTGTGGTAGTCTCGATCCTGCCATCCTCGTCAGATCCTCTTTCGTGATTATGACGGGGTTTGTAACTATAACAACACGACTGGTGCCACTTGTGGAGCAGGAACTGCTTACAGTTCTTGAGTTCACATCGGTTTTTAATCTGGTTCGTGTTGTTAATTTTTTGGGTTATTTCTATCTAAGTTGTATTATCGTATGCCGATGCCCAACACGGATTTCCATTTCACATGATGTTGGTGTCTTTTATCAATAACACGACAGGTGTCGCTAGTGGAGCAGGAACTGCTAACCTTTCCGGAACACCGGTTATCAGTAGGGTTCGTATTGCTCATTCGTTAGTTTTCTGTGTAGTGTTTTGTAGATCAGTGTTTGCCGTTTCGTCCCATTTCTTTGTACCATTGTATTGTCTATCCTTCTTAGATTTACGACCTCTAATTACCCATTTGCCTTGGTATTGTCAAATTCTTCGTTGATTACCTCCGTACAGAAAGGATAGAAAAAATGATTGTCATGGCGGTGTATTTATACTTGTGTCTGATAAATATCTAAGCTCAAAACCAACAGACTTAAAATCAGACGACTCAAGCGAACAATTATGGGTAAAACTCCAAGTAATAGGTGCACCTGACTTATATATTGGCAGTTTCTATAAACCACCAAAAATAACATGATGAATGCCTGATGCATCTCGAGAAAAACATACAGAGAATCCGACAGAACAATAACTCCCAACTATGGCTCGGGGGTGATTTCAATCTGGGAGGTATAGAATGGCACAATTATCAAAAGTAAGGCACAGAACACCAAACAGTGCCAACAACTACTCGATATTTGCCAAGATAACTGTCTAGAACAGGTAGTTAATGAAGAGACTCACTTTACAGAAGAATCAAAATCCAATCTTGATTTATTCTTCACTAGTAACAGCTCACTAATCAACAAAGTAGAAGTTATACCAGGTATATCAGACCATGAAATTGTGTATGTTGAAGCAAGTATCAAACCAAGAAAAGTAAACAAACCACCAAGAAAAGTATACCAATAAAACAAAGCAAACACAGAGGAATTAAAAGAAAAACTCAAAAGCATAGACATAGAAAAGCAGTTGACAGAACAAGATTTAACTGTAGATCAGCTATGGAACAACTTTAAAGAAAAGGTTTTGGACATTATGAATCAGTCAATACCTACAAAAATGATAAATAACTCCAAGCGTAAACTACCCTGGATAAACAGAGAAATGAAATCTCTCACAACTAAAAGAAATAAATATTTTAAGAAAATGAAATAACACCCATGTAAAAAGAACAATGATCAATATAGAGAAACTAAACGTAGACTACAAAAAGAAAGCAGAAAGGCATACTGGCAGTATCTAGAACACATCATTTGTTATGACGAGTCAATAGAAACTGTCCAAAAACAGAAAATATTCTGGAATTATACCAGGAACACAAAAAAGACAGTTCAGGAGTGGCACCTCTCAGATCAGACGGTCGACTTGTAGACGACACCAAAGAAAAAGCAGAAATATTAAATAGGCAATACTTTTCAGATTTTACACCTGAAAACACTGATGAAGAGTTACCACCACTAAATGACAATGTTCAATCTATGCCAGAAATAAAAGTCACCATATTAGACACTGAACAACTTCTTAAAAAGCTTGATCCAACAAAAGCCACTGGATCAGACCAAATACCAGCACGGATATTAAAACAATTTGCAGCAGAATTTGCACCACACCTAACCACCATTTACAATACATCTATTACAAAAGGTGAAGTTCCAACAGACTGGCTTCAAGCAAATGTAATACCGATCTTTAAAAAAGGGGGAAAGTACCTAGCAAGCAATTATTGACCAGTATCATTCACCTGTATATGCTGTAAACTTTTAGAACACATCGTAGTGAGTAACATCTTAAAACATGTAGATATGCATAACATCTTAGTCGACTGTCAACATGGTTTTCGTGCAAAAGGGAGTTGTGAAACACAATTACTCACACTCAGCCATGAACTGCTCAGCAACCTACACTATAGCATACAAACTGACTTGATAATACTTGACTTTTCTAAGGCATTTGACAAGGTACCTCATAGGAAATTACAATGGAAGCTTAACAATTATGGAATAGGAGGTAGCACCTGGAAGTGGGTCTCGGCTTTCTTGAGTAACAGAATGTAACAAGTAGCTTTGGATGGGGAGGTATCTGGTAAACTGCCTGTAGTAAGTGGAGTACCTCAGGGATCGGTCTTGGGCCCACTTTTTTTTCCCATATTCATAAATGATCTTCCAGTTGCAGTAACATCAAAAACTAGATTATTTGCAGATGATTGTATTCTATACAGACAAATCTATAATCATGATGATACAGTCACTTTACAACAAGACTTGGACAACTTGGCAGCTTGGGAAAAAATGCGGGGTATGCAGTTTCATCCAGAAAAACGCATCTCATTAAGTGTCACAAGATCACAAACACCATTTCACACCAGCTACATCCTCAAAGGTCATTCCCTTGAATCAGCTACAACTGCAAAATATCTGGGCATAACAATCTCAAAAGACATGAACTGGGACACTCATATCAATAGCATCACCTCAAAAGCAAACAAGATCATAGATTTCTTCAGACGAAACCTACCAATTCAAAACACTGAAACTAAAACTTTGGCATATAAATCCATGGTCAGATCAAATCTGGAATACTGCGCAAATGTCTGGTCACCTCACACAGAAAAACTAAAAAGTAAATTAGAGCAAGTTCAGCGCAGAGCAGCAAGATATATGACAAACCACTATCACAATACCAGCAGTGTTTCGGCAATGCTGAACCATCTTCAATTACCAACTCTTGAACACCGTAGGAACAGAATTACAATGCTTTATAAAATCACCAACAACCTTATTGCAGTGGAACCAAAACTTTACCTTACTCCTCAACCTTATCTCAGTACAAGAAACAATAACCCATTACAATATCAAATTATATCCATCAAGACAAACTATTATAAATACAGTTTTTTCCCACATGCAGTAGTAATCTGGAACTCACTACCTTATACAGTTGTTAATGCTGGGATCCTGGATCAGTTTAAACAACTGATCCAAGGTGAGAACATCTAAACATCTCAGTTGGCCTGTAAATATGTTAAATGTTTCCACTTGTTTTTCTCAATTTTTGATTTCACTGTTATTTTCATGCAAAATTTGTAGTTAATTTTTTTATTTATTTATTAATTTATGTTTTGAATGTCTGTTTGCGCAGCGCCGATGTGTAATCATCAGAGTTTTGATAGATCGTCGTACTATGGGCGTGTAGTCATCAGAGTTTTGATGGATCGTCGTACTATGTAGATGTAGACGTGTAGTCATCAGAGCTTTGATGGATCGTCGTACTATGTAGATGTAGACGTGTAGTCATAAGAGTTTTGAAGAATCGTCGTACTATGGGCGTGTAGTGATCAGAGTTTTAAGGGATCGTGGTACTATGTAGATGTAGACGTGTAGTCATCAGAGTTTTGATAGATCGTCGTACTATGGACGTGTAGTTTTGATGGATCGTCGTACTATGTAGATGTAGACGTGTAGTCATCAGAGTTTTGATGGATCGTCGTACTATGTAGATGTAGACGTGTAGTCATCAGAGTTTTGATGGATCGTTGTACTATGGACGTGTAGTTTTCAGAGTTTTGATGGATCGTCGTACTATGTAGATGTAGACGTGTAGTCATCAGAGTTTTGATGGATCGTCGTACTATGTAGATGTAGACGTGTAGTCATCAGAGTTTTGATGGATCGTCGTACTATGTAGATGTAGACGTGTAGTCATCAGAGTTTTGACGGATCGTCGTACTATGGACGTGTAGTTTTCAGAGTTTTGATGGATCGTCGTACTATGTAGATGTAGACGTGTAGTCATCAGAGTTTTGATGGATCGTCGTACTATGGACCTGTAGTCATCAAAATTTTGATGGATCGTCGTACTATGGACCTGTAGTCATCAGAGTTTTAATGGATCGTCGTACTATAGAAATGTAGTCATCCGAGTTTTGATGGATCGTCGTACTATGGACGTGTAGTCATCAGAGTTTTGATGGATCGTGGTACTATGTAGATGTAGACGTGTAGTCATAAGAGTTTTGAAGAATCGTCGTACTATGGGCGTGTAGTGATCAGAGTTTTAAGGGATCGTGGTACTATGTAGATGTAGACGTGTAGTCATCAGAGTTTTGATAGATCGTCGTACTATGTAGATGTAGACGTGAAGTCATCAGAGTTTTGATGGATCGTCGTACTATAGACGTGTAGTCATCAGAGTTTTGATGGATCGTCGTACTATGGACGTGTAGTCATCAGAGTTTTGATGGATCGTGGTACTATGTAGATGTAGACGTGTAGTCATCAGAGTTTTGATGGATCGTCGTACTATGTAGATGTAGACGTGTAGTCATCAGAGTTTTGATGGATCGTCGTACTATGGACGTGTAGTTTTCAGAGTTTTGATGGATCGTCGTACTATGTAGATGTAGACGTGTAGTCATCAGAGTTTTGATGGATCGTCGTACTATGGACGTGTAGTTTTCAGAGTTTTGATGGATCGTCGTACTATGTAGATGTAGACGTGTAGTCATCAGAGTTTTGATGGATCGTGGTACTATGTAGATGTAGACGTGTAGTCATCAGAGTTTTGATGGATCGTCGTACTATGTAGATGTAGACGTGTAGTCATCAGAGTTTTGATAGATCGTCGTACTATGTAGATGTAGACGTGTAGTTATCAGAGTTTTGATGGATCGTCGTACTATGTAGATGTAAACGTGTATACATCAGAGTTTTGATGGATCGTCGTACTATGTAGATGTAGACGTGTAGTCATCAGAGTTTTGATGGATCGTCGTACTATGGACGTGTAGTTTTCAGAGTTTTGATGAATCGTCGTACTATAGACGTGTAGTGATCAGAGTTTTGATGGATCGTCGTACTATGTAGATGTAGACGTGTAGTCATCAGAGTTTTGATGGATCGTCGTACTATGTAGATGTAGACGTGTAGTCATCAGAGTTTTGATGGATCGTCGTACTATGGACGTGTAGTTTTCAGAGTTTTGATGGATCGTCGTACTATGTAGATGTAGACGTGTAGTCATCAGAGTTTTGATGGATCGTCGTACTATGGACGTGTAGTTTTCAGAATTTTGATGGATCGTCTTCCTATGTAGATGTAGACGTGTAGTCATCAGAGTTTTGATGGATCGTCGTACTATGTAGATGTAGACGTGTAGTCATCAGAGTTTTGATGGATCGTCGTACTATGTAGATGTAGACGTGTAGTCATCAGAGTTTTGATGGATCGTCGTACTATGTAGATGTAGACGTGTAGTCATCATAGTTTTGATGGATCGTCGTACTATGGACGTGTAGTTTTCAGAGTTTTGATGGATCGTCGTACTATGTAGATGTAGACGTGTAGTCATCAGAGTTTTGATGGATCGTGGTACTATGTAGATGTAGACGTGTAGTCATCAGAGTTTTGATGGATCATCGTACTATGTAGATGTAGACGTGTAGTCATCAAAGTTTTGATAGATCGTCGTACTATGTAGAGGTAGACGTGTAGTTATCAGAGTTTTGATGGATCGTCGTACTATGTAGATGTAGACGTGTAGTCATCAGAGTTTTGATGGATCGTCGTACTATGTAGATGTAGACGTGTAGTCATCAGAGTTTTGATGGATCGTCGTACTATGGACGTGTAGTTTTCAGAGTTTTGATGGATCGTCGTACTATGTAGATGTAGACGTGTAGTCATCAGAGTTTTGATGGATCGTCGTACTATGGACGTGTAGTTTTCAGAGTTTTGATGGATCGTCGTACTATGTAGATGTAGACGTGTAGTCATCAGAATTTTGAAGGATCGTCGTACTATGTAGATGTAGACCTGTAGTCATCAGAGTTTTGATGGATCGTCGTACTATGGACGTGTAGTCATCAGAGTTTTGATGGATCGTGGTACTATGTAGATGTAGACGTGTAGTCATCAGAGTTTTGATGGATCGTCGTACTATGTAGATGTAGACGTGTAGTCATCAGAGTTTTGATGGATCGTCGTACTATGGACGTGTAGTTTTCAGAGTTTTGATGGATCGTCGTACTATGTAGATGTTGACGTGTAGTCATCAGAGTTTTGATGGATCGTCGTACTATGGACGTGTAGTTTTCAGAGTTTTGATGGATCGTCGTACTATGTAGATGTAGACGTGTAGTCATCAGAGTTTTTATGGATCGTCGTACTATGTAGATGTAGACGTGTAGTCATCAGAGTTTTGATGGATCGTCGTACTATGGACGTGTAGTTTTCAGAGTTTTGATGGATCGTCGTACTATGTAGATGTAGACGTGTAGTCATCAGAGTTTTGATGGATCGTGGTACTATGTAGATGTAGACGTGTAGTCATCAGAGTTTTGATGGATCGTCGTACTATGTAGATGTAGACGTGTAGTCATCAGAGTTTTGATAGATCGTCGTACTATGTAGATGTAGACGTGTAGTTATCAGAGTTTTGATGGATCATCGTACTATGTAGATGTAGACGTGTAGTCATCAGAGTTTTGATGGATCGTCGTACTATGTAGATGTAGACGTGTAGTCATCAGAGTTTTGATGGATCGTCGTACTATGGACGTGTAGTTTTCAGAGTTTTGATGGATCGTCGTACTATAGACATGTAGTGATCAGAGTTTTGATGGATCGTCGTACTATGTAGATGTAGACGTGTAGTCATCAGAGTTTTGATGGATCGTCGTACTATGTAGATGTAGACGTGTAGTCATCAGAGTTTTGATGGATCGTCGTACTATGGACGTGTAGTTTTCAGAGTTTTGATGGATCGTCGTACTATGTAGATGTAGACGTGTAGTCATCAGAGTTTTGATGGATCGTCGTACTATGGACGTGTAGTTTTCAGAGTTTTGATGGATCGTCGTACTATGTAGATGTAGACGTGTAGTCATCAGAGTTTTGATGGATCGTCGTACTATGTAGATGTAGACGTGTAGTCATCAGAGTTTTGATGGATCGTCGTACTATGTAGATGTAGACGTGTAGTCATCAGAGTTTTGATGGATCGTCGTACTATGAACCTGTAGTCATCAGAGTTTTGATGGATCGTCGTACTATGTAGATGTAGACGTGTAGTTTTCAGAGTTTTGATGGATCGTCGTACTATGGACCTGTAGTCATCAGAGTTTTGATGGATCGTCGTACTATGTAGATGTAAACGTGTAGTCATCAGAGTTTTGATGGATCGTCGTACTATGTAGATGTAGACGTGTAGTCATCAGAGTTTTGATGGATCGTCGTACTATGGACGTGTAGTTTTCAGAGTTTTGATGGATCGTCGTACTATAGACGTGTAGTGATCAGAGTTTTGATGGATCGCCGTACTATGTAGATGTAGACGTGTAGTCATCAGAGTTTTGATGGATCGTCGTACTATGGACGTGTAGTTTTCAGAGTTTTGATGGATCGTCGTACTATGTAGATGTAGACGTGTAGTCATCAGAGTTTTGATGGATCGTCGTACTATGAACCTGTAGTCATCAGAGTTTTGATGGATCGTCGTACTATGTAGATGTAGACGTGTAGTCATCAGAGTTTTGATGGATCGTCGTACTATGGACGTGTAGTTTTCAGAATTTTGATGGATCGTCGTACTATGTAGATGTAGACGTGTAGTCATCAGAGTTTTGATGGATCGTCGTACTATGGACGTGTAGTTTTCAGAATTTTGATGGATCGTCTTCCTATGTAGATGTAGACGTGTAGTCATCAGAGTTTTGATGGATCGTCGTACTATGTAGATGTAGACGTGTAGTCATCAGAGTTTTGATGGATCGTCGTACTATGTAGATGTAGACGTGTAGTCATCAGAGTTTTGATGGATCGTCGTACTATGTAGATGTAGACGTGTAGTCATCAGAGTTTTGATGGATCGTCGTACTATGGACGTGTAGTTTTCAGAGTTTTGATGGATCGTCGTACTATGTAGATGTAGACGTGTAGTCATCAGAGTTTTGATGGATCGTGGTACTATGTAGATGTAGACGTGTAGTCATCAGAGTTTTGATGGATCATCGTACTATGTAGATGTAGACGTGTAGTCATTAAAGTTTTGATAGATCGTCGTACTATGTAGAGGTAGACGTGTAGTTATCAGAGTTTTGATGGATCGTCGTACTATGTAGATGTAGACGTGTAGTCATCAGAGTTTTGATGGATCGTCGTACTATGTAGATGTAGACGTGTAGTCATCAGAGTTTTGATGGATCGTCGTACTATGGACGTGTAGTTTTCAGAGTTTTGATGGATCGTCGTACTATGTAGATGTAGACGTGTAGTCATCAGAGTTTTGATGGATCGTCGTACTATGGATGTGTAGTTTTCAGAGTTTTGATGGATCGTCGTACTATGTAGATGTAGACGTGTAGTCATCAGAATTTTGAAGGATCGTCGTACTATGTAGATGTAGACCTGTAGTCATCAGAGTTTTGATGGATCGTCGTACTATGGACGTGTAGTCATCAGAGTTTTGATGGATCGTGGTACTATGTAGATGTAGACGTGTAGTCATCAGAGTTTTGATGGATCGTCGTACTATGTAGATGTAGACGTGTAGTCATCAGAGTTTTGATGGATCGTCGTACTATGGACGTGTAGTTTTCAGAGTTTTGATGGATCGTCGTACTATGTAGATGTTGACGTGTAGTCATCAGAGTTTTGATGGATCGTCGTACTATGGACGTGTAGTTTTCAGAGTTTTGATGGATCGTCGTACTATGTAGATGTAGACGTGTAGTCATCAGAGTTTTTATGGATCGTCGTACTATGTAGATGTAGACGTGTAGTCATCAGAGTTTTGATGGATCGTCGTACTATGGACGTGTAGTTTTCAGAGTTTTGATGGATCGTCGTACTATGTAGATGTAGACGTGTAGTCATCAGAGTTTTGATGGATCGTGGTACTATGTAGATGTAGACGTGTAGTCATCAGAGTTTTGATGGATCGTCGTACTATGTAGATGTAGACGTGTAGTCATCAGAGTTTTGATAGATCGTCGTACTATGTAGATGTAGACGTGTAGTTATCAGAGTTTTGATGGATCATCGTACTATGTAGATGTAGACGTGTAGTCATCAGAGTTTTGATGGATCGTCGTACTATGTAGATGTAGACGTGTAGTCATCAGAGTTTTGATGGATCGTCGTACTATGGACGTGTAGTTTTCAGAGTTTTGATGGATCGTCGTACTATAGACGTGTAGTGATCAGAGTTTTGATGGATCGTCGTACTATGTAGATGTAGACGTGTAGTCATCAGAGTTTTGATGGATCGTCGTACTATGTAGATGTAGACGTGTAGTCATCAGAGTTTTGATGGATCGTCGTACTATGGATGTGTAGTTTTCAGAGTTTTGATGGATCGTCGTACTATGTAGATGTAGACGTGTAGTCATCAGAGTTTTGATGGATCGTCGTACTATGGACGTGTAGTTTTCAGAGTTTTGATGGATCGTCGTACTATGTAGATGTAGACGTGTAGTCATCAGAGTTTTGATGGATCGTCGTACTATGTAGATGTAGACGTGTAGTCATCAGAGTTTTGATGAATCGTCGTACTATGTAGATGTAGACGTGTAGTCATCAGAGTTTTGATGGATCGTCGTACTATGAACCTGTAGTCATCAGAGTTTTGATGGATCGTCGTACTATGTAGATGTAGACGTGTAGTTTTCAGAGTTTTGATGGATCGTCGTACTATGGACCTGTAGTCATCAGAGTTTTGATGGATCGTCGTACTATGTAGATGTAAACGTGTAGTCATCAGAGTTTTGATGGATCGTCGTACTATGTAGATGTAGACGTGTAGTCATCAGAGTTTTGATGGATCGTCGTACTATGGACGTGTAGTTTTCAGAGTTTTGATGGATCGTCGTACTATAGACGTGTAGTGATCAGAGTTTTGATGGATCGCCGTACTATGTAGATGTAGACGTGTAGTCATCAGAGTTTTGATGGATCGTCGTACTATGGACGTGTAGTTTTCAGAGTTTTGATGGATCGTCGTACTATGTAGATGTAGACGTGTAGTCATCAGAGTTTTGATGGATCGTCGTACTATGAACCTGTAGTCATCAGAGTTTTGATGGATCGTCGTACTATGTAGATGTAGACGTGTAGTCATCAGAGTTTTGATGGATCGTCGTACTATGGACGTGTAGTTTTCAGAATTTTGATGGATCGTCGTACTATGTAGATGTAGACGTGTAGTCATCAGAGTTTTGATGGATCGTGGTACTATGTAGATGTAGACGTGTAGTCATCAGAGTTTTGATGGATCGTCGTACTATGTAGGTGTAGACGTGTAGTCATCAGAGTTTTGATAGATCGTCGTACTATGTAGATGTAGACGTGTAGTTATCAGAGTTTTGATGGATCGTCGTACTATGTAGATGTAGACGTGTAGTCATCAGAGTTTTGATGGATCGTCGTACTATGTAGATGTAGACGTGTAGTCATCAGAGTTTTGATGGATCGTCGTACTATGGACGTGTAGTTTTCAGGGTTTTGATGGATCGTCGTACTATAGACGTGTAGTGATCAGAGTTTTGATGGATCGTCGTACTATGTAGATGTAGACGTGTAGTCATCAGAGTTTTGATGGATCGTCGTACTATGTAGATGTAGACGTGTAGTCATCAGAGTTTTGATGGATCGTCGTACTATGGACGTGTAGTTTTCACAGTATTGATGGATCGTCGTACTATGTAGATGTAGACGTGTAGTCATCAGAGTTTTGATGGATCGTCGTACTATGTAGATGTAGACGTGTAGTCATCAGAGTTTTGATGGATCGTCGTACTATGTAGATGTAGACGTGTAGTCATCAGAGTTTTGATGGATTGTCGTACTATGTAGATGTAGACGTGTAGTCATCAGAGTTTTGATGGATCGTCGTACTATGTAGATGTAGACGTGTAGTCATCAGAGTTTTGATGGATCGTCGTACTATGGACGTGTAGTTTTCAGAGTTTTGATGGATCGTCGTACTATAGACGTGTAGTCATCAGAGTTTTGATGGATCGCCGTACTATGAAGATGTAGACGTGTAGTCATCAGAGGTTTGATGGATCGTCGTACTATGGACGTGTAGTTTTCAGAGTTTTGATGGATCGTCGTACTATGTAGATGTAGACGTGTAGTCATCAGAGTTTTGATGGATCGTCGTACTATGGACCTGTAGTCATCAGAGTTTTGATGGATCGTCGTACTATGTAGATGTAGACGTGTAGTCATCAGAGTTTTGATGGATCGTCGTACTATGTAGATGTAGACGTGTAGTCATCAGAGTTTTGATGGATCGTCGTACTATGTAGATGTAGACGTGTAGTCATCAGATTTTGATGGATCGTCGTACTATGGACGTGTAGTTTTCAGAGTTTTGATGGATCGTCGTACTATGTAGATGTAGACGTTTAGTCATCAGAGTTTTGATGGATCGTCGTACTATGGACGTGTAGTTTTCAGAGTTTTGATGGATCGTCGTACTATGTAGAAATAGACGTGTAGTCATCAGAGTTTTGATGGATCGTTGTACTATGTAGATGTAGACGTGTAGTCATCAGAGTTTTGATGGATCGTCGTACTATGTAGCTGTAGACGTGTAGTCATCAGAGTTTTGATGGATCGTCGTACTATGGACGTGTAGTTTTCAGAGTTTTGATGGATCGTCGTACTATGTAGATGTAGACGTGTAGTCATCAGAGTTTTGATGGATCGTGGTACTATGTAGATGTAGACGTGTAGTCATCAGAGTTTTGATGGATCGTCGTACTATGTAGATGTAGACGTGTAGTCATCAGAGTTTTGATAGATCGTCGTACTATGTAGATGTAGACGTGTAGTTATCAGAGTTTTGATGGATCGTCGTACTATGTAGATGTAGACGTGTAGTCATCAGAGTTTTGATGGATCGTCGTACTATGTAGATGTAGACGTGTAGTCATCAGAGTTTTAATGGATCGTCGTACTATGGACGTGTAGTTTTCAGAGTTTTGATGGATCGTCGTACTATAGACGTGTAGTGATCAGAGTTTTGATGTATCGTCGTACTATGTAGATGTAGACGTGTAGTCATCAGAGTTTTGATGGATCGTCGTACTATGTAGATGTAGACGTGTAGTCATCAGAGTTTTGATGGATCGTCGTACTATGGACGTGTAGTTTTCAGAGTTTTGATGGATCGTCGTACTATGTAGATGTAGACGTGTAGTCATCAGAGTTTTGATGGATCGTCGTACTATGGACGTGTAGTTTTCAGAGTTTTGATGGATCGTCGTACTATGTAGATGTAGACGTGTAGTCATCAGAGTTTTGATGGATCGTCGTACTATGTAGATGTAGACGTGTAGTCATCAGAATTTTGATGGATCGTCGTACTATGGACGTGTAGTCATCAGAGTTTTGATGGATCGTGGTACTATGTAGATGTAGACGTGTAGTCATCAGAGTTTTGATGGATCGTCGTACTATGTAGATGTAGACGTGTAGTCATCAGATTTTGATGGATTGTCGTACTATGGACGTGTAGTTTTCAGTGTTTTGATGGATCGTCGTACTATGTAGATGTAGACGTTTAGTCATCAGAATTTTGATGGATCGTCGTACTATGGACGTGTAGTTTTCAGAGTTTTAATGGATCGTCGTACTATGTAGAAATAGACGTGTAGTCATCAGAGTTTTGATGGATCGTTGTACTATGTAGATGTAGACGTGTAGTCATCAGAGTTTTGATGGATCGTCGTACTATGTAGATGTAGACGTGTAGTCATCAGAGTTTTGATGGATCGTCGTACTATGTAGATGTAGACGTGTAGTCATCAGAGTTTTGATGGATCGTCGTACTATGGACGTGTAGTTTTCAGAGTTTTGATGGATCGTCGTACTATGTAGATGTAGACGTGTAGTCATCAGAGTTTTGATGGATCGTGGTACTATGTAGATGTAGACGTGTAGTCATCAGAGTTTTGATGGATCGTCGTACTATGTAGATGTAGACGTGTAGTCATCAGAGTTTTGATAGATCGTCGTACTATGTAGATGTAGACGTGTAGTTATCAGAGTTTTGATGGATCGTCGTACTATGTAGATGTAGACGTGTAGTCATCAGAGTTTTGATGGATCGTCGTACTATGTAGATGTAGACGTGTAGTCATCAGAGTTTTGATGGATCGTCGTACTATGGACGTGTAGTTTTCAGAGTTTTGATGGATCGTCGTACTATAGACGTGTAGTGATCAGAGTTTTGATGGATCGTCGTACTATGTAGATGTAGACGTGTAGTCATCAGAGTTTTGATGGATCGTCGTACTATGTAGATGTAGACGTGTAGTCATCAGAGTTTTGATGGATCGTCGTACTATGGACGTGTAGTTTTCAGAGTTTTGATGGATCGTCGTACTATGTAGATGTAGACGTGTAGTCATCAGAGTTTTGATGGATCGTCGTACTATGGACGTGTAGTTTTCAGAGTTTTGATGGATCGTCGTACTATGTAGATGTAGACGTGTAGTCATCAGAGTTTTGATGGATCGTCGTACTATGTAGATGTAGACGTGTAGTCATCAGAATTTTGATGGATCGTCGTACTATGGACGTGTAGTCATCAGAGTTTTGATGGATCGTGGTACTATGTAGATGTAGACGTGTAGTCATCAGAGTTTTGATGGATCGTCGTACTATGTAGATGTAGACGTGTAGTCATCAGAGTTTTGATGGATCGTCGTACTATGGACCTGTAGTTTTCAGAGTTTTGATGGATCGTCGTACTATGTAGATGTAGACGTGTAGTCATCAGAGTTTTGATGGATCGTCGTACTATGGACGTGTAGTTTTCAGAGTTTTGATGGATCGTCGTACTATGTAGATGTAGACGTGTAGTCATCAGAGTTTTGATGGATCGTCGTACTATGTAGATGTAGACGTGTAGTCATCAGAGTTTTGATGGATCGTCGTACTATGGACGTGTAGTTTTCAGAGTTTTGATGGATCGTCGTACTATGTAGATGTAGACGTGTAGTCATCAGAGTTTTGATGGATCGTGGTACTATGTAGATGTAGACGTGTAGTCATCAGAGTTTTGATGGATCGTCGTACTATGTAGATGTAGACGCGTAGTCATCAGAGTTTTGATAGATCGTCGTACTATGTAGATGTAGACGTGTAGTTATCAGAGTTTTGATGGATCGTCGTACTATGTAGATGTAGACGTGTAGTCATCAGAGTTTTGATGGATCGTCGTACTATGTAGATGTAGACGTGTAGTCATCAGAGTTTTGATGGATCGTCGTACTATGGACGTGTAGTTTTCAGGGTTTTGATGGATCGTCGTACTATAGACGTGTAGTGATCAGAGTTTTGATGGATCGTCGTACTATGTAGATGTAGACGTGTAGTCATCAGAGTTTTGATGGATCGTCGTACTATGTAGATGTAGACGTGTAGTCATCAGAGTTTTGATGGATCGTCGTACTATGGACGTGTAGTTTTCAGAGTATTGATGGATCGTCGTACTATGTAGATGTAGACGTGTAGTCATCAGAGTTTTGATGGATCGTCGTACTATGGACGTGTAGTTTTCAGAGTTTTGATGGATCGTCGTACTATGTAGATGTAGACGTGTAGTCATCAGAGTTTTGATGGATCGTCGTACTATGTAGATGTAGACGTGTAGTCATCAGAGTTTTGATGGATCGTCGTACTATGTAGATGTAGACGTGTAGTCATCAGAGTTTTGATGGATTGTCGTACTATGTAGATGTAGACGTGTAGTCATCAGAGTTTTGATGGATCGTCGTACTATGTAGGTGTAGACGTGTAGTCATCAGAGTTTTGATGGATCGTCGTACTATGGACGTGTAGTTTTCAGAGTTTTGATGGATCGTCGTACTATAGACGTGTAGTCATCAGAGTTTTGATGGATCGCCGTACTATGTAGATGTAGACGTGTAGTCATCAGAGGTTTGATGGATCGTCGTACTATGGACGTGTAGTTTTCAGAGTTTTGATGGATCGTCGTACTATGTAGATGTAGACGTGTAGTCATCAGAGTTTTGATGGATCGTCGTACTATGGACCTGTAGTCATCAGCGTTTTGATGGATCGTCGTACTATGTAGATGTAGACGTGTAGTCATCAGAGTTTTGATGGATCGTCGTACTATGTAGATGTAGACGTGTAGTCATCAGAGTTTTGATGGATCGTCGTACTATGTAGATGTAGACGTGTAGTCATCAGATTTTGATGGATCGTCGTACTATGGACGTGTAGTGATCAGAGTTTTGATGGATCGTCGTACTATGTAGATGTAGACGTGTAGTCATCAGAGTTTTGATGGATCGTCGTACTATGGACGTGTAGTTTTCAGAGTTTTGATGGATCGTCGTACTATGTAGATGTAGACGTGTAGTCATCAGAGTTTTGATGGATCGTCGTACTATGTAGATGTAGACGTGTAGTCATCAGAATTTTGATGGATCGTCGTACTATGGACGTGTAGTCATCAGAGTTTTGATGGATCGTGGTACTATGTAGATGTAGACGTGTAGTCATCAGAGTTTTGATGGATCGTCGTACTATGTAGATGTAGACGTGTAGTCATCAGAGTTTTGATGGATCGTCGTACTATGGACCTGTAGTTTTCAGAGTTTTGATGGATCGTCGTACTATGTAGATGTAGACGTGTAGTCATCAGAGTTTTGATGGATCGTCGTACTATGGACGTGTAGTTTTCAGAGTTTTGATGGATCGTCGTACTATGTAGATGTAGACGTGTAGTCATCAGAGTTTTGATGGATCGTCGTACTATGTAGATGTAGACGTGTAGTCATCAGAGTTTTGATGGATCGTCGTACTATGGACGTGTAGTTTTCAGAGTTTTGATGGATCGTCGTACTATGTAGATGTAGACGTGTAGTCATCAGAGTTTTGATGGATCGTGGTACTATGTAGATGTAGACGTGTAGTCATCAGAGTTTTGATGGATCGTCGTACTATGTAGATGTAGACGCGTAGTCATCAGAGTTTTGATAGATCGTCGTACTATGTAGATGTAGACGTGTAGTTATCAGAGTTTTGATGGATCGTCGTACTATGTAGATGTAGACGTGTAGTCATCAGAGTTTTGATGGATCGTCGTACTATGTAGATGTAGACGTGTAGTCATCAGAGTTTTGATGGATCGTCGTACTATGGACGTGTAGTTTTCAGGGTTTTGATGGATCGTCGTACTATAGACGTGTAGTGATCAGAGTTTTGATGGATCGTCGTACTATGTAGATGTAGACGTGTAGTCATCAGAGTTTTGATGGATCGTCGTACTATGTAGATGTAGACGTGTAGTCATCAGAGTTTTGATGGATCGTCGTACTATGGACGTGTAGTTTTCAGAGTATTGATGGATCGTCGTACTATGTAGATGTAGACGTGTAGTCATCAGAGTTTTGATGGATCGTCGTACTATGGACGTGTAGTTTTCAGAGTTTTGATGGATCGTCGTACTATGTAGATGTAGACGTGTAGTCATCAGAGTTTTGATGGATCGTCGTACTATGTAGATGTAGACGTGTAGTCATCAGAGTTTTGATGGATCGTCGTACTATGTAGATGTAGACGTGTAGTCATCAGAGTTTTGATGGATTGTCGTACTATGTAGATGTAGACGTGTAGTCATCAGAGTTTTGATGGATCGTCGTACTATGTAGGTGTAGACGTGTAGTCATCAGAGTTTTGATGGATCGTCGTACTATGGACGTGTAGTTTTCAGAGTTTTGATGGATCGTCGTACTATAGACGTGTAGTCATCAGAGTTTTGATGGATCGCCGTACTATGTAGATGTAGACGTGTAGTCATCAGAGGCTTGATGGATCGTCGTACTATGGACGTGTAGTTTTCAGAGTTTTGATGGATCGTCGTACTATGTAGATGTAGACGTGTAGTCATCAGAGTTTTGATGGATCGTCGTACTATGGACCTGTAGTCATCAGCGTTTTGATGGATCGTCGTACTATGTAGATGTAGACGTGTAGTCATCAGAGTTTTGATGGATCGTCGTACTATGTAGATGTAGACGTGTAGTCATCAGAGTTTTGATGGATCGTCGTACTATGTAGATGTAGACGTGGAGTCATCAGATTTTGATGGATCGTCGTACTATGGACGTGTAGTTTTCAGAGTTTTGATGGATCGTCGTACTATGTAGATGTAGACGTTTAGTCATCAGAGTTTTGATGGATCGTCGTACTATGGACGTGTAGTTTTCAGAGTTTTGATGGATCGTCGTACTATAGACGTGTAGTGATCAGAGTTTTGATGGATCGTCGTACTATGTAGATGTAGACGTGTAGTCATCAGAGTTTTGATGGATCGTCGTACTATGTAGATGTAGACGTGTAGTCATCAGAGTTTTGATGGATCGTCGTACTATGGACGTGTAGTTTTCAGAGTTTTGATGGATCGTCGTACTATGTAGATGTAGACGTGTAGTCATCAGAATTTTGATGGATCGTCGTACTATGGACGTGTAGTCATCAGAGTTTTGATGGATCGTGGTACTATGTAGATGTAGACGTGTAGTCATCAGAGTTTTGATGGATCGTCGTACTATGTAGATGTAGACGTGTAGTCATCAGAGTTTTGATGGATCGTCGTACTATGGACCTGTAGTTTTCAGAGTTTTGATGGATCGTCGTACTATGTAGATGTAGACGTGTAGTCATCAGAGTTTTGATGGATCGTCGTACTATGGACGTGTAGTTTTCAGAGTTTTGATGGATCGACGTACTATGTAGATGTAGACGTGTAGTCATCAGAGTTTTGATGGATCGTCGTACTATGTAGATGTAGACGTGTAGTCATCAGAGTTTTGATGGATCGTCGTACTATGGACGTGTAGTTTTCAGAGTTTTGATGGATCGTCGTACTATGTAGATGTAGACGTGTAGTCATCAGAGTTTTGATGGATCGTGGTACTATGTAGATGTAGACGTGTAGTCATCAGAGTTTTGATGGATCGTCGTACTATGTAGATGTAGACGCGTAGTCATCAGAGTTTTGATAGATCGTCGTACTATGTAGATGTAGATGTGTAGTTATCAGAGTTTTGATGGATCGTCGTACTATGTAGATGTAGACGTGTAGTCATCAGAGTTTTGATGGATCGTCGTACTATGTAGATGTAGACGTGTAGTCATCAGAGTTTTGATGGATCGTCGTACTATGGACGTGTAGTTTTCAGGGTTTTGATGGATCGTCGTACTATAGACGTGTAGTGATCAGAGTTTTGATGGATCGTCGTACTATGTAGATGTAGACGTGTAGTCATCAGAGTTTTGATGGATCGTCGTACTATGTAGATGTAGACGTGTAGTCATCAGAGTTTTGATGGATCGTCGTACTATGGACGTGTAGTTTTCAGAGTATCGATGGATCGTCGTACTATGTAGATGTAGACGTGTAGTCATCAGAGTTTTGATGGATCGTCGTACTATGGACGTGTAGTTTTCAGAGTTTTGATGGATCGTCGTACTATGTAGATGTAGACGTGTAGTCATCAGAGTTTTGATGGATCGTCGTACTATGTAGATGTAGACGTGTAGTCATCAGAGTTTTGATGGATCGTCGTACTATGTAGATGTAGACGTGTAGTCATCAGAGTTTTGATGGATTGTCGTACTATGTAGATGTAGACGTGTAGTCATCAGAGTTTTGATGGATCGTCGTACTATGTAGGTGTAGACGTGTAGTCATCAGAGTTTTGATGGATCGTCGTACTATGGACGTGTAGTTTTCAGAGTTTTGATGGATCGTCGTACTATAGACGTGTAGTCATCAGAGTTTTGATGGATCGCCGTACTATGTAGATGTAGACGTGTAGTCATCAGAGGTTTGATGGATCGTCGTACTATGGACGTGTAGTTTTCAGAGTTTTGATGGATCGTCGTACTATGTAGATGTAGACGTGTAGTCATCAGAGTTTTGATGGATCGTCGTACTATGGACCTGTAGTCATCAGAGTTTTGATGGATCGTCGTACTATGTAGATGTAGACGTGTAGTCATCAGAGTTTTGATGGATCGTCGTACTATGTAGATGTAGACGTGTAGTCATCAGAGTTTTGATGGATCGTCGTACTATGTAGATGTAGACGTGTAGTCATCAGAGTTTTGATGGATCGTCGTACTATGGACGTGTAGTTTTCAGAGTTTTGATGGATCGTCGTACTATGTAGATGTAGACGTTTAGTCATCAGAGTTTTGATGGATCGTCGTACTATGGACGTGTAGTTTTCAGAGTTTTGATGGATCGTCGTACTATGTAGAAATAGACGTGTAGTCATCAGAGTTTTGATGGATCGTTGTACTATGTAGATGTAGACGTGTAGTCATCAGAGTTTTGATGGATCGTCGTACTATGTAGATGTAAACGTGTAGTCATCAGAGTTTTGATGGATCGTCGTACTATGTAGATGTAGACGTGTAGTCATCAGAGTTTTGATGGATCGTCGTACTATGGACGTGTAGTTTTCAGAGTTTTGATGGATCGTCGTACTATGTAGATGTAGACGTGTAGTCATCAGAGTTTTGATGGATCGTGGTACTATGTAGATGTAGACGTGTAGTCATCAGAGTTTTGATGGATCGTCGTACTATGTAGATGTAGACGTGTAGTCATCAGAGTTTTGATAGATCGTCGTACTATGTAGATGTAGACGTGTAGTTATCAGAGTTTTGATGGATCGTCGTACTATGTAGATGTAGACGTGTAGTCATCAGAGTTTTGATGGATCGTCGTACTATGTAGATGTAGACGTGTAGTCATCAGAGTTTTGATGGATCGTCGTACTATGGACGTGTAGTTTTCAGAGTTTTGATGGATCGTCGTACTATAGACGTGTAGTGATCAGAGTTTTGATGGATCGTCGTACTATGTAGATGTAGACGTGTAGTCATCAGAGTTTTGATGGATCGTCGTACTATGTAGATGTAGACGTGTAGTCATCAGAGTTTTGATGGATCGTCGTACTATGGACGTGTAGTTTTCAGAGTTTTGATGGATCGTCGTACTATGTAGATGTAGACGTGTAGTCATCAGAGTTTTGATGGATCGTCGTACTATGTAGATGTAGACGTGTAGTCATCAGAATTTTGATGGTTCGTCGTACTATGGACGTGTAGTCATCAGAGTTTTGATGGATCGTGGTAATATGTAGATGTAGACGTGTAGTCATCAGAGTTTTGATGGATCGTCGTACTATGTAGATGTAGACGTGTAGTCATCAGATTTTGATGGATCGTCGTACTATGGACGTGTAGTTTTCAGAGTTTTGATGGATCGTCGTACTATGTAGATGTAGACGTTTAGTCATCAGAGTTTTGATGGATCGTCGTACTATGGACGTGTAGTTTTCAGAGTTTTGATGGATCGTCGTACTATGTAGAAATAGACGTGTAGTCATCAGAGTTTTGATGGATCGTTGTACTATGTAGATGTAGACGTGTAGTCATCAGAGTTTTGATGGATCGTCGTACTATGTAGATGTAGACGTGTAGTCATCAGAGTTTTGATGGATCGTCGTACTATGTAGATGTAGACGTGTAGTCATCAGAGTTTTGATGGATCGTCGTACTATGGACGTGTAGTTTTCAGAGTTTTGATGGATCGTCGTACTATGTAGATGTAGACGTGTAGTCATCAGAGTTTTGATGGATCGTGGTACTATGTAGATGTAGACGTGTAGTCATCAGAGTTTTGATGGATCGTCGTACTATGTAGATGTAGACGTGTAGTCATCAGAGTTTTGATAGATCGTCGTACTATGCAGATGTAGACGTGTAGTTATCAGAGTTTTGATGGATCGTCGTACTATGTAGATGTAGACGTGTAGTCATCAGAGTTTTGATGGATCGTCGTACTATGTAGATGTAGACGTGTAGTCATCAGAGTTTTGATGGATCGTCGTACTATGGACGTGTAGTTTTCAGAGTTTTGATGGATCGTCGTACTATAGACGTGTAGTGATCAGAGTTTTGATGGATCGTCGTACTATGTAGATGTAGACGTGTAGTCATCAGAGTTTTGATGGATCGTCGTACTATGTAGATGTAGACGTGTAGTCATCAGAGTTTTGATGGATCGTCGTACTATGGACGTGTAGTTTTCAGAGTTTTGATGGATCGTCGTACTATGTAGATGTAGACGTGTAGTCATCAGAGTTTTGATGGATCGTCGTACTATGTAGATGTAGACGTGTAGTCATCAGAATTTTGATGGATCGTCGTACTATGGACGTGTAGTCATCAGAGTTTTGATGGATCGTGGTACTATGTAGATGTAGACGTGTAGTCATCAGAGTTTTGATGGATCGTCGTACTATGTAGATGTAGACGTGTAGTCATCAGAGTTTTGATGGATCGTCGTACTATGGACCTGTAGTTTTCAGAGTTTTGATGGATCGTCGTACTATGTAGATGTAGACGTGTAGTCATCAGAGTTTTGATGGATCGTGGTACTATGTAGATGTAGACGTGTAGTGATCAGAGTTTTGATGGATCGTCGTACTATGTAGATGTAGACGTGTAGTCATCAGAGTTTTGATGGATCGTCGTACTATGTAGATGTAGACGTGTAGTCATCAGAGTTTTGATGGATCGTCGTACTATGGACGTGTAGTTTTCAGAGTTTTGATGGATCGTCGTACTATGTAGATGTAGACGTGTAGTCATCAGAGTTTTGATGGATCGTCGTACTATGGACGTGTAGTTTTCAGAGTTTTGATGGATGGTCGTACTATGTAGATGTAGACGTGTAGTCATCAGAGTTTTGATGGATCGTCGTACTATGTAGATGTAGACGTGTAGTCATCAGAATTTTGATGGATCGTCGTACTATGGACGTGTAGTCATCAGAGTTTTGATGGATCGTGGTACTATGTAGATGTAGACGTGTAGTCATCAGAGTTTTGATGGATCGTCGTACTATGTAGATGTAGACGTGTAGTCATCAGAGTTTTGATGGATCGTCGTACTATGGACCTGTAGTTTTCAGAGTTTTGATGGATCGTCGTACTATGTAGATGTAGACGTGTAGTCATCAGAGTTTTGATGGATCGTGGTACTATGTAGATGTAGACGTGTAGTCATCAGAGTTTTGATGGATCGTCGTACTATGTAGATGTAGACGTGTAGTCATCAGAGTTTTGATAGATCGTCGTACTATGTAGATGTAGACGTGTAGTTATCAGAGTTTTGATGGATCGTCGTACTATGTAGATGTAGACGTGTAGTCATCAGAGTTTTGATGGATCGTCGTACTATGTAGATGTAGACGTGTAGTCATCAGAGTTTTGATGGATCGTCGTACTATGGACGTGTAGTTTTCAGAGTTTTGATGGATCGTCGTACTATAGACGTGTAGTGATCAGAGTTTTGATGGATCGTCGTACTATGTAGATGTAGACGTGTAGTCATCAGAGTTTTGATGGATCGTCGTACTATGTAGATGTAGACGTGTAGTCATCAGAGTTTTGATGGATCGTCGTACTATGGACGTGTAGTTTTCAGAGTTTTGATGGATCGTCGTACTATGGACGTGTAGTTTTCAGAGTTTTGATGGATCGTCGTACTATGGACGTGTAGTTTTCAGAGTTTTGATGGATCGTCGTACTATGTAGATGTAGACGTGTAGTCATCAGAGTTTTGATGGATCGTCGTACTATGTAGATGTAGACGTGTAGTCATCAGAATTTTGATGGATCGTCGTACTATGGACGTGTAGTCATCAGAGTTTTGATGGATCGTGGTACTATGTAGATGTAGACGTGTAGTCATCAGAGTTTTGATGGATCGTCGTACTATGTAGATGTAGACGTGTAGTCATCAGAGTTTTGATGGATCGTCGTACTATGGACCTGTAGTTTTCAGAGTTTTGATGGATCGTCGTACTATGTAGATGTAGACGTGTAGTCATCAGAGTTTTGATGGATCGTGGTACTATGTAGATGTAGACGTGTAGTCATCAGAGTTTTGATGGATCGTCGTACTATGTAGATGTAGACGCGTAGTCATCAGAGTTTTGATAGATCGTCGTACTATGTAGATGTAAACGTGTAGTTATCAGAGTTTTGATGGATCGTCGTACTATGTAGATGTAGACGTGTAGTCATCAGAGTTTTGATGGATCGTCGTACTATGTAGATGTAGACGTGTAGTCATCAGAGTTTTGATGGATCGTCGTACTATGGACGTGTAGTTTTCAGAGTTTTGATGGATCGTCGTACTATAGACGTGTAGTGATCAGAGTTTTGATGGATCGTCGTACTATGTAGATGTAGACGTGTAGTCATCAGAGTTTTGATGGATCGTCGTACTATGTAGATGTAGACGTGTAGTCATCAGAGTTTTGATGGATCGTCGTACTATGGACGTGTAGTTTTCAGAGTTTTGATGGATCGTCGTACTATGTAGATGTAGACGTGTAGTCATCAGAGTTTTGATGGATCGTCGTACTATGGACGTGTAGTTTTCAGAGTTTTGATGGATCGTCGTACTATGTAGATGTAGACGTGTAGTCATCAGAGTTTTGATGGATCGTCGTACTATGTAGATGTAGACGTGTAGTCATCAGAGTTTTGATGGATCGTCGTACTATGTAGATGTAGACGTGTAGTCATCAGAGTTTTGATGGATCGTCGTACTATGTAGATGTAGACGTGTAGTCATCAGAGTTTTGATGGATCGTCGTACTATGGACGTGTAGTTTTCAGAGTTTTGATGGATCGTCGTACTATGTAGATGTAGACGTGTAGTCATCAGAGTTTTGATGGATCGTGGTACTATGTAGATGTAGACGTGTAGTCATCAGAGTTTTGATGGATCGTCGTACTATGTAGATGTAGACGTGTAGTCATCAGAGTTTTGATAGATCGTCGTACTATGCAGATGTAGACGTGTAGTTATCAGAGTTTTGATGGATCGTCGTACTATGTAGATGTAGACGTGTAGTCATCAGAGTTTTGATGGATCGTCGTACTATGTAGATGTAGACGTGTAGTCATCAGAGTTTTGATGGATCGTCGTACTATGGACGTGTAGTTTTCAGAGTTTTGATGGATCGTCGTACTATAGACGTGTAGTGATCAGAGTTTTGATGGATCGTCGTACTATGTAGATGTAGACGTGTAGTCATCAGAGTTTTGATGGATCGTCGTACTATGTAGATGTAGACGTGTAGTCATCAGAGTTTTGATGGATCGTCGTACTATGGACGTGTAGTTTTCAGAGTTTTGATGGATCGTCGTACTATGTAGATGTAGACGTGTAGTCATCAGAGTTTTGATGGATCGTCGTACTATGTAGATGTAGACGTGTAGTCATCAGAATTTTGATGGATCGTCGTACTATGGACGTGTAGTCATCAGAGTTTTGATGGATCGTGGTACTATGTAGATGTAGACGTGTAGTCATCAGAGTTTTGATGGATCGTCGTACTATGTAGATGTAGACGTGTAGTCATCAGAGTTTTGATGGATCGTCGTACTATGGACCTGTAGTTTTCAGAGTTTTGATGGATCGTCGTACTATGTAGATGTAGACGTGTAGTCATCAGAGTTTTGATGGATCGTGGTACTATGTAGATGTAGACGTGTAGTGATCAGAGTTTTGATGGATCGTCGTACTATGTAGATGTAGACGTGTAGTCATCAGAGTTTTGATGGATCGTCGTACTATGTAGATGTAGACGTGTAGTCATCAGAGTTTTGATGGATCGTCGTACTATGGACGTGTAGTTTTCAGAGTTTTGATGGATCGTCGTACTATGTAGATGTAGACGTGTAGTCATCAGAGTTTTGATGGATCGTCGTACTATGGACGTGTAGTTTTCAGAGTTTTGATGGATGGTCGTACTATGTAGATGTAGACGTGTAGTCATCAGAGTTTTGATGGATCGTCGTACTATGTAGATGTAGACGTGTAGTCATCAGAATTTTGATGGATCGTCGTACTATGGACGTGTAGTCATCAGAGTTTTGATGGATCGTGGTACTATGTAGATGTAGACGTGTAGTCATCAGAGTTTTGATGGATCGTCGTACTATGTAGATGTAGACGTGTAGTCATCAGAGTTTTGATGGATCGTCGTACTATGGACCTGTAGTTTTCAGAGTTTTGATGGATCGTCGTACTATGTAGATGTAGACGTGTAGTCATCAGAGTTTTGATGGATCGTGGTACTATGTAGATGTAGACGTGTAGTCATCAGAGTTTTGATGGATCGTCGTACTATGTAGATGTAGACGTGTAGTCATCAGAGTTTTGATAGATCGTCGTACTATGTAGATGTAGACGTGTAGTTATCAGAGTTTTGATGGATCGTCGTACTATGTAGATGTAGACGTGTAGTCATCAGAGTTTTGATGGATCGTCGTACTATGTAGATGTAGACGTGTAGTCATCAGAGTTTTGATGGATCGTCGTACTATGGACGTGTAGTTTTCAGAGTTTTGATGGATCGTCGTACTATAGACGTGTAGTGATCAGAGTTTTGATGGATCGTCGTACTATGTAGATGTAGACGTGTAGTCATCAGAGTTTTGATGGATCGTCGTACTATGTAGATGTAGACGTGTAGTCATCAGAGTTTTGATGGATCGTCGTACTATGGACGTGTAGTTTTCAGAGTTTTGATGGATCGTCGTACTATGGACGTGTAGTTTTCAGAGTTTTGATGGATCGTCGTACTATGGACGTGTAGTTTTCAGAGTTTTGATGGATCGTCGTACTATGTAGATGTAGACGTGTAGTCATCAGAGTTTTGATGGATCGTCGTACTATGTAGATGTAGACGTGTAGTCATCAGAATTTTGATGGATCGTCGTACTATGGACGTGTAGTCATCAGAGTTTTGATGGATCGTGGTACTATGTAGATGTAGACGTGTAGTCATCAGAGTTTTGATGGATCGTCGTACTATGTAGATGTAGACGTGTAGTCATCAGAGTTTTGATGGATCGTCGTACTATGGACCTGTAGTTTTCAGAGTTTTGATGGATCGTCGTACTATGTAGATGTAGACGTGTAGTCATCAGAGTTTTGATGGATCGTGGTACTATGTAGATGTAGACGTGTAGTCATCAGAGTTTTGATGGATCGTCGTACTATGTAGATGTAGACGCGTAGTCATCAGAGTTTTGATAGATCGTCGTACTATGTAGATGTAAACGTGTAGTTATCAGAGTTTTGATGGATCGTCGTACTATGTAGATGTAGACGTGTAGTCATCAGAGTTTTGATGGATCGTCGTACTATGTAGATGTAGACGTGTAGTCATCAGAGTTTTGATGGATCGTCGTACTATGGACGTGTAGTTTTCAGAGTTTTGATGGATCGTCGTACTATAGACGTGTAGTGATCAGAGTTTTGATGGATCGTCGTACTATGTAGATGTAGACGTGTAGTCATCAGAGTTTTGATGGATCGTCGTACTATGTAGATGTAGACGTGTAGTCATCATAGTTTTGATGGATCGTCGTACTATGGACGTGTAGTTTTCAGAGTTTTGATGGATCGTCGTACTATGTAGATGTAGACGTGTAGTCATCAGAGTTTTGATGGATCGTCGTACTATGTAGATGTAGACGTGTAGTCATCAGAGTTTTGATGGATCGTCGTACTATGTAGATGTAGACGTGTAGTCATCAGAGTTTTGATGGATCGTCGTACTATGTAGATGTAGACGTGTAGTCATCAGAGTTTTGATGGATCGTCGTACTATGGACGTGTAGTTTTCAGAGTTTTGATGGATCGTCGTACTATGTAGATGTAGACGTGTAGTCATCAGAGTTTTAATGGATCGTGGTACTATGTAGATGTAGACGTGTAGTCATCAGAGTTTTGATGGATCGTCGTACTATGTAGATGTAGACGTGTAGTCATCAGAGTTTTGATAGATCGTCGTACTATGTAGATGTAGACGTGTAGTTATCAGAGTTTTGATGGATCGTCGTACTATGTAGATGTAGACGTGTAGTCATCAGAGTTTTGATGGATCGTCGTACTATGTAGATGTAGACGTGTAGTCATCAGAGTGTTGATGGATCGTCGTACTATGTAGATGTAGACGTGTAGTCATCAGAGTTTTGATGGATCGTCGTACTATGTAGATGTAGACGTGTAGTCATCAGAGTTTTGATGGATCGTCGTACTATGGACGTGTAGATTTCAGAGTTTTGATGGATCGTCGTACTATAGACGTGTAGTCATCAGAGTTTTGATGGATCGTCGTACTATGTAGATGTAGACGTATAGTCATCAGAGGTTTGATGGATCGTCGTACTATGGACGTGTAGTTTTCAGAGTTTTGATGGATCGTCGTACTATGTAGATGTAGACGTGTAGTCATCAGAGTTTTGATGGATCGTCGTACTATGTAGATGTAGACGTGTAGTCATCAGAGTTTTGATGGATCGTCGTACTATGTAGATGTAGACGTGTAGTCATCAGAGTTTTGATAGATCGTCGTACTATGTAGATGTACACGTGTAGGTTTCAGAGTTTTGATGGATCGTCGTACTATGTAGATGTAGACGTGTAGTCATCAGAGTTTTGATGGATCGTCGTACTATGTAGATGTAGACGTGTAGTCATCAGAATTTTGATGGATCGTCGTACTATGGACGTGTAGTCATCAGAGTTTTGATGGATCGTGGTACTATGTAGATGTAGACGTGTAGTCATCAGAGTTTTGATGGATCGTCGTACTATGTAGATGTAGACGTGTAGTCATCAGAGTTTTGATGGATCGTCGTACTATGGACCTGTAGTTTTCAGAGTTTTGATGGATCGTCGTACTATGTAGATGTAGACGTGTAGTCATCAGAGTTTTGATGGATCGTGGTACTATGTAGATGTAGACGTGTAGTCATCAGAGTTTTGATGGATCGTCGTACTATGTAGATGTAGACGTGTAGTCATCAGAGTTTTGATAGATCGTCGTACTATGTAGATGTAGACGTGTAGTTATCAGAGTTTTGATGGATCGTCGTACTATGTAGATGTAGACGTGTAGTCATCAGAGTTTTGATGGATCGTCGTACTATGTAGATGTAGACGTGTAGTCATCAGAATTTTGATGGATCGTCGTACTATGGACGTGTAGTTTTCAGAGTTTTGATGGATCGTCGTACTATAGACGTGTAGTGATCAGAGTTTTGATGGATCGTCGTACTATGTAGATGTAGACGTGTAGTCATCAGAGTTTTGATGGATCGTCGTACTATGTAGATGTAGACGTGTAGTCATCAGAGTTTTGATGGATCGTCGTACTATGGACGTGTAGTTTTCAGAGTTTTGATGGATCGTCGTACTATGTAGATGTAGACGTGTAGTCATCAGAGTTTTGATGGATCGTCGTACTATGGACGTGTAGTTTTCAGAGTTTTGATGGATCGTCGTACTATGTAGATGTAGACGTGTAGTCATCAGAGTTTTGATGGATCGTCGTACTATGTAGATGTAGACGTGTAGTCATCAGAATTTTGATGGATCGTCGTACTATGGATGTGTAGTCATCAGAGTTTTGATGGATCGTGGTACTATGTAGATGTAGACGTGTAGTCATCAGAGTTTTGATGGATCGTCGTACTATGTAGATGTAGACGTGTAGTCATCAGAGTTTTGATGGATCGTCGTACTATGGACCTGTAGTTTTCAGAGTTTTGATGGATCGTCGTACTATGTAGATGTAGACGTGTAGTCATCAGAGTTTTGATGGATCGTCGTACTATGGACGTGTAGTTTTCAGAGTTTTGATGGATCGTCGTACTATAGACGTGTAGTGATCAGAGTTTTGATGGATCGCCGTACTATGTAGATGTAGACGTGTAGTCATCAGAGTTTTGATGGATCGTCGTACTATGGACGTGTAGTTTTCAGAGTTTTGATGGATCGTGGTACTATGTAGATGTAGACGTGTAGTTTTCAGAATTTTGATGGACCGTCGTACTATGGACCTGTAGTCATCAGAGTTTTGATGGATCGTCGTATTATGTAGATGTAGACGTGTAGTTTTCAGAATTTTGATGGACCGTCGTACTATGGACCTGTAGTCATCAGAGTTTTGATGGATCGTCGTACTATGTAGATGTAGACGTGTAGTCATCAGAGTTTTGATGAATCGTCGTACTATGGACGTGTAGTTTTCAGAGTTTTGATGGATCGTCGTACTATAGACGTGTAGTGATCAGAGTTTTGATGGATCGCCGTACTATGTAGATGTAGACGTGTAGTCATCAGAGTTTTGATGGATCGTCGTACTATGGACGTGTAGTTTTCAGAGTTTTGATGGATCGTGGTACTATGTAGATGTAGACGTGTAGTCATCAGAGTTTTGATGGATCGTCGTACTATGAACCTGTAGTCATCAGAGTTTTGATGGATCGTCGTACTGTGTAGATGTAGACGTGTAGTCATCAGAGTTTTGATGGATCGTCGTACTATGTAGATGTAGACGTGTAGTCATCAGAATTTTGATGGATCGTCGTACTATGTAGATGTAGACGTGTAGTCATCAGAGCTTTGATGGATCGTCGTACTATGGACGTGTAGTTTTCAGAGTTTTGATGGATCGTCGTACTATAGACGTGTAGTCATCAGAGTTTTGATGGATCGTCGTACTATGTAGATGTAGACGTGTAGTCATCAGAGTTTTGATGGATCGTCGTACTATGGACGTCTAGTTTTCAGAGTTTTGATGGATCGTCGTACTATGTAGATGTAGACGTGTAGTCATCAGAGTTTTGATGGATCGTCGTAATATGTAGATGTAGACGTGTAGTCATCAGAGTTTTGATGGATCGTCGTACTATGTAGATGTAGACGTGTAGTCATCAGAGTTTTGATGGATCGTCGTACTATGGACGTGTAGTTTTCAGAGTTTTGATGGATGGTCATACTATGTAGATGTAGACGTGTAGTCATCAGAGTTTTGATGGATCGTCGTACTATGTAGATGTAGACGTGTAGTCATCAGAGTTTTGATGGATCGTCGTACTATGTAGATGTAGACGTGTAGTCATCAGAGTTTTGATGGATCGTCGTACTATGTAGATGTAGACGTGTAGTCATCAGAGTTTTGATGGATCGTCGTACTATGGACGTGTACTTTTCGGAGTTTTGATGGATCGTCGTACTATGTAGATGTGGACGTGTAGTCATCAGAGTTTTGATGGATCGTGGTACTATGTAGATGTAGACGTGTAGTCATCAGAGTTTTGATGGATCGTCGTACTATGTAGATGTAGACGTGTAGTCATCAGAGTTTTGATGGATCGTCGTACTATGTAGATGTAGACGTGTAGTCATCAGAGTTTTGATGGATCGTCGTACTATGTAGATGTAGACGTGTAGTCATCAGAGTTTTGATGGATCGTCGTACTATGGACCTGTAGTTTTCAGAGTTTTGATGGATCGTCGTACTATGTAGATGTAGACGTGTAGTCATCAGAGTTTTGATGGATCGTCGTACTATGGACGTGTAGTTTTCAGAGTTTTGATGGATCGTCGTACTATAGACGTGTAGTGATCAGAGTTTTGATGGATCGCCGTACTATGTAGATGTAGACGTGTAGTCATCAGAGTTTTGATGGATCGTCGTACTATGGACGTGTAGTTTTCAGAGTTTTGATGGATCGTGGTACTATGTAGATGTAGACGTGTAGTTTTCAGAATTTTGATGGACCGTCGTACTATGGACCTGTAGTCATCAGAGTTTTTATGGATCGTCGTATTATGTAGATGTAGACGTGTAGTTTTCAGAATTTTGATGGACCGTCGTACTATGGACCTGTAGTCATCAGAGTTTTGATGGATCGTCGTACTATGTAGATGTAGACGTGTAGTCATCAGAGTTTTGATGGATCGTCGTACTATGTAGATGTAGACGTGTAGTCATCAGAGTTTTGATGAATCGTCGTACTATGGACGTGTAGTTTTCAGAGTTTTGATGGATCGTCGTACTATAGACGTGTAGTGATCAGAGTTTTGATGGATCGCCGTACTATGTAGATGTAGACGTGTAGTCATCAGAGTTTTGATGGATCGTCGTACTATGGACGTGTAGTTTTCAGAGTTTTGATGGATCGTGGTACTATGTAGATGTAGACGTGTAGTCATCAGAGTTTTGATGGATCGTCGTACTATGAACCTGTAGTCATCAGAGTTTTGATGGATCGTCGTACTGTGTAGATGTAGACGTGTAGTCATCAGAGTTTTGATGGATCGTCGTACTATGTAGATGTAGACGTGTAGTCATCAGAATTTTGATGGATCGTCGTACTATGTAGATGTAGACGTGTAGTCATCAGAGCTTTGATGGATCGTCGTACTATGGACGTGTAGTTTTCAGAGTTTTGATGGATCGTCGTACTATAGACGTGTAGTCATCAGAGTTTTGATGGATCGTCGTACTATGTAGATGTAGACGTGTAGTCATCAGAGTTTTGATGGATCGTCGTACTATGGACGTCTAGTTTTCAGAGTTTTGATGGATCGTCGTACTATGTAGATGTAGACGTGTAGTCATCAGAGTTTTGATGGATCGTCGTAATATGTAGATGTAGACGTGTAGTCATCAGAGTTTTGATGGATCGTCGTACTATGTAGATGTAGACGTGTAGTCATCAGAGTTTTGATGGATCGTCGTACTATGGACGTGTAGTTTTCAGAGTTTTGATGGATGGTCATACTATGTAGATGTAGACGTGTAGTCATCAGAGTTTTGATGGATCGTCGTACTATGTAGATGTAGACGTGTAGTCATCAGAGTTTTGATGGATCGTCGTACTATGTAGATGTAGACGTGTAGTCATCAGAGTTTTGATGGATCGTCGTACTATGTAGATGTAGACGTGTAGTCATCAGAGTTTTGATGGATCGTCGTACTATGGACGTGTACTTTTCGGAGTTTTGATGGATCGTCGTACTATGTAGATGTGGACGTGTAGTCATCAGAGTTTTGATGGATCGTGGTACTATGTAGATGTAGACGTGTAGTCATCAGAGTTTTGATGGATCGTCGTACTATGTAGATGTAGACGTGTAGTTATCAGAGTTTTGATGGATCGTCGTACTATGTAGATGTAGACGTGTAGTTTTCAGAGTTTTGATGGATCGTCGTACTATGGACCTGTAGTCATCAGAGTTTTGATGGATCGTCGTACTATGTAGATGTAGACGTGTAGTCATCAGAGTTTTAATGGATCGTGGTACTATGTAGATGTAGACGTGTAGTCATCAGAGTTTTGATGGATCGTCGTACTATGTAGATGTAGACGTGTAGTCATCAGAGTTTTGATAGATCGTCGTACTATGTAGATGTAGACGTGTAGTTATCAGAGTTTTGATGGATCGTCGTACTATGTAGATGTAGACGTGTAGTCATCAGAGTTTTGATGGATCGTCGTACTATGTAGATGTAGACGTGTAGTCATCAGAGTGTTGATGGATCGTCGTACTATGTAGATGTAGACGTGTAGTCATCAGAGTTTTGATGGATCGTCGTACTATGTAGATGTAGACGTGTAGTCATCAGAGTTTTGATGGATCGTCGTACTATGGACGTGTAGATTTCAGAGTTTTGATGGATCGTCGTACTATAGACGTGTAGTCATCAGAGTTTTGATGGATCGTCGTACTATGTAGATGTAGACGTGTAGTCATCAGAGGTTTGATGGATCGTCGTACTATGGACGTGTAGTTTTCAGAGTTTTGATGGATCGTCGTACTATGTAGATGTAGACGTGTAGTCATCAGAGTTTTGATGGATCGTCGTACTATGTAGATGTAGACGTGTAGTCATCAGAGTTTTGATGGATCGTCGTACTATGTAGATGTAGACGTGTAGTCATCAGAGTTTTGATAGATCGTCGTACTATGTAGATGTACACGTGTAGGTTTCAGAGTTTTGATGGATCGTCGTACTATGTAGATGTAGACGTGTAGTCATCAGAGTTTTGATGGATCGTCGTACTATGTAGATGTAGACGTGTAGTCATCAGAATTTTGATGGATCGTCGTACTATGGACGTGTAGTCATCAGAGTTTTGATGGATCGTGGTACTATGTAGATGTAGACGTGTAGTCATCAGAGTTTTGATGGATCGTCGTACTATGTAGATGTAGACGTGTAGTCATCAGAGTTTTGATGGATCGTCGTACTATGGACCTGTAGTTTTCAGAGTTTTGATGGATCGTCGTACTATGTAGATGTAGACGTGTAGTCATCAGAGTTTTGATGGATCGTGGTACTATGTAGATGTAGACGTGTAGTCATCAGAGTTTTGATGGATCGTCGTACTATGTAGATGTAGACGTGTAGTCATCAGAGTTTTGATAGATCGTCGTACTATGTAGATGTAGACGTGTAGTTATCAGAGTTTTGATGGATCGTCGTACTATGTAGATGTAGACGTGTAGTCATCAGAGTTTTGATGGATCGTCGTACTATGTAGATGTAGACGTGTAGTCATCAGAATTTTGATGGATCGTCGTACTATGGACGTGTAGTTTTCAGAGTTTTGATGGATCGTCGTACTATAGACGTGTAGTGATCAGAGTTTTGATGGATCGTCGTACTATGTAGATGTAGACGTGTAGTCATCAGAGTTTTGATGGATCGTCGTACTATGTAGATGTAGACGTGTAGTCATCAGAGTTTTGATGGATCGTCGTACTATGGACGTGTAGTTTTCAGAGTTTTGATGGATCGTCGTACTATGTAGATGTAGACGTGTAGTCATCAGAGTTTTGATGGATCGTCGTACTATGGACGTGTAGTTTTCAGAGTTTTGATGGATCGTCGTACTATGTAGATGTAGACGTGTAGTCATCAGAGTTTTGATGGATCGTCGTACTATGTAGATGTAGACGTGTAGTCATCAGAATTTTGATGGATCGTCGTACTATGGATGTGTAGTCATCAGAGTTTTGATGGATCGTGGTACTATGTAGATGTAGACGTGTAGTCATCAGAGTTTTGATGGATCGTCGTACTATGTAGATGTAGACGTGTAGTCATCAGAGTTTTGATGGATCGTCGTACTATGGACCTGTAGTTTTCAGAGTTTTGATGGATCGTCGTACTATGTAGATGTAGACGTGTAGTCATCAGAGTTTTGATGGATCGTCGTACTATGTAGATGTAGACGCGTAGTCATCAGAGTTTTGATAGATCGTCGTACTATGTAGATGTAGACGTGTAGTTATCAGAGTTTTGATGGATCGTCGTACTATGTAGATGTAGACGTGTAGTCATCAGAGTTTTGATGGATCGTCGTACTATGTAGATGTAGACGTGTAGTCATCAGAGTTTTGATGGATCGTCGTACTATGGACGTGTAGTTTTCAGAGTTTTGATGGATCGTCGTACTATAGACGTGTAGTGATCAGAGTTTTGATGGATCGTCGTACTATGTAGATGTAGACGTGTAGTCATCAGAGTTTTGATGGATCGTCGTACTATGTAGATGTAGACGTGTAGTCATCAGAGTTTTGATGGATCGTCGTACTATGGACGTGTAGTTTTCAGAGTTTTGATGGATCGTCGTACTATGTAGATGTAGACGTGTAGTCATCAGAGTTTTGATGGATCGTCGTACTATGGACGTGTAGTTTTCAGAGTTTTGATGGATCGTCGTACTATGTAGATGTAGACGTGTAGTCATCAGAGTTTTGATGGATCGTCGTACTATGTAGATGTAGACGTGTAGTCATCAGAGTTTTGATGGATCGTCGTACTATGTAGATGTAGACGTGTAGTCATCAGAGTTTTGATGGATCGTCGTACTATGTAGATGTAGACGTGTAGTCATCAGAGTTTTGATGGATCGTCGTACTATGGACGTGTAGTTTTCAGAGTTTTGATGGATCGTCGTACTATGTAGATGTAGACGTGTAGTCATCAGAGTTTTGATGGATCGTGGTACTATGTAGATGTAGACGTGTAGTCATCAGAGTTTTGATGGATCGTCGTACTATGTAGATGTAGACGTGTAGTCATCAGAGTTTTGATAGATCGTCGTACTATGTAGATGTAGACGTGTAGTTATCAGAGTTTTGATGGATCGTCGTACTATGTAGATGTAGACGTGTAGTCATCAGAGTTTTGATGGATCGTCGTACTATGTAGATGTAGACGTGTAGTCATCAGAGTGTTGATGGATCGTCGTACTATGTAGATGTAGACGTGTAGTCATCAGAATTTTGATGGATCGTCGTACTATGTAGATGTAGACGTGTAGTCATCAGAGTTTTGATGGATCGTCGTACTATGTAGATGTAGACGTGTAGTCATCAGAGTTTTGATGGATCGTCGTACTATGGACGTGTAGATTTCAGAGTTTTGATGGATCGTCGTACTATAGACGTGTAGTCATCAGAGTTTTGATGGATCGTCGTACTATGTAGATGTAGACGTGTAGTCATCAGAGGTTTGATGGATCGTCGTACTATGGACGTGTAGTTTTCAGAGTTTTGATGGATCGTCGTACTATGTAGATGTAGACGTGTAGTCATCAGAGTTTTGATGGATCGTCGTACTATGTAGATGTAGACGTGTAGTCATCAGAGTTTTGATGGATCGTCGTACTATGTAGATGTAGACGTGTAGTCATCAGAGTTTTGATAGATCGTCGTACTATGTAGATGTACACGTGTAGTTATCAGAGTTTTGATGGATCGTCGTACTATGTAGATGTAGACGTGTAGTCATCAGAGTTTTGATGGATCGTCGTACTATGTAGATGTAGACGTGTAGTCATCAGAGTTTTGATGGATCGTCGTACTATGGACGTGTAGTTTTCAGAGTTTTGATGGATCGTCGTACTATAGACGTGTAGTCATCAGAGTTTTGATGGATCGTCGTACTATGTAGATGTAGACGTGTAGTCATCAGAGTTTTGATGGATCGTCGTACTATGGACGTGTAGTTTTCAGAGTTTTGATGGATCGTCGTACTATGTAGATGTAGACGTGTAGTCATCAGAGTTTTGATGGATCGTCGCACTATGTAGATGTAGACGTGTAGTCATCAGAGTTTTGATGGATCGTCGTACTATGGACGTGTAGTTTTCAGTTTTGATGGATCGTCGTACTATGTAGATGTAGACGTGTAGTCATCAGAGTTTTGATGGATCGTCGTACTATGGACGTGTAGTTTTCAGAGTTTTGATGGATCGTCGTACTATGTAGATGTAGACGTGTAGTCATCAGAGTTTTGATGGATCGTCGTACTATGTAGATGTAGACGTGTAGTCATCAGAGTTTTGATGGATCGTCGTACTATGTAGATGTAGACGTGTAGTCATCAGAGTTTTGATGGATCGTCGTACTATGGACGTGTACTTTTCGGAGTTTTGATGGATCGTCGTACTATGTAGATGTGGACGTGTAGTCATCAGAGTTTTGATGGATCGTGGTACTATGTAGATGTAGACGTGTAGTCATCAGAGTTTTGATGGATCGTCGTACTATGTAGATGTAGACGTGTAGTCATCAGAGTTTTGATAGATCGTCGTACTATGTAGATGTAGACGTGTAGTTATCAGAGTTTTGATGGATCGTCGTACTATGTAGATGTAGACGTGTAGTTTTCAGAGTTTTGATGGATCGTCGTACTATGGACCTGTAGTCATCAGAGTTTTGATGGATCGTCGTACTATGTAGATGTAGACGTGTAGTCATCAGAGTTTTGATGGATCGTCGTACTATGGACGTGTAGTTTTCAGAGTTTTGATGGATCGTCGTACTATAGACGTGTAGTGATCAGAGTTTTGATGGATCGCCGTACTATGTAGATGTAGACGTGTAGTCATCAGAGTTTTGATGGATCGTCGTACTATGGACGTGTAGTTTTCAGAGTTTTGATGGATCGTGGTACTATGTAGATGTAGACGTGTAGTTTTCAGAATTTTGATGGACCGTCGTACTATGGACCTGTAGTCATCAGAGTTTTGATGGATCGTCGTATTATGTAGATGTAGACGTGTAGTTTTCAGAATTTTGATGGACCGTCGTACTATGGACCTGTAGTCATCAGAGTTTTGATGGATCGTCGTACTATGTAGATGTAGACGTGTAGTCATCAGAGTTTTGATGGATCGTCGTACTATGTAGATGTAGACGTGTAGTCATCAGAGTTTTGATGAATCGTCGTACTATGGACGTGTAGTTTTCAGAGTTTTGATGGATCGTCGTACTATGGACGTGTAGTGATCAGAGTTTTGATGGATCGCCGTACTATGTAGATGTAGACGTGTAGTCATCAGAGTTTTGATGGATCGTCGTACTATGGACGTGTAGTTTTCAGAGTTTTGATGGATCGTGGTACTATGTAGATGTAGACGTGTAGTCATCAGAGTTTTGATGGATCGTCGTACTATGAACCTGTAGTCATCAGAGTTTTGATGGATCGTCGTACTATGTAGATGTAGACGTGTAGTCATCAGAGTTTTGATGGATCGTCGTACTATGTAGATGTAGACGTGTAGTCATCAGAATTTTGATGGATCGTCGTACTATGTAGATGTAGACGTGTAGTCATCAGAGCTTTGATGGATCGTCGTACTATGGACGTGTAGTTTTCAGAGTTTTGATGGATCGTCGTACTATAGACGTGTAGTCATCAGAGTTTTGATGGATCGTCGTACTATGTAGATGTAGACGTGTAGTCATCAGAGTTTTGATGGATCGTCGTACTATGGACGTCTAGTTTTCAGAGTTTTGATGGATCGTCGTACTATGTAGATGTAGACGTGTAGTCATCAGAGTTTTGATGGATCGTCGTAATATGTAGATGTAGACGTGTAGTCATCAGAGTTTTGATGGATCGTCGTACTATGTAGATGTAGACGTGTAGTCATCAGAGTTTTGATGGATCGTCGTACTATGGACGTGTAGTTTTCAGAGTTTTGATGGATGGTCATACTATGTAGATGTAGACGTGTAGTCATCAGAGTTTTGATGGATCTTCGTACTATGTAGATGTAGACGTGTAGTCATCAGAGTTTTGATGGATCGTCGTACTATGTAGATGTAGACGTGTAGTCATCAGAGTTTTGATGGATCGTCGTACTATGTAGATGTAGACGTGTAGTCATCAGAGTTTTGATGGATCGTCGTACTATGGACGTGTACTTTTCGGAGTTTTGATGGATCGTCGTACTATGTAGATGTGGACGTGTAGTCATCAGAGTTTTGATGGATCGTGGTACTATGTAGATGTAGACGTGTAGTCATCAGAGTTTTGATGGATCGTCGTACTATGTAGATGTAGACGTGTAGTTATCAGAGTTTTGATGGATCGTCGTACTATGTAGATGTAGACGTGTAGTTTTCAGAGTTTTGATGGATCGTCGTACTATGGACCTGTAGTCATCAGAGTTTTGATGGATCGTCGTACTATGTAGATGTAGACGTGTAGTCATCAGAGTTTTGATGGATCGTCGTACTATGGACGTGTAGTTTTCAGAGTATTGATGGATCGTCGTACTATGTAGATGTAGACGTGTAGTCATCAGAGTTTTGATGGATCGTCGTACTATGGACGTGTAGTTTTCAGAGTTTTGATGGATCGTCGTACTATGTAGATGTAGACGTGTAGTCATCAGAGTTTTGATGGATCGTCGTACTATGTAGATGTAGACGTGTAGTCATCAGAGTTTTGATGGATCGTCGTACTATGTAGATGTAGACGTGTAGTCATCAGAGTTTTGATGGATCGTCGTACTATGTAGGTGTAGACGTGTAGTCATCAGAGTTTTGATGGATCGTCGTACTATGGACGTGTAGTTTTCAGAGTTTTGATGGATCGTCGTACTATGTAGATGTAGACGTGTAGTCATCAGAGTTTTGATGGATCGTCGTACTATGTAGATGTAGACGTGTAGTCATCAGAGTTTTGATGGATCGTCGTACTATGGACGTGTAGTTTTCAGAGTTTTGATGGATCGTCGTACTATGTAGATGTAGACGTGTAGTCATCAGAGTTTTGATGGATCGTCGTACTATGTAGATGTAGACGTGTAGTCATCAGAGTTTTGATGGATCGTCGTACTATGTAGATGTAGACGTGTAGTCATCAGAGTTTTGATGGATCGTCGTACTATGTAGATGTAGACGTGTAGTCATCAGAGTTTTGATGGATCGTCGTACTATGGACGTGTAGTTTTCAGAGTTTTGATGGATCGTCGTACTATGTAGATGTAGACGTGTAGTCATCAGAGTTTTGATGGATCGTGGTACTATGTAGATGTAGACGTGTAGTCATCAGAGTTTTGATGGATCGTCGTACTATGTAGATGTAGACGTGTAGTCATCAGAGTTTTGATAGATCGTCGTACTATGTAGATGTAGACGTGTAGTTATCAGAGTTTTGATGGATCGTCGTACTATGTAGATGTAGACGTGTAGTCATCAGAGTTTTGATGGATCGTCGTACTATGTAGATGTAGACGTGTAGTCATCAGAGTGTTGATGGATCGTCGTACTATGTAGATGTAGACGTGTAGTCATCAGAATTTTGATGGATCGTCGTACTATGTAGATGTAGACGTGTAGTCATCAGAGTTTTGATGGATCGTCGTACTATGTAGATGTAGACGTGTAGTCATCAGAGTTTTGATGGATCGTCGTACTATGGACGTGTAGATTTCAGAGTTTTGATGGATCGTCGTACTATAGACGTGTAGTCATCAGAGTTTTGATGGATCGTCGTACTATGTAGATGTAGACGTGTAGTCATCAGAGGTTTGATGGATCGTCGTACTATGGACGTGTAGTTTTCAGAGTTTTGATGGATCGTCGTACTATGTAGATGTAGACGTGTAGTCATCAGAGTTTTGATGGATCGTCGTACTATGTAGATGTAGACGTGTAGTCATCAGAGTTTTGATGGATCGTCGTACTATGTAGATGTAGACGTGTAGTCATCAGAGTTTTGATAGATCGTCGTACTATGTAGATGTACACGTGTAGTTATCAGAGTTTTGATGGATCGTCGTACTATGTAGATGTAGACGTGTAGTCATCAGAGTTTTGATGGATCGTCGTACTATGTAGATGTAGACGTGTAGTCATCAGAGTTTTGATGGATCGTCGTACTATGGACGTGTAGTTTTCAGAGTTTTGATGGATCGTCGTACTATAGACGTGTAGTCATCAGAGTTTTGATGGATCGTCGTACTATGTAGATGTAGACGTGTAGTCATCAGAGTT
The DNA here is from genome assembly GCA_963383655.1 of Bathymodiolus septemdierum. Taxonomy (NCBI): domain Eukaryota; kingdom Metazoa; phylum Mollusca; class Bivalvia; order Mytilida; family Modiolidae; genus Bathymodiolus; species Bathymodiolus septemdierum. Next base: position 83,238,021 of record OY726525.1, read on the forward strand.
TTGATGGATCGTCGTACTATGGACGTGTAGTTTTCAGAGTTTTGATGGATCGTCGTACTATGTAGATGTAGACGTGTAGTCATCAGAGTTTTGATGGATCGTCGCACTATGTAGATGTAGACGTGTAGTCATCAGAGTTTTGATGGATCGTCGTACTATGGACGTGTAGTTTTCAGTTTTGATGGATCGTCGTACTATGTAGATGTAGACGTGTAGTCATCAGAGTTTTGATGGATCGTCGTACTATGGACGTGTAGTTTTCAGAGTTTTGATGGATCGTCGTACTATGTAGATGTAGACGTGTAGTCATCAGAGTTTTGATGGATCGTCGTACTATGTAGATGTAGACGTGTAGTCATCAGAGTTTTGATGGATCGTCGTACTATGTAGATGTAGACGTGTAGTCATCAGAGTTTTGATGGATCGTCGTACTATGGACGTGTACTTTTCGGAGTTTTGATGGATCGTCGTACTATGTAGATGTGGACGTGTAGTCATCAGAGTTTTGATGGATCGTGGTACTATGTAGATGTAGACGTGTAGTCATCAGAGTTTTGATGGATCGTCGTACTATGTAGATGTAGACGTGTAGTCATCAGAGTTTTGATAGATCGTCGTACTATGTAGATGTAGACGTGTAGTTATCAGGGTTTTGATGGATCGTCGTACTATGTAGATGTAGACGTGTAGTCATCAGAGTTTTGATGGATCGTCGTACTATGGACCTGTAGTCATCAGAGTTTTGATGGATCGTCGTACTATGTAGATGTAGACGTGTAGTCATCAGAGTTTTGATGGATCGTCGTACTATGGACGTGTAGTTTTCAGAGTTTTGATGGATCGTCGTACTATAGACGTGTAGTGATCAGAGTTTTGATGGATCGCCGTACTATGTAGATGTAGACGTGTAGTCATCAGAGTTTTGATGGATCGTGGTACTATGTAGATGTAGACGTGTAGTCATCAGAGTTTTGATGGATCGTCGTACTATGTAGATGTAGACGTGTAGTTATCAGAGTTTTGATGGATCGTCGTACTATGTAGATGTAGACGTGTAGTTTTCAGAGTTTTGATGGATCGTCGTACTATGGACCTGTAGTCATCAGAGTTTTGATGGATCGTCGTACTATGTAGATGTAGACGTGTAGTCATCAGAGTTTTGATGGATCGTCGTACTATGGACGTGTAGTTTTCAGAGTTTTGATGGATCGTCGTACTATAGACGTGTAGTGATCAGAGTTTTGATGGATCGCCGTACTATGTAGATGTAGACGTGTAGTCATCAGAGTTTTGATGGATCGTCGTACTATGGACGTGTAGTTTTCAGAGTTTTGATGGATCGTCGTAATATGTAGATGTAGACGTGTAGTCATCAGAGTTTTGATGGATCGTCGTACTATGTAGATGTAGACGTGTAGTTATCAGAGTTTTGATGGATCGTCGTACTATGTAGATGTAGACGTGTAGTCATCAGAGTTTTGATGGATCGTCGTACTATGTAGATGTAGACGTGTAGTCATCAGAGTTTTGATGGATCGTCGTACTATGTAGATGTAGACGTGTAGTCATCAGAGTTTTGATGGATCGTCGTACTATGTAGATGTAGACGTGTAGTCATCAGAGTTTTGATGGATCGTCGTACTATGGACGTGTAGTTTTCAGAGTTTTGATGGATCGTCGTACTATGTAGATGTAGACGTGTAGTCATCAGAGTTTTGATGGATCGTCGTACTATGTAGATGTAGACGTGTAGTTTTCAGAGTTTTGATGGATCGTCGTACTATGGACCTGTAGTCATCAGAGTTTTGATGGATCGTCGTACTATGTAGATGTAGACGTGTAGTCATCAGAGTTTTGATGGATCGTCGTACTATGTAGATGTAGACGTGTAGTTATCAGAGTTTTGATGGATCGTCGTACTATGTAGATGTAGACGTGTAGTCATCAGAGTTTTGATGGATCGTCGTACTATGTAGATGTAGACGTGTAGTTATCAGAGTTTTGATGGATCGTCGTACTATGTAGATGTAGACGTGTAGTTATCAGAGTTTTGATGGATCGTCGTACTATGTAGATGTAGACGTGTAGTCATCAGAGTTTTGATGGATTGTCGTACTATGTAGATGTAGACGTGTAGTCATCAGAGTTTTGATGGATCGTCGTACTATGGACGTGTAGTTTTCAGAGTTTTGATGGATCGTCGTCCTATAGACGTGTAGTCATCAGAGTTTTGATGGATCGTCGTACTATGTAGATGTAGACGTGTAGTCATCAGAGTTTTGATGGATCGTCGTACTATGGACGTCTAGTTTTCAGAGTTTTGATGGATCGTCGTACTATGTAGATGTAGACGTGTAGTCATCAGAGTTTTGATGGATCGTCGTACTATGGACCTGTAGTCATCAGAGTTTTGATGGATCGTCGTACTATGTAGATGTAGACGTGTAGTCATCAGAGTTTTGATGGATCGTCGTACTATGTAGATGTAGACGTGTAGTTATCAGAGTTTTGATGGATCGTCGTACTATGTAGATGTAGACGTGTAGTCATCAGAGTTTTGATGGATCGTCGTACTATGTAGATGTAGACGTGTAGTCATCAGAGTTTTGATGGATCGTCGTACTATGTAGATGTAGACGTGTAGTCATCAGAGTTTTGATGGATCGTCGTACTATGTAGATGTAGACGTGTAGTCATCAGAGTTTTGATGGATCGTCGTACTATGGACGTGTAGTTTTCAGAGTTTTGATGGATCGTGGTACTATGTAGATGTAGACGTGTAGTCATCAGAGTTTTGATGGATCGTCGTACTATGAACCTGTAGTCATCAGAGTTTTGATGGATCGTCGTACTATGTAGATGTAGACGTGTAGTCATCAGAGTTTTGATGGATCGTCGTACTATGTAGATGTAGACGTGTAGTCATCAGAATTTTGATGGATCGTCGTACTATGTAGATGTAGACGTGTAGTCATCAGAGCTTTGATGGATCGTCGTACTATGGACGTGTAGTTTTCAGAGTTTTGATGGATCGTCGTACTATAGACGTGTAGTCATCAGAGTTTTGATGGATCGTCGTACTATGTAGATGTAGACGTGTAGTCATCAGAGTTTTGATGGATCGTCGTACTATGGACGTCTAGTTTTCAGAGTTTTGATGGATCGTCGTACTATATAGATGTAGACGTGTAGTCATCAGAGTTTTGATGGATCGTCGTAATATGTAGATGTAGACGTGTAGTCATCAGAGTTTTGATGGATCGTCGTACTATGTAGATGTAGACGTGTAGTCATCAGAGTTTTGATGGATCGTCGTACTATGGACGTGTAGTTTTCAGAGTTTTGATGGATGGTCATACTATGTAGATGTAGACGTGTAGTCATCAGAGTTTTGATGGATCGTCGTACTATGTAGATGTAGACGTGTAGTCATCAGAGTTTTGATGGATCGTCGTACTATGTAGATGTAGACGTGTAGTCATCAGAGTTTTGATGGATCGTCGTACTATGTAGATGTAGACGTGTAGTCATCAGAGTTTTGATGGATCGTCGTACTATGGACGTGTACTTTTCGGAGTTTTGATGGATCGTCGTACTATGTAGATGTGGACGTGTAGTCATCAGAGTTTTGATGGATCGTGGTACTATGTAGATGTAGACGTGTAGTCATCAGAGTTTTGATGGATCGTCGTACTATGTAGATGTAGACGTGTAGTTATCAGAGTTTTGATGGATCGTCGTACTATGTAGATGTAGACGTGTAGTTTTCAGAGTTTTGATGGATCGTCGTACTATGGACCTGTAGTCATCAGAGTTTTGATGGATCGTCGTACTATGTAGATGTAGACGTGTAGTCATCAGAGTTTTGATGGATCGTCGTACTATGGACGTGTAGTTTTCAGAGTTTTGATGGATCGTCGTACTATAGACGTGTAGTGATCAGAGTTTTGATGGATCGCCGTACTATGAAGATGTAGACGTGTAGTCATCAGAGTTTTGATGGATCGTCGTACTATGGACGTGTAGTCATCAGAGTTTTGATGGATCGTCGTACTATGTAGATGTAGACGTGTAGTCATCAGAGTTTTGATGGATCGTCGTACTATGTAGATGTAGACGTGTAGTCATCAGAGTTTTGATGGATCGTCGTACTATGTAGATGTAGACGTGTAGTCATCAGAGTTTTGATGGATCGTCGTACTATGTAGATGTAGACGTGTAGTCATCAGAGTTTTGATGGATCGTCGTACTATGGACGTGTAGTTTTCAGAGTTTTGATGGATCGTCGTACTATGTAGATGTAGACGTGTAGTCATCAGAGTTTTGATGGATCGTCGTACTATGTAGATGTAGACGTGTAGTTTTCAGAGTTTTGATGGATCGTCGTACTATGGACCTGTAGTCATCAGAGTTTTGATGGATCGTCGTACTATGTAGATGTAGACGTGTAGTCATCAGAGTTTTGATGGATCGTCGTACTATGTAGATGTAGACGTGTAGTTATCAGAGTTTTGATGGATCGTCGTACTATGTAGATGTAGACGTGTAGTCATCAGAGTTTTGATGGATCGTCGTACTATGTAGATGTAGACGTGTAGTTATCAGAGTTTTGATGGATCGTCGTACTATGTAGATGTAGACGTGTAGTTATCAGAGTTTTGATGGATCGTCGTACTATGTAGATGTAGACGTGTAGTCATCAGAGTTTTGATGGATTGTCGTACTATGTAGATGTAGACGTGTAGTCATCAGAGTTTTGATGGATCGTCGTACTATGGACGTGTAGTTTTCAGAGTTTTGATGGATCGTCGTCCTATAGACGTGTAGTCATCAGAGTTTTGATGGATCGTCGTACTATGTAGATGTAGACGTGTAGTCATCAGAGTTTTGATGGATCGTCGTACTATGGACGTCTAGTTTTCAGAGTTTTGATGGATCGTCGTACTATGTAGATGTAGACGTGTAGTCATCAGAGTTTTGATGGATCGTCGTACTATGGACCTGTAGTCATCAGAGTTTTGATGGATCGTCGTAATATGTAGATGTAGACGTGTAGTCATCAGAGTTTTGATGGATCGTCGTACTATGTAGATGTAGACGTGTAGTTATCAGAGTTTTGATGGATCGTCGTACTATGTAGATGTAGACGTGTAGTCATCAGAGTTTTGATGGATCGTCGTACTATGTAGATGTAGACGTGTAGTCATCAGAGTTTTGATGGATCGTCGTACTATGTAGATGTAGACGTGTAGTCATCAGAGTTTTGATGGATCGTCGTACTATGTAGATGTAGACGTGTAGTCATCAGAGTTTTGATGGATCGTCGTACTATGGACGTGTAGTTTTCAGAGTTTTGATGGATCGTCGTACTATGTAGATGTAGAAGTGTAGTCATCAGAGTTTTGATGGATCGTCGTACTATGTAGATGTAGACGTGTAGTTTTCAGAGTTTTGATGGATCGTCGTACTATGGACCTGTAGTCATCAGAGTTTTGATGGATCGTCGTACTATGTAGATGTAGACGTGTAGTCATCAGAGTTTTGATGGATCGTCGTACTATGTAGATGTAGACGTGTAGTTATCAGAGTTTTGATGGATCGTCGTACTATGTAGATGTAGACGTGTAGTCATCAGAGTTTTGATGGATCGTCGTACTATGTAGATGTAGACGTGTAGTCATCAGAGTTTTGATGGATCGTCGTACTATGTAGATGTAGACGTGTAGTCATCAGAGTTTTGATGGATCGTCGTACTATGGACGTGTAGTTTTCAGAGTTTTGATGGATCGTCGTACTATAGACGTGTAGTCATCAGAGTTTTGATGGATCGTCGTACTATGTAGATGTAGACGTGTAGTCATCAGAGATTTGATGGATCGTCGTACTATGGACGTCTAGTTTTCAGAGTTTTGATGGATCGTCGTACTATATAGATGTAGACGTGTAGTCATCAGAGTTTTGATGGATCGTCGTACTATGGACCTGTAGTCATCAGAGTTTTGATAGATCGTCGTAATATGTAGATGTAGACGTGTAGTCATCAGAGTTTTGATGGATCGTCGTACTATGTAGATGTAGACGTGTAGTTATCAGAGTTTTGATGGATCGTCGTACTATGTAGATGTAGACGTGTAGTCATCAGAGTTTTGATGGATCGTCGTACTATGTAGATGTAGACGTGTAGTCATCAGAGTTTTGATGGATCGTCGTACTATGTAGATGTAGACGTGTAGTCATCAGAGTTTTGATGGATCGTCGTACTATGTAGATGTAGACGTGTAGTCATCAGAGTTTTGATGGATCGTCGTACTATCGACGTGTAGTTTTCAGAGTTTTGATGGATCGTCGTACTATGTAGATGTAGACGTGTAGTCATCAGAGTTTTGATGGATCGTCGTACTATGTAGATGTAGACGTGTAGTTTTCAGAGTTTTGATGGATCGTCGTACTATGGACCTGTAGTCATCAGAGTTTTGATGGATCGTCGTACTATGTAGATGTAGACGTGTAGTCATCAGAGTTTTGATGGATCGTCGTACTATGTAGATGTAGACGTGTAGTTATCAGAGTTTTGATGGATCGTCGTACTATGTAGATGTAGACGTGTAGTCATCAGAGTTTTGATGGATCGTCGTACTATGTAGATGTAGACGTGTAGTTATCAGAGTTTTGATGGATCGTCGTACTATGTAGATGTAGACGTGTAGTTATCAGAGTTTTGATGGATCGTCGTACTATGGACCTGTAGTTATCAGAGTTTTGATGGATCGTCGTACTATGTAGATGTAGACGTGTAGTCATCAGAGTTTTGATGGATCATCGTACTATGGACCTGTAGTTATCAGAGTTTTGATGGATCGTCGTACTATGTAGATGTAGACATGTAGTCATCAGAGTTTTGATGGATCGTCGTACTATGTAGATGTAGATGTATGATGAACCTCTGAGATAAAATATGAATTACATCAACTAGGGTACCATCGTGGTCGTGATCGCATTTTAATTGGATATATAACTACCTATGTCATCAGTGCGTTGTGAGTTCTAATCCCACCCAGGCGAGGTGTACTCGATACAACATTATGTGATAAAGTTTGCCAGTGACTTGAGGTAGGTCGGTGTTTTTCTCCGGGTACTCTGATTTCCTCCACCAATAAAACTGACCACCACGAAATAACTGAAATATTGTTGAAAGTGGCGTTAAACACCATAAACCAACAAACTTAGCCATCTGTGGTTAATAGTTCGTCCTGAATAATAAGTGAACACTAGATAAGATAAGATAGAACACTTTATTTTGATTCGGCACATAATAAAACAGTACAACATAAGCTCTACATAGCTTTTTACCGAATATACATTAACAACACAAGTCACATGCAAAGTTACAAACTAAAATAGCTAAGAGATACAGGCAAAAAAGGAGGAGTGTGCATAGATGTGAACAAGAACCCACGTGGCAAGTGCCTCTTTGGATTCTTGTTCAAGATCCACACACAGATGCGCCAACATAAAGCACGGCAGTTAAAAAAGAAGCAGCAGTTAAAAATTTATACTGACTACTTAAAACGGGCACCAACATAAGATAAGATAAGACAAATCCATTTTGATTCAGCATAAAATCAAACACACAACACAAGCTCTGAAGAGCCCTTGACCGAATATAAAATCATATATATAACTTAAAACAACACAAGATAACAACATGCATTTCTAATTTAAAACATACATAGATCAGCTATAGCATGCAGTACAAATTTGGCAACAAATTAGAATGAATTAGAATACCTTAAAACTATAGCATATGCTTAGGATTATAAAAATTTCGAAAAGAATAAAATAATATCAACTTGTATTGATTACCCAATTACTGGAATGATGTGCAAATAATGCAATTTGAAATTAAATTAAGATTCACGCAGAAATCAAACAAAAAAATAACAGTCCAATAATGAATAGCAACAAAAAGCAAGAGTAAATGAAAAGCAGCTAAAACAAATGTGTTATCTGCAAGCAGAACAGCGACATTTCGAACACTAGAGGCGTTTTTCTGTACTCCGCTTTTTATCCACAAATAGAACAGACAGCTATGGAAAAGTGTCGAAATTTCCGTAAGCACAAATAACGTCCAGGGACCGACCACTTAACTATTATGAGGTATGTTTTTCCCCGAGCATGACATTTTTTGGGCATGCAATAGCAGTAATTTTATTCTCAAATTTTATCAACATTTCTCGTTGAATAAATACCAGGGTTAGAAATTAACTTTTGTAGTTACCAGCCCAAAAGGCTAGTAAAAGATATCAATCACTAGTCCTTAGAAATCCAAACTAGTCCTGTAGATGCGGCGAGCACCATCAGGGTGTGAGTTGACTAGGGGTGTGGGGGCATAACCCCCTATACAAATTTTCAAAATCCTTCAATCTGAGGTTTTTTTTTGGAGTGAAAATGTCTTTCCCAAAAAGACAGTTTTTAATTTTTTTTTTTTTCCCTTCAAATATGAAAATAATGAAATTTGATAAGATTGCCAATGATATAGCTACCAAAGAACACAGGACAACGATTTCACAGTTTAGCCCTTCAATGATTAGCAATACCCATAATACCATGAAGCAAAATACTGCAAATGTCATACCCTTCCAAAGCGCGCCCCCTTAAAATTGGAAAAAATATGAATTTTTTGGCGTAAAATCGTGATTTTTCATACGAAATAACCCAACAATTTTCGCGCCTCCCTCCACTCGGCGCCATTTTTTTAAGTGCGCCCCCCCCCCCTAACTTGATATCCTGAATCCGCCCCTGCAAAGCACTTAAATTGTAGTTTTTATTTTTTAAGTCAAAAATTTGTTATTTAAACAGTTTGGATCAATAAACACATTTATCAATAATACATTAATTTTACAGTTTTAATTGTTACCTATATGAAAATCTGGATGTAATCATCACTTTCAGTACTTTATTACAATTTTGTTTTGTTTAAAACAATATATTTTAGCAAATATTATTATTGTTCTGCTTTTCCCAATCGCGGCGATTTGCAGATCGACATGAAGAAAAGAAACCATAATCTACGTTTTACATAGTTTTAAGTGTTACCTATATATAAAAATCTAGATTTAATAATCATTTTCAGTACTTTATTACAAAAAAATATCTAAAACGATATATTTTAGCAAATATTGTCATTGTTCTTCTTTTCCCAATAGCGGCGATTTGCAGATCGACATGAAGAGAAGAAGCCATAAATATTTTCTATAGCTGAAATTGTATTTGTCAATGTCAAATTTGCACTTTAAATTTGGAAAACAATTTAACTATTTGAAACGTTTGTGTGATCCGTACTCAAAGCGCTTTAAACAACGTAGTTTTATAAGTAATTTTCAAGCACATGTTTGACGCAGTTGTAAATGGTGTAACCTAAAGTTTAGAAACGAACATGGGACAATAACGGCTTTCCAACTCGTCGCGATATATACCGGTCTCTCTCTTTTTTACTAGCCTACCAACCGTACTAAATAGAGGTTAGAGAATACCGAAGAGGGCAATACAAATGTAAAATCCAGAGAATCTGGCAGCATAGGGTACAAAAAAAGAAGAAAAACACAACACAATATGTGTTGAACACTAAACACAAATAAGGTAAATAAGACATAAAATGATTGTTCCCTGTAGTTAAGCCACAACTTACTTTCCTGAAGTAAAAATACAAAAACTGTAACTGGTGGCTTATGTACAAAATTTTGAATTTAATCGTTAATTAATAGACTTATCACAATACAAGAGTAACATTCTATTGCATATTTTGCTGTTTTACAAAACGATTTAAAAAAGTAAATTCACGAAAAATGTCATTTATCTCTATTCCTCTTGATATTCACAGCCTTCAGATGTGCTTGGTTGTTTTTCAACATTTCTCGCTTATAATGTAGCACCTTTCACTACTTCCGCATATCCACAGTTATCATGCGATATCACGTCAAATCCTTTCTCCAGGGAATATCGATTCGGGGTGGCGCCATTACTGCTGCCATCTATATTAGATAATTGCAGTGTTTCCTCGTTTTCCTTGTTTTCGTAGTTATTTTTGTGTTGCCTTTTTCTAACACAGACAACTATAATTACCATGATTAGAAACAATCCACCGATGAAAACGCCGATTATAATTGGTGTCGTATCTGACTGCGTATCGGGTTTTTCCGTGACAGCGGGATCCTTCTTCGTTGTAAAAAGAAGTGTCAGGTTGAAGAATGTGGTGTCTGTTCCATCGGTACACGATATTTTAATTACATATTCAGAAGTTGTGTTGACATCAATACTTGAATTTTCAGACAAAATCAGAGACGCATCTGAAAATGAATGTATAAGTTACAAAATAAAAAAAGAACAAAAGATACCCCAAATGACGGAACAATTCTAAAATACCATAGAAAACTAATTGAAACAGAGGAAATATCGATCCCATTGACACACATACACTTTCTCACTCACTTCCTTTGGGTTAGAACACCAGCTTGCCGTATTTATATCGCTCTTATTGACATAAAAACGTAGATATCAAATTTAGTTGAAGTGCTCGCACTTGCCAGGAGAGTGACCGATCAAGTGTATGTGTATATATAAATATACCTGTCCGCGAAAATAGATATCCACGAATGTAAATGATTTCACAATATCTTAGCCTATGTTAAATGTTGTTCTCCAAGATATTGAACTCGATAGAACAAGGGTCATTTATTGGTACAAATATCGTAGCACAATGCTGCGTCATGCGAAATTCAATTTTCTGCAGAAGTTTAATCTTTTCTCCTTTGGAGCCCATTTCAAACGTTGAACTACATGGATCATAAATTATATATAAGGACCTCAGTTTTAAGAAACATAAACCTATAGAAGTGTTTACTGATCAGGCTATTGTACTGTCCATGTTTATGTTGTCATTCACTGATCAGGCTATTGTACTGTCCATGTTTATGTTGTCATTCACTGATCAGGCTATTGTACTGTCCATGTTTATGTTGTCATTCACGGACCGTTATTGTACTGTCCATGTTTATGTTGTCATTCACTGATCAGGCTATTGTACTGTCCATGTTTATGTTGTCATTCATTGATCCGGCTATTGTACTGTCCATGTTTATGTTGTCATTCATTGATCCGGCTATTGTACTGTCCATGTTTATGTTGTCATTCATATTTGGAATAGGATGTTCGTGGTTTGAAGTGGACGCGGATCTGTGTAGTTTTTTGTTCGTTTTATTTTGCCGTTACCGCTGGTGTTCGCATTGTTGATATTGGTGGCATTGCCATTAATAGAACAGGAACTGCCAACACTTCCGGAGCACCCGAGTTCACCCCCTGTTGTGTCGGGGTTCGTGTTGTTCTTTACCTTTCTGTGTAGTATGTTGTAAATCATTATTTGGCCTTTTGTTCTTTTTCTTTTGACCATTATATTGTTTGTCCTCTGATTTACGTCTTTTGTTTCACATTTGGTATCTTGAAACTGGACCAATATAAATAATAAATACAATTATGAATTCCCTAATCCTATTTATAATTACTCTTCGAAGGCTACATGACACATTACCGTTGCCGTTCCAATTACAGAATTGTCAATATGACACACTTACCGTTACCGTGTAGAGATAAGATGAACATGTCAGTATGTGGTGATGTCTTGTTGATCATACATGTCACGTTGTCTGATGGATCGTCTACACTGAACGTGGTAAGAATAGGATTGATATTAATGAGGTTGATTCTCAACATATCTGGGAGGTCATGTATCATAGGAGGCTATAACGACAATGATGACTTTGTGAGTAGGTGACCTCTTGACATCATCTTAAATTTGTTGATGGCGGTCAGTATTAGGTAGAAACAGAAAAAGAAGTGGGTATTTTGAGAAGAAGATGTTGAGTTTGTTTGTTTGTTTGGTGGTATTTAACGCCACTTTCAACAATATTTCAGTTGTATCGTGGCGGTCATTTTTTTTGGTGGAGGGAACAAAAGTACCAGTAGAAAACCACCGACCTGCAGCAAGTCACTAACAAACTTGATCACATATTGTTGTATCAAGTACACCTCGCCCGAGTGGGATCCGAAATCACAAGGCAATGATTGCATATATACGATCACGACCACGACTGTCCCTAGTAGAAGTGGGTATTTTAAGAACAAATAATGTTTCTATTTGATAATGAGGACGATGTTGAGAGGTAGAAAGTGTGTACATTGTTTTGTAAGTTCTTTGTTGTTGTTTTTTTATGCCCGACTTCTGCAGAATAACCATCAGAACAATATCCTTTCTGTATTGATCCATAAGAATAAACAAACGGCTAAATGAAAAAAAAAGTAATAAGAAAATCAGGTTGACAGCATTTAAATTTGTAAATATCTTGGTTTAATAAAGAAAATATTGTAAAATTAAAGTATTCGGTGTCATTGAATCAGCGTAATAGGCATACTCAATATACTGTATTTAAATAAACGTCAGTTTTCAGATCTAATAGAGAAAAGATTGAAGATATCAAAGGGAAAATCAGAAGCCGTCATACAATAGCCAAAGGAAAAGGGACAAAAGGCAAACAAACAATGGTCAACAAAATACTACACAGAAAACCGAAGACCGAGCAACACAAACCCCACTAAAAATCTGAGGTGGACTCAGGTTCTGCGGAAAAGTAAGCAGTTCATGTTCTACTAGTGGCACATGCTTCTTTTTAAACGGCACTAACTTTATCTTAAATAGAAATAGTGCTGGATGTAAATAACAAATAAAAGATGAACCGGCCCCCTACAAAACAAGTGGGATTAAAGACCAATCAAACAATTTAGACGCTAAAATGGTAGCGGATATCACAAAACGGAATAGAAAGACGTAAAGACATGTAATTGGACAAAGTGAACAACACAAACCCCACAGAATCCGGATATGAAGACAGTTTCTCCAGAAGGTAAAGTACTTCCTGCTCTACTAGTGGGACATGTCGTGTTACTCTTGTTAAAAATGCAATGACAAGTAAGTGAATTAAGCTAAGACGAGTACTTTTATTGAGTACTTTTATTACTAGGTAAAATAATGGTTTGTCATTTATTCCCTTCAGAAATGGTAAATTAATTTCGTCTTAAGACCACCGACCGTGTATACAAGAGATTGCTCCCCTTGATTTTCACAATATATAATATATTGACACTGTTCACAAATATTTTATGATTTTCCTCAATATTAAAAAACATAGATATCTAATGTCGTGGATCCTACGCTTTTCTGGAAAATCCACCATATACAGGAAGTCGTATACTTTAATTTGATAAAAATTGAAATCATCACATGTGATAATCAAATATTAAAAAACTGAAGTGAACATATTACAAATGATTATAACATAATAGTTTAGTTTAAGCATATTGTGTTTGCTCAAATGTGCAAAAAAGGATAAGACACAAGATAAACAAACTTATGAAAACTTCTCCTATATACAATAAGTCATAACATTATTTGATAGAGCATGCATGCATATGAATATTTCTTACATTAATATGTGTAAATTGAAGAAGAACAGAGAATGAAGAAAGGAATTAGAGAATGAGAGAGAGAGAGAGTTTGGTGGTGATGGTGTGTGTGGTTGTTCATTTGGTGAGCCACTTAAACAAGAAACCTTTCAGACTTCTTTATATATTCAAACACGTGCTTAAAAAAATATTTCGTTCTGTTCATTTGAAAGAATAGGATTACCACTGGTCAAAAGTTTGAGGTCTATAGCACAGTCATTAGGTAGCCAACTGAGATTGTGAAACAATGTATATCACATATTTGCACAATGGGAACAATCAAAGAAGAATTGATACGAGTCTTCACGATTGGTCCCACAACGACTAGACGGACCTGAGACTATATTTACTTGGAGCAAATCATAATTTAAAAAAGAAGCAAAATATCGAAGCTGGGTTAATGCAACATAATATATGGGTCACAATCGGCTTGGTCGGTTTGTTACAGGTGTTCATAGATATGATCATTAATTACAGTCTGATGTTTATGAATGACCTCCGTGAACCCCAGTATTTTCCCTGGTCCATACTCACAATATTTTCCGTCACTGTAACGGTCAGAGTAGCTGTATTATAGCACCAATCTTGTACTGACAGAACATAATTATGTAGTGTTATATTCTGTCCTGTAGAATGTGGCAGCATTTTCTTGACCAAGATACTTCCTGTTAATCAATGCAACAAATCAAAACAAAACAACAAACAAAATGTATTGCATACAACAGGAACTTAAGTTTAAATATATATTCGTCTTGAATATTTGACTGGACAAACCATGATTGTATATGAGTAATACGTCGAGTATCAGGGTTTAATACCGGTTTTTAGTGAGGTCCGTATTGCTCATCTTTTTATTTAGCTTTCTGTGTTGTGTTTCCATTTGTTTACGTTTTAATTGTTTTGTTTGTCTTCGTCCGGTGTATTGTGTTATCAGTGTTGTCAGTGTCTCTGGATTGTCAATCTTTGATTATTCACATGCATATGCAGTATTATGCTTTTGATGCTGGGTTCAAGAGTGCATATATACAATGCATTTTCCTTACATCTAAATAGTTTAATATTTGATAGAAAGGAACTAATGATATAGTGATAACATTTGTGAATTAGATTAAATGTCTGACTCTGTGACGTATTTTTTTTAAAACTTGTTATTGATATGTCTGTACCAAGCATCGAAAGTGAATAGGGACCATCGTGGTCGTGATCGAATTGTAGTTAGATATACTACTACCTGTGCTATAAATGCCTATCACCACTAAAGCTGTGAGTTCGAACTCCATACAACGTTATGTGATAAAGTTTGTCAATGACTTGCGACATGTCGGTGATTTTTTCCGGATACTCCAGTTTCCTCCAGCAATAAAATTGACCGCCACGATATAACTGAAATATTGTTTAAAATGGCGTTAAACACCATAGACCATACTAAACCGAAAGCGTATTGTTGTGTATATTTATATAGATTTAGCCTGTTTATGATTTTTGGAAGGAATCTTGGAACTGTTCATACAGTGTGGTATTTCATGTTTTCCATTTTACTGCAATAAATGTCTCTAATACGTACGTAAGCGAGTATCAAAGTAGAAGTATTCGTTATCATAGTCAAGCTCTATTTTGTGAATGAAATCTCCAAAATCTGTTATCTGAACATCCATTACTCTGCTATTGACACTTTTACGGTAACTAATAGTTACGCTGTCAGGAGTCATACCAAATTGTGGTGGTCCCTCTAAGAACAATGAAAAAAAAATAAGTATGGACAACATATGCATGACCACATCATGTCAAGGAGAGCTAAGGTTTTGGCCCATAGAAATAGCTTAACTTCGCCACTTTGTATTGAAATGACTCACAGTACCAGGCCAGAAAAGTGAGAGGCCATGTAGTTGTGTTCTCGGGGTATCGAGTTTGTCTCTTTCTACGAATTTACTATTGGAGAAATCATGTACTGCATATGTGTGTTAGGGGTTATCAGTTTCATTTACTATTGGAGAAGTAATGTACTGTATATGTGTGTTAGGGAATATCAGTTTTGTATCTATTTCTATGATATTTGAACTGTTCCAACAGTGTGGTATTTATTGTTCTTCATTTGATGTCAGATACTAGTACATGTATAATGAAGGACATTGGTGGACGAGGGTTTGATGTCGTTGCCTTCTGCCCAGAAGCAAATAAAGATCCAATCAAATTAGTTAACATTGAAAATTTTTACCAAAATGTTTTCATTTCATTGATTGATTATGAATTATTAGAAGAAAGTGATGGTCATCAATTCCATCAATATCAACAAAACGAACAGTCACCTCTCATCTTAACTGAACTGTTTGGCGCTTTAAAATCTGATTCAACCCACCATTTCTTTAGAAATGCCTGTACCAAGTCAGGGTCATTACGGTTTTCACAGTTTACCGGTTGTTGACTGATTTTGTCTGTTTATATACTTATGAGTTTTGACTTTCCCTTTGTAAGATTGTTCGGAGTTCGGTAATTTTGTTATTATCCTTATGAACAGAAAAAGACCACTAGAAATGACGTTAAAAAGTCCTGTCGTAGTACAGACACAATATTTCACATGTCCACTAAGTCACTTACTAACTGTAGAGGTATAAGACATGGTGTAAATTCTACTTGACTGCTGGGGTAGGGACTCTACATTGATCTCATCTCCAACTTTTGTAGAGCCCATATTATTCCGTAGCGTCGTAGTCGGACATGGCTTCTTAGAGGGTAGGCAGTCATAGTACCCAATGGTGTTTCGTCCACTGTCGTGCCTGAAATAAGAATTATATGATTAATATAGTTAAGACAATCTGATAAAATATAATGGAAAATAAAAATAAAAATATCACACTGATGGATCCGGAAGAGCTTCAAAATTAAATCAAAAAATCGTAGAACGACAGAAAGAGGGAGGCAAAATCGATACCACAAACACACATTATATATACTTGAGGGTCACTTTCGTGGATTGAAAAATAGGCTGAAAATGAGCAGAAAACTACTTGAAAGGTCATACAAACTCATTTAACGCCACATTGAATGGTCTTGAAATGAGAAATAGAAACAAATTGTCTATATGGTCTTGTGGGTTTGTTGTTTATTGATGTACTACATTCTTACATTCAGTACTATTATATGTTAAAATTATAATAATTACTTACCATCCAATAATATCTCCTGTGTTTATTAATATCCTCTCATTTTCAGGTACATTGGACGTTGTTTGTTTGTTAACGTCTGTTGCTACAGTGAAATATAATATAATACATATATACAAGTAATGTATAGTAAAGACACAAAAAATGTCAGAGTGAAAATGAAATACATGTTTAATAAATATTTATATATTACATTATGTTTTGCATTAAAAACTTCGATATCTAATTTCGTGCGCGCTATGTGTTTCTAGAATAACCTTCACCAGGTACGTTTATAGTCAAACAGATTAGAAAGACAAATAAGGTAGAAACAAATTGTGAACAATAAAACTAAAGGACCTAAACATGATGGCCCAAAACAACTTAACGTTACATATACTTGAAAGAGATTGAACTTAGTTTTAACTATTTACATTATTTAGGAACTGCAAATTGCAAATATATATATATTTAATAAGCCATATCAGTGCTGAAAAGTGACCCTCTCCAATTTTGAAGCTCTTGTTGCTTAAATATATTCGCATACCTTAGCTTTATTACTCAGCAGATGTAATTATTGCAGGATAAATTGTCATATTAACCTTACCTTGAACAACTATTGTATTAGTCCCAACCACTTTATACATATTGATGCCAGTCTTTCTCCATACACTGAATGTTACAGTCCCTGTCTTTACAGGTATATAATACCACATGATTATCTGTCCACAACAATGGACAGTATTTACTGGATCTAGGAGAAGATATCCTGTTCCTAGATGTAACAAATATATAAACTATTGTTATATACTGTCCATTTAGCACACAATTATAAAGCTGGGCTTCATATTAATCTGGTATATTTAGCTTAGAGGGTTAAGGTTATGGGGTTTAACATCACTTTCAACAATATTTCACCTATATCGTTGCAGTCAGTTTATTAGTGGACGATACCATAGTACTCAGAAAAAAGCAACTGACAAACTTTATCACATAATGTTGTATCGAGTACTCCCGGCATGTATATTTGGTATGAAAATACAGTGCGGGTGTGACTGGTGCAGCCAATTGAGCAATTTTCTTCTGCTATGTTATAGCGAAAACAAGTTTACATTTCAATGAGATGGTGATAATTGTGACCGCTGTACACTAGAATAACACTTTTAGTTAGAGTTTAATAGAGCTAGCCCACTGGAACTACTGTTCGCGGCAACTGGATCTCCAGCAGCAATGCATATATAGTTAAACTATAAAAAAATATGCACAGACTCGCTTCCACTGAAAAATACCATACATCATCATAAAAATGAATGAAAACATGAACATAGACAGTACAATAGCAGTGTCAATGTAGCAATGTTTGTAACATACCAATGGAGGAATCATTCTTTAGTTGTAAAGATGCATCTTGTCTATTATAAAACTTCTGATCACCACAATCTAGAACAAAAATATAACAACGTAAATTACACGTCAAATATGTACAAATATAGATACACATGTACATAGGGAATGTGGCCGAGTGGTCTAGGGCCCTGGACAGAATGCTAAGCGATTGGTGCTGCAGTGTATCATTAGTGCTAGATCAAATCGCTGGAGTGTGAACAAAGTTTTATCAGAACACTGTTGGATTAAATTTGCAGACGTATTAAAAAGGCTTAGCATTTTATTATGAACACAAACTTTCTCACTGGAAAAAACAATTTCATTGTAATGTAAATTGTTTGTTTTTCACAATATTATATTTAAGATGTCGCCTTATTATCAATTTCACATCTACAGGGGCAATCAATGCTACTTCATGGTCGTCATCTTAAACTTGTCGACCGCTAACAAACATTCATTTCTCCAATGGCAATGAATGTGTTCCCTTTTATATATCACGATCTGGTTCACCGTTACGATATATCCATATCTCGAATGACAATGGATCCTTTACTTTTTACGTAGATGTTTTTCTTTCCTCTATCACTGCCAAGACTTTTACCGGACTTGACTGTACATATGATTTACACAGTGGGTGTCTTATAGGAAGCAAGATCTGCCTACCCTTCTGGAGCACCCGATTTCACCCCCATTATTTGGTAGGGTCCGCGTTACTCATCTTTCTTGTGTTCTGTGTTGTTTTTTGCTTTGTGTCCTTTCTGTGTTACTTTTTTCCTAACGTTTTGTTTATCTTCATACAATGTTATGAGTTCCCGCCAATGGTTAGGTGTACTCGATATAACTGTGTGTGATAACGTTTGTAAATGAATTGCAGAAGGTTGGTAATTTTCTCTGATTATTTTACCAGTAAAGCAGACAACTCACGATAAGTTCGAACTACTCATAGCATATAGCCTTAATTTCATTGTAGTAAGACCGGTCTTTTTTCGACCACTGCATTATGTCTTTCAATGCACGGCTTCTGATTACATCAATAGTGTATTAATCATTTCTGATACTTCTTTTACTAATTAATCACAAATGAAGTAATTTAAGCTTAACACTCACGAGAACAATCCTCTTCGTTGCAATCTCTTGATTCGGTTGATGATCCGTCACATTGGACTGTTGAGAATCCGCTATTACACGAGCGTGTTCTTGTCTGTATACCTGTTACACATGTGCCAGAACAATTACTCCATAGCTCCCAACTACTCCAGGGAACTTCTACAGCATAAGCAAAACCATAGGTTAATTAATGATTCGACTGACGTTCAGCTTTCTAAACTTGTAGTTTAAAGTTTGTTGACGATTCATTTAATGTTTTAATCCCTTTCTAATACATGGATATTTAATTTCTTAGAATATTTAATTTCTTAGAATATTTGGTTAAAATCTATTCCCATGTTTAAGAAAGACAAAGACCTAAAACTATGATTGACTGTACCGAATGTCACCAAGACATACGTAACGGATTAGAAATATGAATATATGGGTGGAATCAGAATAAAAAACTGAATAATTTGAATATAATTTTATTGATAAAAATATTTTTTCTTTAATGCAATAAATTCACAAACATTGACTATCGTCACCACAACGACGAAGTCCACAACGATTCACATAATGACGTTGGACTCCCTAATTACGGATTTTTTACCAACGAAAGCTAGATGCGAAACAGGGTCGGGAAATCGGGATAGATTTACGTGTGGAGAAATGACCTCGTCAGGAAAAACAACATATACTAATAAAGGACAACCATTAATTTACTTGAAAGTTGATGAATAATTGGGACTAAGTCTCTTAGATGTATCAACACCAACTTCTTTAATCCTAAGATTAATTGCTTACAAGGAATAAATTCTAACTTCTTACAATTAATACACGCAACAAAACCCCCAAAAACAAAAACAAATAATAATCAAAAATCAAATCAAAGCAAATTCAAAAAACAAAGAACAGAGAACAAAACAATATATGCCAACACCCCAAGAACAATTCCGATATCAAATAGACAAAATCGTTGATACAGATGGTAATTCAACACTCGCCATCCTGACTTGGTTAACCTTTACGAAACATATGTGTCACACATGATCAGGGATATGTTTCACTTGTCGTAAACACTTTTCGGTTGTTTCCTCATTCATGGCTTATCACCGGATTTGTAACTAGAGTAACACGACAGGTACCACAAGAGGAGCAGGAACTGCTTACCCTTCCGGAGCACCTGATTTCACCCCCGATTATAGTCGGGTTCGTGTTACCCGATCTTTAGATTTATGTGTAATGTTTTGAAGATCATTGTTTGTCTATTGCCCTTTTCTTTGGCCATTGTGTTGTCTGTGCTTCTTCAATTTACGGATTATGATTACCCAATTGGTATCTAATCTTCCATGTCTTCTTCGCAACATACGTATACATGGCCATTCACTCTCCAGGCTTGATACAGATACTTCAATGAAAAGGCGCGTGTTAACTACTATATTTTCTATCGACTTCTGTTGTTGTCGTGTTTGTGTTTATATAATACATCATTACATTTGAACTGTGTGATTGAAAAGATAGGCACGACCACCTGGTGATTGTTATGAATATGTTTCCTTCTATGCTGAAGTACAATGTCAGACCGCCAACAGGTTTCAATTTTCTAAAGATGTTATGATTTCAACATTAGTTAACATGTCATTCCATTATATTAATTTGCATGTTTGTTGAAATGAAGTTATGACACCGCTGGAAAAGGGGGAAACCAAGACCTATTTCTATTCTTGTTCTCTGTTTATGTATTGTAGTGACTACCCCTGTGCACAGCCTATAATATACATTATCACATATGTTGTTGCAATATGTTCGTTTTTGCATGTCCAATAATCATAGATTAATACATGGCCTTTTTCATATTGCTCATGCGTTCAGCACGAGATCTTGATATCGGCACCGAGGGCTTTAGCCCAAGGGACGATGTCAGTCGAGGGCTGATGACAAGGGCAATATGAAAAAGGCCATGTATTAATCTATTTATCACATATTTTGCCAGGGCAGAAAACATGTTATTGCCCTTCACAAGAGGGCAATCATGTTATTGCACCCCGTAAAATGTTATTGCCCAGGAGGCAAATAACACACCGCAAATTATGCTTTTATTACACATGCAAATTCGGCGTTATTTCAATAAAATATGTGATAATAGCTAGAAGTCAGTGTTGGGTATTTGCACTGAGTTCGTATTTGCCCTCAAGTATCCGTATTTGCCCTCGAATATCCGTATTTGCCATTGAATTCAATTTCTGGTATCTGCGCAGTGATCTCAAAGAT
This sequence comes from Bathymodiolus septemdierum, assembly GCA_963383655.1. NCBI lineage: Eukaryota > Metazoa > Mollusca > Bivalvia > Mytilida > Modiolidae > Bathymodiolus > Bathymodiolus septemdierum. The sequence continues at coordinate 83,259,458 of OY726525.1, forward strand.
TCTATGACAAAATACAAGGACAGATGGTGCATAAAGATATTCATAAAATCATATTTGAATCGCATTAACACATTTCAAAATATTGGAATAAAGCTTAAATAACTTGAAATGGAAGAATTAGCTAAAATGTATACGTCGTGCAGAATAGGAATTTCCATTCAAATGTCAACGTCTTGGCCAGATTTTACAAACTCATTCTAACATCATTGTACAGATCGACATTGTTTGATATCTGTTTGAAACCAGATTCGAAGCAAAAATATTTGCAAGTTGAACAAAGCAACTCTCTGAATGATTACTTTTCGCAATTTGTCAGTTCAAAGATCTTTTCTGCAATATAAAGGTCAATGTTTGAAAAACTAGAACAAAGTAGCCACTAATATCTTAGAGCAAAACACTATGCCAGTACCCATTCCTCTTATATTCGTACAATATACCTCTCATACTACACAGTACACACTCTAGTACACAGTTCATATTATTATTAATTATTTTGAAAAATAATTAATAATGAATGTAAAACAAATGACTTACTGATACACTTGTATATATAATCAAGTCCTGTGCATGGTTTTTCACATGATACATTTAAGCTTGAGTCTGTTGCAGTAAAATCACATGTTGTTTTGTTGTTACATTTATTCTGCAAACTCGGTTTTGCATTACGAAAGTAATAGTCTGAAGTACTACCGCACTTCGTATTATACGTTTCCCATAGGGCTTTCTGCAGTTGTATGTATCCGCCTGGACAAGTCCAATTCAACTGAATATTCCAACAAGCAATTCCATAATCTATGAGAGAAGAACACACTAAAAAGATGAAAGCATTAAATATTGTCATATTGTCGTTATATTTGTGCAACATTCCCGCAAGCGCGAATATGCAGACTCTGGTCTGAACACCACAATGGTGTTTTTTCTTAGTAGAAAATAGTTTCATAATAAAAGAAATACCAATTATTATAGTCTATCCACCGACCGACGATAATTCCATTCACCAAGAAAAAACTGCTTTTTGCATCGGTTAGAATGCATCTTCTCTTTATCAACACCTACAAAAGATGTTGCTTAGTGTACAAAGAGTGTGGCACTCTCTAAGCACGTTACACTATGGTTCACGATGAGACTTTCCGTATAGTAACCTGACAGGTCACCCATCGAGGGGGAACCTCCTAAGAAAGAGTTGAAGATACCAAAGGGGTAATCAAAATCCGCATATCGAAGAAGAACAGACAACACAATGGCCAAAAGAAAAATCACAAAAGGACAATAAATGATCCACAAAACACACATACAAAAGTAAAGATTGAGTAATACGAATGCCACAAAAACTGGGGGTGAACTCAGTTGCTCCGGAAGGGTAATCAGTTGCTGCTCCACTAGTGACATCCGTTGTGTTAAGTGTTAATCTAGTTACAAACCCGGTGATAAGTCATGAACAACCGAAGGACCGGGAAGTGCTTACGAACATATCCGTGGTCATTTCCGACAGATATTACATAGCGGTCAACCAAGCCATGGTAGCCACCGTAAAACTTTCGAAGTGATGACTTTAACTTAGTTAAGGCGAACCCTTGGTTCAGTAGCTTCCTTGTTATCAGCAATCCTGTATCAAGGAAGTCCTGATAGGAACCACAAGCTCTGGATAATCGTATCAACTGAGAGAGATATACTCCATATCCAGGTCTGCTGGAATGTTGCTATATATCATGGAAAGTTCACAATGAGAAAATTGAAATCATATCTTTTGTCGAAAAGTTTCGTTCTTAACCGCCCCTCACTGTCAATTTCGAGGTGTAGGTCAAGGTATGAAGCAGACCTATCTGTATATGTGTATATGTATACATTACTTGTGAACGCACTAGACAGCTCTGTGTGTTAAGGGTCGAGTAGTGGGATCCGCCACTATTACCCAGTGATGGAAGAGAGAAGCTTATGTAGCAATATTCTGAATGAGATGCAAAGTATAGCGGAGAGCACAAAACTAAAAGTAAGCCTTGGATTTACTGTCATACAACGCTTAAATGCAAACTTTGTTCTCGAACTAATGAAAGGCCAAAATGAACACCTTATTCAGCATATTCAATGTTCTTATTGAACGAAACTACAGTATGAGCACAAAGCTGGTATTCGAAAGTTTAATAATCGAAAGACCTGATGTACTCCGTCGTAATTCAAAGGACAGACAATACAATGGCCAAAAGAAAAAGTACAAAAAGACTTAATGGTCAACAACACCATTTTAAAGATTAAGCAACATGAACTCCACTAAAAACCGGAGGTGAACTCAGTAGCCCCGGAAAGGAAAACGATTCCTGCTCCAGAAGTGGCATCCGTCGTGTTACTATTGCTAAAAATCCTGTGCTAATTGTCATGAATGAGAAAATGACGGCATCACAATTACAACAAACATGTTCATGGTAATTTTTGAGACAGACATTCTGTAACGGTTAACCATTGGTGACAAATATAAAACTTTCAAAATGCTTTCAGCTTAACCCCCGGGAACCCGTTCTACCATCTTAGCATCAACCTTGCATCAAGGAAATAGTGATAGGAACAAGATCGGTATGCAAGATGCGAATACTGTTAGACTGTTTCTATACTATACATACAAATGGAAATTGAAATCTTCTCTTTTATCATAAATGTTCGTTCTTTTTTAATCGACCCATACTGTCAATTTCTATATGTAGGTCACAGTATGAAGCAGATCTAGCTGTGTCTGTAGTATTCTTTATTTTAAGATCAAAAGGGATAGATGCTATCACCAAGATTGGAATCATTTAGTGAAGTGAAAGGTCATCATCTATAGAGTGGAACCAATAGAAACTCCGTTATAAATTATAGCCATGAAGAACGTTATTTAGAACATCATAGAAATTGGCACTCCAGCTCTCGTATTACAGCAAGAGATGAATCTACATATATTGATAATATATATTTAACGCCTCCACTGACCATTGTCAATAAGCCTACGGTTGAATTTTGTTTTATTACAACTTAAAATTATATTGCATTTTGTTCTTTTTCTGATGAACTTACAGACACAATTGCTTTCATTGCACACATCCTCATAGTACGACTCTCCAACACAGGACGCTCCTATTACATTTGGTGGTGGATTTGTGCAGCTTCTTGTATATAATTGTATTCCTCCACCACAGGCAACACTACAAGTTGAGTTCCTAGTCCAATTTGACCAACCTCCATTTCCTACAATACAATAAGCTTTATCTAGAGTCAGAAAGAAGCCAACAATTATAACACAAGCTCTAGAGAGCTTTTATATCCGACATAAGAATATGCTTGTACAAACAATAAAAAATGCATACAACACAATAAAGTTAAAAGCACTGTCAAATTTAAAATCCATCCATGAAATATTTAAAACCTAGCTAATAAATATGAAAAGTGTAATAAACAACATACAAATACAATTGATGTTCATTGAGATACATGTCAAGACGAAAAGTAATTCCGGTGGAATCAGGTTTATTTTTGTTTATGTATTTATATATTATTCATGCAGACATGCCACCTTTAAATACTTAAAATAGTAATATTAATGATAGGCTTAACTATCATTGTAAAGTGTTGTCTAAATTACAAACAACCTTTCTTAATATAAAAAAAATAGTTTTGTTCATCAGAGAAAGTCAATGGTCATGTATATGTGTCAGGAGTATTCAATTATGTTTCTACGATTTTCTGATTGGACTTTGGAACTGTTCTGACAGCTATATGATATTCATTTTCTTTATATTAATTATTATTCATTTAATTTTTTATCATTTATTTTCATTACTATTTACATGTATTGTTATTGTTTGAAAATACAGTGTTATAACATTAACAGGAATGGTGTCTGTTCAATGAAAGACATCTAGCTCGGAATCTTAATTTACAAGGGATTCGTCACGGCCGCGATATTATCATAGTTGGAATGATATTTACTTTTGCAATGAGTTTTGATTCACCACTAGAGTTCTGAATTCGGTTCGAAAGGCAACACGACTTTATGTGATAAGATTAGCTAGCTACTTGCAACCAGCAGTCATAAGTTTTTCTTTCGGGTAACCTCTGCCCTCATTAATCAATATATAAAACTGAAAGTGACGACCTAATTGAAATATTGTAGATATAAAAACGTAGATATCAAATTTAGTGTGCACAACGCATCTAAGGAATAACCTTCATCAGGTGCCCTCAGAGTAAAACCTTGGAAAACCAATTGAACGTGATGTTAAACACCAATAACCTACCATAATTTACAATGATATTTATAGCATATGTGATGTGAAGTGATAGTGTTTTGTAGAACATTGTTTGTCCTTGGGTACCACGAATGCTTTATTAGGTCCATGACTAAATAACACTGAACTGTATTTAACCCCCTTTATTAGTTATGCAAATCAAAATCACACAATTGCTTGATAAGATGAATTAATGTTTGTATGAAATAAAACTTGCGTTGACAGTTATACGAAACTTGTAATGATGCCTTCCCATCAGCCCCACATGAACTTCCGACGTTGCTATTGGTAACATAAAAACTGCATGATGTATGACCGTCGCACAAACTTTGGATGCCATACTTATCACTATGACTACACGTGCTGTAGTTATAGAGAACAGAGGATAGTTGTATGGTTTCGTTATATTCATCTGAACAAGTCAACATGGCTCTATCTCCTTCTAAATATTGCATTGCGAATGGATCTGAAAATGAAGAAAAAACCAAACCAAACTTTACTCTGAGTAAGCGATTGCTGTTTAAGGCCAAGTGAGTTATATGTGAGCTATATCATGGCGACAACAAGTTACATTCGATCAGTTTATAATGCTGTTGGCTTTGTACTAGACCAACACGCTTAGATAGTTATAGTAATAGCTCGGTGAAACAAGAGTATGTGGTTAGAAATGTCTCTCAATTATGAAACATTATCCCAGTTGCGAACAAAACAGTATTTGCTTTTACTACTTAATGTTGTGTGTTAGCGCAGAAGCAGAAGCAATCAACTAATTTCAGTCCTTGTTTGACCCCACAGAGGCCTGAACCAACGCTTCCTGTATTGGCTTAGTACAGGAACGTAGATAAAATAAAATGGCGCGTGTAAACTTGTTGTATGGACCAAAACCTCCCCTCTGAATGAAATGTTAATAATACTAACCTGAACAGTGATATGTTATTCCAAGCTGTGCTATAGATTCGTTTGATGAGCATGTTGAGTTATGACCTTTAATCAAATCTGTCAATTCAAACTCACACTTAACTTTATTATGGCACAAATTTGAAACCTCTTTTAGGATATCCTCATCAGTGTCATTGCAGACAGTCGAGTTGAAATCAACGGAGACAATTGTTATTGCTGCATATTCGAAAAACGTACAATTCAAAAAAGCGAGACCTTCATCAGATATCACTTTGAAGTGCGTGACTGGAAAGAGAATACGAAATTATATCGTTAGTATTACGTATGCACACTTAATATAAAAACAAACATATATGTAAATGCTCTCGATTCCAATTACAAATACCATCACATGGAATGATATATGTATCGTATTGCATGCTCAGTTACCCAACAACCCAGGATACACACAACGTTATTTTAACATTGACATAACGTTGAAATGACATGGCGACGCTGTATCAACATTGTTTCAACGTTAAAATTACATTGTGTGCCTGGTTAACAAGTGACTGTCATAGTATGGTAGTTATATTTACATTTAGTGCTTATCATCACTTTAGTTAAATACCCGCTGTACGACATATGTGATGTTTGTCAAGCACTTGTTTTATGTGCGCCGTTTTCTCCTGTTACTCAGGTTCAACAACACCACAGAAGCTGCTATTTTATTGAAAGTTATTTTTAAACACCTGTCAATTAAACTTTTATGTTATTACATGTATGTGCAAGATATATCAAATGTCATGTGACCTAACTAAATCTCTCACATTTCCATCCTTCAGGAAAGATACACTTAATCAATAAACACGTAGATGCATGTATCTAACTTAGTGCGCACGACGCATTTCTGAATAACCATCATCAGGCACGCTCAAAATCAGCAGATTGGAAAACCAAATAATTTAAAATTTTAGCAGCATTAAAACCAAAGAGTCTAACAAGAATAGCCAAAATCTGCTAAGGTCATTTATGCCTGAGGGAGGATAACATTAGTTTTATTAATAATTACATTATTTAGGAACTGTAAATTTCAGTAATAAATATAATAATAAACAATGCCATTGCCGAAGCACTGATTACTGGGCGGATGATACCCTCGAGGACTAATAGTCCACCAACAGAGGAATCGACCAAGTGATAGTCATAAGAACGTAGATATCAAGATAAGTGCGCACGACGCATTTCTAAAGCAACCTCATCAGGTACGCTCAAAATTAAAAGATTGGAAAGCCAAATAATTTAAAGTTTTGGAAGCAATAAAACCATAGAGCCAAAGCAGGATAAATAAATGTTGATAATATATTTGACAATCTGCATTGACGATATGAGCAATGCTTTATTTACCAGCACGTGTCTTCATATTGTTTTTTTTGTGATTTCGTGCAATTTAATGTATCGGTTAATCGATTGATTGATTGATTTACATCACTATTTGCAGACATTGTATCCATAGCAAGGTTAACAATGGAGGAAGCAAGGGAGATATACAATGGAGTTTAACATGCACCAAGAAAACTGACCGCCACGAAATACCTAAAATATTGTTGAAAGTGGCGTTAGACACTATTACCCTAACCATAACACATAGATTACTATATCACGCTGTAGAAAATAAATAATACAAACATGAAAACATTATTTTTAGATTATAAAAAATAAAAATAAAATGTAGATATCAACTTTAGTGCTCATTGTACGTTTCAGAAATTTTGTTTGTTTGATGGTGTTTAACGCCACCTTCAACAATAGTTCAGCTATATCGTGGTGGTCTGTTTCATTGGTGGAGGAAACGGGAGAACCCCGAGAAAACCACCGACCTGTCGCGAGTCACTGACAAACTTTATCACATAATGTTGTACACCTCGCCCTGATCGAGATTTGATCTCACAATATCGGTGGTAAATCCAACTATCATGCGACCAGGGCCACAACGGCACCTTTTTTTTCTGAAATAACCTTCATCAAGCATCCTCAAAGTCAAACTATTCGAAAGTGAACGCTTTTACGAATTAAAATATGTCATTGAAATATATCATTTTATTTACATTTTATTTATTAGCTTGAATTGCATGTTGCTTAAACAATTACCTGTTGTAATATATGCATTATATGCATCAATAACGATCTTTGATCTGTGAACAAAAAACGATTTAATATTACATAACAAAGGGCCGGTATTATGTACGGTTTAATCCTTGTTTGCCCACATTTAATTACAGTTAAATAAACAAAAAAGACAAAGGGTTTACTGACCATAAAATTGTATAGTCTGTTCCAAATATATAGGTGTCAAATTATGTTTCTGTGTATTTAAGAAGATTTTTTTTCACTGTGTAGTTTCTTTTTAATATATAAATGTGCAAAAAAAAAGATGAATAATATATCTTTATATACTTTAATATTACTTCATTGAAGTCAATTGCAATTAATTTGAACAATAAATATAACAACATTGAAAGTAATCTTTAAACTTTACCAATATATCAGACAATCATAGCACATATAGTTTATTTTTATCTTATTTAAACACTATTACCCTAACCATAACACATAGATTACTATATCACTTTGTAGAAAATAAATAATACAAACATGAAAACATTATTTAAGCAACATTATTAAAAAACTGCTGGAACGTGCCAATCTGGGTCACGGGTCACTGTAATCGGGCGGCTGTATCGAGAAACAGATACGGTGTTGAAAAAACTGTTGATACTCATAAAATATTAATAAATGCAATACAATTTTATGTTTGTCTTCACGAAATATGATAGACACAACCATGTGTGAAGCTTTATGACGAAATATCTCCGATTTCTATGTAAATGTACGAGTTGAAGTTGCGGCAATATCGAGAAACAGATACGGTGTTGAAAAAACTGTTGATACTCATAACATATTGATAAATGCAATACAAGTTGATGTTTGCCTTCAAGAAATATGATAGACAAAACCATGTGTGAAGTTTTATGATGAAATATCTCCGATTTCTATGTAAATGTACGAGTTGAAGTGGGGAAACACCCACAGGTAATTTTAGCGATGTATTTTTTATCTTGGACAAGAATAATGAGTGTCCTGATTGGATGACCGATTTAAAACACACTGATTCCACATGGTAAAAAGATGGATGTAAAAGAAATCTATATTATATTTATTCATTTGTTTGATTCTGGAATATTGTTGATCATTGATTTAAACAAGAAAAAAGGGAAAAGGGTTATTTATTTGTGAATTTAACAGTTAAAGAAATGTTATGCTTCGACAGTTTAAAGAGAAAAATAAAAATGTGTTGCGACTAAAGCTTAAATCAGCATTAAAAATAGAACAAATATCATTGGTTTTGTAAATGAGACTTATTTTAAATAGAAAATCTGAATTTATTATTTATTAATTTATTATTAATGATACAATTTTATATCCCGTGGGAGGGGGAGGGGGACTATGATGAAAATTTGAAATAAAACCACAGGACCGGACAATAAGCAAACATAATAATCCAGCATTAGTTTTTTATTTAAAAAATCCAGACTTGCCTTTTGGACAGCACATTTCTGTGTCCACACTTGTATTAGATTATAAAAAAAAACAATAAAATGTAGATATCAACTTTAGTGCTTAATATATGTTTCAGAAATGTTGTTTGTTTGATGGTGTTTAACGCCACCTTCAACAATATTTCAGCTATATCGTGGTGATCTGTTTCATTGGTGGAGGAAACCGAAAATCTCGAGAAAACCACCGATCTGTCGCAAGTCACAGACCTAATCGAGATTTGAACTCACAATATCAATGGTGATAGGCACTGATTGCATAAGTAGTTGTAAATTCAACTACCATGCGACCACGGCCACAAAGGCACCTTGTTTCTGAAATAACCTCAAACATCCTCAAAGTCAAAGATTTGAAAGTGATCGTTTTTACGAATTAAAATACATGTACTCGTATGTCATTGAAATATATCATATTATTTACATTTTGTTTATTAGCTTGAATTGCATGTTGCTTAAGCAACTGCCTGTCGTAATACATGCATTACATGCATCAATAACGATCTTTGATCTGTTAACAACAAACGATTTAATATACATAGCAAAGGGCCGGTATTATGTACAGTTGTTGATGAAGTTAGTGGCTATTCAATACTTCCTTGTATCAGTTTTTATTTCTATTTTTGGTGTATGATATTTCATACTTTACATGAATAATTATGGGATAATTGGTCACGTATAATTATTATAAACAAAATATTGTGGTTTTTTTTAAATTTGATTTGGTAAAAAAAAAAACTAAAAACAAACACAAAAAAAAACAAAAACAAAACAAAACAAAACAAACAATTAAACAAAAATATAAAGCAAAAGAAACCCAAACGAAAAGGAAATCGAACTAAGAAAAAAAAATAAAAAAGAACAAGCAAAAGTAATCAGACAAAAACAAACAAACGGAAAACAATTAAATTTGCAAATCAGATAAAGGGAGAAGAGAGAAAAAAATAATAAAAAAGAGTAAGAACCGAATAACTATTAAAAAAGAAAGAAAGAAAGAAGTGTGATATATACTTTTTGTCTATCATTAGGTTATTGTGTTATTTACGTGTACTATTCAGATAAAAGAAAACGACGTTTAATGCACCAATCACTTTATATATATAAATGAAGAGAAATCGCTTTTGCTATAGATAACGGATATGGCAGAGTGGTCTAGGGCGCTAGACATAAGGTTAAACGATTGGTGCTGCATTGTATCAATGCTGTGAGTTCAAATCCCGTCGAGGGAAGAAAACAAATTTGTTAACTCAAATATCTAATTCTAACACTGTTGGATTATATATATACCAGTAAGGTGTGTTTGTGTGATTAAATATTTTGCTTAGTAAATGAACTTGATACATTAAAAAAAAATGAAAAAAAGGAGATAAATCCGTTTTGCTATATATATGGGTGTTTATCTTAGCTTATTCACTTTTTCGCTTTTTCTATACATTGGCGTTTCCCTCAATTCCTTTACATAAACACAATTGTTTTCCACTTGGGATGGACATTTTCTCGTTCACTTTTCCTGTTGTAAATTTGATCAGGTATAATCTTTTCAATAATTATTACAGTTTACAATAATTTTTACTCCCCCCCTCATCACATATAACACCCCAATAAATTGAAACGATGGGATAATTAGCAAAATATATATTAAAAACATATGTTAAATAAGTTAAAGGAATAGAGGACAATTATAAAACTTACTTTCATCTGCAGAATTCCACGAGAAGAGAGTAACATATACAATTAAGTAGACCCACATCTTGTTCGCCATTGCTACGCCACCTTTAATATAACAAGAAAACCTTGACTTGGTATTAATAACACGGAAGTTGGCTAGAGTTTCACGATCTAGTAATAAATTGATATCAGAAAAATATTTAAGTTTTATTATATTCTTTAAAAAAAACACCTAAGGCAAGTAAAGTGAATTAATATCTTTGAAATGCTATGGTAATAAAACAAATATATAAAAAGGGGTAAAAAAGAGCATTCTTTTTATCCAAGCTACTTTCTGTATTAAAGAGTAAGTACAATGTACAGTTCATCAGCTTTTCTGAGCATCTGCCTGCTTACGTCTGTATAATTATTATTCATTGTAATGACTGAACACAAACTTGAAATGTTCAAATGTAATTCTTCAAATATTTTTATGTTAATACAAGATAACATTAACTTTACAAAATATATAGAACAATTGAACACGTGACAGAATAAGCTTCTGCCAAATTATTGTCATTCATAGTTTGTTTATTAAATAGTTTGACACACAGTATCTGATTAATTATATAATCACTATTAAAACAGTAGCTTTGTAATAAAGTCTTAATACAATTTTATGGATTAAAAATCGAACCATTTCAAGAATGGTTGACCAAAACTGATCTTAAGATTTTAAAACCTACAATATTATTGCTTAGATTTTTTTGTAGTCATCAGATTAAATCAGTTCATTTTCATATTAACACAAGTCAAATAGTAGAACACCATTGTAAACAAAGAGGTCATCATTGTCTGAACAGTTATTTCTGGTTTTATTTGATGTGCTGAGTATTTAAAACCAAAATACAAATTCTGTAATGTTCCAGTGTTTATAATTTAATAAATTTGTTTGTTTCTTTGCAGAAGCTGTGCGAAAGGACAGAATGTCCCGAAAAGCCACTGATAGTGAAATTGAGGATGTCATAAAAGATTAGTTTCGATTTGCAAAAGATAGGGAGGGAGGTCGAAAGAGAAGAGAGCAAGAAAGGAGACAAAAAATGGCACCAGAGAACATTAATGATGTTTTATGGAATTATTATGAAATTATTTTTATAATATCTGTGTATTCTAATTATCTCATTCCCCTACTTAGTTCACCTGACCCCGAGGATCAGGTGACCCCAAGGGTCAGGTGAGCTATTGCCATCACTTTGCGTCCGTCGTCCGTCTGCCCGTCCATTAGACTTTTTCAAAAACCTTCTCCTCTGAAACCACTGAATCATTTGTTACAAAACTTTGCACAAATGATCACTAGGGTATGTAGATTTAAATTTGTGATTTTTTTGTGGATTATAAGCATATATATAAAAGATGTGCATACTAATTGGGTTTTGATTTCCATGACTTTTTTCCCAAGATACAGAATGTTGAAGTTAGTAATTTTTTGGCTATATTTTATATGTGGGGTACATAGTCAGTCAACACAACTCAACTCCTCCTACAGTTTTCCAGCTAGGCATATTTTATTTTGCAGATTGTAAGCATATGCATCATAGATGAGTGTTACGTTTTGATTTCCGTGAATATTAACAATCAACATGCTTTTAATCTCAGCAGTAATTTTAGGCTTCTGCCTCCAAGACCAGGCAGGTTAGCCTGGGTCAGGGGAAGCCCTGCCAAAATGATGCTACAAAATAAAAAAAAGTACATGTATCATATAATGCCTAATTAATGCAGACCCTTCTTTATACACCTTTATAATTTGTTTGTGTAAAGTGCATGTAGTTTCTAATCTCCAACCATGCAAGATGACCAACTTTGAAAGACATAATTTAACACAGGACTCTGTAGGGAAGTATATGTAACAATCTTCTCATCTCAAACCACTGAGCCAGTTTAAACCAAACATAGCAGGGAAGGTACTTTGGTGATCCACATTGTAAATTGTGTCCATTGACCCTGACCTCAATCCAAGATGGCCTTCACCATGGGACATAGTTATCATAGTACCTGAAGCCACTGAGAAACCAGGCGAGCGATGCAGAGTGAGCCTCTAGTTAAGCTTGTGAATATAAAGCAGCAACATACATGAACATTATTGTAGTTAATACCATCAATGGCATAGTTTGATTTTATTAAGATTTTGATTTGAATTTTGTTTTGTTTTGTTTTTTTTGTTTTGTTTTGTTTCTATTATTTAATTAGTTACTAATGTAATGTAAATCTCACATCAAAATGCATTATATATGAAATATCATGCTGTGTTTATAACTATTGTTCAATATATAAAGAAGGGATAAGGGGTAGACATCGAGCCAACCTCTCATATAACACAAAGTACCAAATGTGTAAAAGTATATTGGTGTTTTTAAGTCATTTTAATTTCCAATCTTTGGTAATATTTTAGAAAAAAATGTTGTACAGAGATTTTCTAATCTATGAGTTTGGTAAAGGTTGGAAGAGTTTACATGTCATTATGTCGTAATTCTAATGATGAGGAAAAAGTCTGTCAATTGCCATCCAGTAAGTTCCTGAAAATGCATTCTAAGACACCTTCACTGCTTTAACTTTCATCTACTACATCACAATTTGGGAGTTTGTTGGAAGTTTTTTTATATGATTAAAAAAGATATTAATCATTTCTATAAAAAAAGTAATTCCAAAATTAACTTCTTATAATTTGACACATGATTTAATTCACTTCAAAACTAGGTTAAATAATGGATATTCCCGCAATAAATGTCACGGAGGTAGGAAGGCACTTTTTATTTTTACCCACTGTGCATCCAATTTTAAATGATTATATCTTGTACTTCTTCAGGCAGATTTTTTCAAAAACAACCACCACCCATTAAATTTTATTAGAAGTGCCTTCCCCCCGCCCCCCCCCCCCCCTTACAAACATTCCTGGAAGAGCCGTAAAGGTTTTGTAAAAGTATTGATGACAATTCTTATTTATTAAAATATGTATATAAATATGTACGGATTGCAATAGATTGATGTATTTTATTTTATTATCTTTTAAAATTGAGCATAACAATAAAGTATTTATATTTTAATTGTATTCATAGTATTTTTACTTCTTAATAGACAACATTTGTGCTTATGATGAAACACAACCATATTGGAGAGATACAATTATTTGATTGCTGTTTTTCATCTTGCTGTTGCTAAACAATGAAACACAATTAAGTATATAACTTTATTTGACCAGTTTTAAAACCTGATGGTACTCTTACTAAATTGAGGAGATCAGGTTGATGCAATGTTGGCAGAGTTTTATAATTCTAATTTTAATGTCGGTTCTGTTTGCCCAGTGTTGATAAGATATTTGTATTATAACATTTGACCAACTACGGGTAGTTCCTTAGTTTCATTGAATGTTGGTTTTTCTTCAGTGTTTGCATGGAAAGCAAGTACTAGTGTTGGGTCATCGTGGGCACAACGGTTGGTGATTTGCATTATAACATTGGTCCAACTTTGACCCAGTGTTGGTCCTATAAAATATCTTTATTATAATGTTGGGCCAGTGTTGGCCCAACATTGGTTCATAGTTGTCTGGTTAGCTGAATGTTGGTATTTATTTCAGTGGTTGGAAAGCAAATGTTGGGCCAATGTTAAACCAACGGTTGGGGATTACGTTGGGACGATGAATAAAATCACAGTGGGCCAACGTTAATTTACAACGTTGGCCCAACAAAGTGTACAACAATAAGCCAACGTTGGCCCAACGGAAGATTGCTATCTGGGTATATACGATGCCTGATTTAGTGCGCATGATCGTTTCTGGAATAATAAACATCGGGTATGTTCATAGTGAGAGCAAAATAACATTTTGGAAGTAAGAACATAACAGAACCTAAACAGTATAAGCAAAATCGACGAAGGCCACCTATGCCTAAAAACGATTTAATTAAGTTAGTTTTAATACATTTCATTTTCATTATTTAGGAGAAGGGGCTATGGTGTTTAACGCTACTTTCAACAATATATCAGTTATATCGTGTCGGTCAGTTGTATTGGTGGAGGAAACAGGATTATCCGGAGACAACATAACCTGGCGTAAGTCACTGACAAACGTTTTCACATGATGCTGTATCGAGTACACCTATGCGTGCCTGCATCTTAAATCTTCTCCATTTTACATCTAATTTACTAGATTCCTTGTACTAGAAAAGGACATATATTATTGTGTTAAAACCACTCTGATTCTACCAAAAAGTTATCTTAAACTGATATCAACATGCTAGAGTGTTTGATTGACAACATGGACAACATATTTGTTATCTTTGGTGAACGTGTTTTTTTCAACAGACAGTCGGCATACATATGGGTACACGCTGTGCTCCTCTTCTCGCAGACTTGTTCCGTTATTCGCATGAGGTAGACTTCATACAGGGGCTTCTCAAGAAAAACGAAAAGAAGCTAGTCACGATCGTTTAATTTCACCTTCCGCTATATATATGACGTTCTTTCACTAAATAATTATAGGTTTGGTGATTCCGTTGATCGCAACTATCCCATTGAGTTTGAAATAAAGGATACCACAGATGCATATAGGTCTGTTTTATACCTTGACATACAACTCGAAATTGACAGTGAAAGACGGGTAAGAACGAAACTTTACGACAAAAGAGATGATTTTAATTTTCTCTCAGTTGATACGATATTCCAGAGCTTGTGGTTCCTATCCAGATTTCCTTGATAGAGGGTTGCTGCTAACAATGAAGCTACTGAACTAAAGGTTCCTCTTGGTTAAGTTGAAGTAAACACTTCGAAAGTTTTACAGTTTACCATGAAATTGATTGACCGCTATGGAATATTTGTGTCACAAATGACTATGGATCTGATCCACTTGTAGTAAGCACCTCCCGGTCCTTTCCTCATTCATGACCTATCACCGGTTTTGTAGCTAGATTAACACGACGGACGCCAATAGTGGAGCAGAAACTGCTCACCATTCTGGAGCACCTGAGTTCATCCACGGTTTTTAGTGGGGTTCGTGTCACTCGATCTTTAGCTTTACGTGTATGTTCTGTAGATCATTGTTTGTCCTACTGCACTGTTTCTTTTGACCATTGTGTTGTCTGTAATTCTTTGATGAAGGGATTCTGATTGCACCTTTGGTATCTTCAAGCTCTTCTTTCAATTACCAGCTCATCGGTCAACGTAGCACTTGTTATTCTGAATTCCAATGAACTTGAATTTTAGATCTTGTGCTTGGTAAGAAGAGTTTGAAGATATCAAAGGTGTACTCAACAACCGTAAATGGCAGGATAGACAATACAATGACCAAGAAAAAGGTACAAAAGGACAAACAATAATCTACAAAGTAATACACAGAAAACTAAAGATTGAGCAACAGGAACCCCATTAAAACTGGGGATGAACACAAGTGCTCCGGAAGAGTGGCAAGTTCATGTTCCACTAATAGCAACCATAATGTTATTCTTTTTACAAACCAGGTGATAAGCCATGAACGCAGAAAGGCCCGGATTGTATTTACAACAAACGGATGAAGAGCGTGAAGATACCAAAGAGGGAATACGGATCCGTATATCGAAGAAGGACGAACTATAACATAACAACAAAAATAACTACAAAACGACAAACAATAATCTACCAAACATTATATAAAAAAATAATGATCAAACAACAAGAACCCCACTAAAACCGAAGGTAAATTCAGGTGCTCCGGAAGAGTTGGCAGTTCCTTTTCTACTAGTGGAACTCGTCGTGTTATTCTTGTTACAAAACCCGGAGATATTTCATGAATGGGTAAAGGACCAGATTGTGACTGCGTGCATATCGGTGTTCATTTGTGACACAGATATTCCGTAACGGATAACCAAGTCATACAACATAAAGGAGATGCGTGTAATAAAAACATAGATATCCAAATAAGTGCATACGGCGCGTTTCAGGAATAACCTTCATCATATACGCTCAATGTCACAAGATGGGAAAGCCAAATAATGTAAATGTTTGCGATCAAATAAGCAAAACGATATATACAGGATATCCAAAGTCGTCTATGGCTGAGTTTCAATAACGTACGTTATCTAGGAACTGTCCATTTACTTATAATAAACCACGCAATGTCGAAGCACTGACTACTGGGTGAATAATACCTCCGTGAACTAAAAGTCCACCAGCAGAGACATGTAACCAGTGATAGTCAAAAAGTTAATATATAATTTATGAAAAGAACATGTCAACCGATATAAATAAATCGACCAATTTCCTTTCACCTGACCTCTATGAACAGACAAAACACCACGTCATATGACGTTAGATATCAATAGTTCCTGGCTTGGGTTAGAAATCTATAGGTCCTGGGTTTAGTTATAAATCTATAGGTCCTGGCTTTAGTTAGAAATCTATAGGTCATGGCTTGGGTTAGAAATCCATAGGTCATGGCTTGGGTTAGACATCTATAGGTCCTGGCTTGGGTTATCCACAAAAAGTAGTGCAGTTAAACCGGTCAATGGGATTCCCAATCCCCCTCTTGTAATCTGGATCTCGAACGTCAGTTGTCTACTTTAGTGTGTACAGTAATTTAGCAGTATCACCTACCTAATATTAAATGTATTGTTATAAATTAAAGAAAAAACGTAGTTTGTACATTACCTTTAATTGTGTTTTGAATGAGGAAGAGGTAAAATATGTGACAAAGTCATAAAACCGTCTTAAAGAGGAAGAAATAAGATAAAAACAAAGTAATAAAATAAATCAAACTAATAATTAAATAAATAAAGAAAAACATATATTAATAATAAAAAAACATATTGTGGGAACAGTTTCAAAATCCAAAAGAAAAATCGTAGAAAAAGGCATAATCTATACCCTTAACACACAAATACATGGGCCGTTCTCGTTCTTGGCTTGGTACAGGAATTATAATAAAACAAATGGCAGGTTAAACTCTTTGTATGAGCCCGTACTAACCACTCTTTTGGTGTTGATCAATGGCGGATATGGCAATGAACATAACAAGATTGGCCTTTATATGTCCCAAGGATTTCAGAATATGCGACATTCCCAAAAACAGGAAAAAGGGAAGATGACATTTTTAAATAATACAGCCGTTTGTTCATAGAGGTGTTCACGTTTTGTCATAATACAGATTAAATGTGTTGTTATATGTGTTTTGATGTCTAGTTTGAGCTAAACCGTATATTGACTGGACTACAATGTCTGTAAATAAAAATTGCTCGATTTGTTAGTTTCGTTATTTATAAAACGAGTGCCATGAATGTAGCAGGATTTACCGACCTATTCGAAACATCCGGTCGGGGCAGCTCATGTATTCATATTTAATCTCACACTTATTAACTAAAGTTGTGACCTCGAGTACCGCTCATGACGAGGTGTATTCAATAAAACATTATGCGATAAAGTTTGTCCGTGAGTTGCAGCAGGTCGACGATTTTCTCCAGGCACCCCGGCTTCCCCCAACAATGAAACTGACTGCCACGATATAACTGAAATATCGTTGGAAGTGGCGTTGAACACCATAACCTAAGCCACCTATTACATATGTGAGTATAGGTATCTAGTATTTAGATGTCCAGTAAATTGTCTGCGAGAATACAACATATACATGTAACATTCATACACGAGGGACGCCTTGGATCCATAGAACCCTGTCACCTTTTTTGAAGTGCCTGTACCAAGTAAGGACAGTGAGCTGTTGTGTATATGAGTGCTAGTTGTACCGATGTTGTCTCTGTTTCTAGTGTTTTAATATTGCATTTTGGATCTGTTCCGTCAGCAATTATTTTTTTTCAAAAAGAATATGGCAACCCTCCTTAAAAGTTAAATGGTCACTTACTATCAATAAAAACAGCTGAAATATTCCTCACTTAATTATAAACAACATTCACCCACACTTCCTAAAAAGGACAGCATTAAACGTCTTTTTGTTTATATTTGAAATAATATATATTATAATAATATAATGACAGACACAACAAAAGGACTCAGCAACGACCACACAGTTGTACATATATTTCCCCCTCTTCTTTTTAGTTGCAATTATATTTGTTTTTTTGTTTGTTTGTTTTGGTATGATTACTTTTCCTTGTTCTTTTTTGTTTTCTTTTGTGCTTTGCTTCGTTTTTCTTTAATTTGTCATTTGTTTGTTTGCTTGTTTTTGTTTTTTGCTTTTTGTTTTTTAGTTTTGTGTTTGTTTTTACCGAATCAAATTAAAACACAATAATCTTTAATCAAACGTATGCGTGAGGAATTATCCCATGTATATTTGTGTAATATATGAAATGTCATACGTCAGGAATGGCTACTATCTCCTTCAAGGACTGTATATAATACTTGCCCCTTGCTTTGTTTATTAAATCGTTTGATGTTCACAAATGACGAATCTCAACTCCAAAGATCGTTAAGTATACATGTAGCACATGTATTACAACAGGAAGTTTCCTAAGCGACATGCAATACAATTCAAAATGTAAATTATATGACATATTTGTAAACAAACTTGTTTATTTTATTTTCAAATCTTTTGACTTTGATCGTACTTGATGACGGTCATTTCAGAAACCCATCGCGTGCACTAAATTTATATCTACATTTTTATTACTTTTTAATAAACTAAAAATGGTGTGTTCATGTTTTTATGTTTTATTTAATTTTTCACAAAGGTGATATAGTAATATATGTGCTAGGACTAGGATTATGGTGTTTAACGCCACTTTCAATAATATGCTAACAGGATTGATGTACCCGGTGAAAACCACCGACCTGCCGCAAGTCATTGACCAACTTTATCGCATAAAATGTTGCATAGAGTATATATCTCGTCCTGAGATTGTTGTTGTTTTCGTTGTTATTTTTATTGATATTATTACAAGAAGTTGTCTTAAATACATCATGTCCGTTACAAGAAGTTGTCTTAAATACATCATGTCCTTTACAAGAAGTTGTCTTAAATACATCATGTCCGTTACAAGAAGGTGTCTTATATACATCATGTCCGTTACAAAAAGTTGTTCTAAATACAATGTACATCATGTCCGTTAGAAGAAGTTGTCTTAAATACATCATGTCCGTTACAATA
The DNA here is from genome assembly GCA_963383655.1 of Bathymodiolus septemdierum. Lineage (NCBI taxonomy): Eukaryota > Metazoa > Mollusca > Bivalvia > Mytilida > Modiolidae > Bathymodiolus > Bathymodiolus septemdierum. The sequence continues at coordinate 83,278,972 of OY726525.1, forward strand.
AGTTGTCTTAAATACATCATGTCCGTTAAAATAAGTTGTCTTATATACATCATGTCCGTTGCAAGTATTGTTTTCCCCGTATTTCTTTTTTCCTGTACATTTTTCCCGTACTTTTTGTTTCGTATTTTTTTTTCCGTACTATTTTTTTCACGTACTATTTACCCGTAATTTTTCTAAAGTCGCAACGTTTGAAATCCAACGTTTTAAAATATCAGTTAGTTGTTTTTCTAGTACATATCGCTATATCACAGTTCATGTTCCTTGCGGAATAGCCATTCAAACGTCACCCGTAGGGCTTCGGTTGGACGGGTGGGGTGCGCACATGCTCGATCTGAAGGGACCAAAAATGAATTTATTTATCCTAAAAGAGGATTGAAATGTTTTATAATACCAACCAATCACATCACTGGAAAAAGAACCAATCAGAAGTCGCTATTTCCGGCCGATTAACTAATCAGATTGTAAGAATTGAACATGTCCCATACTGCAGTGTTAAACCTCCACATAAAGAATTATTCCCCTTACTGTAGTATTATCCTTGCACATACAGAGTTGTAACTTATTCCTCCACATAAAGAGTTATATCCCCTACTACAGTCTTATTCCTCCGCATACAGGGTTATGTCCCCTACTGCAGTGTTATCCCCACATGAATAGTTGTCACATACTGCAGTGTTAAACCTCCACATAAAGAGTTATTGCCCCTACTGTAGTATTATCCTTGCACATACATAGTTGTAATTTATTCCTCAACATAAAGAGTTATGTCACCTACTACAGTCTTATTCCTCCACATTCAGGGTTATGTTCCCTACGGCAGTGTTATCCCCACATGAATAGTTGTGTCCCATACTGCAGTGTTAAACCTCTACATAAAGAGTTATTCCCCTACTGTAGTATTATCCGTGCACATACAGAGTTGTAACTAATCCCCAACATAAAGAGTTATGTCCCCTATTACAGAGTTATATCTTCAGATACAGAGTCATTCCCTCTTACTGTAGGGCATAATGTAAACTTAAATAAATTACATGCAGTATTAATTGTTTTGTAAAAAAAAAAGAAAAATCTTCGATATTTTCCATATTTTTCATATCATTTCACAATTTTCTTCCATGCTTTCCATATCATTTCACCATTCAACCCACTTTTCTTCCGTATTTTTCATATCATTTCACTATCCTACCTACTTTTCTTCCATATTTTCCATATCATTTCACAATTTTCTTCTGTATTTTAGAAATCTTTTCACTATTCAACTTGGCTTTCTTCCATATTTTTCGTATCTTTTCACAATTTTCTTCCATATTTTACATATCGTATCACTATTGGACTTGCCTTTCTTCCATATTTTCCATATCATTTCACATTTCACAATTTTCTTCGTTATTTGCCATATCTTTTCACAATTTTCTTCTATATTTTTCATATCTTATCACTATTCGACTTGCCTGTCTTCCATATTTTCCATATCATTTTACATTTCACAATTGTCTTCCATATTTTCCATATCGTATCACTATTCGACTTGCCTCTCTTCCATATTTTCCATATCTTTTCAAAATTTTCTTCCACATTTTCCATATCATTTCACTATTCAACTTCCATATTTTTCAAATCATTTCACTATTCAACTTGCCTTTCTTCCATATTTTCCATATCTTTCCATTATTCAACTTCCATATTTTTCAAATCATTTCACTATTCAACTGACTTTTCTCTTATTATTTTCATACCATTTTACAATTTTCTTCTGTATTTTCCAAATCTACTCACTAATCGACTTACTTTTCTTTCATAATTTCCATCTCATTTCACAATTTTCTTCCATATTGTCCATATTTTATCACTATTCGACTTGCCTTTCTTCCATTTTTTCATTATCTTTTCACTATTCAACTTATTATTCTTCCATACTTTCCAAATTTTATCACTATTCAACTTACTTTTCATCCATGTTTTCCCTATCATAGGTCCTGGCTTGGGTTAGAAATCTAAAGGTCCTGGCTTGCGCTGGAAATCTATAGGTCGGACGGACAGGGTGATTCCTATATACCCCCAAACTTTGTTTGCCGGGGGTATAATAATACCTCCTTGAACTAAGGGTACACCAGCAGAGGCATGTAAGCAGTGATAGTGAAAAAGTTAATATCTAATTTATGAAAAGAACATTTCAACCAATTTAAATAAATCGACCAATCTCCATTCACCTGACCTCTATGAACAGACAAAGCACCACCTCATATACTGTTGGAAATCTATAGGTCCTGGCTTGGGTTAGAAATCTATAGGTCCTGGCTTCGGTTATAAATTTATAGTACCTGGCTTGGGTTAGAAATCTATAGGTCATGGCTTGGGTTATAAATCTCTAGGTCCTGGCTTGGGTTATAAATCTATAGGTCCTGGCTTGGGTTATAAATCTATAGGTCCTGGCTTGGGTTATAAATCTATAGGTCCTGGCTTGGGTTAGAAATCTATAGGTCCTGGATTGGGTTAGAAATCAATAGGTCCTCGCTAGGGTTAGAAATCTATAGGTCCTGGCTTGGGTTATAAATCTATAGGTCCTGGCTTGGGTTATACACATAAAAGTAGTGGGGCTAAACCAGTCAATGGGATTCCCAATACCTCTGTTGTAAACTCGATCTCGAACATCAAATGTCTACTTTAGTGTGTACAGTAATTTAGCAGTATCACCGACCTAATATTCAATGTATTGTTATAAATTAATAAATTTACGTACCTATTCGAAACACTCGGTCGGGGCAGCTCGTGTTTGTATCTTGTATTCCAATCTAATCTCACACTTATTAACTAAAGTTGTGACCTCGAATCCCACTCATGCCAAGGTGTATTCAATAACACATTATGCGATAAAGTATGTCAGTGACTTGCGGCAGGTCGACGATTTTCCCCAGGTGCCCCGGTTTCCCCCATAAAACTGACCGCCACGATATAACTAATATCGTTGGAAGTGGCGTTGAATACCATAACCATAAGCCACCTGTTATATTTGTGAGTATAGGTATCCATAATTTAGATGTCCAGTTCATTGTCTGCGAGAATACAACATATACATGTAACATTCATACACGAGGGACGCCTTGGGTCCATAGAACCGTGCCACTTTTTTGAAGTGCCTGTACCAAGTAAGGACAGTGAGCTGTAGTGCATACGAGTGTTAGTGGTACAATTGTTGTCTCTGTTTCTAGAGTTTTAATATTGCATTTTGGATCTGTTCCGTCAGCAAATTTTCTTTCAAAAAGAGTATGGCAACCCTTCTTAAAGGTTAAATGGTCACTCACTATGAATAAAAACAGCTGAAATATTACTCACTTAATTATAAACAACATTCACCCACACTTCCTAAAACAGACAGTATTAAGCGTCTTTTTCTTATATCTGAAATAATATATATTATAATAATCTAATGATAGACACAACAAAAGGATTCAGCAACGACCACACAGTTGTACATATATTCCCCCTTCTATTTAGTTGCAATTATATTTGTTTTTTGTTTGTTTTGGTATGATTAATTTTGCTTGTTCTTTTCTGTTTTCTTTTGTTTTGTTTTCTTTTGTGCTTTGCTTCTTTTTCCTTTAATTTGTCATTTGTTTGTTTGCTTGTTTTTGCTTTTTGTTTTTTGTTTTTAAGTTTTGTTTTTGTTTTTACCGAATCAAATTAAAACACAATAATCTGTAATCAAAGGTATACGTGAGGAATTATCCCATGTATATTTGTATAATATATGAAATGTCATACGTCAGGAATGGCTACTATCTTCATCAAGGAATGTATATAATACCTGCCCCTTGCTTTGTATATTAAATCGTTTTATGTTCACAAAGAACGAATCATAACCCCAAAGATCGTTAGGTATACATGTAATACATATATTACAACAGGACGTTTTCTAAGCGACATACAATACAATTCAAAATGAAAATTATGTGACATATTAGTAAACAAACTTGCTAATTTTATTTTCAAATCTTTTGACTTTGATCGTACTTGATGACGTCATTTCAGAGACCCATCACGTGCACTAAAGTTAATATCTACATTTTTATTGCTTTTTTTTTAATCTAATAATGGTGTTTTCATGTTTTTATGTTTTTTTTTATTTTTCACAAAGGCGATATAGTAATATATATGTTAGGACTAGGATTATGGTGTTTAACGCCACTTTCAATAATATGTCAACAGGATTGGTGTACCCGGTGAAAACCACCGACCTGCCGCAAGTCATTGACCAACTTTATCGCATAATGTTGTATAGAGTACATATCTCGTCCTGATATTGTTGTTGTTTTTGTTGATATTTTTTTTTTTGATATTACTACAAGAAGTTGTCTTAAATAAATCATGTCCGTTACAAGAAGTTGTCTTAAATACATCATGTCCGTTGCAAGAAGGTGTCTTATATACATCATGTCCGTTGCAAAAAGTTGTCTTAAATACATCATGTCCTTTACAAGAAGTTCTCTTAAATACATCATGTCCGTTAAAAAAAGTTGTCTTAAATACATCATGTCCGTTACAAAAAGTTGTCTTAAATACATCATGTCTGTTACAAAAAGTTGTCTTAAATACATCATGTCCGTTAGAAGAAGTTGTCTTAAATACATCATGTCAGTTACAAGAAGTTGTCTTAAACACAATGTTCATCATATCAGTTCCAAAAAGTTGTCTTAAATACATCATGTCCTTTACAAGAAGTTGTCTTAAATACATCAGGTCCGTTACATCTTATTGTTCTAGCATATATATATATGTATTGCAAAGATGAATGATATCGATATGCATGTAACTGTCACCATAAACATATCCTTGGTGATAAAAAAATTGCCACGTGTTAGTTACACTGGTAATCTTAATTGATGGATTTTTCATTTAGATTTAAAATTTCAACAGAAAATGTTAAATTGATAAGTAGTATATGGGTACGGACAAAGCCACATTGGAGGAGGATCGAGGGCGATCGGACCATTCTTTTTTCACGTACTTTTTTTTTCCGTATTTTTTCCCGTATTTTTTCCCGTACTTTTTTCCCCGTACTTTTAATTCCCGTACTTTTTTCAATTACTATTTTTTCGTACTATTGTGCAGTATTTTTTTCCCGTATTTCTTTTTTCCTGTACATTTTTCCCGTATCTTTTGCTTCCGTATTTTTTCCCCCGTACTATTTTTTTCACGTACTATTTACCCGTAATTTTTCAAAAGTTGCAACGTTTGAAATCCAACGTTTTAAAATATCAGTTAGTTGTTTTTCTAGTACATATCGTTATATCACAGTTCATGTTCCTTGCGGAATAGCCATTCAAACGTCACCCATAGGGCTTCCGCTGGACGGGTGAGGTGCGCGCATGCGCGACCTGAAGGGACCAAAAATTAATTTATTTAACCTAAAAGAGGATTGAAATATTTTATAGTACCAACCAATCACATCACTGGAAAAGGAACCAATCAGAAGTCGATATTTCCGACAGATTAGCTAATCAGATTGTAAGAATTGAACATGTCCCATACTGCAGTGTCAAACGTCCACATAAAATGTTATTCTCCTTACTGTAGTATTATCCTTGCACATACAGAGTTGTAACTTATTCCTCCACATAAAGAGTTATGTTCCCTACTACAGTCTTATTCCTCCACATACACGATTATGTCCCCTACTGCAATGTTATCCCAACATGAATAGTTTTCCCATACTGCAGTGTTAAACCTCCACATAAAGAGTTATTGTCCCTACTGTAGTATTATCCTTGCACATACAGAGTTGTAATTTATTCCTCCACATAAAGAGCTGTGTCCCCTACTACAGTCTTATTCCTTCATATACAGGGTTTTGTCCCCTACGGCAGCGTTATCCCCACATGAATAGTTATGTCCTATACTGTAGTGTTAAGCCTCCACATGAAGAGTTATTCCCCTATTGTAGTATTATCCTTGCACATACAGAGTTGTAACTTATTCCCCACATAAAGAGTTACGTCTGGGAAAAAGTACGGGAACAAATTTGAGGGAAAAAGTCACGTGACTTCCGGACAGGAACTCTTCCGGTCACTTCTGGTCAAGCATGCACAATGGTCCGATCCCCCTCAATCCCCCTCAAATGTGGTTTTGTCCGTACCCATATACTACTTTGATACCACTTAAATATTTCAATTCCAACTAATATATGATGTAATGTTCACAGCCCTTTTCCCCTTTTACATTAAGATTGTTTTAGCAGTAACTTTCAAACAATTTAAGGCACACTAGTGGAGAGAAAGTGTGTGAGCGAATGAATGAAGCTTTAGAGTGACTTTACTGCAGTTTTTTTAGTGTTCATATTTTAAACAAGCAAAATACTGATTTTTATATATTATAATCAATCTAAAGGAGATATAATAATGTGATAATGATAAACCATTAATCATATCAAAACATGATATTAAAAAAGGTATTGATAATTATCCTAAAAAAAATAACTGATAAAATTGATTTGATTTGATTTATTGTGTTTAACGCCACTTTCAGCAATATTTCAGCTATATCATGGCGACCAGTTATAGTGGTGGAAGAAGTTGGAGTACCCGGAGAGAACCATCGACCATGGGCAAGCAACTGGTAAACTTTATCACTTGCGTCTGAGAGTCGAGTGCACCCTTTTTGTAATTTACAAATCCAGGCGCGAACCCACGCCGTATTGGTGATAGGTTTGCATGAGTTGTTAAGTAATCCAACTACCTAACTCATTGAGCCACCCGGGACCTGTGATAAAATTGAAAATCTCAGTGAGAACAACAGGGTATATATTTAATAGATTTTTCAAAGATTACTATATTATGAGAAACGAAAAATATTAAGTAAGTTCATAATTTGTGGTCAAGGACTTGGAGTTATAAAAAGGTCGATATTAGATTCAAAAACATATTGATGATTAGTATCATTTCTTTCTTCATTGTCAAGTAAGTAAGAATATAGATAAACAACTCTTAAATCATTTTGCTAAAAGTAGAACATAATTATTATTTTTTAAATCATTAAGAAGGCATTTAAAATCCTCAACATCTAATGGCATTAAAATGTTGTATCATTTATCACACAGTATTTAGAACTGAGGATACAACTTCAAATTTAACAAAATCTCTCTCATTTCATCATTTCTTGGAATCAAATTTTTGACACGTCTCAACTTATTTTTGTTCATTTCTGTTTGAGATGTTGTAGAAAAACACACAAACATAGTAAGTAGTCGTAAAATAATGTAGGATAAAAGACAAAGGTATGGGTACCAGATGTGTCTATTTCGACTTTTCGTGTTCTTTTTTCACTTTTTCAAGTAATGACTTCGTCTTTCGATTTTACCCGTAAATATTTAGTATTTCACTTTTTCAAACGCAATGCATCAATGAATTTACACTCACTGCATGTCGAAAGGTCGGAAAGTCTCAAAACGTTCAGAATATTCAAGATCACAAAACTCAAAACGACGGACCATAAATGACAGCCAGTAAAACGGATGAAATATTTAAAAGTGTGAAACGTGACCTTTTGTTAATTAATGACGATGTATCTAAATTAGACACACATGTGCTTAAAGTATTAAAAGAATACTTATGAAGTTTTGCTACATGAGTACATCTGTTTTAGTTTAACACAACAATTTTCTTACCGCGGACATATTGTTTATCATCCACCCGATAGTATTCGAACGTCCTTGGCGAACTTCAAAAGAATCATTTCTGTGTTTTGAACTGTCTTTCCTGTTCGCATTGCCTATTGTCTTTCTATAATGATCCATATCTGGCCTATATTCATAGTTTACATTCATACAGTGTTGTAGTTCATTCGTCAGATATATACCTCTTTTTATTTGGGTTATTCTTTTAAATCTCGTAAAATTTTGTTTGTTAATCTTTTCATATAATAATTTACTAATGAAGCATGATACTAATTGTTTACTGAACCAAAATAAAGAACAATAAAGACAATTGATTTATCTCTCTGATCACGTAGTGCACAGTATTCTTTTTAATAAGATGGGGAAGCATTGACGTCAACACAGGAACAAAAGAATATCAAAATGTCTGACGTAAAATGATCACAAAAAATAAGTAAATTAGATTTGATCACTAAAAATAAGTAAATTCGCAATCAAAATGATAAAAAATAAAATAAAAATTATGATCATGAAAAATAAGTTAATCTCGTTACTTTTACAATATCTACTGAAAACTAAGCATGTTAAACAATTTTGTTCCACTCTATGCACTCCCGCTCATAATTCCATATATAAGTCACGTTTTCATTGCATTGATCCTTTCGTATTTAAATTAAACCTACGGCAGTACTGAAATGTTGATTTAACTCTTTACCATTTATGACTTTTTGGTGCAAAATCATGACAAAATCTAAGTTTGAGTTGTAGACACTAGTATGGTGATATCAATGGTGATTCATCCTAATGTTAGGTACCAAAGTGAAGGCATTAAAGTTGTTTTTGAAAATAAAATGCTATATTGCAGAAAAATCAAGAGCTGTTGCTATGGTAACCACATTCGCATTTACTAAGTTGCAAAAAATACCTATATTTTTTCATCAAACACAAAAAAGTTCCACTATAAACACACTATACATTGTGAAATAGTGTGTAATATTAACATTAAATATCTTCTATGATATTTAATTTTTATTCCATACTCATTTGTATTTTGGATTTTCATCAGAAGTAAATATTTTTTGGTTGCTAAGTAAACTCTACAACAGCAATTTATGGTCATTTTTTCACCAGTGTTTCTAATAATAATGGAATAATTATTATTATATTAAGAAATAAAATTATAAAGTAAAGCTGTCTATCTTTTTATATTTTTGCACTTTCAAGAGCAAAAAAATGTATTTATAATCTATAATTTATTCTTAGCAACCATTCTTACTGCATGGCAACCGTGAGGACGATATGTGATTTTCAGTATTTCATCATATTTTCAAACATGAAATCAATTTTTTACACAAAAATACCTTGAAGAGATATGATGAGTTTTTATTTAAAGGTAGATTGTGATTGTTAATATTACTTACTAGAATATTGGTAAGAAGTTAATGTTCATGTCCAAAAAATAAAAGAATGCTTGCAGTTTTGCTGCATCTACAACAAAACTTTCTACAAATCATTGCTAATGAAAAATTTGAATTTTGCTGTAAATGTGTCAGTCTCTTAATATATTTTTATAAAAAAAATAGGAATTATATACTACCTGTCTTGATCCATATCAACCATTTCTTCTGCATAGCAACCATTTCTACTGCATAACAACCATAGAACTATGTCTGAATTTCAGCATTTCATCACATATTCAGACATAAAATTGATCTAGTGACATATAAATAAAATAAATTGACCTTTTTGTTTTGTTTTCATTTAATGATATAATTGAGGTCTTTAAAATCACTAATTAACTGGTACTAGTAATTTACATTAATGATTGAGGTTTTGTGACATCTGAAACTGCCACTTCTTACCTTCAAAAATAGGTTATACCTGTGCTCCTATACTAGTGATAAAAAGACTACTAACATTAAAAAAAATAACTGTTCTTGGCTTTGGGGTAGATTTGAACCACCATCTCTGAACTGGAAGTTCAGTGTTTGTCTTTAAACTACCAAAGCTTATATTTTTTTTCTGCTTTTTCATAATTTTGTGATCTAGTGTTGTTTTTTTGGGGGGTTTTTTTTTCTTTGCAATTTTGTGATCAGATTTTTTTTTTCATATACTCATTTTTTCTATTATTTCTTTTTGACTAATTCTTTATAACTAACTGATTAATTTTTTTCTCTTTTTTTTTGTATTCATAACTGCTGACTTGATATCAGCATGTTTTTTTACATCTTTTTTCATTTTTTTTTTGCTTTTTCTTTGATTTTGTTATAAGTTACACTGAAAAAAAATTGTTTCAGCTAAAACAAACATGACATACAGACTTACTAAAATTTAACATAACTTAATGATCTTTATTCCTTCCATTTTCTTTTACCCAAGCCCTCACTCTAGCACCTTCTGTACTGTGCCATTCAGTAAAGCAATCTCTGTCAGGTGAAAAACAAAGATTCACATTACAATTTCCACAATGGAACAATGTTTTACAATGTGTTTCTGGGAGTTCATTTAACTTGGCATGAGCATAACAAAAAGTACATCTTAGTCTCTTGGAGTTTTCATTAAAAGATGGAATGCAAGTAGATTTAAAATCAGAATGTTTTACAGCAGAATCAAGATATTTTACCTTTATCAACATCAGGTAATGGTGTGATCTGCAAAAATGCCAAGATGGCCTTGAATCTCAGTGATGTCTTACATGATGAAATAGGGTTGAATCTATACAGGGGATCTGTACTCCAATAGCGATCTAGAGAACTTAGCTTCATGAAAGACATATAAATCAATATACCAATAAATCTGCAAATAAAAAATATATATGTATATAATTAATGGTTGTATTTGAGACAAACATACATCTTGCCCACATTCTTTCTAATTTTGGAAAGAAGAACAGTTGGACAAAGTCTTGATTTGTAACAATAGACACATGTTACCTTCTTGTGTGTGAATATCAAAACCATGTATGGTATTTGATTCAAATCATTATTGCTTTTCATTTCATATTATTCTACATACTGAATTGAGATAAGAAATGTCTCTATGAATAGCTGATGACATGATTTAAAAATAATTAAATAAATGGTATTTTTTCTTATAAAAGCAGTAGACATGTATCTCATTTACCTCTCCATCTCAGCTTCAGCTACTCTTTCCCATGTACCATCAAATCTTGCATATGACTTGAAGTTGCCATTTCTTATAAGAAATTATGCATGCTGATTTGTTGCAATACATAGTGATGTTACTAGCATGTTGGTCAGAAAAAGTCTAAAAAAAGTTGATGGGGGTATTCAAAGACTTCAGTGTTTGTCTAAGAAATAAAAACATTAATATCAATAAAACTGACAAGTGAAAAGAAGGAGATTCAGATATACATGTAAAATCATAACACAATTCATATTTCACAAATATATTTGAACAGAGCTTTGAACCTTGTTTTTCATTCTACATTTATTTTGAAGCCTTCAACAGTGAGACAAACTCACACTTAAAAAAACAACAGTCTATGAATGTCATCCTGATGTTAGGTTTTTATCAGAACATCAACAATCAGTGAATAATCTTCTTGGAAGGTTCATTAAAGTCAAAGGACACATACAAACATTTACTGTCTGCTAATAAGTTTTTAAATTTTTTTTTTATCAACTACAAGCAAAGTAAATAATATAATTATTATTTACTCCTAGTGTTGTTTGCTTTTATTGATGTAAAAATCATTCATATTATGGAATTAAGCTTGCAAATAAGTCTGTAACAATAGGAACACTGTACATGTATTTCCTTACATTTAAGGTTTCTCCAAGCTGTTTGTAACAATTGTATTTTGCATATGAGTGTCATAGAGAAAAATTTAATGGGCAAAATTATTTACAACAATTCAAAATAAAAAATACCGTGATAGTCTTCCAAAATGTATTCCAGGCTTTCTTCCTGTTCTGAACTGTACTGTCCTTGGATCTGGTGCACCCTCATCCTTAACATTGTCATCATACCAGTAGACACTGGTAGGTGTAGGTTCACCCATACTCAACATACTTTCCAATGAAGGCTGTGATAACCTGTAGATGAGATAATACAAACTTTAATATGAAACATATACCTTCAGGATATCTAGTTAATTTTTCACATGACTTACAAGCAGAGAGAAATGAACAGCTTACCAGTCATTCTTACCTATTTTATGCAGGGTGGGGAAAAATGTCTCTTTTTTGCCATCACATCATTATTAATACAACTTTGAATTGCTCAATTTAAAAATGGAAAAACAAAATTATACACTGCTGAGATACATGTATCAAGAAAGTGCACTCCCAAGGATCATTTCTTTGAAACATTTCTTATTTTGTGCAGAATTAAAAATAAAACTTACTTTTCACAACAACTTACAACCCAATACAAACCAAGATGGTGATGAATGTGGTATATTGTTTTAAAAATAAAAAAACTTATTTTGAATCCACATTAAAAAAACAAAAGTTTAAGAATCACTGGAACCTAAATATCTCACTGACATGGATATATGCAAAGCATTTGTGTTATGTTCAAAATGTTTGTCATCTCAGCAAGGATAGTTGAGATCCTACATGTACATTTTTCCTTTCTTAGTGGAGAGGGTGGTGCTGAGGGTATATGTACATGCACAGAAGAACATAAAATAATATATGAATATCATGTTGAACAAAAACTAATTTCTCCCTTTGCACAGGGAAAAGTGGTTATACATGTATGCATGATGAATAATAACCCTTGACACATTAAATAGAAATGGGCAAACATGTTGAATGAAAATAACCCAGTATCTATAATCACTTTCCTAATATTATGGTGTGATTATTATTTTTTTTTGTGTCTTTTTTATTTTATTAAACATTTTTGTTTGAACTTTACATATACACTTCTAGTGGTTGCCAAACTTCATCTGGATCTTGTATTTGTTCATTTTCATTCCCAAGCAGATAGTCCAAATAATCCTCCTCTTCCTCAGACATTCCTTCATCCTCAAAAGGCTCAACATAATCCTCAAAATCTGGAAATATACAGGTTCCAATGCAACCAAAATCAACCGACACGTTTTAACTTTTTATTTTAACAAATTTCATATAACACATGCATACCAATTTATTTATAAATACATGTACATATATATTGTATACGGGAGTAAAAAAATAATTCAGAGCCTACAAAGACTACTGACAGTACTGTACAGGATGCATGACTTCAATATAATAATATGTATAACTAAAAATATATATATACCCCTACCTTCACACACATATGTACCAGGTGAATTAAAGCCTAACTCGGTACAGATGTTCTTACTAATTCTTATTTACCTTGTCACTTTGAAAATCAGGGAAAAATGGGAGAAGTGCTCATTTTAAAGAAAATCCTAGATCCACAAATACACAGAGGTTTATCTTCAATAAACAAAACAAAAAAATATAAATACCTTACACCTTGTCATAAAAATGTCAGTAATTGTATAATCGTGTGAACTGTCAATAAACTGACTAGAGTCGTAGGGATCCCAACTCAGGCAACTGACTACATGTCAAAAGGTCACGAAGGTTTTCAGCTTACCAGTAACCTATTAGTGGTTGCCGCGATCTAAATATCCTCACAGTGAACAATTTCTGAACACATATCGATCCTTTTTTTGTACATGATTTACAAAACAGTTTCAGAAGTTAATATACAAGCCTTACCATTTGCATGGGCGTTTTTCCGTGGACAACTCCATTTTGTGCACGGAAGAGGTGTAATTTAGAAGGCATGACGGCTAAAATTTCCGTATTATTTCCAGAGCAAAATGTGGTTTTAACGGACTTGTACACAAAATTTACTCACTGAAGAGTCATGTATTATACATCATATTAAAGAAAATTTATTTGTTTTTCTATTTCTGGATTTAGTTTTCCCTATTTCAATATACAGAAAAACATACATACGAAATTCAAAATGTTGGCTCAAAAATCGGTATGGAGCACGTAGTTTTCGATATAACTGAAGAGGTATTGGGCCCCTAAAAATTACAAACGACATTTTGAGAAAAAGTAAATCGATGGAAAGTTTCAGTTTTGTTCAGTGATTCGTTCTATGTACTTTTTTCCCACTTTTTTTTTTTTTTGTACAAGTATCGCGTAGTTATTTTCAGCGATCTCTTTGGTAGAAAAACGTCAATTTTTTATCCAATTTTCAAAAGATAAATCTCCAGTTAAAACAATTTTGCGTTAAAAAAAGGCACTGACAATAAAAAATGATATATCCATTTTAATCTGGAGATGTTAAGCTTTCCAAATATGTATAACACTTCATATCAAAAATGTAATGTATTCCCGCTATGTCCCTACTTTTCCAGCATGGCAATGGAAAAAACGCTTATGACCCTTATATGGGTCATACGAACGGCAAAGAGTTAAATGATTGATTACAGTAGAACATAATTCGTATTTTCATCTATTTTCAGTTGGAGATGCTACAAATTGCAGTGGCGTATGAGCCGGGGGAGGACGTGCAAGGAGGACACTTGTCCCCTTTTGCCAAATATATGTTAGAAAATAGTTGTATATCAATTTATCGGTGATCAACGTTTGTTTTTCTTTCTAAGGAGTGGGTACTTCGGGGGGGGGGGGGGGGGTGAGAAGAGTAATTCCAGTGTATGTTTTGACCAATTGCTGCTAAGCTCCCGTAGAATCTATTTCATCATTTCATGAAATAAAAAACCTAGATAAGGAATTGAATCTCCAGGTCCCAGCTTGGGTACTGGCTTGTGAACAGGCTGTAAGCCACCCCTATGCAACAGGGTCGCATACGATGCGTCTAACATAATTTACAAACAGATTTATATGATGTGAAACACTAAAATATTACAAATTTCCAATAAAAAAATAAGACTTGTGGATTAGGATTATTCTGTTTAACGCCACTTTAAACACTATTTCAGTTATGTCGTGGAACTGGAGTACCCAGAGAAAACCACCGACCTGTCGCAAGTCACTGTCAAACTTTATCACATAATGTTGTATCGAGTACACCTTGCCATGAACGCAGTAAGAAAAATGTCATTTAACGGGAAGCCAACGACTACTCTGAAATAAACCGTTGATGATAAGGAACTGTTGTTATTTATCTTTCACGTCTTGCCCTCGTGGAGTTTTGTCTTTGATTCGTCTCAAGCAATCACCGGACTCCTCATTTCTAAGCCCACAATGGGAAAGAAGGCTCGGTTTCTATATACCTGAAATGTTATTTACACAATAAGCATAAAAATCACTAACGTCTAATATAATTATAAATATTACAATTCAGGAGAGAAGATTTTTTATCATCATCGTTTCAACTACTAAATAATACAGCGCATGCAAACAGGTAGATACGATAACGTAACCCTCAGTCCGCTTTCCGCTGGAGCAAAAGCGGACTGAGGATTACGTTATCGTCTCTAGCAAACAGGGCCTCCAAGAGAAATTTTGCAAGGCAGAACAAGACTGCTTTGGTGCCCCGGGGACAGGCTGACACTTCTCTCAAAATTGAGGATTTGAGGTCAAATAAAACCACAATGTAAATGTGAGTGATGATCAACAACCAGAATTCAGAAGTCTCAGTGAATTTTACATAACCAATAAACTAAAAATAGTTGAATATGCATGTACCGTACTCCAATAAAAAGTAAAAATCAAAATAAAACGTCTATGATTAAGGCTATGGAGCCCTTCAGAGATTCACAGAACCCCCTTCTTAGTTCTCCGGGTACCGGATCGATGTACAGGCTGAACCCCCCTCTCATAGGCCCTGCATGAAAATACGTCAATCATGAAGAGGTCAAGCCGACCAATTTCAACTCTCAATTATAATTATGATTTCCATTTTTATTTAAATTCTATATAAGTTTGTGTTTTAAAACAGATCTATAAAATCAATGTATATTTTCATTTCTATTGTCCATACCGTTTCATAAATACATTGTATTCATACCAATAATGTTTTTCGGTATGTTTTACTGAATTCCAAAGATTATACAAGTACATTTTTTGCCAGTTAGGCTATTTATGATATAGAGTGCATTATAATACGTCCTGTATATACAACTGTATAATCCCCAGACGATTTCTCCTAATCGCCTGTGGATGCCTTTTGACAAAAAACACCTTTTAGACGTTTCCGCAACTATGTTCCACAAAGCATAATACCCAGATTCTTTTTCACATTAAACATTTTTATTCAATTCATTAATTGCATTGTATTTATACCTCACAACACGATATTGCTGAAATATTGTTGAAAGTGGCGTTAAACACCATAACCCTAACCCTCACAACATGTAGGAAAACAGTATAATGTTTTGACTCCTCCGTAACGATTCTTTGCCGCCTAAATCCAGCATTCATTTTGCATCTGAACTTCATATTTGTATTCATGGAAGCTTACATTAGCAACAATCAGATCAAGTTCGAATAACAACCAACTTCAGGCGCGGGTTAAGGTGGACGCAATCTGTCCAAGGTTCCGAGCACGTACAGGGTTAGGGTTAATACTGGATTATTATTATTTTTTTCTTAGCGTTCGGTCCTGTGTTTTTATTTCAAATTTTCATCATAGGGATATCAAATTGTATCATTAATAATAAATTAATAAATAATAAATTCAGATTTTCTATTTAAAATAAATATCATTTACAAAACCACTGATATTTGTTCAATTTTTAACGCTGATTTAAGCTTTAGTCGCAACAAATTTTTATTTTTCTCTTTAAACTGTCGAAACATAATATTTATTTAACTGTAAAATTCACAAATAAAATCCCTCCTTTTCTTCCCTTTTTCTTGTTTAAATCAATGATCAGCAATATTCCAGAATCAAACAAATGAATAGATATAACATAGATTTCTTTTACATGCATCTTTTTACCATGCGGAGTCAATGTGTTTTAAATCGGTCATCCATTCAGGACGCTCATTATTCTTGTCCAAGATAACAAGAAAGACATCACTAAAATTACCTGAGGGTGTTTTCCCAATTCAACTCGTAAATTTACATAGAAATCGGAGATATTTCGTCATACAACTTCACACGTGGTTTTGTCTATCATATTTCTTGAAGACAAACATAACATTTTATTGCATTTATCAATATTTTATATGAATTTCAACAGTTTTTTCAACACCATATCTGCTTCTCGATACAACCGCCCGATTAGAGTGACCCGTGACCCACTTTAGCACGTTCTACTATTTTTTTTTCTTACAAATGTTGTTTAATTATTATATTCGTCTTAATACATGTATCCGATTACTAAATATGTTTACAATCATCGTATTTAATTACTCTATGGAACTACTTAAGGTATTTTACTATCCTGTGTAGGCCCTTTGGTTTTATTGCTCCCAAAACTTTAAATTATTTGGTTTTCCAATCTTTCGATTTTGAGCGTACCCGATGAAGGTTATTCCAGAAATGCATCGTGCGCACTAAATTTAATATCTACATTTTTATTATTTAAATGAACAACTTTTTTTGATTGATTTTGATTTCATTTTCATTGCTAGTGCTTAGCGCCACTTTCAGCAAAATTTCAGCTATATTATGGCGACCAGTTTTAGTGGTGGAAGAAGCTGGAGAGAACCACCGATCATAGGCAAGCAACTGGTAAACTTTATCACTTGCGGCTGCGAGTTGAGTACACTTTGTTTTGCAATTTACAAAGCGGTCGCTGTTTGTTTTATGTTCTAAATTTACACTGCTCAAGCGAACATAAATCATTTATGTGCTAAACTGCTTTATTCTTTGCATAGTACACATAACTGAGCACATACAATTAGTGTACTTTTCTCTCATTTTTTGGTCCATTTTAATTAAACAAACGAAGTATATAAGGTACTGAAAGGCGCATTGACCATCTCGATACACAAAGAAAGCCGTTTGCATACATATTTATATACAATTTAATTACAATTTTAAATATTGCTTTAATAAACTTTATTATGATTGTAAATATTTAATCAGGTGATTGTTTCAATTATATTGTCGGTGTCAGCTTGGTACAATTATATTTCTTGATCTGAAGTAATTGTAATTAACAGGTAAAAATCATCATGCCACAGCTAAATAACCTTTAATTGTTGTGTAAACATTAATATAGTACCAGGTTTTGTTTATCTGGACATAGTAATTACGACTAATTAAATATTTGACACTTACGGCGGAATCGGAGTTAGAGTTTGAAAGCGTATTTTGTACGGGACATTAAGCAATTATTTTACATAATATTCTGCGATTTTAATTTCTCCGGTCCGGAGGTGACCGCAAAATACCGCGGAAATAAGATTGCCGCAGAAATTACCGGTTATACGGTACCTAGATTCTGAGACACAGATACACGTTTATGTAAACTTTCTAAAACGTAACCATCTTTGGCTTTATCTGACTTCCAACGACAATGAATTTTGAATAACCTATCTGGTGTATCGTTCTGAGCACCAGCTGTGGCTCCACCAGGTCTGAAACTGTGCATACGGAGATTCGCAACGTTAAAACCGAAGTCTGATGAAGCCGAATTTATCGTTTCATTTCTCTTGTTCTAGTATATGACAGACATGCATTTTTCTTTCTAAGCATAAAAGCCTTAGAACTATTGAATCTAGAGGCTCCCAGGAGCCTGTAATCGTTCACCTGGTTTTCAATTTGACATCGAAAGTTGATAGAAAATGGGGGTGTTACACATAATTTTGAAAGTATGCTACCAAAGATAATTTTAACTCAAATTTCGGAGCAAAAGATTTTGATGTGATTTTTATCTCATAATATTCCTAAGCGGAATAAACTGGCTCGAAAAATCTCACAGAAAAACCAAGAATATATGTTAAACTACTCATTGCCATGTAGATACAATTAAAATTTGAGTTCATTTTGATTTGTAATAAAGCAGAAATTGACAACTAAAGAAATTTATATTTTTGGTAACAGTAGCCATTTTGAATGGAGGGTGGCGCTGTCGGACACAATATTGAAAAGGGATCACCCAAGGACCATCCCACCCAAATTTGCTTTAAGTTGGTTCAGCGTTTTCAGAGGAGAAGATTTAAATGTGATATTTTATCAAAATATACCTAATTTGCATAATCGGTAAAAATCGGCTGAAAGAAAAATTTCACAGAAAAACCTGGAATATATGTTAAGCTACTCCTTGCCATGTAGCTGCAGCTAAAATTTGAGCTCATTTATAATAATACTAAAGCAGCAATGGACAATTGAAAACAAAATTTTTTAGTAACAGCAGCCATCTTGAACGGAAGGCGGTCGGAACAAAAAGTAATAACACTTGATAAGGACTTTGCAAGGAACATTTCTGCTAAGTATGGTTCCAATCCATCCAGTGGTTCTTGAGAAGAAGTCTGTTTTACATATTTCCCATACGGTCGCTATGTTAAATTATGTTTCCCGCTGGTGGCCATCTTGGATTTTCAATCGGTCAAAAAAGGAACAAGACTTGGTTAGCAGCTTGCAATGATCATTCATGACAATTTTCAATTCCATCCTCCATGTAGTATCGGAGAAGAAGATCTTTGAAATTTCAGCCAATCAGAGGCTATTATGGCTCCTGGCCGCCATATTAGATAACAGATTGGAACAATTGTAACAACAATTGATCAGAATCTTGTCAGGAACATTTCTGCAATGTATGGTTCCAATCCATCCATTGGTTTTTGAGAAGCAGCTTGTTTTACATATTTCCCATAGAGTCGCTGTTAAATTATGTCCCCCGCTGGCGGCCATATTCGATTTTCAATCGATTCAAAAAGGAAAAACACTTGGTTAGTAGCTTGCAATGATCGTTCATGACAATTTTCAATTCCATCCTCCATGTAGTATCGGAGAAGAAGATCTTTCAAATTTTACCCAATCAGAAGCTTTTATGGCCCCTGGCAGCCATGTTGGATAACCGATCGAAACGAAAGTAACAACACTTGATTAGAACATGCAAATGAACATTCCTGCCACGATTGGTTACATTTGCTTTAGTGATTCTCTAGAAGAAGATTGAAATGTTTACGGACGGACGACGGACGCCAAGTGATGGCAATAGCTCACCCCTAAAAAAAAATTTGTCTAAAAATATACATTGTCAGAGGCTAAATCAATTTGTGCTTCTCTTAAATAAGTAGAAAGTATTTTAACTGGACATTGAAGACTGTCAAGTCTTGACATTATTACATGATTCCCTTTCCGATAACAATCTGTTTTGCTTTTTTTCACAAAAATATCTACATAATGATCATATATTTTTATATGTTTTGCTTTAATGTTACATAATTCATTGTAGCGTAACAAAACTGTATATGCTAAGGAACATAGTGTTAATAACCGCAAATATTGGAGTGTTCGGTCAACAGTATTGTATTTAGCAAATAACTTGATCATAATGTCAGAAGTAACAGGCTCATTTTTCTTGATAGGTCTATTTAGTTTTCTCCTTGCTGCGTCGACTATGTATGCAATTATTTCAGAATCACAAGGATTATTCACTCCAGCAAGACTGTGTGCCCACTTTATACTGTAATAAGCCGATTCTATTACACTAAAATGCTGTGCAGATTCCATTAAATTTTGAAGATATAGACCTACATATATTTCTGGACAAGGTAGAATACAAGAAATTTCATGATATTTTTCAGTCCATTTAGCAAATCTCTTATATCCGCCTGCATATTTTTCTACGGTAGATTTTGCTCGAGCATCAATCACTGTCGAAGATAAATTGCAAACTAACACTCGAAGCTCTGGATGTGAAAGTTTGTCATTCTGGGACCACAGTCCGGTAGAAAGTATTTTCTGTAATTAAACAGTTGTGTATAGATATTTTCTTATATAATTAGATAAATTACGAGCTATAAATACATACCCTCCGTTCTGGTAAAGCTAGTCCAGTGACAATGTACATGAACTATTTACAATCAGTCCAGCGACCCATAAATAAACGGTCCAGTGACCTAAAAGGCAGCCCAACAGATACAGTCTGTTAAATGTCTCTAAATGACAAATAGTATACCAAGTGGTGCAACTAATATCAATCCGAGGCCGTCGTCTAGATAAACTGTAACTTTAATTCCGTCTTTACGCCAGTGTGCAACCAAAGGACGGACTATTTTTGTAAAAATATAACCTGTTGAAGACAAACCAAATGGTAAAACAGTAAACACACAATATTGTATTGCTTCACCAAAGGACTGGGAGCTATAAGGGCCTAAATCGACCGCCCCCCCCCCCCCCCCCCCCCCTCAGATGTCGATAACATTTTCTCCAAAATGTATTCACAATATGTGCTTTTCAGAAATAAATACAGTTAGTTAATATGTGCATCTAATTCCTCACAGCGGATCGACAAAGTCAGGTAATGAAAAGCACTGAACGTCATTTTTTTTCAGAATGCAGAACGTATGCATGTATATCATTGTATTATAATGCATATCTTTAAAAAAAACAAAAATAAAAACAAAGCATAATAAAACTCATTAAACAAAGCATAAATTTTACGCAATGTGGATTGGCTTCAGGAATAAGATCATGTTCCGAAACTGTATTATGAAATTAAAGTGAACGAATAGTAATGTCGCAACGTCACCCATTTTCGACGGTCTCCTGTTTTCGACGGTTTGCTTCACGTGATAAAATCTTTCATTATTTTGATCGCTTCATTAGTCAGTAGTTATATTATGATGCTGAGATTGCATGAATGATCTCAAGAAATCTGATCTAAAAATGTCATCTTTAAATGTAAGAACTACGTACCACATCTATTATTTCACGTTCAAATTTTATTTGTTTCGTAATTCATTTTTTCGTCACATTAACAAAGCTCTAACCATTTAAAAAATATATCTCATACAGACCAATCGTGGTTTCATCGTCTGCTATGACATTGATAATGTACATATTGAGGTCATATCAGTTCAGAAAGTTATTAACATTGATTGTCGAAAACTGGTCGAAATGTTAGTATTAACCTTAAAGAAGTAATAATTATATTTATTTGGACAATAGAACTTTGTCATATTTGAAATTTTTTTATACACTTTTTTAACCTTACTTTATCCTTAACGACAACCAATGCGATGATATATTTAAGTACATGTTTACAGACAACCATCACAAATCTATAAAAAAAATGCCAAGGTGCGGGTTGAGAGAAGTCCAATATTTAAAGATCGCTTTTTCTATTATATGGAAATATTTTGGGAAATGGTGTGAAGTAAAATGTTTAATGTGTAACGATCTTAGTTAGGAATCTGTGAGAATTTTTTATTTTTTTTTCATCAACTGATAACAAGCCTTGGAATCAGATATCCCATGGAAAGTGGTTGTCGATAGATAATTGTTTTACAATCAAGTATATGATATATATGTATGGTGAGAACAAGTTTACAACCATATGATTAATCGTGTAGGTAAAATGTGTGTCGCTGCCATGATTCTATGTATGATTGTTTTGATTGTCACTAGAAAAAGAGGAGATGGTAGATATTATTTTGCTTTGTGACAAACCAACAACAACACTCCTAATAAACTGTTGCTATCAAAATCCGCTGTAAGTTGTCTTTTACGCGTAAGGAGTGTGTCCTTTACATCCAGCGCTAAGGGATGTATTAAATTCGTTCCTCACAGCTATCTGGTGTCCCTTTCACATAATGTCGGCGTTTTCCTAAAGGAATCAGATTAATGTGTCCGAATGGAGTGACATTTCTACCCGCGGACTGTTGTTTCAGTGAGCTAGCACTATGCATATCCAACACAGCGTGTTGTTCTAAAACAAAGCGGATCTCATCATCATCTCATTGATAATTAACTTGTTCTCGCCATAAAATAGCTGAAAAATTGCTGAATTGGCATCAAACCACAATCACTCACTCACTCAATCAATCAAAAGTGGATGCTGAAAGAAGTGGATAATATTAATTCTCGAAAATTTCATCTAACCAAATGTTTGACTTTTTACACTTTCATTTTCTCTTTAAAATAAATTATTCACAATGCATTTTACTTTACAAAATGGTGGCAACGTTACAAGTTTATAGTATTGGGTCACGAATTAACGTATGTTGTCATGCACTAAGCGAAAGGTAAAAAGTGCTACATATAAAATGAAGCTATCAAAATATTGGAGTTCCTTATCGATAACATATATTTGTCGAGTTCGAATGACACATTTTTCAATAAATCATACCTATGCATCACTATGGGAAAAAACTATGCCCCTCTCCTCGCCAACATTTTCTATACTCCTATGAATCTGAGTTTATACAAAAACTGATCAAAGACCAAATAAAAAGTAGAGAGGCTTAAGCCTTTAATCTCATTCCCAGGTATATTGATGATGTTCTGCCAATTAATAATACGAACTTTGCTATCTGGATTCTATTAATAGAGATTTCTCGATAACTGACGAACGAACGTATCTTCCCGTAACATAACGAAACAATGTTAATTTACGTAAATATCTTTTGCGGGAGACCTTATTGCCACATTTGTCTTCAATTGTTCATTGAGTGTAAGTGATTAGGTATATATTTTTTTCCATTTCGGTGTTTAAAACAGGTAAAAATTAATATCACTGGCCAAATAATGGTTTCACAGTGATATTACAGTCTGCATGCAAAATACATATTTTCCTCAAACGCTATTTATAGATATACTTCAAGGAGTGGAGCTTTTCAATATTTTATTTCTTTTTTTTAATATTTCTTATTTAAAATAAATAATTTTGCCAGATTTGGGAGAAAAATAATAATCTGACTAAGGAAAATCAAGCGGTATAAGAGTTATGTAATACTGGATATTGATTTCATTTCTGATTTCATTTCTGATTTCATATGTAAAGAAAAATGAATGATTCCCTTCTCCCAAAACCTGTCTGTCCAATGGTAAAAACAAATCCCCTTTTAGCCTTAGTTATACCTTATCGGCGACGATCGCCCGACCATTGGCCGATTGTCGTGCAAAAATCGTGCGATTTTCGCTTTCTATTGCTTTTATTAAATAAGAGAAATGCCCTAGAAAAATCTACTGTATACTAGTTTAACCCCGTCACTTTTTTTTAAATTACCTGAACTAACCCAGGAGGGGTCATTTATATGTGTGCTAGGGATATCGAATTTACATATTTCTTCGATTTTTCTATTGAATGTTGGAACTGTTCCGACAGTGAGATATATTTTTTTTCATTTTATATATAGGTTATGAAGAAAACAGCTGAGTTAAATGGGTGTGATCGTCTTCTGTAATTAATATCGTCAAAATGAAATACAACAGAATTTATATCAAATGGTGACTTGTTTCAACCTCATTTAAAATATACATTGACATTCTTTCAAACTTTTACATCACGTTCACGATCTTTTATTACAAACCTATTTCACGCAAGTGTACATTTTTTTCCTGTTCTAGTTGAAGGACTTTATCAAATAGATTCATACAGTTTACAGGTAATGCACTTAATACGCATTTAAACCACAGAAGAATATTTATATTGTCCACATCTTGTGGTGTGGGGTCGCTATTGTGCATGCGAAATATTAATTGCAAACCCCATCGACGGGCTATATGCTGCCTGTCTAGAATATTTTATGTTTTCTCGATCGACATTTCAGAAGTTAGAAAACAATATGATGAATATTGTCTGTCAATCATGCAAACAATAACGTATGCACATGACAGAACGGATTTTCAAGACACCGGATGGATAGTTCCCGTCGATATAAGAGAATGGAACTGATATAAGTTAAAAGTTTAATTTGGGCGCAAAAGGAGAAACTTTATATAATTTATGAAAAGGTGATGTGAATTTTAGGGATCCTCAGATTAAAATCCATTCATTTACTTTTCTACACTTTTATACATATTATACATATGCATATTTCAAATGATAGTAATGTTATTCTAAAATATTTCCACTTTGTGTTACTTGTCGTTTTCTTTTAAGAGCCCCAGTTTTATGCTGCTCATGCTCAGCAACGGACCACCTTCGTCAATTGGTTTAGCTCATCGATGATCATGAGATTCAATAAGATAAATAACACAGTCCGTGCAATATTTATATATTTATTCATTTATGCATTGATGTCAGTGTTTCAACTGTTGACAAAGTCTTAAATTCAGCATCGGTAGACTAATAGAAAGTGTGTAATCGTAAAATTCAGTGGCCAACCATCTCAGTCTGATGGCAACAGAAAGGGTATTGTTCTGATATGCCTAGCGGTGTGTCTGCAATTGACGGAACTTCACATGAGATACAAATTCCTTCCAATGAACCCCAACAAAAAACATACTTTCAACAAACAAATTATTTTCATTGATTGATATGAAAAGAAAGTCTATAAACAGTGATAATCATAAATTCCATCAATATCAATAAAACAATTAACTTTCATCTTAACTGAACTTGAGCAGTCGTGATCGTATGGTAGTTGAATTTACAACTACCTGTGCAATCGTTGCCTATCACCACTTAAGTTGTGAGTTTGAACTTCATTCATGGCGAGGTGTACTCGATAAAACATTATGTGATACAGTTTGTCAGTGACTTGCGACAGGTCTGTGGATTTCTCTGCGTACTCCAATTTTCGCCACAAAGTAGTAACTGGAATATTTTTGAAAGTGGTGTTAAACACCTAACCTCCAATGGACAAATGATGGATACATTTTTTTGTTATGTAGTGCATAAGATAAAACACCTTTGGGTCATATTGTGGCATATCTCTACAAGTACCAATAATACTACTACAACAATATTGTTTCCGACACAATTATGGGAACTGTTGTAGACCTATCATGTCATTAAACAATGTACTGAAAAAGAAACAACTTCACTTTCAATTTTTTTTTATTAACAATTAAATTAAATGATCTCCATGATCTCAAAATTATGTTTCAGTGTTTACTGCATCTTAATATGTCCATGTAGGTATAGCTGAATCCTGATTTCTTGTCTGACCTGTAAACTACAGTAATTCATGTGTTTCTGAATCATTAAATGAATATTCAATCACTTAATTCATCACATCTTTCTGTCTTTGATCACTGAATATTGATTCCAAAATATCCGTACCATTGTATTCTTTGGATTTATACATGAAAAATCGCAAGTAGACTATGAGGAATCAAACACATTGCTTTACATCATATGCATATTTTTGTATTGATAATCTTGTATAATGTGTCCTGTTCACTACCACATGTAATACACACAGACTCTACACAATACTAACAGCTCCAAAATTCTATTTTATCGATTACTTCTCATCATGCAAATGAATGAGTATATATCTGGGTTCTTTTTAAAGGGGCATTAGCTACGATTTTGACCAACAGAAATATATGTTTTGGAAACTGATGAATAGCTTTAAAATGATGAAATAAAGGTAAATATTTCACATTAAGGAGCTTATCGTACCACTTTTCACCTTTTGAGAACGAAATTACCATCGATTTATTATTTCCTTGCAAGCAAATAATTTGACCTCGTTTTCTCCGTAGGCAACTGACCTTACTAGTGACAGGTAAAAACGAATAATTTGTATTTTGTCGCTTATTAACTGCAAACCTGTATTGTTCTTTGTCCGTAATTAACGCCGACTAAAAGCAGATTCACAGAAAATAAGAAATAAGTGCCCATTGTTGTACTGATTTAATGACGATTCAGCAAACCCCGTAAGCAATGCCGATAATTAATAAGATGGCTTCCATTTCTTCATCGATCTCAAAACACGAGCTGTTGCACCTTTTTCCCCCGATGCGCGTACATTTCATAACATTTATAAGCTACAGAAACACGTGTTTTTAAGGCATCAATCATATCTGATAGTTTTTATGGGTAACACAAATTTACGATTTTGGCAGATAATGCCCCTTTAAGTCAAATATTCCTGTTCCTTTAAAATTTATGTTGATTCTTCTGTGGTATTTAAATCTTCTTTGAGTTTAAATCATTGACGCAATATCGTGCACAACGTCACGCGCATTGTCGTTTGAACTCAAAAGGAATGGAACGCATTCTGAAATGGTCAATAAACCACAATATCCAATAATAGCCGCAGATTCCTTGTAAATGAATGCATCAATATGAAAATCATAAAAACGAGAAAGGACTACAGAAAAAATTGGAAGTTTTCTATCCTAAAAGAACACTTCTTTCACTCGTCATTAGACATCTTATTACTTATTATTTAATAATAAAAAAATGTACATTTACGATCTATGCAGGTATATAGTACGTTTGACTTCTATTAATCTCCAGAATAAAAATTCTTAAAGTAGAAGTAATTTGTAAGTATTTTTACTAATATTCCGTCGTCTCCGGGAATTGAATATTTCTTTTTTTTTCTTTTGATCAGCTAATCCAGATTTTTGTATTTATGTTTTTGTATTCGAATGTAACAAGGTTTGCTTGTGGTTGTACAGTTCTAGTTTTTATTTAATTGATGCATTTAGAAAAATATAATAATTAACATATTTTTCCGGTTTTTTCCCCCACATCGTTCCTTCTATGAGCGGGATGATTTTGCACTAACCCCATGCCATGTCTAATCGAAATAAAATTCTTGGATAATGACCACGGATATGTTCCACTTGTATTAAGCACTTCCCGGTCCTTTCCTCATTCACGACTTATTACCGGGTGTGTAACTAGATTAACACGACGAGTGCCACTAGTGGAACAGGAACTGCTAACCTTCCGAAGCACCTGAGTTCACCCCCGGTTTGTTCTGGGGTTCGTGTTACTCGATCTTTAGTTTTATATGTATGTTTTTTAGATCGTTGTTTGTCCTTTTGTACATTTTCATTTGGCCATCGTGTTGTCTGTTCTTCTTCGATATACGGATTCTGAATGCCCCTTTGGTATCTTCAAACTCTTCTTAAAGATATGTTGGATTGTGCCCAAAAAATATCTGCTCCTTTTGGATCAAACTATTTTATTTCATTTTAGAAGTAGCATCGATAGATCATTAAACCTACCTCAGTATCCAGGTAGTAATAACTATATCAGTATCCCGGAAGAAAATATATAATCATTAAATAGGCGCTGATGAAAAAAACCTATTTTGGATGAAGTGGTGTTTATTTTATTTTTAATTTATATAACTGATAAGTGCCGACATACCATCGTTTTAACGGCAAAGACTGCTTCTTAAACATCAAAACATCATCTAAGCGCTTGTAATATTTGAACATTTTGCCGTCGTTTTTCAAGAAATTTAACACCTCGTGCACCACAAAAATACTTTAACAGTATTTGTGTTTTATTTATTTTAATAATCTGGTGCAATATTTTTCTGGTGCACGGCTGCGGAGGTGCTTGATTTTAAGAATCTGGCCGAGGTTATAAATAAATTAATATTTAACAACCTCCACACTCCTCCACCAACAAAATATTGTGATACAATCATTAACCCTCTATACTCAAAACAACTGCTCAATTTAGTGTTGGTGGAAGACTGTGGAGGTATATTAAAAAGCTACAATGTACATTGAATATGTCGTGTATAGTCCATTGTTAGCATTATCCGTCTAATTATGTCATTATGACGTCATAATGCACCCAATTTCACGGAGATATATTTTTAGAATTTTTTTTTATATAACAGTTAAATTAGTAAATTGTTTTTATTCTATGTCAAGCATTATTTTTTTATGAAATGTGGGACCAATTTTGCACCTTGACGCTTCTCCCTCTTCCTATGAAAACCCAAGATACTTCTGATGATTAGGGAATATATCTATATGATGATATCCCGATTTTAAATCGAATACGAACCCAAAACAATCTGGACCCGGTTGTTCAACTTGTAGTTAAATTTTAAACAATGGTTAAAAATGATAACCTATGGTTAAAATGTAACCAAAGCACGCAATGCGTTGTTCAACTTATGGTTAAATTTAACTACTGGTTAAAGCATGGTTAAACTGATTAATATTTAACCACGGTATAGGGGCTCTGATGAAATACCGTATAACCGGTAATTTCTGCGGCAATCTAATTTCCGCGGTATTCTGCGGTCAACTCCGGACCGCAGAAATTAACATCGCAGAATATTATGTAAAATAATTGTTTAATGTCCCGTACAAAATACGTTTTCAAACTCTAACTCCGATTCCGTCGTAAGTGTCAAATATTTAATTAGTCGTAATTACTATATACAGATAAACAAAACCTGGTACTATATTATAATGTTTACACAACAATTAAAGGTTATTTAGCTGTGGCATAATGATTTTTACCTGTTAATTACAATTACTCCAGATCAAGAAATATGATTGTACCACGCTGACACCGACAATATAATTGAAACAATCACCTGATTAAATATTTACAATCATAATAAAGTTTATTAAAGCAATATTTAAAATTGTAATTTCATAAATTAACATTAGATATTTTTTTTTAATTGTTGTAGTAGCTAGCTTCGATTGAATAATATCAAACTGCGTGATCGCAGGATTCATCTAAAGACCAAACAAATAGAAATGTACTGGTAGTAGAATTCCGGTTAACCCGGGTTTTTATGTCTACATTATACTAAAAGAATTGAACACAATGGCTTCTAATCATAATTCTTTAACAAAAACATTGTTATATGATAAAGTATGAAAATTCGACATTAAAAATATACATCCGAAATATATCGAAGTTTATACCGATATCAATCCAACTGTTGACTTCGTATTTCCAGTCAACAAAATAGATCGCGAAAACAGTGAAAAATAGTTTCTAAAGACAAATTTGAAGTTAACCAAATGCGTATTCAGAAGTTGTAACGTTTGAAAACTTTCTAAAGAACTAAATATGTTTTTAATTCTAATGATCACTGTAATGTGCACCAGTTGTTTACCGCAACATCGCTTCAGTTGTTGCTTCCTGTGATACAAACAATTCAGTATTTTTCGGTGCCGATATTTTCAATCCGCAGAAATAAAAATCCGCAAAAATTAAATGTCATCTTTTTAGACCAAAACCGCAGAATTTCACACCGCATAAATTACCGATTATACGGTAGTTAACCATTGGTTATCAAAAATCAATCAGAAAAAACGCTGGTCGTACAATTACGTTGGAAAAACTAAATTATAAAACTTCAAAAATAGCATGAGGTACCTCTATGACATCATGGACATTCCTCGTCAATTGGAGAAATTGAATAATTTACATACACGTATGAGACACCAACCATTCACTTCATACTGAAAAGGGGGATATATTTTTTTCTTAATTATTATTCATGAAAAACTGTTTGCATGTTAACTGAAATGAAAAGAAATTCACACATTAAAATCAGAGAGAGAAACATACTTTTGACATACATGTGTAGGCATGGACCCAATTTTAATGAGATGTTGGAAACTAAAGAAAATATTATAAGCCTAGCTTACATAATGAAAAGGAACAGTCCTTGAAATTATAAGAAAATAAGAAGATTTAATTAAAAGTAGCTTAATGAGATGTTATCGTCACCTAAATAACACACCCTTAGTGTATTATTATGCACTAAACACGTCTCATTAACATTACTTTTAATGTTATTAAGCAACTAAGACGAGGTCCATAGACGCTTCCGTGCTAACTTGTACACACTACTTTTAATATAGGACAAATAACCTTAGACAATGACATGTAAGTTATATTCCTCAAGTAAGATTTCACTTTTTTATTTTTTATTTTAATAACTTCATTATTTTATTAAGAAAATAATAACAAAACAAAACAAAAAAGAAAAGAAATAAAAAAAAAACATTCTCTGCGCTATAATGTCTTTTTTTTCATTTTCATTCAACAATAAAACCATTTACACAAATTGTCTTTGTTCCATTTTTCTTTGATTTCACTTGAGGTCCTAATGAGATTTCCCAGTTAGCTGGTCTTCTCAGCTATCTCAGTCCATACTCTTTTCTTTGCATTTGTGATTATATTTGAGTGCTTTAAATTTATGATGATATAATTGTTTTCCACTTCCCTCAGTATTATTGTATATAATTTTGCAACTGTATTGAGACTTGGTTGAAATGCAACCGTTGACTTTTTAACCATCAAATAATAGTTGTATTGTAGACCGGTATATCGGTAATTTGTTGAGTAATAATTGTGGTAAGTAATTGTGGTAAGTAATTAAAAACAAACGATTTGATTTGGCTACTTATATGTCATGGCATTTTATTACTTCAAGAACACATATTGTCAACAAATAACAACAAGTTGACGATGGATCACTGAAGGGTATACCAATCAGTGTAACAAAACAAGCTGCTTGGGCCAACCAGAGAAGCAAAGTTGATAAATTTCGCCATATTCCACATCAACTAGTTGTCGCCATGACGAGTAATGTTGACTTTCACAATTCTATATATCCTTTAGTCCTTTCACCAAACTGCAAAATAAAATAACAACAGCAGAAATCATGTTTAAACGGGATGGGAAGGGTGGGTTTTTGTGTCTTCAATCCTTCGCATCTCCTTTACAACTGAATATCCTACACGGAAACACTCGTTTTTAAAGGTCTGTTAGACCTGAGAAATACAGAAGCTCGTGCTGCAGTTTGGCGGCAAATTAGGCATTATATAAACAGATGTCTAAACATAGTATATATTAATGTTGGCGTTATATAAGATTTAGACTTGTTAATCGGAATAACTTAATACAATAAACGAATTTAATAATAAACTATTAAATTACATTAAGACAACCTCCTCTCTACTAATATTGCATTTCCTCAGCCTCTGTTTGTCCCGAGAAGGGGGAATTGAGTCGGCCATATTTTTCTTTTATTTATCTGCTGCTAGGATAAAACAAGGAATTGTGGGATACATTGGTCTTGGTTAAATATTAAGCCTGCAGTTATTGGTTGTTTAAATTTTAACCAAATGGTTATTTAACCAAGTAGTTAAATGAAGTTCAAAAACTCCTTTTTAACCCTCGGTTTTCTAACCCATGTTTAAATCTTTAACCAATGGATACATATAACCATATGGTTAATGTAACAACAAGTTGAACAACCGGGACCTGATGTTAAATATTGGTTGGCAGTTTTCTAGTCTTCAAATTTAAATTTAGTTAAACGCACCTGTTTGTTTACATATTGCAAATCTAATATCAAACGACCTTTACCTGAACTAATCGATACTGTCAATAGATTTACAACATGGGGTCTACTTTACAGGGCATGGGATACGTATTGTTCATTCGTTAGCTTTTTGTGAAGTGTTTTGTAGATCATTGTCGCTTTGTCCTATTTCTTTGTGCCATTGTATAGTCTACCCTTCTTCGACTTGCAATTCTAATGACCTATTTGGTACCGTCAAACTGTCCGTTGGTTGCGTAAGTAGGATAGACCTCTGAGACGAAATGTGAATTACATCAACTAGGATGGTCATACGCGGGAAGATATTGAATAAATCCGATAGAATGGACCTATATTGTATAGGAAGAAATCTTTGTAACAATTTACATGTAAA
Source organism: Bathymodiolus septemdierum (assembly GCA_963383655.1). Taxonomy (NCBI): domain Eukaryota; kingdom Metazoa; phylum Mollusca; class Bivalvia; order Mytilida; family Modiolidae; genus Bathymodiolus; species Bathymodiolus septemdierum. Next base: position 83,311,112 of record OY726525.1, read on the forward strand.
AGAGGACATATTTGATAGAGTGGTACTATTCTGCATTGCAGCATGCATACCACTAAACATCAGTCTACTGATATGTTATTTATCTGGATTAATACAAGGGGTGTGATACTTTCCTAAATCTGGGCACACATAACTCGTTCAGGGAAGGGACTGATCAGCCGAGTCAACGACTTTTGATTACCATTGAAAAAGCAGTAGCAGTTTGTGTTGGAATGAAATAAATAGACTTTTTGTAGCGGTTACAATGTGCCTACTCTTTGTGGAAATCAACATTAGAGATCTATAGAGTGCAGGGAGCGTGGTACTCTCCAAACACGCTACCCACTGATCCACGGTCAGGCTTTCCGTATTATAATTTGACAATATAAAGGGCTCATGATATCTACCACCCAGGAACGTACTGTAACTCTATGAGTTTGAAATTATTGGCATGTCTGATATATGCAGAATTGGGCATTGCATTTGATCTAGATAATACAATTTCGAAAAGTAAATCATAAATTCAACATTATACTTTTGCTTTGTGTCATTTCATTTCTGATTTTGGCATGTTTAAGGAGGAGTGTATCTTGTTATTGCTAGCATTACGTGGGTTATATTGAAGAAAATGGCGTCAGTGTAACGTTTTTATAATTAATCTTGTTTTGAATAAGGCAAGCGCGCTTCACATGAAGTACAACCGATAGTTTGTGAAAAATAAAATTCCGTTTTAGTAATTTTATTTTTCTGAATCCACAAATAAGACACAATTAAATAAACTAGAGAAACACGAGGGGGGTCCCTAGTGGAGCAGGCACTGCATACTTTTCCAGAGCATCATAGATGACCCCTCTTTTGGAATAAGGTTAGAGCTACCCAATCTGTTGTTTTCAATGTAATACTTTGGAATCATTGTTTGTCCTTTTGTCCCCTTTCTTTGTCCTTTGAATTATCTGTCTTTCATAGATTTACGGCCTTTGATTAACCTTTAGGGTATCTTCAAACATTTTCTCTTCAACAGGACGTGTTTGGAATGTTAGCTAAATTCTTGAAGAAAACAAGTTAACGAACAATAAATCAAACTAAAATGTGTCACATAGCTCGGCCTATTACTTTGCTTCGATTGCCATAATCGAAAAGGGAGCTAATTCACGGAAAAGGCCGGAGGATATTGCCGTGACATATTACTGGTTCCCAATGTAGACTACTAGTACACTGTTATTTATTATGAGCTGTTGCAATATGTCTTTTACATCCAAGTAGACTGTCTTTATCTGCAAACACCTGTCACATATTTATTTGAGGTTCTCTGTACTTAATGAGCATGTATGTTGGTTTATGGTGTTTAACGACACTTTCAACAATATTTCAGTTATATCAGGGCGGTCAGATTTATTGGTGGATGAAACCGGCGTACCCGGAGAAAACCACCGATCTGTCACTGACAAACGTTAGCACATAATGTTGTATCGAGTACACCTCACCATGAACGGGATCCGAGCTCACAACGTTAGTGGTGATAAGCACTGATTGCATAAGTAGTTGTAAATCCAACTACCATACGATCACGACCACGACGGCCCCTTAATGAGCTTGTAGTTCGTCCTGAATAACAGGTGAATACTAGAGGTGTTTTCTTTTAACTCCGTTTTTTATCCACAAATAAACAAGAAAGCTAATGACATAACTGGAAAAGTGTGGACATTTCTGTACAGCACGAAAAACGCTTAGGGACGAACCTGTTAACTGTTTTCCCTCGAGCTAGATTTTTTTGAACATGAAATAGCTGTAATTTTATTTGCAAATTTTATCAAAATTTCTCATTGAATAGTGCAGGGTCATATTAATATGTTTTTTGTGCATCTTTTAATATTCAGCAACATAAATAGAAAAAAAGAACGTAGCCTACCAACCCTACTAAATAGGGGTTAGAGAATACCGAAATGGGCAATACAAATGGATAATCCAGAGAAAATGACAACAAGACGAAGAAAAACAAAACAAAGCACAGCGCAATATGTGTTCGACACTAAGCACAAATAGCGTAAACAAGACATAAAATGGTCGTTCCCTATAGCTAATCCACAACATATACTGTCCGGAAGTAAAGGTATAACAACTGTAACTGTTGACTTATGTACAAATGTTTGAATTTAATCGTTAATTAATGGACTTCTCATAATACAAGAATAACATTCTATATAGCATATTTTACTATTTACAAACCGTTTTAAAAAAAAGTAAATACACGAAAGAGATACTCATTTATCTCCATGGTCTTTGTTTGATTTTCAACATGTCTTACCATCAATATAGCTAAATCCACATCCACATATCCACTGTTATCATGTGGTATCGCATATACTTCTTCCTCTCTGGAATATTGATTAGGAGTGGAGCCACCACTGCTGCCATCTATATTAGATAATTGAAGTGTTTTCTCGCGTTCCTTGTTTTCATCGTTATTTTTGTGTTGCCTTTTTTTAGGACAGACAACCATAATTACCACGATGAGAAACAATCCACCGATGGAAGCACCGATTATAATTGACGTCGTATCTGACTGTGTATCGAGTTTGTCCGTGACAGCGGGATCCTTCTTTATTGTAAAAAGAAGTGAGAGGTTGAAGAATGTGGTGTCTGTTCCATCGGTACAAGATATTTTAATTACATATTCAGAAGTTGTGTTGACATCAATACTTGAATTTTCAGACAAAATCAGAGAGGCACCTGCAAATGAATGTACAAGTTACGAAATGAAACATAAACAAAAAAGACCAGTGTCGGAACAATTCCAAAATACAAGAGAAAACTAATTGAAACAGAGGCAAAATTGATACCCGGAATACACACAAACACATACTGACCCAATTTTTTGAGAGGGAGAGGATCTGGTAATCCATTAACCACGATATATTTTTGTTCCTGTGAACGTTTTAAAACTATGTTTTGTGTGAGTTGAGGTAAGAGATGGTTACTGATATTGGTTTAATTGCCATGAGTAGAGAAGGAACTGGTAACCTTTCCGGAGCACATAATATCATCCCCGGATTTGGTGGTGTTCGTGATGCTCTTTAGTTTTCTGTGTAGAGTGTTGTAAATCATTGTTTGTCCTTTTGTTCCTTTTTCTTTTGACCATTATATTGTTTGTTCTCTGATTTACGGCTTCTCTTTCACCTTTAGTATCTTGACCAATATACATATTAAATACAATTATGAATACCCTAATCCTATTTATAATTACACATGACACATATATGACGGATGTCGTTCAAATAACAACATTGTCAGTATCACACACTTACCGTTGCCGTTCCAATTCAGATATGTGACATTTACACCACTGAGAACATGACACACTTACCGTTACCGTGTAGAGATAAGATGAACATGTCAGTATGTGGTGTTGTCTTGTTGATCATACATTTCACGTTGTCTGACCTATCGTCTACACTGAACGTGGTAAGATGAGGGTTGATATTGTTTGGGTTGATTGTCAACATGTCTGGGAGGTCATGTATCTTAGGAGGCTACAACGACAATAATCAAATGACAAACACTCTGCTAGTAGGTTATCTCTGACATAATCTTGTTGAAGGGGGTCAGTATTTGGCTTAGTTATATGGGTTTATGGTGTTTAACGTCACTTTCAACAATATTTCAGTTGTATCGTGGCGTCAGTCTTATTGGTGGAGGAAACCGGAGTACTCGGAGAAAGCCACCGACGTGTCGCAAGTCACTGACAAACTTTATCACATAATTTTGCATAGAGTACACCTCACCATGAACGGGGTTAGAACCCACAATTTTAGTGGTGATAGGTACCGATTGCTCAGGTATTTGTAAATCCAACTACTATATGATCACGCCCACGATGGTCAGCGGCTATAAGAGGGGATACATCGGTGCAGGATCCGGAGAGCCAGGAAGGTGGCCGCGAATCTCAGACGGACCCATTACTTTTAGCCATAGTCATTGAATTTTGATTTTTTTCATTTTTGATGATATTTTCAAGTCAAATCCTCAATTTTGAGAGAAGTCTCAGTCTGTCCCTAGAGCCCCAAAGCAGTTTTGCTCCGCATTGCAAAATTTCTCTTGGAGGCCGTGACGACGGTCCCTATATACTGAATTGAACATATATCAAATTATTATAGCCCATGGATCACAATCGATTTCACCGGATGTTATTGGTGTTCATGAATATTATCATTAATTACTGTCTGATGTTTATATAAACGTAGATATCAAATTCAGTGCACACGATGCGCTTCCGGAATAACCTTCTTCAGGTACCATCAAAACCGGACAATCGGAAAGCCAAATAACTTAAAGTTTTGGGAGCAATAAAACCAAAGGGCATTAACAGGATAATAGTCAAAATCGAATATATGGTCACATATGCCTGACGGAGGATAACCTTAGTTCTACTAATAATTACATTGTTTAGGAACTGTAAATTTCAGTAATTAATATATCTAATAAATACTGACTATTGGGCTGGTGATACCCTAGGGGACTAATAATCCACAAGCAGAGGTATCGATACAGTGACAATAATGAAAAAACGTAGATATCAAAGTTAGTATGCACGAGGCGTTTCTGACCTGCGTGAACGCCAGTATTTCCCTGGTTCATACTCACAGTATTTTCCGTCACTATGGTAACGTTCAATGTGGCTGTATTATAGCATCAATCTTGTACTGACAGTACATAATTATGTGTTGTTCTCTTCTGGGGCAGCATTTTCTTTACAAGGACACTTCCTGCGATTCAATGTAAGAAAATCGTGTATATAAAAAAAAAAAGATAACTTGTATTTTTAAAAATGTCCTGCAGGACTGAAGCTTAATTAAGAAATAATTCATGGAAGCCAGAATGTGCTTTGCGTTTTAACATGGGCTAGCGGATATTAGTATTTTATCCCGAGCGGAAACGAGTGATAAAATTCACTAATATCCTGCCAATCCATGTTAAAATTCAAAACACATTTTGGCTTCCATGAATTATTTCAATTCTAATATGTCTAACAGTACAAATACGGTAGTATACTTTGATGGGAATGACGGTAATCTATATTTACGTTTGCGGACAATGTCACACACAATTCATGCTGCCAAATTCGAGCAGACGGTAACTATCAATATGTACTTTTACTAAGGAAAAGTCGGTCTTGTTAATGGAACATCCGTAACAATAATATATGTGCTTGCACATTTAATTACACACCATATGTTTATTATTTTGGGATATGTTGATTATTGAGTGAATATTGATGTTCAAAATAGTCTTAGATGCTGAGATCAACAATACACATACAATGCATTTGTCTTACATGTAAACAGTTTTTTGTTTGATAGAAAGGAACTAATGATATGGTGATATCATATGTGACTTAGATTCCGTAGTGAATATTGATAGGCTTGGGCCATTAAAATTAGTTTAACGCCAGCACTTTTTATTGACGTTTTAAGCCAAGCCCGGAAAGTGAGCGGTTGGGTATTTGTGTGTTAGGATAACCTATTTTGTCTGTTTCTATGATCTTTCATTTGAATTTTAGAACTATTCCGACAGTGTAGTCCTTTTGGTTTTTTACTCCATTTTTGTCTACAATCCATACTGAATATTGTTTTTTTTCTTTTGTGTATTGAAAACTATTTGGTTGCCAGCAATTCTAAATTCCAATACCGAGTATGGCATATCATACATGATTTATATGGTGATACGAATTTTGAAATTGTTATTTTATGTTTTCCATTTTATTGCAATAAATACCCCCAATACGTACTTACTAACTGTAGAAGCATAAGACATGGTGTAAATTATGTTTGACTGCTGGGGTAAGAACTCTACCTTGATCTCTTCCCCAACTTTTGTAGAGCCCATATTATTCCGTAGTATCGTCGTCGGACATGGCTTCTTAGATGGTAGGCAGGCATAGTACTCAATGATGTTATGTCCACCGTCGTGTCTGAAATAAGAATTACATGATTAATATAGTTAAGACAATCTGATTAAATATAATGGAAAATGAAAATAAAAATATCACACTGATGGATCCGGAACAGCTTCAAAATTAAATCAAACAATCGTAGAACGACAGAAAGACAGAGGCAAAATCGATATCACAATCACACATTATATATACTTGAGGGTCACTTTGATGGATTGAAGAATAGGCTGAAAATGAGCAGAAAACTACTTAAAAGGTAATACAAACTCATTTAACGCCACATTGAATGGCTTTGAAATGAGAAATAGAAAACTAATTGTCTATATGGTCTTGTGGGTTTGTTGTTTATTGATGTACTACATTCTTACATTCAGTACTATTATATGTAAAAATTATAATAATTACTTACCATCCAATAATATCTCCTGTGTTTATTAATATCCTCTCATTTTCAGGTACATTGGACGTTGTTTGTTTGTTAACGTCTGTGTCTATTGTGAAATATAATATAATACATATATACAAGTAATGTATAGTAAAGACACACAAAATGTCAGAGTGAAAATGAAATACATGTTTAATAAATATTTATATATTACATTATGCTTTGCATTATAAACTTAGATATCTAATTTCGTGCGCGCTATGTGTTTCTAGAATAACCTTCACCAGGTACATTCATAGTCAAAAGATTAGAAAGCCAAATAAGGTAAACAAATTCTGAGCAATAAAACTGAAGGACCTCAACATGATCTACAATTACATATGTTTGAGAGAGAATGAACTTAGTCTTAATCATTTACATTATTTAGAAACTGCAAATTTCAAAGATAAATATATTTAATAAGCCATATCAGTGTTGAAGCACTGACTGTTGAGCGAGCGGTTATTAACATAGCAAGATAATATATACAGTGAAACATGTTCAAACAGAGTCCAGAATAAATCATACTGTAAATAAAGTTAAAATATAGGAAATCTTTGTATTGTGAGCTCCATGACATATTGTCTCCAGGGTCAATGTTTTTCCACATAATGTTGCCTCCTTTAATTGAAAAGTGACCCTCTCTAATTTTGAAGCTCTTGCTGTTAGATATATTAGCATACCTTAGCTTTATTACTCAGCAGATGTAATTATAGCAGGATAAATTGTCATATTAACCTTACCTTGAACAACTATTGTATCAGTCCCAACCACTTTATACATATTGATGCCAGTCTTTCTCCATACACTGAATGTTACAGTCCCTGTCTTTACAGGTATATAATATCACATGATTATCTGTCCACAACAATGGACAGTATGTACTTGATCTAGGAGAAGATATCCTGTTCCTAGATGTAGCAAATATATAAACTATTGTTATATAGTGTCCACTTAGCACACAATTATAAAGCTGGGCTTCATATCAATCTGGTATACTTAGCTTAGAGGATTAAGGTTATGGGGTTTAGCATCACTTTCAACAATATTTCAGCTATATCTTTGCAGTCAGTTTATTAGTGGACAATACCATAGTACTCAGAAAAATACAACTGACAAACTTTATCACATAATGTTGTATCGAGTACTCCCGCATGTATATTTGGTATTAAAATGCAGTGCGTGCGTGACTGGTGCTTAAGGCCAATTGAGCAATTTTCTTCTGCTATGCTAAAGCGAAAACAAGTTTGCATTTCAATGAGATGATGATAATTGTGTCCGTTGTACACTAGAACAACTCTTTTAGTTAGAGTTTTATAAAGCTAGCTCACTGGAACTACTGTTCGTGGCAACTGGATCTCCAACAACAATACATATATAGTCAAACTATGGAAAAAATATGCACAGACTCGCTTCCACTGAAGAAGACCATACATCATCATAAAAATGAATGACAACATGAACATAGACAGTAAAATAGCAGTGTCAGTGTAGCAATGTTTGCAACATACCAATGGAGGAATCATTCTTTTGTTGTAAAGATGCATCTTGTCTATTATAAAACTTCTGATCACCACAATCTAGAACAAAAATATAATAACTTAAATTACACGTCAAATATGTACAAATATAGATAAACATGTAAATAGGGAATGTGGCCGAGTGGTCTAGGACCCTGGACATAATGCTAAGCGATTGGTGCTGCAGTGTAGGGTGAACAAAGATTTATCAGAACACTGTTGGATTAAATTTGCAGACGTATTTAAAAAGGCTTTACATTTTATTATGAACACAAACTTTCTCACTGGAAAAGACAATTTTATTATAATGTTAATTGTTTGTTTTTCACAAAATTATATTTAAAGTGTCGCCTTATTATCAAGTTCACATCTACCTATAGGTGCAATACATGCTATTCTACGGTCGTCATCACAAACTGGTCGACCGCTAAGAAACATTAATTTCTCCAATGGCAATGAATGTGCTCCCTTTTATATATCACGATCTGGTTCACCGTTACGATGTATTCATATCTCAAATGACCATGGATCCTTTACTTTTTACGTAGATTTTTTTCTTTCCTCTATCACTGCCAATACTTTTACCAGACATGACTGTATATATGAGTTACACAGTGGGTGTCTTATAGGAGGTAGGAACTGCATACCCTTCACGAGCACTTGAGTCACCCCAGTCTTTGGTGTCGTCCGTGTTGCTCGTCTTTCTAGTTTTCTGTGTTGTTATTTTGCTTTGTGTGTCTCTCTGCTGTGTCTTGTCCCACGATTGCTTTGTCTATTGATTATCAATGTTTGATTTCCCCTTCACTTTTTTCTGTGTTGTTATTTTGCTTTGTTTGTCTCTCTGCTGTGTCTTGTCCCACGATTGCTTTGTCTATAGATTATAAATGTTTGATTTCCCCTTCACTTTTTTCTGTGTTGTTATTTTCCTTTGTTTGTCTACCTGCTGTGTCTTGTCCCACGATTGCTTTGTCTATAGATTATCAATGTTTGATTTCCCCTTCACTTTTTTCTGTGTTGTTATTTTCCTTTGTTTGTCTCTCTGCTGTGTCTTGTCCCACGATTGCTTTGTCTATAGATTATAAATGTTTGATTTCCCCTTCACTTTTTTCTGTGTTGTTATTTTCCTTTGTTTGTCTACCTGCTGTGTCTTGTCCCACGATTGCTTTGTCTATAGATTATCAATGTTTGATTTCCCCTTCACTTTTTTCTGTGTTGTTATTTTCCTTTGTTTGTCTACCTGCTGTGTCTTGTCCCACGATTGCTTTGTCTATAGATTATCAATGTTGATTTCCTCTTTTGTTATCAATTCGATTCCCGTCCATAGTTAGATGTACTCGATGCCACTGTGTATGATAACTTTTGTTAATGAATTTAAGAAGGTATATGATATTCTCTGGTTTATTCCAACAATAAAGCAGCCGAAACACGATAAGACTGATCTATCCATGTCATATCACTTTATTTTCATTGCAGTAAAATAATGCTTTTATCGGTCATTGCATTGTCTGTCCTTCGATTTACGGCTTCTGACTCCATCATTAGTATCTTCAATCTTTTCTTATGTATCTTTTATTAATCAATCACAAAGATTTAAGATTAGAGTTACAGTGTTTAATGCCACCTTCAACAGTACTTCAGCTATATCGTAGTGGTCAGTTTTATTGGTGGTGGATACCGGAGTACCCGGAGAAAACCACCGACCTGTCGCAAGTCACTGACAAACTTTATCACATAATGTTGTATGGATTACACCTCGTCATGAACTCAATCACAAATGAAGTAATTTGATCTAAACATTCACGAGAACAATCCTCTTCGCTACAATCTCTTGTTTCGGTTGATAATCCTTCACATTCGACTGCTTTATATCCGCTATTACACGAACGTGTTCTTGTCTGTATACCTGTTACACATGACCCTGAACAGTTACTCCATGGCTCCCAATCGCTCCAAGGAACTTCTACAGCATAAACAAAACCATAGGTTGATTAATGAATAGTCCGAAGTTTTAGTTTCTAAGCGTTTCATCTGAAGTTGAAGTGTCGAAGCGTGTCTTATAAATTTTTAATTTTAAACGTTTTGTCTTAAGTTTATTTCTCTAAAAGTTTACTTTTGATTCATAAGCATTTAATTTTTAATACATTGTTGAACAGTATTGTGTCAATTGTGTACAGATTACGAAAGTGAGTAGTCATATATTTATGTGTTAGGTGTATCAATTTTGAATCTTTCTACGATTTTTCTATTGGATTTAACTGTTCAGCCAGTCTGGTATTTATTTGTGTTTCAGTTTACTAAGACATGGATTTTCTATAACACAACACCTTCAGAAAAAGTGAATCGGAGAATCGTCAAGTCAAGTCGATACCATTACCATGCATGCAAGTTCGTTGTATTGGCTTGGCATAGGAACTTTAGAAAAAAGTGGCGGGTCAGGTCCGTTAACTACTATTATTTCTTTGTTAACTTCTGCTATTGGAATTGTTGTGTATATTTAGTTCACTTTTACTTTTTAACTTTTAAAATGAAAAGGTAGGCACGATCCCAAGTGCATATCATTTTTTTTCATCGTTGATATTTTCTATGTAATTTGCCGACAGATTATTTTCTATGAAAACACAACTACCCCCTCCCCCTTCCCCTAAAAGTTAAATGGTTTGTCATGCCAAATATACGTTTGCTTATCGTATCTACTGTTTCCCTGTTAAATTGTTGAGAAAATAATTTAAAATATACGTAACACCAATGACTTACTGACACACTTGTAAGTATAATCCAATCCTGTACATTTTATTCCACATGGTACACCAAAGCTTGCATCATTAACAAGAAAACTGCAGGAAGTTTTGTTGTCACATTTGTTCTTCATATGCATGGCTATATCGTGATTACCAAATACATTTGATATATTTATACATTCTTCTGTTTTAACCATTTTCCATTTGGCATCCTGCACTTGTAAATATCCACCCGGGTAAGTCCAATTTAACACAGTATCTTTACATCCGATATCCATAGCTATGGAAAAAAAATTACTGCAAAATGAACCAGATTTGCAATACACATATCCCTAGTAACAACACGTCCCAAGGTGACGGTATAGGGAATCCCCTCTCGGTGGCGGGGAGGGGATATTCAGATTGTAATACTGGTTCACCTGTTTAGAGAGTAGAACGCCTCCTGCAAGTAAAATACATAGTAGGTAGATTTCGAAAAAAGCATAGGCGCGTTATAACTGCTACAGATGTCTTATTATTTCGTCCGTACCCAAATCTCCATAATTTCGTCCGTACCCAAAATCTCCATACTTTTCCAATGGAAGTCAAAAGTCGTTTTCCTGGTTGGAAATTCACCACCTCATTTTTGTGTAGATTTTTTATATCAGTAGCTAAAATACTACTAGTTTGATGTTAAACAATGATTAATAGAAAAATCAATAAATTGCCATAGTAGATGATAGTTCAAAGTTTCATAAGGAATAAGAAACCAATTAGTTCCACTGTCATGTCTTCTTTGTGTGCAGAATACCTCCACCATAAATGTTTGAAGATATTAAAGAGGTCATCAGAACCGGTAAATAGACAGACAATGCAATGGATAAAATCATGACTAATTGATATTAGATTTGGTAGAAGTATTAGTTATGCTATTTTTGTCTCTAGAGTACTGCTATTTAACCAACACATTCGATCTTCTTAGATAGTAGTCAGTTAACTATGAGTTTTCATTGACACTGATACTATACTGTCCATGTTTATCTATGTGATAGTAGGTTGTCGTTTTCAGTGGAAGCGAATCATTCAAGGTTTTTTATGTAAGTATTACCGTTGGAGATCCAGTTATCAAGAGGATATCCAGTTCCTGCTCCACTAGTGACACTTGTCACTCTTGTAATATATTTAATTTGGTAGAATAATTAGTTATGATATTTTTGTCCCTAACCCTAACCCAACACCTGCTACCTTCTTAGCTAGTAGTCAGTTAACTATGATACTGTCCATGTGTTTCTATGTGACTGATAGTAGGTGGTCGTTTTCAGTGGAAGCGAATCATTCAAGGTTTCTTTATATATGTATTGCAGTTGGAGATCCAGTTATCAAGAGGACCTGAATGTCCAACATCATATCACGTGGTCTTACTATTTTGTGTTCAGTGAGTTATGGTGAAAGGGGATTTTTCGATTTGTTGATATTGGTAGAATTGTTGAACTTCACTGTTTAGAGGTTACTGTTCGTTTTGTTGTTATTGATGACATTGTTGGCCATCACTGTTTAAACTTTCTTTTCATAAACAATGGTCTACTATACACCACACACAAAAAAAAAGTTGAGCAATACGAACTCCAAAATAACCCCGCGGGAGTGAACTCAGGTGCTCCGGAAAGATAGGCAGTTCCTGCAGCACTAGTGACACTTGTCGTGTTAGTCTTGTTGCAAACCCAGTGATAGGTCATGTATAAGGAAAGGGCCGGACAATGATTACGAAATACGGAACATTGGTCCGTGGTCATTTGTGAAACAGATACTCCATAACCAAATGATGGTGGCGACATTAAAACATTTGAAATGATTACTTCAACTTAGCCACTAGGAACCATTGATTCATTAGTTTCATAGTTAACAGCAAGCCTCTATAAGATTTGTGAGGTCGAAACGTGGGAGTTGTGGTCCGATACAGTTTTACAGGTAACATTTTAATGGTTTTTTTCATTAACTTTATACACTAAGAAACTAAAAAAATATTCTTCAAAATTCTGTTAAAATGTCATAGACAAATTTCTTATGTTGACAAGAACATAACACACAGAATCAGTTGTGATCTTTAGATTATATCTACAACATGTATAAGACCCCAAATAAAGTTCTTTAACATATCACAGTCGTTGGTATGCAAACCTCTCGTTGACCAAAATTGACCATAATTGTCAATAGGCTTAAGGTTATATATTGTGTCACCCTAATTTAAAATTAAATTACATTTCTTTCGTTTTCTTTCAAACTTACATAAACAATTTGTTTCATTGAAAACTTCCTCATAGTCCGACTCTCCAACACAAGACATCCCAATTTCATTTGGTGCTGGATTTGTACACGTTCTAGTATACGATTGTTTTTCTTCGCCACAGCTAAGAGTACAAGTTGAATTCCTAGTCCAATTTGACCAACCTCCATTTCCTACAATAAGTTTTATTTAGATATGGAAAGAATCAAACAGCTATAACACAAGCTCTAGTGAATTTTAAATCTGACATAAGAATGAATATATATAAACAATAAACAAAGCATGTTCATAATAAAATGAAAAGCTCTGTCACAATTAAAATAAATTACATCTATGAAATTTAAAACCTAGTTAATCATATGAAAAAAAAGTCTAATATACAAAATAAATTACAATTGATGCGATGCATGTCAAGACGAAAAGCAATCCTGGTGAAATGAGGATTTGTTTTGGGCTATGCATGCATACTTTAATTTGATGAGCATACTGCAATCTGATTGACTGATCCACCTGAAGCAACATTGGTTATACTTGAGAAACTGGGTTGGTATCGTGACGTTGCCAACATAATATGTAACACTACATCAGACAGAAATGTAAACAAGCAAAAGGAAAACATCAATAAACAATAAAAACACGCATCAAATACGTCGATAAAAAATCTCCAGTTATGAGACCAATTCTCCAGCCAAAAATTTGCAAATCTCCAGTTGTAGCATAGCAACTCTATCACATGTATGTCATATTCATTCGCCAACGACTATTTCAATAAGTCCCATGTAATAATAATAATTAAAATTGAAGAAGCATTAAACTTTGTTATAAAAATTAAATTATAAGACACATGTTCAATTTTTAAATGTATAACCTGTTTTGGAACAGATTACGCTTTTCATATACCGCTTGGCGGTTTATTAATCGTAACCTAACCCAAGCAAAGTTATATCACATAACCTGTAAAAACAAATTGAACATATTCCTTATGGCCTCGATTGTATGGTAATTGGATTGATATCTACGTTTACAATGAATGTCTATTCACCTCTAAAGTTCTGAACTCGGTTGGCGTCCGTGACAGAGTTAAGCATCAATAACCCACAATAAGTTACAAGACTATCTATATTTTATGTGATGTGTAATGATAGTGTTTTGTAGATCATTGTTTGTCCTCGGGTACCAGAAATGCATTTCTAGGTCTATGAATAAATAACAAAGAAGTGTATTTGACCTCCTTTATTAGTACTCAAAATCACACAATTGCAGGATAGATTGAAGTAATGTTTGTATGAAATATAACTTACGCTTACAGTTATACGATACTTGTAATGACGCCTTCCCATCAGACCCACATGCACTTCCGACGTTGCTATTGGTAACATCAAAACTGCATGCTCTTTGACCATCGCACAAATTGTGGATGCCATATTAATCACCATGACTACACCTGCTGTAGCTATAAAGAACAGAGAATATTTGTATGGTTTCGTTATATTCACCAGCACAAGTCAACATGGCTCTATCTCCTTCTAAATATTGCATTACGAATGGATCTGAAAATGAAAAAAACAACAACATTACTCTGTGTAAGCGATTGCTGTTTAACGCCAAGTGAGTAATATGTCAGCTGTATCATGGCGACAACAAGTTATATTCGATGAGATTATAATGATGTTGGCTTTGTACTAGACCAACACGCTTAGATATTTATAGTGATAACTCGGTGAAACAAGAGTATGTGAATAGAAATGTCGCGCAATTAGTAAACATTATCCTCGTTGCGAACCAAAAAGTATTTGCCTTTATTACTTAATGTTGTGTGTCAGAATTGGTAGAATTGTTTGTTTTTCGGCACTTTGCTTGACAAGCACTTCGCTTGGTTGTAAGGTTCCAATAAAAGACAATCAATTATTGTAGAAGGCGAATATAAGAATTAAATATTAGAGACGAATTAGATATATATGTATATCCAATGTCCGTGAAGTATCTTAAAATATAAAGTTTATGTGTATGAGCCTTAGCAACTGGGATAAAGGCGAGGCTTGCATATACATAACACCTCCTGTATTGGCTTAGTACAGGAACGTAGATAAAATAAAATGGCGCGGGTAAGCTTGTTGTATGGATCAAAACCTCCTCTCTGAATGAAATGTTAATACTAACGTGAACAGTGATATGTTATTCCAAGCTGTGCTGTAGATTCGTCTGATGAGCATGTTGAGTTATGATCTTTAATCAAATCTGTCAATTCAAACTCACACTTAACTTTATTATGGCATAAATTTGAAACCTCTTTTAGGATATCCTCATCAGTGTCATTGCAGACAGTCGAGTTGAAATCAACGGAGACAATTTTAATCGCTGCTGCATATTCGGAAAACGTACAATTCAAAATTGCGGAATTTCCATCAGATATCACTTTGAAGTGCGTGACTGGAAAGAGAATACGAAATTATATCGTTTGTACTACGTGTGCACACTTAATATAAAAACAAACATATATGTAAATGCTCTCGCGTTGTTCACTCGGTTACACAGCAACCCTGGAGACACACACAGTTATTTAAGCATTGACATAACGTTGAAATGACATGGCGACGCTGTATCAACATTGTTTCAACGCTAAAATTACATCCTGTGCCTGCTTAAGAAGTGGCTGTCATTGTAGTTTGATACACGCTATACGACATATGTGATGTTTGTCAGGAACTTGTTCCAGTCGTGCCGTTTTCTCCTGTTGCTCAGGTTCCCCAACACCACATCAACAGCTATTTTATTGAAAGTTATTTTTAAGCACCGGTCAATTAAACCTTTATCTTATTATGTGCAAGATATATCAAATGTCATGTGACCTAACTAAATCTCTCACATTTCCATCCTTCCGGAAAGATACACGTAAGCAATAACAACGTAGATACATGTATCTAATTTAGTGCGCACTACGCGTTTCTGAAAAAAACATCACCAGGCACGCTTAAATTCGAAAGATTGGAAAGCCAAATAATTGAAACATTAGTGAGCATTAAAACCAAATAGCCTAACAAGAATAACCAAAATCAGCTACGGTAATATATGCCTGAGGGAGGATAACATTAGTTTGATTAATATTTAGATTATTTAGGAACTGTAAATTTCAGTAATAAATATAATGATAAACCATATCATTGCCGAAGCACTGATTACTGGGCAGATGAAACCCTCGAGGACTAACAGTTCACCAACAGAGGAATCGACCAAGTGATAGTCATAGAAACGTAGATATCAAAATTAGTGCGGATGACGCGTTTCTAAGACAACCTCATCAGGTTCGCTCAAAATTAAAATATTGGAAAGCCAAATAATTTAAAGTTTTGGGAGCAATACAACCATAGAGCCAAAGCAGGATAAATTAACGTTTATAATATATTTGACAATATGTATTGACGATATGAGCAATGCTTTATTTACCAGCACGTGTCTTCATATTTTTTTGTGATTTCGTGCAAATTTAATTCATCGGTTAATCGATTGATTGATTGATTTACACCACTATTTGCTGACATTGCATTCAAGCAAGGTAAACAATGGAGGAAGCAAGGGAGATATACAATGGAGTTTAACATGCACCAATACAACTGACCGCCATGAAATAGCTAAATATTGTTGAACGTGGCGTTAGACACTATTACCCTAACCATAACACATAGATTACTATATCACGTTGTAGAAAATAAATAGCACAAACATGAAAACATTATTTTTATATTATGAAAAAGCAATAGAATGTTGATATCAACTTTAGTGCTCATTGTCCGTTTCTGAATTTTTTGCTACATTTTAACATCTTTTTTTTATATCGTTGTGCTAACATTTTAGATGTTTATTTATCATTTTTGTTTGTTTGCACAGTATCGTAAACACCTGTTTCCGTTCCGACATTTCGTAGGTTCATACGTTGGCTACTTTTTCAGACGTTTATATATATATATATACTAATAAGGTATGTCTGTGTGATTAAATATTTTATTTTGTAAAATAACTTGATATATTTAAAAAAACACAAAAACAAAAACTAAAAAAGAAAAACAAGGAAGAGAAATCCTTTTTGATATATATATGGGTGTTTATCTTAGGTCATTCACTTTTTCACTTTCTCCATGCATGAGCGTTTCCCTTAATTACCTTAACATATGTTTTGTCCAGAGGAGGGGGTATTTTCCTGTTCATCTGACCTGTTGTATATTTCTTCAGGTATAGTCTTTTCAATAATAATAATTTTAGAAATGACCCTCCCCCCAATAAGTTGTAACGATTGGGCAATTGCCAAAATGTGTATATTAAAAATATGTTAAATAAGTTGATGGATAAAAGAGACACACATCTTTTTCACCATTGTTACGACGCATTCAATGTAAAACAAGGAAGACTTTGATCAAGCGACCCTACAATGTAGGTATTAATAACACGGTTGTTGATCAGGGTTCAGACTCAAAAAGTATATTTTGTATATTTGTACTGCAACTAAAGAAATTATTAATTATTATTATGCTTTCTATAAATTTCTTCTGTAATATAAGTTCATACGATATTTTGGCATATATCACAAAGAATTACATAGCGTTGATATACTATGTAAAAAAATATATCGATAAAAATATAGGGTGGTGCTTAACTTTTGTCGGAGTGTACATAAATAGATTGCTATCAGGAAAATATTTAAGTTTTCCCATATATTCTGAAAGAACTCAAAAGGCAAGCAAAGTGACTTAGTATCTTTGAATTGTTATGGTAATAAAAATGTAGATATCTGAGATGTTTAAAACTCTTCAATTTTACATCTAATTCTCTCATTGTGAACTTTCCATTTATATGTAGCAACATTCCAGCAGCACCTGCATATGTAGTATGTATCTCTCAGTTGATACGATATTTCAGAGCTTGTGGTTTCAATCATGATTTCCTTGATAGAGGGTTGCTGTTAACAAGGCAGCTACCGAACCAAAGCTTCCCATTGGCTAAGTTGAAGTCATCACTTCGAAAGTTTTACGGTCGGCATCATGACCACGGATATGTTAAGCTTGTCGTTTATTCCTTTCCTCATTCATGACATATCACCGGGTTTGTAACTAGATTAACACAACGGATGTCACTAGTGGAGCAGGAACTGTTTACCCTTCCGTGAAACCTGAAGTCACCCCCGATTCTTAGTGAGGTTAGTGTTACTCGATCTTTAGTTTTATGCATAATGATTTATAGATCGTTGTTTGTTCTTTTATTCTTTTTTCTTTGACCAATGCATTTTCTGTCATTTTTTTTTCGATTTACAGATTCTGATTATTCCTTTGGTATCATCAACCACTTCTCACAGTTAACTACACACCAGTCAACGCAACACTTGTTATTCTCGTATTGCTAATTCCAATGAACTTGATTTTTAGATCTTGTGTTAGGTTGAGTTACCAAAGGGGTAATCAAAAGCCGTAAATGGAAGGATAGACAATACAATGACAAATACTAATGAAAAAAAAAACAAAAGGATACACAATGATCTACAAAGTAATATACAGAAAACTAAGATTGAGCAACAGAAACCCCATTTAAAACTGGGGGTGAACACATGTGCTCCGGAAGGGTAGCAGTTCATGTTCCTCTAATAACACCGTCATGATACTGTTGCTGCAAACCAGGCGATAAGCCATGAATGCAGAAATGGCCAGATTGCAATTACAACAAATGAAAACAGTATGTGAAGATACCAAAAGGGGAATACGAAGCTGTAAATCGAAGAAAGACAGACAATAACATAGCAACAACAAAAAATGTTACAAAGCGACAACAATAATCTACAAAACACAATAAAGAAAATTAACCATCGAGCAACAAAAATCCCACTAAAACCGGAGATAAACTCGGGTGAGGAAAGGGAGAGATTATGATTACGGAATACTGAAATTTGAAACTGAATAATTTTTATTAGATAGACAATTATGATATATATTTTACACCTGAGTGGCCATTTAAACTTCAATTTAACCGTACCTGTACCTAATCAATAATCGTCCTCTATAATAACCATCATTTGCACGTGCAGTGTCTTCATATAAGGGCTATGAAATCACTACTTTTGCAACATATCATTTTCGACACATTGATTAGACTGGTAACTCTTGATTCTTTTGTTCTGGATACAAAATGGGTCCTACGCAACTTTCAAATGCAGGGCGATGGCAAATCATTGGCATGCGAGAAGAGGTATGTCACTGAGGCAAATTGACCAGCGTGTTGGTCATCACCACTCTACCGTCAGTCGTATTGTTAACACACATCGATTGACAAATTACGTTAAGGATCGCTCGCGATCAGGAAGGCCTCGTACTACATCACCAATAGAGCACAATCTCCTAGTTAGACGAAATTCGTTCGGCAATAGTACTGTTTTGAAAAGACAGTGGTTGCCACATTGGTTGCTATCTGCAAGAACAGTCCAAAATCGTTTGAAATCTGTTGGCTATCGTTCAAGAAGATCTGCAAAGAGATGTTTACTAACACAAACACACACAGCTTTCCGTTTGCAATTGTGCCAAACACGTCGTCAATGGAATTTGGCCTCGTAGAGGAAAGATAATTGGTCCGACGAAAGTCACTTCTTTTACACGTAACAGATGGCAGAGTGCGCGTATGGCGACAACCGAACACTGCTTATGCTGTGCGTAGCATTGTTGAAGCTGTTCCTTTCGGAGGAGGCTCACTCATGGTTTGGGGATTTGTAGTATATGTCTGTAAGCTGACCTCTTTACAGTAAGAAGCAACCTCAATGGACCAATCTATCGGCAAAACATCCTTGATGCAAGTGTTCTGGCTCACTTTGACAATCATCCTCTGAATACAAGGCCTGTCTTTAAGGATGACAACGCCAGACCCCACAGAGCTCGTGTTGTTACAGATTACTTGGGTGACGAGTCGATAACCACACTTCCATGGCATGCCAGGAGTCCTGATATAAACCCCCGATCACGCACATTTGGGATATTATCGGTCTTCGAGTGAAAGACAGAACACCGTCGGTTCAAACTTTCGATGACTTGGAGCAAACACTGCATCAGGAATATAAGGGTCTTCCGAAGTCAAATGCGTCGTTTGAGAAGATGATTAGCGGCAGTCATTGGTGTGAACGGAAGTTACACTCAATACTGCCTTTTTTCACCTGATATGAAATTCCAAAGCCTAATGACTCTGTCTGAGTACAAATTTTGCTTAAATGATGGAATTTTCGGTAGCGGGATCAATAGTTTTCTAGTGACATTTTGTTCGGAAAAATTACACATTTTTAACTTATGAATTGTGCAACATTAAATTAAATTTTTTGAATGTTAAGTGTGTTTTTCTATGTGCCAATGATTCAATTTGAAGCATTCCGGTCGAATTTTGAGTAAATTTCTGCCAATAATAGAATACTTGCGTCGCACAATTTTGTCAAGAGAAAACATTAGGGTGTTGCGATACTTTTTTTCATGTGTATAGTAGGAATTGTTGACATCACTGATTTTACTTTCTTTTCATAAATTAGATATTTACTTTTTTACTATCACTGGATACATACCTCTGCTGGAGGACTACTAGTTACTGGAGGTATTATCCGCCATTAGGTCAATATTCCTCAGGCATAGGTAACCTTAACCTACTTTGGATATCATGTTTAGGCCTTTTGGTTTACTTGATCACAAACAATTAAATCATTTGGTATTTTTTCCAGTCTTCTGACTTTGAGTGTACATAATGAAGGTTATTCCTGACACACGTCTTCCCCACTAAATTGAACATCTATGTTTTTATTACATCATCTCTTTCATTCTGTGAAACAATATATTGAGCATATCAAGGAATAAGATACTTGGAATTCTGTAGGGGATAGCAAACCTCCCAACTTTTCTTGAAATACGTCTGCTATCATAATTTTCTTGATAGTGGGTGGCTGCTATCACGGGAGTTACTGAACCAATAGTTCCTAGTTGGTAAGCTTAAATAATCATTTCGAATGTATTACGGTTGCCAACATGACTTGGTGAACCGCTACGGAAGAGTATCTGTGTCACAAATGATCACGAACATGACCCGTTTCTCGGTTGCTTGCATGCTTGATTGTGTTGAACGCCACTTTCAACAATAGTTCAGTTATGTCGTGTCGATCAACTTTATTAGTGGAGAAAACAGGAGTACACAGAGAAAACCACCGACTTGTCGCAAGTCACTGACAAGCTTTATCACATAATGTTGTACACCTCATCCCTGATCGAGATTCGAACTCACAAAATCACTGAGTTCATTGCAATTCAGAAAAAACAAATGCTACGTTGACTGATGGGCAGGTAGCTGTTAAATAGATGTACAATTGAAGAGTTTTAAAAACATATATAATATATTTACATTTGTTATTACTATAGCTATTCAATGACTTAATCACTGTGCTTGCTTTGGGTGTCCTTTAAAGAATATATGAACAATTTAAATATGATCATGATAGCAATCTATTATTTGATAATTTCATTTTAAGCCTCAACCCTAACCAACTATCGTGTTATTAATACCAAGTGTCGTTTTTTGTCAAAGTCCTCCTGGTTTTAATGAATACGTACTGACAATGACGAAAACGATATATGTCTCCTTAATTCTATGTTTTACTCTCTTCTCGTGGAATTCTGCCAATGAATGTAAGTTATATATTTGCCTTTTATTTCATCTCAGCATTTAAAAAAAAATAGTATATATTTTGTCAAATGCCAAATCGTTGCAATTTATTTTTGTTTTATAAAATTAATATAAATTGTAATACTTTAGTAATTATTGAAATGATTATACCTGGACAAATTGACAACAGGACAAGTGAAGAGGAAAATGTTCTATTCTCTGGGAAAAAAACATTGCGTCTCTGTAATGAGATTGAGAGAACGCCCATGCATAGAAAAAGCGATGAGTGAAAGAGCTAAGATACGCACCAATATATGTAGCAACAATTAATTCTCTTTTTTTTTTTAAATAATAAATCTTGTTCTTTCAAAATATATTTTCCATACAGACACACCTTACTAGTATATATAGATCTGATAGCATCTTGCTATCAAACATTCAAACTTTCTTTTTCACGCCACATATACAGTCAAACTGTATTAAGAGGTCACCATTGAGACAAAGAAAACGTGGTCTTTTAAGACAGATGACCTCTTAAACGCGGTTCAAAATATATGAAGTTGTCTAAGACAAGACAAGAATAAGGTTGCCTTTTAATACACGTGACTGCTTAATAGAGGTGACCTCATGGGAAGGCTTGACTGTATATTATAAAATTATCAGCATCAAGTATAGGTTGATAATACAAAAAAGAGGTAATCAAAAGCCGTGATTTCAAGAAGTTTTCAAAGACAGGACAAGAATAAGGTGCCTTTTAATACAGCTGACTACTTAATAGAGACAGGTATATCATTAAATGATGAACATTAAGGAAAGTTGGATGATACCAAACAGGTAAAAATAAGCTGTAATTTCAAGAAGACATAACATAAAATGTCAAAATAAAAAAAATAAAAAAAAAACAATGATCAACAAAGCACAACACACAGAGCTAAAGGTTGGTAACACGAGTCCGACTAACAACCGTGGTGAGCTAATATGCTGTGGAAGAGAAAACAGTCGACGTTCTACTAGTGGAAAATAAACGTTAGAGAAAACTGTAAGAGGCAATCTAGAATGGACAATCTAGAGACACTTGTAACATTATACAGCATCTCCTTTCTCTAATATTGTGAGTTCGATCAAACAATCGTTAGTGTGATATAGTTATACAATATCATCTGACATGAGGGTGGTTCTCTGCCAATATCATCTGACATGAGGGTGGTTCTCTGCCAATATCATCTGACATGAGGGTGGTTCTGTGCCAATATCATCTGACATGAGGGTGGTTCTCTGATGGTACTCCTGCATGAGGGTGGTTCTCTGCGGGTATTCCGGCTTCGCCCCACCAACAGAACCGTCAATACGTGCGCTGAAACGGGCGTGAAATATCCATTATTTTTAATCTCTATAAAATTGATCTGGAGAATGTGAACCTTTCTGGTAGTTATTAGCACCAAGAAGATATACAAGATAAACTTGAGGATTCTGCGTTCGTTCTTGATTTACAATTTAAAACATTGCAAATAACATACCAATTAATTTTAGGTAAGGACCATTAAACTCTTAAGGGGGTACATATTTTCCCTCCCTGGTCAGAATTTCTTTGACCTCAAAATCTGTTATTTTCTTCAAATTTTATTATTATAATTTTGTATACAATTTGGCGAGAAATTGTTTTTTTCTATTAAAAAAAAGCATAGCATAACAACCCCCTTAAAAGTTAAATTAAATGGTCACTCTCTAAAATAAGAAAACCAGCTGTAATAATCCTCACTCAAATACTCATCCCCCCCTCCCCCCCTTCCCTCTGAAAAGAACAGCATGATAAAGCGTCGTTTTTCTGAAACAGTATATATATTACAATAATCTAACGATAGACACAAAATACTCATCCACGACAAAACCGTTGTATACATTTTTTTATATATAATTTTAGTTTTACGGTCCTTACCCTTTTTCTTTATCATTTGTTCTGTCTTTTTCACTTCATTTGATTTGCAATTATATTTGTTTTTCGTTTGTTTATTTTGTTTTATTACATTTGCTTGATTTTGTTTTATTTCGTTTTGTCTCCTTTTTCTAATTTTGTTTGTGTTTTTGTTTTGTTTTTGATTTTGCTCTGGTTTTGTTTTTTTTTGTTTTTTTTTCGTTGATTTGTTTTGTATGTTTTTGCTCTGGTTTTTTTTTCTTTTTTTATCAAATTAAAATAAAATATATATACGTTTATATATATATAATCATTAATCGTCCTTGCACGTTGTCAATTATCCAACATATATATTCGTGTAACGTATGAACTGCCATACGCCAAGCAAAAAAAAAGGGGGGAATAGCAAGAAGTAATGTTTGAATGACTACTATCTTTATCAACACCTGTCCTTTGTTTTGTATATTAAATCATTCTATGTTCACAAAGAACGAATCGCAACTCCTAAGATCAATATTGATGCATGTAGTACACGAATTGGAACAGGACGTGCTCTTTTTTCCATTTTAGACATACAATACTCAAGCTAATACACAAAAATAAATAATATAATAGCGATATATGTATTACTTTCAAATCGTTCGACTTTGATTGTACTTGATGAAGGTTATTTCAGAAACGTATCGTACGCACCAAAGACCATATCTACATTTGTATTGCTTTTTCATAATCTAAAAATAATGTTTTCATATTTGTATGTTTTATTTACCACAAAATGATATAGTAATCTATGGGTTAGGGTTATGGTATTTAACGCCACTTGCAACAATATTTCAGTTATATAGTGGCGGTTAGATTTAATGGTGGAGGAAACCAGAGTATTCGGAGAAAACCACCGGTCTGCTGCAAATCACTAGCAACCTTTATAACATATTGGTGCAATCTCGCCGCTATGCAACATTATATGATAAAGTTTGTCTGTGACCTCCGGCAGGTCGGTTGTTTTCTCCGGGTAAACCGGGTAAACACCATATCGTTAAATAATTGAATTCCCTATTTATATTTGCATTGTTGTTAAAAGGAGTGGGACCCTTTATATTTCCGGGGGATCCAACGGGTATAACAATAGGATCTAGTTTATCAGAATAATGTGCCAGAGTGGAACGACATGGCTAATACCGGGCTGTTTTTATGTGAGCTAGCACTATAAAATCCAACTGACCGTGTTGGTCTAGTAGAAAGCGAATATTATCATCATCTAACGAATGTAGCGTGCTCTCGCCATGATATAGCTGAAATATTGCTCATTATGCGCTAAACATCAATCACACACTCGTTTAGAGTAATGTTTCTTTATATTCTCAGATCCATTCGCAATGCAATATTTTGAAGGAAATAGAGCCATGTTGAATTGTTCAGATGAATATAGCGAAACCATACAAATATCCTCGGTTCTTTATAGCTACAGCACGTGTAGTCATGGTGATACATATGGCATCCGAAGTTGGTGTCATACAGCATGCAGTATGGATGTTACCAATAGCAACATCGGAAGTTCATGCGGGGTTGACGGGAAGGCGTCAATACAAATTTCGTATAACTGTAGGCGTAAGCTATATTTCATATAAACATTCATTCATTAAAGCTCAGATAAATCTCCCTCAAGCATAGGTAAAATAACAGACGATGCTGGTTTCTTTGGTTAGGTTCTTTGGTTTTCTTGCTCCCAGAGATTTCTAAATAATTTAGCCTTCCAAGCTTTTGACTATGAACCTGCCTCACAATTGCTTAGCTTTCCAGGAGCGTACCTGATGAGGTTTATCATAGAGAGGCGTCGTGTGCACTAAATTAGATATCTACGTTGGTTGTTTTTTCATAGATTTTGTTTTCCAATAGTATGAAGTCTAGTATTACTGCAGTGGACAACAGCAGACATGCGTATGTGGTGTACTAAGTTTATATATATATATACAGTAGAGTTCGTTTATAGCGAAGTCCAGGGGACTCTCGATCTTAGTTCGTTATAGGCATCGTTCGTTATAAGAGAACCAATGTAGAATTACCTCCCCTTTTGAAAATCGTACAGTAGAACTTCGCTGGCTCGAACTCTAAGGGACAGTCAAAATTTGTTCTAGCTATCGGTAGTTCGAGGCACCGAGGTCGCGTAATTTTAGAGAGAGAAAAATCTGGTTCTGATCCGGGCAGTTTCAGGGCCTTCATCGTAAAAAAATATTTAATCCTTTAAGACAGATCTCAAAGATTACGGCTTCTGAATACCTCTTTGGTATCTTCAAATGTTCCTTAGAAACATTTTTTCAACTTTGTTCACGATCTATTTTATAAACAGGAAATATGAGGTCGCGATCGGGTATTAACACTTGGATCAATATCGGTATAATGCTGATAATTCGGATATATATTTTTAATGGCCAATTTTAAGATTGTAGCCATTTTCCTTTCGTTTTATTTGAATTTGAAGAATAATTGTTTCTTTTTGGTATTATATACACATAATAACTCAGGTTAATCGAAATTTCAGAACGAGTACATTTCTTTTGTTTATGTTATTTAGATAAACCTTGAGACCACGCAGTTTGTTGTTTAATTAAAGAGTCTATCATCAAAGAAAAAAATAAACAATAGTGAATGAATTAATCTCACACATGACTTTGTTTTTAATTTCTTTAGCTTGTGCATCCATTCATTAAAATTTAGATACGTTTTATAAATTTGTAATGCAATAAATTAGCGTTTGTGTTATTAATTGACAACTTGTTAATCACAAAAATACCCATTTTATTGTTTGAATATTTTAAAGAAAAGTCTTGATTGACATCATTAACAACATCAAAGGTGGGATTATTGATTTTTCAATTATCAATAACGGAAGTGTCAAGTGCACTTGACCATTCTAATATGTGATCGTCCGTGCGTAACGGAAGACAGGTAAACGATTTGTTTGTTCAGCAATTTTCTTTGTTATATCATGTCAATTTTGAGTAATAAAAACGTTGTTTGGGTTTAAAATTCTCTTCGTTATAAGCCTGATTTGGTTATAAAAAATTCGTAATAGGCCTTCACAAATACATTGTTTAAATAGCGATGGGACCGGGGATTTATCTTTACTTCGCAATAAGCCTGATTTCGTTATAAGCCTGTTCGCTATAAACTAACTCTACTGTATATATATGTATGTAGATTCGTATTCTTGTGGTTTTGATGGATATGAGGTTTGTTTTCATATTTGTACCGTTGTTTTTATATTTTGTTTTTGTATTGCTCTTTTATTCAGAAAAGTCTTCTTACATAGGTACGATTTGTTCATAATACACAAGTATATATCAAACTATGTATTAAGTGTGTTTATCGCCACTTTCAAAACAGTTTGTAGACACAAAAGAGATACATAGAAGCCATAAATCAAAGAACAGACAATACAATGGCCAAACGAAAAAAGACAAAAGGACAAACAATGATCTACAAAATCCTATCGCTTCTCTACACATCAGCTATAGATATTCTTGTAAATTATGGTAGGTTATTTGTGCTTAACACCACTTTCAATTGGCTTTCCAAGCTGTGACTGCGAGTGTACCCGATGAACATTTTTGTAGAAAAGCGTCGCACGCACTAATTGTGATATCTAGTTTTTATTTCAAGAATATTTCTGCTATATCGTCACTGTCAGATTTATAAATTGATTCAATAGGGTAGATGTTGAATATCCGACAGAAAAACTTCTGACGGTTGCTTGCAAGTAGCTAGCTAACTTTATATAAAGTCGTATTGCGTTCCTCTTGTCACGGACACGAACCGAAATCAGAACTTTAGCAGAGAAATGTAGATATAAGATCGTGGCCACGACGAGTCACCTTGTAAATTAGTATTCTAAGCTAGTTGCCTTTCATTGAACATAAACTATTCTTGTTAATGCTATTATACTGTATTTTCAAACAATAAATATACATGTAAATAGTAATGGAAACAAACGATAAAAAATAAAATGAATGAAAATTAATATAAAGAGAAAGATACCACACAGCTGTCAGAACAGTTCCAAAATCCAATCAGAAAATCGTAGAAACAGAAGTAAATACTCCTGACACATATATACATGACCATTGGCTTTCCTTGAAGAACAAAACTATTTTTATATAAACAAAGATGTGGTTTATAACTTAGACAACACTTTGCAATATTTGCTAATCCTATCATTAAGACTATTATTTTAAGTATTCAAAGATGGCATATAGGCATGTCTAATATATAAATGCATAACCAAAAACTAAATCTTCATTTCACCGGAATTATGTTCTATAATTTTAAAATAATTTTCTATAATAAGAATACATAAGTTAAGCACAAAACTGAATTAATTTCTGTAGAAACGCAATGTACTTGTAATGATAATACTTTTGTAGACAATTTAATTAAATCTCTATTTAAATCATGACGACTAGAAAACCATGCTTCTACAATTTATTCTTAAAAAAAAATTAAACAAAGAAATGATGTCAAAGTGTGTACAAATACCTGAAAAAGAGGTGTAAGTTTGTGTTTTCCCATGTATGTCTGTAATCTTTGAGGTGTTTCCATGACTGAAAAGATTACAAGTCAAAGAATGAAACCGGAAGTTTATATACAACTAATCTTGGATAATTCCGGTATAACTACTATTTTCCGAATAAACAGCATGCAGCTATTTTCTTTATTATTGCTGTTTTCACCTAAAACACCGTTTGTATTGGCATAGCTACATGTATGTGATGGAAGCAGCTGCCTCCAATTTATTGTTGCAGCTATGAGTTAAACCATATACTTATTCCGAACATGAAGGATACAAATTAGAAATTTAAAATAATTTTATTTCTCGTTCAAGTTGTCAATCTTGCGAAACTCTCAACTATGACAAAGGTTATATTCAAGTGTTATCGCTTTAGGTGAAACACGATGATGTGGGTGGAGGCATCAACCTTTTCCGCTTTCAAATATATGATTGGGTCGTAAATATTCACTTCATATATGTCAATGGTGCATGCGGATTTTAAAGCTACATATATAGCAGTAGTTCTACAAGCACATGCAAATTCTTTATTACCAGGTCAAATACTTCTAAAATTATAAGATAATTTAACATCATAAGGCGCAAAATTGCTATATGAGTGTGTATATTAGACTATCTAATGGGTCACTAATAACAGAATAATATATGAATGGATCACCAATAACCGAATACTATGTGAATGGGCATAGCGCAATAGTTCGGACATCGATTGCACAAAATGTATGTGAATAGTTTAAACAGTGAACTCAGTGGCAGAGCTAGGCGGAAGCTGGGAAGTCAAAACTTGCACATCGCTTTGACAAAAAAAAAATGAGAGAGATAAAGAGAAATGAATACCTTCGCCTCAAAGCTAATAGTATGCTATGCATTACGGTCAAGAATTCCATCAAAATCAACAAGACGAAATACCACCACTCATCTCGGCAACTCATTGAACATAAACAAGACCACACATGTGACGTTGGAAATATGGTTTTCATGCTGAGAGGCTATATTTATGAATGTTTTATATAAATTCACTCCAGTGCCACCACCCTGCCAAAATTTACCTTGAGTAAATCCAAGCTATGGGAGCGTGAACGTCAGCTGCATACAACATATGGGTACAAGGTAGACATATATGTTTTATCAAATAAATAAGTTATGGTGGACAAATTGCATGCAATATTTATTAAATCAGCTGTGAATGGCTTGCGAGGGAAAATTATTGATTACAAAAAACGTAGATATCAAAGTTAGCACACGCGACACGTTTCTCGAATAACCTTCATAAGGTATGCTCAAAATCGACAGATTGGAAAGTCAAATAATCTAAAAGTGTTTGGGAGCAATAAATCAACTGAATGGACTTATGGGGATAAATGTGAATCATACAGCTAGAATGGACCTGTTGGGAGAAATGTGGATTTCATTAGCTCCCTTGCACCAATTATGATCAAACTGCGAGAATAGATGACGATTATGTCAACTAATAAGAACATATGGAGAGAAATGGAACATGGGAGAAAATCTGGATAACATCAGAGAGTACAGATCTGTGGGGAGAAATGCTGATTAAATAAGCTACTGTGGAGATATAGTCAGAAAATTGATTAAACCAGCTAGGTTGAGACTTTGGGGTGAAACGTATTTATGTATGCTGTTGTCCAAGAAGATTTCCTTATCATATGATCGTCGTGTCTTTTGATAATAACACGTCGGGTTTCGCTAGTGGAACAGGAACTGCTAACCTTTCCGAACACCGGTTTTCAGTGCATGGGATACGTATTGTTCATTCGTTAGTTTTTTGTGTAGCGCTTTGTAGATCATTGCCTTTTTGTCCCATTTCTTTGTGCCATTGTATCGTCTATCCTTCTTCGACTTGCAATTCTAATAACCTATTTGGTACCGTCAAACTGTTCGATGATTACCTAAGTAGGATTGACCTCTGAGACGAAATGTGAATTACATCAACTAGGATGGTCATACGCTGGAAACTATTGATTAAATCCGATAGAATGGACCTATATTGTATAGGAAGAAATCTTTGTAACAATTTACATGTAAAAGAGGACATAGTTGATAGAGTGGTACTATTCTGCATTACAGCATGCATACCACTGAACATCAGTCTACTGATATGTTATTTCTCTGGATTACTACAAGGAGTGTGATACTTTCCTAACTCTAGGCAAAAATAACTCGTTCAGGGAAGGGTCAACGATTTTTCACTACCACTTGAAAAGTATAGCGATTTGGGTTGGAATGAAATAAATAGGCTTTTTGTAGCGACTACATTGTGCCTACTCTTTGTGGAAATCTATAATAGAGATCTGTAGAGTGCAGGGATAGTGGTACTCTTCAAACACGTTACCCACTGGTCAACAGTCAGGCTTTCCGCATTATAAGTTGACAATCTAACGGGCTCATGCTATCTATCTCCCGGGAACGTACTGCAGCTCTATGGGCTTAAACGTTTTGGCATGTCTGATATATGCAAAATTGGACAATGTATTTGATCCAAATTATACAATTTCGAAGACTAAATTATAAATTCAACATTATGCATTTGCTTTGTGTCATTTCATTTGTGTTTTTGGTAAGTTTAAGGAGTAGTATATCGTGATTGCTAACATCACGTGGGATATATTAAAGACAATGACAGTCTAACGTTTTTATATTTAATCTTGTTTATGAATAAGGCAGTGTGCCTCACATGAAGTTAAGTACAACCGATAGTTTGTGAACAAATAAATTCCGTTTTAGTTATTTCTTTTTCTCAAGCTCTTCAGAAACCACAAATAAGACACAATCAAGAAAACAAGATCAACATGATGGGTGCTGCTGGTTGAACAAGAACTGCTTATTCTTCCAGAGAAACGTTAAAGAATACCGTAGGGCAACCAAAAATGGACAATCTTAGATAACCCATCTTTTCGAATAAGGTTAGAGTTGACCAATCTTTAGTTTTCAGTGCTTTAGCACCATTGTTTGTCTTTTTCATCCCTTTTCTTTGGATTTTGAATTGTCTGTCTGTCATAGATCTGGGCATCTTCAAACCTATTCTCGCATTTAAACATAATGTGTGTGCTACTGTTTGGAATATGAGATATATTCATTAAGAAAACAAATTAACAAACAAATAATTAAACAAAAAGGTATCACGAAGTTGGGCACATCAATTTGTTTCGATTACCATAATCGAAAAGGGAGATCATTCATGGAAAAAGTAGGACGATATTGCTGTGACCTATTACTGGTTCCCAACGTAGACTACTAGTAAACTGTTATTTATTATGAGCTGTTGTAAGTTGTCTATTACATGCCAGAAAACTGTCTTTATCTCCAAACACCAGTCGGGGCCGTAATCGTATGGTAGTTGGATTTACAACTAACTATGCAATCAGTGCATATCACCATTGATGATGTGAGTTCGAACCCGGTCAGGAAGAGGTGTACAACATTATGTGACAGTTTGTTAATGACTTGTGACAGGTTGTTACTTTTCTTCTGATCCTCCGTTTCCTCCAACAATAAAATTGACCGTCACGATATAGCTGCAATATTGTTGAAAATGACGTTAAGCACCGTAAGACCCAAACCAAACCAACCACCAGTCACATATATATTTACGTGGTGTTTGGGAGCTTTTAATAGTTCGTCATGAATAAAATTCCGCTTTTAATCAATAAATAAACAAGACAGCTAACGAAATAAATGAAAAAAGTGTGGAAATTTCCGTGAACAGGAAATACGTCCAGGGACTGACCACTTAACTCTTAGGAGTTATGTTTTTCCCCGAGCCAGACATTTTTTGGATATCCAATAGCAGTAATTCAATTCTTTGAATAATACAGGGTCATATTTTTTTTTTTTTACATATTTCAGACTAATATATTTTTCTTTAATATTTGGCAACATAAATTAGTAAAAAAAAGAGCAGAGATTCTCTGAATTGTTCATTTTTGATTGCCCCTTCGGTATTCTCTAGCGCTTACTTATAGCCTTTACACCCCATTAAAATGGTTGTTCGCTATAGATAACCCACAGCTCGCTTTCATGAAATAAAACTATAACAACTGTAACTGATGGCTTCTGTACAAATGTTTGAATTTATTAGTTAATTAATAGACTTATGATAATACAATAGTAACATTTTATAGCATATTTTGTTATTTACAACAAGTGTGGACACAGAAATGTGCTGTCCAAAAGGCAAGTGTGGATGTCAATATTTTATATTATTAACTTTAAAAAAGAAATCGTGGACACAGGGGTCCTGGATTTTTTAATAAAAAAACTTATCCTGGATTATTATTTTTGCTTAAACTCCAGTCCTGTGCTTTTATTTCAAATTTTCATCATAGCCCCCCTCCCCCTCCCAAGGGATATAAATTTGTATCATTAACAATAAATTAATAGATAATAAATTCAGATTTTCTATTTGAAATAAATTTCATTTACAAAACCACTGATATTTGTCCAATTTTTAACGCTGATTTAACCTTTAGTCGCAACACATTTTTATTTTTCCCTTTAAACTGTCGAAACATAACATTTATTTAACTGTAAAATTCACAAATAAAATCCCCCCCCCCCCTTTTTCTCTTTGTTCCTTGTTTAAATCAATGATGAACAATATTCCAGAATCAAACAAATGAATAAATATAACATAGATTTCTTTTACATGCATCTTTTTACCATGCGTTGTCAATGTGTTTTAAATCGGTCATCCAATCAGGACGCTCATTATTCTTGTCCAAGATAAAAAATACATCGCTAAAATTACCTGTAAGTGTTTCCCCACTTCAACTCGTAGAAATCGGAGATATTTCGTCATAAAACTTCACACATGGTTTTGTCTATCATATTTCTTGAAGACAAACATAACATTTCATTGCATTTATCAATATTTTATGAGTATCAACAGGTTTTTCAAGACTGTATCTGTTTCTCGATACAGCCGCAACTTCAACTCGTAAATTTACATAGAAATCGGAGATATTTCGTCATAAAACTTCACACATGGTTTTGTCTATCATATTTCTTGAAGACAAACATAAAATGTTATTGCATTTATCAACATTTTACGAGTATCAACAATTTATTCAACAACATATCTGTTTCTCGATACAGCCGCCCGATTACAGTGACCCGTGTCCCAGATTAGCTCGTACCAGCAGTTATTTACAAAACGATTTAAAAATGTAAATACACAAAAGAGATATTCATTTATCTCCATGCCGTTTGATATATACAGCCTTCAGATGTGCTTGGTTGTTTTTCATCATTTCGCACTTTCATTTGAGCTAACTTCACATCCACATATCCACTGTTATCATGCGGTATCGCGTCTAATTGTTCCACTCTGGAATATTGATTCGGAGTGGCGCCATCACTGCTGCCACCTATATTAGATAATTCCAGTGTTTTCTTGTTTGCCAAGTTTTCGTCGTTATTTTTGTGTTGCCTTTTTCTAACACAGACAACTATAATTATCACGATTATAAACAATCCACCGATGGAAGCGCCAATTATAATTGGTGTAATATCTGACTGCATATTGGGTTTTTCCGTGACAGCGGGATCCTTCGTTGAAAAGTAAGTGTCAAGTCAAAGAATGTCGTGTCTATTCCATCGATACAAGATATCTTAATTACATATTCAGAAGGTGTGTTGGCGTCAATACTTGAATTTTCAGACAAAATCAGAGACGTATCTGAAAATGAATATAAAAGTTACAAAATGAGAAACATACAAAAAATACCACAGTGACGGAACAATAGCAAAATACCATAGAAAACTCATTGAAACATAAACAAAGTACCCGTAACACATATGCACATACAAATATATACAAACAGCTAAATAAAATAAAAAAAGAAAAAGCAAGAAAAATATTTCATCAGGTTGACAACATTTAAATGTGTATAAATCTTGGAAGTTTAATCAAGGAAATATGTAATATTTACACCACAGTTTTTCAAGTTATCCGTTTTACTAGGAAACCATGGTATAAATGATTGGTAACATGAAGCCATATCACATCTAGGTCGTTGATTATTACAAGGCTGTCTAAGAGTAACACAGCTATATCTAGGATCTGTGTGTATTATTACACGGCTGTCTAAGAGTAACACAGCTATATCTAGGATCTGCGTGTATTATTATACGGCTCTCTAAGAGTAATACAGCTATATCTAGGATCTGCGTGTATTATTACACGGCTGTCTAAGAGTAACACAGCTATATCTAGGATCTGCGTGTATTATTACACGGCTGTCTAAGAGTAATACAGCTATATCTAGGATCTGCGTGTATTATTACACGGCTGTCTAAGAGTAACACAGCTATATCTAGGATCTGCGTGTATTATTATACGGCTGTCTAAGAGTAATACAGCTATATCTAGGATCTGCGTGTATTATTACACGGCTGCCTAAGAGTAATACAGCTATATATAGGATCTACGTGTATTATTACACGGCTGTCTAAGAGTAATACAGCTATATCTAGCATCTGCGTGTATTATTACACGGCTGTCTAAGAGTAACACAGCTATATCTAGGATCTGCGTGTATTATTACACGGCTGTCTAAGAGTAATACAGCTATATCTAGGATACGTGTGTATTATTACACGGCTCTTTAAGAGTAATACAGCTATATCTAGGATCTGCGTGTATTATTACACGGCTGTCTAAGAGTAATACAGCTATATCTAGGATACGTGTGTATTATTACACGGCTCTCTAAGAGTAATACAGCTATATCTAGGATCTGCGTGTATTATTACACGGCTGTCTAAGAGTAATACAGCTATATCTAGGATACGTGTGTATTATTACACGGCTCTCTAAGAGTAATACAGCTATATCTAGGATCTGCGTGTATTATTACACGGCTGTCTAAGAGTAACACAGCTATATCTAGGATCTGCGTGTATTATTACACGGCTCTCTAAGAGTAATACAGCTATATCTAGGATCTGCGTGTATTATTACACGGCTCTTTAAGAGTAATACAGCTATATCTAGGATCTGCGTGTATTATTACACGGCTGTCTAAGAGTAATACAGCTATATCTAGGATCTGTGTGTATTATTACACCGCTGTCTAAGAGTAATACAGCTATATCTAGGATCTGCGTGTATTATATCACTGTTCATAGCTGTTGCTTACATTCTGGTATATAAACCAAAAAAAAAAAGGATCAAATGAAAAGAATGCATTCATGTTACAATATAAAATAAAAAATCTTACACTGATTGTTTTAAGTGTTCAGAGTCATGCAATGCATACAATATGTTAAATAACTATACTATGTTATACTGTATCAAAACGTCAGTTTTCAGATCGAATTAAGAAAAGGTTGAAGATAATAAATGATGGTAGTAAACAAATTACCGAACTCCGAACAATCTTACAAAGGGAAAGTCAAAACTCATCAGTATATAAACAGACAAATTCAGTCAACAACCGGAAAACTGAAAACCGTGTTTACCCTGACTTGGTACAGGCATTTCTAAAGAAATGGTGGGTTGAATCAGATTTTAAGGCGCCAAACCTCCCGGTTTCATTACGACTCAAAGGTTCCGGCTGTCACTATAGCAGTATGTATAACAATGCTGGAACAAAATAGGTAAAATAGTTGTCAAAGCAGTACCAAATTCAGTGAAATAAATGTCAAAAAAAACCTCTTACGTCACACATTACCAAACTGTTAATCAGAAGCCGTCATATAATGACCAAAACGAAAAGGGACAGAAGACAAACAATGGTCTACAAAATACTGCACAGAAAACCAAAGACCGAGCAACACGAACTGCACTAAGCATCTGTTGTGAACTCATGTGCTGTAAAAAGCTAGCAGTTCTTGTTCCACTAGCGGCTCATGTTTCTTTTAAACGACACGAACATTATCTGAAATAGAAATAGTGTTGGATATCTAGATAAAAATATCAATGCAAATAACAAATAAAACATGAATCCCCTACAAAAACAAACGGGAGTAAAGACGAATTCAACAATGTAGACGCTGCAATGAGAGTGGACATCACACAACGTAATAAAAGTAGAGTGACATGTACTGGTATTCGGAGAAAGTGAACAACTTGAACCTCAGTGGATCCGGAATTGAACACAGTTTCTCCAGAAGAGTAAGTAATTCCTGCTCTACTAGTGGGACCTGTCGTGGTAATTTTGTTAATCATTCGTTGACAAGCCAAGAATTGGGAATGGACAATATGGTGTATATCAAGTACTGTTATTACTAGGTACAAGAATGCTTGGTTCATTTCTTCTCTGCATACACGGTAAATGAATTCCGTCGTTAAACCACCAAAGGTGTATAAAAGGGATTGCTTCTCTTGATTTTCAAAATATATAATATATAAACCTTGTCCACACAAAGGAAAGATTAAAAAGGCACAGACTACTGGGCGGATGATATACTCGGGGACAAATAGTCCACAAGCAGAGGTATCGACCCAGTGATAGTAATACAAACTTAGATATTACATTTAGTGCGCACGACGCATTTCGTCATCAATGACCTCCATGAGCCTCAGTATTTCCCTCCTTCATACTCACAATATTTTCCGTCACTGTAACGTTCAGAATAGTTGTATTATAGCACCAATCTTGTACTGACAATGCATAATTATGTCTTCTTATCTTCTGTCCTGTAGAATGTGGCAGCATGTTCTTTACAAAGATACTTCCTCTTATTCAATGTAATCAAATCAAACAAAATAAAACATAAAATGTATTGCATGCAACAGGAACTTAAGTTTATTCAGATATTCGCTTTGAATAGATAGTGTATGTTTCGCCATGCGTAAAATTATACTGATCTGTATCTATATTTGACTAGATAAAACATGATTGCATAGTAATACGGCAAGTACATGAGTTCAACCCCGGTTTTTGGTGAGGTCTTATTGCTCATCATTTTATTTAACTTTCGGTGTTGTGTTTCCTTTTTTTCCGTTTTAATTGATTTGTTTGTCTTCGTCCGGTTTATTGTGTGCCGAATGTTGCGGGTGTCTCTGTATTGTCCATCTTTAATTATCCCTTCGGGTTTCTCTGTCGTTTATTTACATGCATATGCTAATGCCGGACGCCGTATTATGCTTTTGATGCTGGGTTCAAGAGTACATATACAATGTATTTTCCTTACATATAAGTAGTTCTTTGTTTGATAGAAATGAACTAATGATATAGTGATAACATTGATGAATTAGATTGAATGTCTGACTCTGTGACATATTTATCTTAACTTGTTTTTAAATTCGTTTTATTGATATATCTGTACCAAGTCTCGGAAGTGAGTGGGGTCATCGTGGTCGTGATCGTATTGTAGTAAGATATACTACTACCTTTGCTATTAATGCCCATCACCACTAAAGCTGTGAGTTCAAACTCCATACAACATTATGTCATAAAGTGTGTCAGTGACTTGCGACAGATCGGTGTACTCCAGTTTCCTCCGCCAATAAAAGTGACTGCCACGATATAACTGAAATATTGCTTAAAATTGCGTTAAACACCATAAACAATACCAAGCCGAAAGTGAGTTGTTGTGTATATTTATATAGATTTAGGTTGTTTCTAGGATTTTTCGAAGGAATTTTGGAACTGTTCATACAGTGTGGTATTTCATGTTTTCCATTGTATTGTAGTAAATGTCTCTAATACGTACGTAAGCGAGTATCAAAGTAGAAGTATTCGTTATCATAGTCAAGCTCTATTTTGTGAATTAAATCTCCAAAATCTGTTATCTGAACATCCATTACTCTGCTATTGACACTTTTACGGTAACCAATAGTTACGCTGTCAGGAGTCATACCAAATTGTGGTGATCCCTCTAAAAACAATGAAAATAATAAGTGTGGAAAACATTTGCATGACCACATCATGTCACGGAGAGTTAATGCTTTGGCCCAAAAAAATAGCTTAACTCCGCCACTTTGTATTGAAATGACTCACGGTACCAGGCCAGAAAAGTGAGAGGTCATGTAGTTGTGTTCTCGGGGTATCGAGTTTGTCTCTTTCAACGAATTTACTATTGGAGAAGTCATGTACTGTATATGTGTGTTAAGGGATATCCGTTTTGTATCTATTTCTATGATATTTGAACTGTTCCAACAGTGTGGTATTTCTTGTTCTTCATTTGATGTCAGTTACTAGTACATGTATTATGAAGGACATCGGTGAACGAGGGATTGATGTCGTTACCTACTGCCCAGAAACAAGCAAATATTCCTTCAAATTAGTTAAC
Source organism: Bathymodiolus septemdierum (assembly GCA_963383655.1). Classification (NCBI taxonomy): domain Eukaryota; kingdom Metazoa; phylum Mollusca; class Bivalvia; order Mytilida; family Modiolidae; genus Bathymodiolus; species Bathymodiolus septemdierum. The sequence goes on from OY726525.1 coordinate 83,349,383, forward strand.
ATTAAAAATTAATACAAAAATGTCTAAGATTGTTATACTTTAATAGATTTTTTATTGATCATGAATTATGAAAAGAAAGCCTAAACAGTGATTGTCATAAATACCACCAATATCTACAAAATGAACAGTCACCTTTTAACTGCACTCGCTGAACAAAGAAAACGACAACGACAATCCTGGCTTGGGACAGACACAAACTCAATATGTCACATGACTACTCAGTTACTTACTAACTGTTGATGTATAAGACATGATGTAAATTCTACTTGACTGCTGGGGTAGAGACTCTACGTTAATCTCCTCCCCAATATTTGTAGAATTCATACTGTTCCGTAGTGTCATCGTCGGACATGGCTTCATAGAAGGCAGACAGTCGTAGTACTGAATGATGTTATCTCCACCGTCGTGCCTAAAATACGAATTACATGTTAAATATATTGTGAAATTACTTATCTTCATGGAATCCAAATTTGATGGTGTAAGGAACTTGATTAATTCATAAAAACGTAGACATCAAATTTACTGCGCATGACTAGTTTCTGGAATAAGGTCGTGTTTCATACTTGTAACAAAATAGTAATCCCAGAGCTTTTTAATATTTCGTTAGATGTTGTAAATTCACGGAAATTTGAATTCTATGAATAATAATACTCTCGCAGTAGATAAGACAAACTGGTAGAATAAAATGAAAAAAAAATATACCACATTTAAAAAAACTCCTCCAAAATCCAATCGAAAAATCGTAGAAATATAGGCAAAATCAATAGCAAAAACTCACTTTCCTGTCATGGCACAAATATTTCATATACAGGGTTATGGGGGTCCAAATCTCCTCTCTTAATAAAATGATGCGGCGGTCATACAAGTGTTTCTTTCTAAATGCTTGTTTTTTGTTTTTATTCCTCCACTGTTCTGTGGTGTTTTTGTTTTCATTCCTACATTGTTTTGTGGTGTTTTTCTTTATTTCTCCACTGTTTTGTGGTGTTTTTGTTTTCATTCCTACATTGTTTTGTGGTGTTTTTCTTTATTCCTCCACTGTTTTGTGGTGTTTTTGTTTTCATTCCTACATTGTGTTGTGATGTTTTTCTTTATTCTTACATTGTTTTGTGGTGTTTTTCTTTATTGATGAACTACAAGTACATTTTAGTCTTAGAGTGTCAATACTATTAGTTGCTATATAACTAAAATAATTACTCACCATCCAATAATATCTCCTGTGTTGATTAATATCCTCTCATTGTCAGGTGTATTGTACGTTGTTTGATTGTGAACGTCTGTGTCTATTGAGAAATATAATATGATGTTGATACACATGTTGTTTATTGTAAGAAATTGAAACATACCAGAGAAGAAAAGAAATAAGTCTTTAAAAGCATTGTAAAAAATAGATTTGTTTGTTTGCTTGATTGTGCTTAGCGCCACTTTCAACAATATTTCAGTTAATCGTGGCTGTCAATTTTATTGGTAAAGGAAACCAGAGGACCAGGAGAAGACCACCGACAAGTTACTGACAAAGTTTATCCCATAATGTTGTACACCTCGTCCTGATCGAGATTCGAACTCACAACATCAGTGGTGATAGACACTGATTGCAAATCCAACTACCATATGATCACGGCCGCCACGGCCCCTATGCAATAGATTTGATTGAAGCTTTGTAGAACAATTATTAATTAAGCAGCATACTAATATGCCTGGATTATAGTTTTTATTATGAACACTGCTATATGATATCCCATGACATATTTACCCCAGGGTCAATGTTTTTTTCACGGAATTTTGTCTAATGAAGAATGAATCTCTCCTATTTTGAAACTCTTGTATTTTTTGTATTTTGCCATATATAATATTGATCCCCTCTCAATTTTAACAAAATAAAGGTTCAATTTTCAAAAATGGGTTCAATACAAATGATCACAAACATGATCCCGGCATCCTTTGTCAGATGGTCAAAATACATGCTAGTCGCTACGATTGAATCATGGCAGATTCATGACACATGATACATCTGTATGTGTTACAATGTGTCGGATGGTTTGTCGTTTTTACTCAAAACTCTTCTACCAATAAAAATAAGTAATTGCAAGTACAATTCAACAGCTCTAGACTGAATTCTAAGGCATAAAAACGATTACTTGTTTTTCATACTAATTCACCAGGGAAAAAATAATTACCATGTCATCGAAAATACGGCGTCCTCTATTTACAACTTGCAGAACATAATGGAAATAATATTGCCATATTGTCATTACCTTTAACAACTACTGTGTTCGTTCCTACAACCTTGTATCTATTGACGTCAATCTTTCTTCACACACTGAATGTTATATTCCCTGTCTCTATAGGTATATAATGCCACATGGCGATCTGTCCACAACAATGGACGGTATTTACTGGATTTATGAGAATATATCCTGTTCCTAAATGTAACAAATATATAAATACATGTTATAAATTGTCCACTTAGCATGAGATTACACAGCTTGGCTTCATATCAATCTGGGATATTTCGGTTAGGGGTTAGGGTTATAGTGTTTAACGCTACTTTTAACAATATTTCAGCTATATCGTGCCGGGCAGTTTTATTGGTGGAGGAAACCAGAGTATCCAGAGGAAATCCCAGACCTGCCGCAAGTCATTGACAAACTCGAGTATACCCACCATGTATATTTGGTATTAAAATGCAGTGACGGTTATTTATCCTCTAATGAGCAATTGTTTCTACTATGCTATGACGAGAACAAGCTGCATTCGATAAGATGAAAATAATTGTGTCCACTTTATACTATAACAACACACTTATATATTTTGTTATAGTGCTAGCTCACTGAAACTACTATTTGCGGCAACTGGATCTCCAACAGCAATACATATATAGTCAAACTATAAAAAACATGCACAGACTCGCTTCTATTGATAAAGACAAAATGAATGACAAAATAAACATAGACAGTACAATAGCAGTGTCAATGTAGCAATGTTTGTAACATACCAATGGAGGAATCATTCTTTAGTTGTAAAGATGCATCTTGTCTATTATTATAAAACTTCTGATCACCGCAATCTAGAACAAAAATATAACAACGTAAATTACACGTGAAATATGTACAAATATAGATACACATGTACATAGGGAATGTGGCCGAGTGGTCTAGGGCCCTGGACATAATGCTAGGCGATTGGTGCTGCAGTGTATCATTAGTGCTAGATCAAATCGCTGGAGGGTGAACAAAGATTTGTCAGATCATTGTTGGATTAAATTTGCAGACGTATTAAAATTGTTTGTTTTTCACAAAATGATATTTAAAGTGTCGCCTTATTATCAAGTTCACATATACAGGGGCAATCAATGCTATTCCACGGTTGTCATTATATACTGGTCGAGCGCTATGAAACATTCATTTCTCCAATGGCAATGAATGTGTTCCCTTTTATATATCACGATCAGGTTCACCGGTACGATATATCCATATCTCAAATGACAATGGATCCTTTACTTTTTACGTAGATTTTTTTCTTTCCTCTATCACAGACAAGACTTTTACCGGACTTGACTGTATATATGAGGTACACGGTGAGTGTCTATATGAGGTGCACGGTGAGTGTCTTATAGGAAGCAGAAACTGTGTACCCGTTACTCATCTTTCTAGTTTTCTGTGTTGTTATTTTGCTTTGCTTGTCTCCCTGCTGTTTCTTCTCCCACCATTGCTTTGTCTATGGATTATCAATATTTGATTTCCCCTTCACTTTTTTCTGTGTTGTTATTTTGCTTTGTTAGTCTCCCTGCTGTGTCTTGTCCCACGATTGCTTTGTTTATGGATTATCAATGTTTGATGTCCCCTTCACTTTTTTCTGTGTTGTTATTTTGCTTTGCTTGTCTCCCTGCTGTGTCTTGTCCCACGATTACTTTGTCTATAGATTATCAATGTTTGATGTCCCCTTCACATTTTCTGTTTTGTTATTTTGCTTTGTTTGTCTCCCTGCTGTGTCTTGTCCCACGATTGCTTTGTCTATGGATTATCAATGTTTGATTTCCCCTTCACTTTTTTCTGTGTTGTTATTTTGCTTTGTTTGTCTCCCTGCTGTGTCTTGTCCCACGATTGCTTTGTCTATGGATTATCAATGTTTGATTTCCCCTTCACTTTTTTCTGTGTTGTTATTTTGCTTTGTTTGTCTCCCTGCTGTGTCTTGTCCCACGATTACTTTGTCTATAGATTATCAATGTTTGATGTCCCCTTCACTTTTTTCTGTTTTGTTATTTTGCTTTGTTAGTCTCCCTGCTGTGTCTTGTCCCACGATTGCTTTGTCTATAGATTATCAATGTTTGATTTCCCCTTCCCTTTTTTCTGTGTTGTTATTTTGCTTTGTTTGTCTCCCAGCTGTGTCTTGTCCCACGATTGCTTTGTCTATGGATTATCAATGTTTGATTTCCCCTTCACTTTTTTCTGTGTTGTTATTTTGCTTTGCTTGTCTCCCTGGTGTGTCTTGTCACACGATTGCTTTGTCTATAGATTATCAATGTTTGATTTCCCCTTCACTTTTTTCTGTGTTGTTATTTTGCTTTGCTTGTCTCTCTTCTGTGTCTTGTCCCACGATTGCTTTGTCTATGGATTATCAATGTTTGATTTCCCCTTCACTTTTTTCTGTGTTGTTATTTTGCTTTGCTTGTCTCTCTTCTGTGTCTTGTCCCACGATTGCTTTGTCTATGGATTATCAATGTTTGATTTCCCCTTCACTTTTTTCTGTGTTGTTATTTTGCTTTGTTAGTCTCCCTGCTGTGTCTTGTCCAACGATTACTTTGTCTATAGATTATCAATGTTTGATTTCCCCTTCACTTTTTTCTGTGTTGTTATTTTGCTTTGCTTGTCTCCCTGCTGTGTCTTGTCCCAGGATTGCTTTGTCTATGGATTATCAAAGTTTGATTTCCCCTTCACTTTTTTCTGTGTTGTTATTTTGCTTTGTTAGTCTCCCTGCTGTGTCTTGTCCCACGATTACTTTGTCTATGGATTATCAATGTTTGATTTCCCCTTCACTTTTTTCTGTGTTGTTATTTTGCTTTGCTTGTCTCCCTGCTGTGTCTTGTCCCACGATTACTTTGTCTATGTATTATCAATGTTTGATTTCCCCTTCACTTTTTTCTGTGTTGTTATTTTGCTTTGCTTGTCTCCCTGCTGTGTCTTGTCCCACGATTGCTTTGTCTATGGATTATCAATGTTTGATTTCCCCTTCACTTTTTTCTGTGTTGTTATTTTGCTTTGTTTGTCTCTCTTCTGTGTCTTGTCCCAAGATTGCATTGTCTATGGATTATCAATGTTTGATGTCCCCTTCACTTTTTTTTTGTGTTGTTATTTTGCTTTGTTGGTCTCCCTGCTGTGTCTTGTCCCACGATTACTTTGTCTATAGATTATCAATGTTTGATGTCCCCTTCACTTTTTTCTGTGTTGTTATTTTGCTTTGCTTGTCTTCCTGCTGTGTCTTGTCCCACGATTACTTTGTCTATAGATTATCAATGTTTGATGTCCCCTTCACTTTTTTCTGTGTTGTTATTTCGCTTTGTTCGTCTCTCTTCTGTGTCTTGTCCCACGATTGCTTTGTCTATGGATTATCAATGTTTGATTTCCCCTTCACTTTTTTCTGTGTTGTTATTTTGCTTTGTTTGTCTCCCTGCTGTGTCTTGTCCCACGATTACTTTGTCTATAGATTATCAATGTTTGATGTCCCCTTCACTTTTTTCTGTGTTGTTATTTTGCTTTGCTTGTCTCCCTGCTGTGGCTTGTCCCACGATTACTTTGTCTATAGATTATCAATGTTTGATTTCCCCTTCACTTTTTCTGTGTTGTTATTTTGCTTTGTTTGTCTCCCTGCTGTGTCTTGTCCCACGATTACTTTGTCTATGGATTATCAATGTTTGATGTCCCCTTCACTTTTTTTTGTGTTGTTATTTTGCTTTGTTTGTCTCTCTTCTGTGTCTTGTCCCACGATTGCTTTGTCTATGGATTATCAATGTTTGATTTCCCCTTCACTTTTTCTGTGTTGTTATTTTGCTTTGTTTGTCTCTCTTCTGTGTCTTGTCCCACGATTGCTTTGTCTATAGATTATGAATGTTTGATTTCCCCTTCACTTTTTTCTGTGTTGTTATTTTGCTTTGTTTGTCTCTCTTCTGTGTCTTGTCCCACGATTGCTTTGTCTATAGATTATCAATGTTTGATTTCCCCTTCACTTTTTTCTGTGTTCTTATTTTGCTTTGCTTGTCTCTCTTCTGTGTCTTGTCCCACGATTGCTTTTTCTATGGATTATCAATGTTTGATTTCCCCTTCACTTTTTTCTGTGTTGTTATTTTGCTTTGTTAGTCTCCCTGCTGCGTCTTGTCCCACGATTGCTTTGTCTATGGATTATCAATGTTTGATTTCCCCTTCACTTTTTTCTGTGTTGTTATTTTGCTTTGTTTGTCTCCCTGCTGTGTCTTGTCCCACGATTACTTTGTCTATAGATTATCAATGTTTGATGTCCCCTTCACTTTTTTCTGTGTTGTTATTTTGCTTTGCTTGTCTCCCTGCTGTGGCTTGTCCCACGATTACTTTGTCTATAGATTATCAATGTTTGATTTCCCCTTCACTTTTTCTGTGTTGTTATTTTGCTTTGTTTGTCTCCCTGCTGTGTCTTGTCCCACGATTACTTTGTCTATGGATTATCAATGTTTGATGTCCCCTTCACTTTTTTTTGTGTTGTTATTTTGCTTTGTTTGTCTCTCTTCTGTGTCTTGTCCCACGATTGCTTTGTCTATGGATTATCAATGTTTGATTTCCCCTTCACTTTTTCTGTGTTGTTATTTTGCTTTGTTTGTCTCTCTTCTGTGTCTTGTCCCACGATTGCTTTGTCTATAGATTATGAATGTTTGATTTCCCCTTCACTTTTTTCTGTGTTGTTATTTTGCTTTGTTTGTCTCTCTTCTGTGTCTTGTCCCACGATTGCTTTGTCTATAGATTATCAATGTTTGATTTCCCCTTCACTTTTTTCTGTGTTCTTATTTTGCTTTGCTTGTCTCTCTTCTGTGTCTTGTCCCACGATTGCTTTTTCTATGGATTATCAATGTTTGATTTCCCCTTCACTTTTTTCTGTGTTGTTATTTTGCTTTGTTAGTCTCCCTGCTGCGTCTTGTCCCACGATTGCTTTGTCTATGGATTATCAATGTTTGATGTCCCCTTCACTTTTTTCTGTGTTGTTATTTTGCTTTGTTAGTCTCCCTGCTGCGTCTTGTCCCATGATTACTTTGTCAATAGATTATCAATGTTTGATTTCCCCTTCACTTTTTTCTGTGTTGTTATTTTGCTTTGCTTGTCTCCCTGCTGTGTTTTGTCCCAGGATTGCTTTGTCTATGGATTATCAAAGTTTGATTTCCCCTTCACTTTTTTCTGTGTTGTTATTTTGCTTTGTTAGTCTCCCTGCTGTGTCTTGTCCCACGATTACTTTGTCTATGGATTATCAATGTTTGATTTCCCCGTCACTTTTTTCTGTGTTGTTATTTTGCTTTGCTTGTCTCCCTGCTGTGTCTTGTCCCACGATTGCTTTGTCTATGAATTATCAATGTTTGATGTCCCCTTCACTTGTTTCTGTGTTGTTATTTTGCTTTGTTTTTCTTCCTGCTGTTTCTTGTCCCACGATTGCTTTGTCTATGGATTATCAATGTTTGATTTCCCCTTCACTTTTTTCTGTGTTGTTATTTTGCTTTGTTAGTCTCCCTGCTGTGTCTTGTCCCACGATTACTTTGTCTATGTATTATCAATGTTTGATTTCCCCTTCACTTTTTTCTGTGTTGTTATTTTGCTTTGCTTGTCTCCCTGCTGTGTCTTGTCCCACGATTGCTTTGTCTATGGATTATCAATGTTTGATTTCTCCTTCACTTTTTTCTGTGTTGTTATTTTGCTTTGTTTGTCTCTCTTCTGTGTCTTGTCCCAAGATTGCATTGTCTATAGATTATCAATGTTTGATGTCCCCTTCACTTTTTTTTGTGTTGTTATTTTGCTTTGTTTGTCTCCCTGCTGTGTCTTGTCCCACGATTACTTTGTCTATAGATTATCAATGTTTGATGTCCCCTTCACTTTTTTCTGTGTTGTTATTTTGCTTTGCTTGTCTTCCTGCTGTGTCTTGTCCCACGATTACTTTGTCTATAGATTATCAATTTTTGATGTGCCCTTCACTTTTTTCTGTGTTGTTATTTCGCTTTGTTCGTCTCTCTTCTGTTTCTTGTCCCACGATTGCTTTGTCTATAGATTATCAATGTTTGATGTCCCCTTCACTTTTTTTTGTGTTGTTATTTTGCTTTGTTTGTCTCCCTGCTGTGTCTTGTCCCACGATTACTTTGTCTATAGATTATCAATGTTTGATGTCCCCTTCACTTTTTTCTGTGTTGTTATTTTGCTTTGCTTGTCTCCCTGCTGTGTCTTGTCCCACGATTACTTTGTCTATAGATTATCAATGTTTGATTTCCCTTTCACTTTTTTCTGTGTTGTTATTTTGCTTTGTTTGTCTCCCTGCTGTGTCTTGTCCCACGATTACTTTGTCTATGGATTATCAATGTTTGATTACCCCTTCACTTTTTTCTGTGTTGTTATTTTGCTTTGCTTGTCTCTCTTCTGTGTCTTGTCCCACGATTGCTTTGTCTATGGATTATCAATGTTTGATTTCCCCTTCACTTTTTTCTGTGTTGTTATTTTGCTTTGTTTGTCTCCCTGCTGTGTCTTGTCCCACGATTGCTTTGTCTATGGATTATCAATGTTTGATGTCCCCTTCACTTTTTTCTGTGTTGTTATTTTGCTTTGTTAGTCTCCCTGCTGCGTCTTGTCCCATGATTACTTTGTCTATAGATTATCAATGTTTGATTTCCCCTTCACTTTTTTCTGTGTTGTTATTTTGCTTTGCTTGTCTCCCTGCTGTGTCTTGTCCCAGGATTGCTTTGTCTATGGATTATCAAAGTTTGATTTCCCCTTCACTTTTTTCTGTGTTGTTATTTTGCTTTGTTAGTCTCCCTGCTGTGTCTTGTCCCACGATTACTTTGTCTATGGATTATCAATGTTTGATTTCCCCTTCACTTTTTTCTGTGTTGTTATTTTGCTTTGCTTGTCTCCCTGCTGTGTCTTGTCCCACGATTGCTTTGTCTATGGATTATCAATGTTTGATGTCCCCTTCACTTTTTTTCTGTGTTGTTATTTTGCTTTGTTAGTCTCCCTGCTGTGTCTTGTCCCACGATTACTTTGTCTATGTATTATCAATGTTTGATTTCCCCTTCACTTTTTTCTGTGTTCTTATTTTGCTTTGCTTGTCTCCCTGCTGTGTCTTGTCCCACGATTGCTTTGTCTATGGATTATCAATGTTTGATTTCCCCTTCACTTTTTTCTGTGTTGTTATTTTGCTTTGTTTGTCTCTCTTCTGTGTCTTGTCCCAAGATTGCATTGTCTATAGATTATCAATGTTTGATGTCCCCTTCACTTTTTTTTGTGTTGTTATTTTGCTTTGTTTGTCTCCCTGCTGTGTCTTGTCCCACGATTACTTTGTCTATAGATTATCAATGTTTGATGTCCCCTTCACTTTTTTCTGTGTTGTTATTTTGCTTTGCTTGTCTTCCTGCTGTGTCTTGTCCCACGATTACATTGTCTATAGATTATCAATGTTTGATGTGCCCTTCACTTTTTTCTGTGTTGTTATTTCGCTTTGTTCGTCTCTCTTCTGTGTCTTGTCCCACGATTGCTTTGTCTATGGATTATCAATGTTTGATTTCCCCTTCACTTTTTCTGTGTTGTTATTTTGCTTTGTTTGTCTCCCTGCTGTGTCTTGTCCCACGATTACTTTGTCTATAGATTATCAATGTTTGATGTCCCCTTCACTTTTTTCTGTGTTGTTATTTTGCTTTGCTTGTCTCCCTGCTGTGTCTTGTCCCACGATTACTTTGTCTATAGATTATCAATGTTTGATTTCCCCTTCCCTTTTTTCTGTGTTGTTATTTTGCTTTGTTGGTCTCCCTTCTGTGTCTTGTCCTAAGGTTGCTTTGTCTATAGATTATCAATGTTTGATTTCCCCTTCACTTTTTTCTGTGTTGTTATTTTGCTTTGTTTGTCTCTCTTCTGTGTCTTGTCCCACGATTACTTTGTCTATAGATTATCAATGTTTGATTTCCCCTTCACTTTTTTCTGTGTTGTTATTTTGCTTTGTTTGTCTCTCTTCTGTGTCTTGTCCCACGATTACTTTGTCTATAGAATATCAATGTTTGATTTCCCCTTCACTTTTTTCTGTGTTGTTATTTTGCTTTGTGTGTCTCTCTTCTGTGTCTTGTCCCACGATTGCTTTTTCTATAGATTATCAATGTTTGATTTCCCCTTCACTTTTTTCTGTGTTCTTATTTTGCTTTGTTAGTCTCCTTGCTGTGTTTTGTCACACGATTACTTTGTCTATGGATTATCAATGTTTGATTTCCCCTTCACTTTTTTCTGTGTTGTTATTTTGCTTTGTTTGTCTCCCTTCTGTGTCTTGTCACACGATTACTTTGTCTATAGATTATCAATGTTTGATTTCCCCTTCACTTTTTTCTGTGTTGTTATTTTGCTTTCTTTGTCTCCCTGCTGTGTCTTGTCCCACGATTACTTTGTCTATGGATTATCAATGTTTGATTTCCCCTTCCCTTTTTTCTGTGTTGTTATTTTGCTTTGTTTGTCTCCCTTCTGTGTCTTGTCCCACGATTGCTTTGTCTATAGATTATCAATGTTTGATTTCCCCTTCACTTTTTTCTGTGTTGTTATTTTGCTTTGTTGGTCTCCCTTCTGTGTCTTGTCCTAAGGTTGCTTTGTCTATAGATTATCAATGTTTGATTTCCCCTTCCCTTTTTTCTGTGTTGTTATTTTCCTTTCTTTGTCTCCCTGCTGTGTCTTGTCCCACGATTACTTTGTCTATAGATTATCAATGTTTGATTTCCTCTTCACTTTTTTCTGTGTTGTTATTTTCCTTTCTTTGTCTCCCTGCTGTGTCTTGTCCCACGAATACTTTGTCTATAGATTATCAATGTTTGATTTCCCCTTCCCTTTTTTCTGTGTTGTTATTTTCCTTTCTTTGTCTCCCTGCTGTGTCTTGTCCCACGAATACTTTGTCTATGGATTATCAATGTTTGATTTCCCCTTCCCTTTTTTCTGTGTTGTTATTTTGCTTTGTTGGTCTCCCTTCTGTGTCTTGTCCTAAGGTTGCTTTGTCTATAGATTATCAATGTTTGATTTCCCCTTCACATTTTTCTAACATTTACTTACATCAAATGTTATCAATTCGATTCCCGTCCATAGTTAGATGTACTCGATGTCACTGTGTATAACTTTTGTCCATGAATTGAAGAAGGCATATGATATTCTCTGGTTTATTCCAACAATAAAGCAGACGAAACATGATAAGACTGAACTATCCATGTCATATAACTTTATTTTCATTGTAGTAGAATCAGGCTTTGTCATTGTTTTACGTGTCTTTCCATTTTCGGCTACATTATTGATATCCTCATATTTTCTTATATTTCTATTATTAAGCAATCACAAATGTAGTAATTAACACTCACAATAACAATCTTTCTGGTCACAATCTCTTGTTTCGATTGTTGGTCCTTCACATTAGATTGCCGCGAATCCGCTATTACACGTGCGTGTCCTTGTCTGTATGCCTGTTGCACAGGAGCATGAGCAGTTGTTCCATGGTTCCCAACTGTTCCAATGAGCTTCTGCAGCATAAACAACACTATAACATTATCAATGATTCTTCTGAAGTTTTAGTTTTGTAAATGTTTCTGATCAAATGCAGTTTCTAAGCATGTCGTCTGAAGTTGAAGTTTCGCAGCGTTTCTTCTGAAGTTTATTTTTCTAAGCGTTTCGTCTGATATTTAAGTTTTAAACGTTTTGTCTGAATTTTTTTTTAGAGTTTTGTCTGAGGTGTATGTTTTTAAATGTTTCCTCTGATGTTTAAGTTCCTACCTGTTTCATCTGAAATTTATGTTTGTTTAACATTTCGTCTGAAGTTCAATGCATACACTTTTCATATTGAAACGTTTCTCATCGATTCAGCTGGTTTTTTTGGTGGGATCCGTGTTGTTCATCTTTTTAGTTTTATGTGTTGTGTTGTGCTTTTGTGTTTTATTTATCTTCGTCATGCGTGTTATGCCCAATATTACCTATGTCTCTTGATTGTCCATTCTTATTTGCCAATTCGATTTTCTTTAACGTTTATTTAACGGTTTTTTTTCCTGTTTGATGAGATATTTAATTTCTTAACACATTACGTTTTTTTTTACCAACACAAGACCGATGCAGGGTGCAGAAATCAGGAGCGTAAAGAAGTAAAGTCATGAATAAAGCATCAGTATAAATAATCTATTTGACCATTAATGTATTTGAATGAATGTAGATGACTCATTGGTACAAGGTATTTTAGCTTTAATCTTTAGAGTAAATGGTCTACTATAACAATTTGCATCATACTACACTGTCCATATCCTAGTACACTGTCCCTTTACTAGTTCAATGACTCGAAGCTACTACCAAATATAATAAATAAAGAAAAATAACCCCTAAGAAATAACGTTTTAGATGAAATACAAGAGAGAGTCCGTCGTCACAAATATAATGCGAAATCGCACATGGACCTGTGATGTGGTTTGAATTATACATTTAATCTTAGTGATGGCATCTTATTATCTGTAGTCTAGCTTCTGTATTAGTAGGAGTTTGGTGTATAACATTTTGTTACTAGTTTTTGATTGATTTACATGATCATATTTATATTTATATAGTGTTGAAGCTTGGCATGACGTGTATATTCCACTTTTGTTTGTTTGACCTATTATAGCTACTGTTTCCTTATTAAAATAGTGAAGAAGAAATAATGACTTACTGACACATGTATAAGAATAATCCAAGTTTGAAGAAGTTTCGCTACATGATACACCAAAGCTTGAATCTTCGACAGTGAAAACGCATGGAGTTTTGTTGCTACACTTATTCTGCATGCACATTACAACATTATGGTCTTCAAGATTTATAAATGTTCTCCCACAATTTGCAACCGTTTTCCATATGGCACTGTGCACTTTTATGTATTCACCTGGACAAGTCCAATTCAGTTCAGTATTCAAACATGTCTTATCATCATCTATAATAATAATAATAATAATAATGTTATTGATTTAAAGTCCAAACATTGAACAATCATCAAAAGACAAAACTGAACTAAGCTAAATACATACAATACATGTCCAAAGAAGAAGTTATCACAGCTGAGGAGTGTATGAATTATCTCCCATTGAAGATTACAATATTTATAAGGATTATCTCCCATTGTACACAACAGTGGCACTCAGTGTATATAAAAATATTTAAATATTTATGTATATACTGTAATAATAATTTTGCATAATAATTAAGCTATAACTTCCCTTTCAGATCTTGATTGATATAATATGAAAGAAAGAAAAACTTACTACATAAATGAAAAATGACAAATATATGCTGTTATGATTTTGGTCATTCAATTTGTAGAACGGGTTAGATTATAATCTAGTGAACCCGGGCTGTTGGGGGCAAGCATGTAAAAATCTGAGATACGGGTAGATAACAAAGTTCATCATTGCGATTGCAATATTTCTTGTAATTCTGGTTGAGTGATTTAACAGGCAATTATAACTCCTTTAACAAATTACAGGCGTTAAGAAAAAATTCTAAAAAATCTGTATAGAAATGGCTTTCACGTTTTCTCCATGAACATACATAATATTTGTACTATGACTGTATGTAATTCCTGTAACTTTGCTAGCCTCAAGTTGTATATCAACCCTAGGAATAACATACTTTTGAAATACAACCTCACCAACTTTTGCAGCAATTTGAGTAATGTCACTATTTTTCACTAAATCCGTAGTTTCTAGGTCAAAGAAAACTCTGCTTTCTGAACCAGAAATTGTCATTGGGTGTGGAATTTGATAAGTATTCTCAGTATTACCGGTATTGGTATTCAATTCATATTGACTTTCATATGTCGGGCCCTCTTTCACAGCTTATTCCTTAACATTCCTCCTCTTCTTTAAGAATACCCTCTTTCTTTTGTTTTCTTTTTTTTTTCTGCTGGCTGTTTTCTTCTTTTTCTCTTTTAAACAATTTTCAAAGTCATAGAAGAGATAACATCACCAGGTGATAGTTCTGAAGCCTCATTAACCTTAAAAAAATCAATAACAAAATTACAACACAATTAAGACAAATAAACAAAATTCAATGAGAAGATAATTAGAATATACACATAGCTTGATGATGCTGATATCAGTTTACTGCATGAATAATGGTGATCACAGAATAGTGTGTAAGTAGTCTAATTTATTTGTTGTGTCAGTGAGCAATATTATATGAGCTGACATACTTTGTAGGTTTGAGAAAAACCTATAGTTCGACATATCACTATGTAGAAAACATAATATTTCATATCAATTTAATTGTTCACAGTATTTTCTGAGTATTTGAGATTATGCTTGGTGATGAACTGTGGCTTGCATGTCAGAAAGACGTGTAAGAGCTGAGCTAGATGCAAAATGTGAACATGTCGGGAATAAAAAACATTTGTGTTTTTTAATGATTTAATTAATAAATACAAAAAAAAACCAGTTTCAACTTAATCATTTATTTATTCAAAGCTTAACTGGAAATGTGAGGATATCTCACTAAGATAAGTCTCCCGCTCACAGATTGGAATTCTAAATTAACAAAAAAGTCAAATTATCTCCCCTTAATTGTATCTCACAGGGAAAATATTTCTTCATGTTCATCCTCATAGAAGGAGTTGTTCTTACAACATATTGGACAGACAGACAGACAGACAGATGGACAGTGTGATTACTATATACCCATTAAACAGTTTGCAGGGGGTATAAAAAGAATAAAAGAAGACACAATGTGGTATTTTACCTTAGACAAGTAACTATAGCCTTCATTTTTCTGAAGAACTGCAGCAGATAATCTATTTTCTAGGGAACATGATCCTCCATAATGTCTGAAATATACAATGCATATCTATATATATATTGGTGGAAACAAAATATATGGAGAATGTTTTAATATGATATAAAAATTTCCTACAAATACACATAATAAATAAAATAGTAGGAATGATATATCATGTTGATTTTTACAAGAGGAAACACGGGTCAACTCTTGTCTATATTTTTACCTGTTTCAAAGATAGTCCAGATAACTACTAATTTATAACATAATTGCATGTAATTGTAAATCATAGAGCAATATCAGAAAGTTAAAAGTTAAATTTAGTCACAAAATAAAGATGAAAACACTTCAGATTTAAATTTTCAACAGAAGTATTACTCGGTTACAAATAACTACCAGGTAAATTGTTGGCAAATAGTCGTAGGGGGTATACTTTTTTTTACATCTACTCCTTCATATTTTAGAAGTTGTATATGCATGCACTAATTGCAGTATTCATATTTTTATGTGTGGTTATACTTACCTTGACTTTGGTGCTTTTGAAGAAGCAATCTGGTTAAAGCTTTCGTTAGCCTGTGTGGACCCCAGTTCTGTTATAGCATCTGATCTACATGTATATTTAGAAACCAATACCAACAGTTCTTCTTTCAGTGCTTCATTTGTTAGAGGTTTACCATTTGGAAGGCTCCTATACCTTTAATATGTTTCATTGCATGTAACAGAAATATATAATGTGTGAATTGAAAAATTTTAAAACATGTTTTTTTGGTAAAATTGAATATATTAATTCTGCAAATAACTGAAGAAGACATTTTTTAAATTATGTATAAATACTGATAATACAAAATGTATATAGAAATCTAAAAGATTGTGCAACGATATTGATAAAGGTGTTACAAAAAATAATGGAAAATATTTTGTTTGTGCTGCATTTTCATGTCTTGACGACCTGATATTCATAAGTTTTTTGGTTGGTAAGATTCCTTTAGACTTTATTCTGTATGTTCAAAGAGAAAGATTAAAAAGTCAAAATCTACTCAATGGCAAGATATAAAAGATGTTGCCCATTTGCAAAAGTAGATATGTTGATTTCTAATTTATTACTTAAAACTTGCTGGATCATCCTTATATTTGCACCATGTGGCCTCTTTACAACTTTCATGATTGCCAGATATATGGGGCACAATTCTATCCAAAGATGTTATAATGTCTTCCTCCATTGTTCCTCATGTTATTTCATACATGAAGCATCTCAGTATATAATTCTATCTAAAGATGTTATAATGTCTTCCTCCATTGTTCCTCATGTTATTTCATACATGAAGAATCTCAGTATATAATTCTATCTAAAGATGTTATAACGTCTTCCTCCATTGTTCCTCATGTTATTTCATACATGAAGAATCTCAGTATATAATTCTATCTAAAGATGTTATAATGTCTTCCTCCATTGTTCCTCATGTTATTTCATACATGAAACATCTCAGTATATAATTCTATCTAAAGATGTTATAATGTCTTCCTCCATTGTTCCTCATGTTATTTCATACATGAAGCATCTCAGTATATAATTATATCTAAAGATGTTATAATGTCTTCCTCCGTTGTTCCTCATGTTATTTTATACATGAAGCATCTCAGTATATAATTCTATCTAAAGATGTTATAATGTCTTCCTCCATTGTTCCTCATGTTATTTCATACATGAAGCATCTCAGTATATAATTCTATCTAAAGATGTTATAATGTCTTCCTCCATTGTTCCTCATGTTATTTCATACATGAAGCATCTCAGTATATAATTCTATCTAAAGATGTTATGATGTCTTCCTCCATTGTTCCTCATGTTATTTCATACATGAAGCATCTCAGTATATAATTCTATCTAAAGATGTTATAATGTCTTCCTCCATTGTTCCTCATGTTATTTCATACATGAAGAATCTCAGTATATAATTCTATCTAAAGATGTTATAATGTCTTCCTCCATTGTTCCTCATGTTATTTCATACATGAAACATCTCAGAATATAATTCTATCTAAAGATGTTATAATGTCTTCCTCCGTTGTTCCTCATGTTATTTCATACATGAAGAATCTCAGTATATAATTCTATCTAAAGATGTTATAATGTCTTCCTCCATTGTTCCTCATGTTATTTCATACATGAAGAATCTCAGTATATAATTCTATCTAAAGATGTTATAATGTCTTCCTCCATTGTTCCTCATGCTATTTCATACATGAAGCATCTCAGTATATAATTCTATCTAAAGATGTTATAATGTCTTCCTCCATTGTTCCTCATGTTATTTCATACATGAAGAATCTCAGTATATAATTCTATCTAAAGATGTTATAATGTCTTCCTCCATTGTTCCTCATGTTATTTCATACATGAAACATCTCAGTATATAATTCTATCTAAAGATGTTATAATGTCTTCCTCCATTGTTCCTCATGTTATTTCATACATGAAGAATCTCAGTATATAATTCTATCTAAAGATGTTATAATGTCTTCCTCCATTGTTCCTCATGTTATTTCATACATGAAACATCTCAGTATATAATTCTATCTAAAGATGTTATAATGTCTTCCTCCATTGTTCCTCATGTTATTTCATACATGAAGAATCTCAGTATATAATTCTATCTAAAGATGTTATAATGTCTTCCTCCATTGTTCCTCATGTTATTTCATACATGAAACATCTCAGTATATAATTCTATCTAAAGATGTTATAATGTCTTCCTCCATTGTTCCTCATGTTATTTCATACATGAAGAATCTCAGTATATAATTCTATCTAAAGATGTTATAATGTCTTCCTCCATTGTTCCTCATGTTATTTCATACATGAAACATCTCAGTATATAATTCTATCTAAAGATGTTATAATGTCTTCCTCCATTGTTCCTCATGTTATTTCATACATGAAACATCTCAGTATATAATTCTATCCAAAGATGTTATAATGTCTTCCTCCGTTGTTCCTCATGTTATTTCATACATGAAACATCTCAGTATATAATTCTATCTAAAGATGTTATAATGTCTTCCTCCATTGTTCCTCATGTTATTTCATACATGAAACATCTCAGTATATAATTCTATCCAAAGATGTTATAATGTCTTCCTCCGTTGTTCCTCATGTTATTTCATACATGAAGAATCTCAGTATATAATTCTATCTAAAGATGTTATAATGTCTTCCTCCATTGTTCCTCATGCTATTTCATACATGAAGCATCTCAGTATATAATTCTATCTAAAGATGTTATAATGTCTTCCTCCATTGTTCCTCATGTTATTTCATACATGAAGAATCTCAGTATATAATTCTATCTAAAGATGTTATAATGTCTTCCTCCATTGTTCCTCATGTTTTTTCATACATGAAGCATCTCAGTATATAATTCTATCTAAAGATGTTATAATGTCTTCCTCCATTGTTCCTCATGTTATTTCATAAATGAAACATCTCAGTATATAATTCTATCTAAAGATGTTATAATGTCTTCCTCCATTGTTCCTCATGTTATTTCATACATGAAGCATCTCAGTATATAATTCTATCTAAAGATGTTATAATGTCTTCCTCCATTGTTCCTCATGTTATTTCATACATGAAGAATCTCAGTATATAATTCTATCTAAAGATGTTATAATGTCTTCCTCCATTGTTCCTCATGTTATTTCATACATGAAGAATCTCAGTATATAATTCTATCTAAAGATGTTATAATGTCTTCCTCCATTGTTCCTCATGTTATTTCATACATGAAGCATCTCAGTATATAATTATATCTAAAGATATTATAATGTCTTCCTCCATTGTTCCTCATGTTATTTCATACATGAAGTATCTCAGTATATAATTCTATCTAAAGATGTTATAATGTCTTCCTCCATTGTTCCTCATGTTATTTCATACATGAAGCATCTCAGTATATAATTATATCTAAAGATGTTATAATGTCTTCCTCCATTGTTCCTCATGTTATTTCATACATGAAGCATCTCAGTATATAATTCTATCTAAAGATGTTATAATGTCTTCCTCCATTGTTCCTCATGTTATTTCATACATGAAGAATCTCAGTATATAATTCTATCTAAAGATGTTATAATGTCTTCCTCCATTGTTCCTCATGTTATTTCATACATGAAGCATCTCAGTATATAATTATATCTAAAGATGTTATAATGTCTTCCTCCATTGTTCCTCATGTTATTTCATACATGAAGCATCTCAGTATATAATTCTATCTAAAGATGTTATAATGTCTTCCTCCATTGTTCCTCATGTTATTTCATACATGAAGAATCTCAGTATATAATTCTATCTAAAGATGTTATAATGTCTTCCTCCATTGTTCCTCATGTTATTTCATACATGAAGAATCTCAGTATATAATTCTATCTAAAGATGTTATAATGTCTTCCTCCATTGTTCCTCATGTTATTTCATACATGAAGAATCTCAGTATATAATTCTATCTAAAGATGTTATAATGTCTTCCTCCATTGTTCCTCATGTTATTTCATACATGAAGCATCTCAGTATATAATTCTATCTAAAGATGTTATAATGTCTTCCTCCATTGTTCCTCATGTTATTTCATACATGAAACATCTCAGTATATAATTCTATCTAAAGATGTTATAATGTCTTCCTCCATTGTTCCTCATGTTATTTCATACATGAAGAATCTCAGTATATAATTCTATCTAAAGATGTTATAATGTCTTCCTCCATTGTTCCTCATGTTATTTCATACATGAAGCATCTCAGTATATAATTCTATCTAAAGATGTTATAATGTCTTCCTCCGTTGTTCCTCATGTTATTTCATACATGAAGAATCTCAGTATATAATTCTATCTAAAGATGTTATAATGTCTTCCTCCATTGTTCCTCATGTTATTTCATACATGAAGCATCTCAGTATATAATTCTATCTAAAGATGTTATAATGTCTTCCTCCATTGTTCCTCATGTTATTTCATACATGAAGCATCTCAGTATATAATTCTATCTAAAGATGTTATAATGTCTTCCTCCATTGTTCCTCATGTTATTTCATACATGAAGCATCTCAGTATATAATTCTATCTAAAGATGTTATAATGTCTTCCTCCATTGTTCCTCATGTTATTTCATACATGAAGCATCTCAGTATATAATTCTATCTAAAGATGTTATAATGTCTTCCTCCATTGTTCCTCATGTTATTTCATACATGAAGCATCTCAGTATATAATTCTATCTAAAGATGTTATAATGTCTTCCTCCATTGTTCCTCATGTTATTTCATACATGAAGAATCTCAGTATATAATTCTATCTAAAGATGTTATAATGTCTTCCTCCATTGTTCCTCATGTTATTTCATACATGAAGCATCTCAGTATATAATTCTATCTAAAGATGTTATAATGTCTTCCTCCATTGTTCCTCATGTTTTTTCATACATGAAACATCTCAGTATATAATTCTATCTAAAGATGTTATAATGTCTTCCTCCATTGTTCCTCATGTTATTTCATAAATGAAACATCTCAGTATATAATTCTATCTAAAGATGTTATAATGTCTTCCTCCATTGTTCCTCATGTTATTTCATACATGAAGCATCTCAGTATATAATTCTATCTAAAGATGTTATAACGTCTTCCTCCATTGTTCCTCATGTTATTTCATACATGAAGAATCTCAGTATATAATTCTATCTAAATATGTTATAATGTCTTCCTCCATTGTTCCTCATGTTATTTCATACATGAAGCATCTCAGTATATAATTATATCTAAAGATGTTATAATGTCTTCCTCCATTGTTCCTCATGTTATTTCATACATGAAGAATCTCAGTATATAATTCTATCTAAAGATGTTATAATGTCTTCCTCCATTGTTCCTCATGTTATTTCATACATGAAGAATCTCAGTATATAATTCTATCTAAAGATGTTATAATGTCTTCCTCCATTGTTCCTCATGTTATTTCATACATGAAGCATCTCAGTATATAATTATATCTAAAGATATTATAATGTCTTCCTCCATTGTTCCTCATGTTATTTCATACATGAAGTATCTCAGTATATAATTCTATCTAAAGATGTTATAATGTCTTCCTCCATTGTTCCTCATGTTATTTCATACATGAAGCATCTCAGTATATAATTATATCTAAAGATGTTATAATGTCTTCCTCCATTGTTCCTCATGTTATTTCATACATGAAGCATCTCAGTATATAATTCTATCTAAAGATGTTATAATGTCTTCCTCCATTGTTCCTCATGTTATTTCATACATGAAGAATCTCAGTATATAATTCTATCTAAAGATGTTATAATGTCTTCCTCCGTTGTTCCTCATGTTATTTCATACATGAAACATCTCAGTATATAATTCTATCTAAAGATGTTATAATGTCTTCCTCCATTGTTCCTCATGTTATTTCATACATGAAACATCTCAGTATATAATTCTATCCAAAGATGTTATAATGTCTTCCTCCGTTGTTCCTCATGTTATTTCATACATGAAGAATCTCAGTATATAATTCTATCTAAAGATGTTATAATGTCTTCCTCCATTGTTCCTCATGCTATTTCATACATGAAGCATCTCAGTATATAATTCTATCTAAAGATGTTATAATGTCTTCCTCCATTGTTCCTCATGTTATTTCATACATGAAGAATCTCAGTATATAATTCTATCTAAAGATGTTATAATGTCTTCCTCCATTGTTCCTCATGTTTTTTCATACATGAAGCATCTCAGTATATAATTCTATCTAAAGATGTTATAATGTCTTCCTCCATTGTTCCTCATGTTATTTCATAAATGAAACATCTCAGTATATAATTCTATCTAAAGATGTTATAATGTCTTCCTCCATTGTTCCTCATGTTATTTCATACATGAAGCATCTCAGTATATAATTCTATCTAAAGATGTTATAATGTCTTCCTCCATTGTTCCTCATGTTATTTCATACATGAAGAATCTCAGTATATAATTCTATCTAAAGATGTTATAATGTCTTCCTCCATTGTTCCTCATGTTATTTCATACATGAAGAATCTCAGTATATAATTCTATCTAAAGATGTTATAATGTCTTCCTCCATTGTTCCTCATGTTATTTCATACATGAAGCATCTCAGTATATAATTATATCTAAAGATATTATAATGTCTTCCTCCATTGTTCCTCATGTTATTTCATACATGAAGTATCTCAGTATATAATTCTATCTAAAGATGTTATAATGTCTTCCTCCATTGTTCCTCATGTTATTTCATACATGAAGCATCTCAGTATATAATTATATCTAAAGATGTTATAATGTCTTCCTCCATTGTTCCTCATGTTATTTCATACATGAAGCATCTCAGTATATAATTCTATCTAAAGATGTTATAATGTCTTCCTCCATTGTTCCTCATGTTATTTCATACATGAAGAATCTCAGTATATAATTCTATCTAAAGATGTTATAATGTCTTCCTCCATTGTTCCTCATGTTATTTCATACATGAAGCATCTCAGTATATAATTATATCTAAAGATGTTATAATGTCTTCCTCCATTGTTCCTCATGTTATTTCATACATGAAGCATCTCAGTATATAATTCTATCTAAAGATGTTATAATGTCTTCCTCCATTGTTCCTCATGTTATTTCATACATGAAGAATCTCAGTATATAATTCTATCTAAAGATGTTATAATGTCTTCCTCCATTGTTCCTCATGTTATTTCATACATGAAGAATCTCAGTATATAATTCTATCTAAAGATGTTATAATGTCTTCCTCCATTGTTCCTCATGTTATTTCATACATGAAGAATCTCAGTATATAATTCTATCTAAAGATGTTATAATGTCTTCCTCCATTGTTCCTCATGTTATTTCATACATGAAGCATCTCAGTATATAATTCTATCTAAAGATGTTATAATGTCTTCCTCCATTGTTCCTCATGTTATTTCATACATGAAACATCTCAGTATATAATTCTATCTAAAGATGTTATAATGTCTTCCTCCATTGTTCCTCATGTTATTTCATACATGAAGAATCTCAGTATATAATTCTATCTAAAGATGTTATAATGTCTTCCTCCATTGTTCCTCATGTTATTTCATACATGAAGCATCTCAGTATATAATTCTATCTAAAGATGTTATAATGTCTTCCTCCGTTGTTCCTCATGTTATTTCATACATGAAGAATCTCAGTATATAATTCTATCTAAAGATGTTATAATGTCTTCCTCCATTGTTCCTCATGTTATTTCATACATGAAGCATCTCAGTATATAATTCTATCTAAAGATGTTATAATGTCTTCCTCCATTGTTCCTCATGTTATTTCATACATGAAGCATCTCAGTATATAATTCTATCTAAAGATGTTATAATGTCTTCCTCCATTGTTCCTCATGTTATTTCATACATGAAGCATCTCAGTATATAATTCTATCTAAAGATGTTATAATGTCTTCCTCCATTGTTCCTCATGTTATTTCATACATGAAGCATCTCAGTATATAATTCTATCTAAAGATGTTATAATGTCTTCCTCCATTGTTCCTCATGTTATTTCATACATGAAGCATCTCAGTATATAATTCTATCTAAAGATGTTATAATGTCTTCCTCCATTGTTCCTCATGTTATTTCATACATGAAGAATCTCAGTATATAATTCTATCTAAAGATGTTATAATGTCTTCCTCCATTGTTCCTCATGTTATTTCATACATGAAGCATCTCAGTATATAATTCTATCTAAAGATGTTATAATGTCTTCCTCCATTGTTCCTCATGTTTTTTCATACATGAAACATCTCAGTATATAATTCTATCTAAAGATGTTATAATGTCTTCCTCCATTGTTCCTCATGTTATTTCATAAATGAAACATCTCAGTATATAATTCTATCTAAAGATGTTATAATGTCTTCCTCCATTGTTCCTCATGTTATTTCATACATGAAGCATCTCAGTATATAATTCTATCTAAAGATGTTATAACGTCTTCCTCCATTGTTCCTCATGTTATTTCATACATGAAGAATCTCAGTATATAATTCTATCTAAATATGTTATAATGTCTTCCTCCATTGTTCCTCATGTTATTTCATACATGAAGCATCTCAGTATATAATTATATCTAAAGATGTTATAATGTCTTCCTCCATTGTTCCTCATGTTATTTCATACATGAAGAATCTCAGTATATAATTCTATCTAAAGATGTTATAATGTCTTCCTCCATTGTTCCTCATGTTATTTCATACATGAAGAATCTCAGTATATAATTCTATCTAAAGATGTTATAATGTCTTCCTCCATTGTTCCTCATGTTATTTCATACATGAAGCATCTCAGTATATAATTATATCTAAAGATATTATAATGTCTTCCTCCATTGTTCCTCATGTTATTTCATACATGAAGTATCTCAGTATATAATTCTATCTAAAGATGTTATAATGTCTTCCTCCATTGTTCCTCATGTTATTTCATACATGAAGCATCTCAGTATATAATTATATCTAAAGATGTTATAATGTCTTCCTCCATTGTTCCTCATGTTATTTCATACATGAAGCATCTCAGTATATAATTCTATCTAAAGATGTTATAATGTCTTCCTCCATTGTTCCTCATGTTATTTCATACATGAAGAATCTCAGTATATAATTCTATCTAAAGATGTTATAATGTCTTCCTCCATTGTTCCTCATGTTATTTCATACATGAAGCATCTCAGTATATAATTATATCTAAAGATGTTATAATGTCTTCCTCCATTGTTCCTCATGTTATTTCATACATGAAGCATCTCAGTATATAATTCTATCTAAAGATGTTATAATGTCTTCCTCCATTGTTCCTCATGTTATTTCATACATGAAGAATCTCAGTATATAATTCTATCTAAAGATGTTATAATGTCTTCCTCCATTGTTCCTCATGTTATTTCATACATGAAGAATCTCAGTATATAATTCTATCTAAAGATGTTATAATGTCTTCCTCCATTGTTCCTCATGTTATTTCATACATGAAGAATCTCAGTATATAATTCTATCTAAAGATGTTATAATGTCTTCCTCCATTGTTCCTCATGTTATTTCATACATGAAGCATCTCAGTATATAATTCTATCTAAAGATGTTATAATGTCTTCCTCCATTGTTCCTCATGTTATTTCATACATGAAACATCTCAGTATATAATTCTATCTAAAGATGTTATAATGTCTTCCTCCATTGTTCCTCATGTTATTTCATACATGAAGAATCTCAGTATATAATTCTATCTAAAGATGTTATAATGTCTTCCTCCATTGTTCCTCATGTTATTTCATACATGAAGCATCTCAGTATATAATTCTATCTAAAGATGTTATAATGTCTTCCTCCGTTGTTCCTCATGTTATTTCATACATGAAGAATCTCAGTATATAATTCTATCTAAAGATGTTATAATGTCTTCCTCCATTGTTCCTCATGTTATTTCATACATGAAGCATCTCAGTATATAATTCTATCTAAAGATGTTATAATGTCTTCCTCCGTTGTTCCTCATGTTATTTCATACATGAAGCATCTCAGTATATAATTCTATCTAAAGATGTTATAATGTCTTCCTCCATTGTTCCTCATGTTATTTCATACATGAAGCATCTCAGTATATAATTCTATCTAAAGATGTTATAATGTCTTCCTCCATTGTTCCTCATGTTATTTCATACATGAAGCATCTCAGTATATAATTCTATCTAAAGATGTTATAATGTCTTCCTCCATTGTTCCTCATGTTATTTCATACATGAAGCATCTCAGTATATAATTCTATCTAAAGATGTTATAATGTCTTCCTCCATTGTTCCTCATGTTATTTCATACATGAAGAATCTCAGTATATAATTCTATCTAAAGATGTTATAATGTCTTCCTCCATTGTTCCTCATGTTATTTCATACATGAAGCATCTCAGTATATAATTCTATCTAAAGATGTTATAATGTCTTCCTCCATTGTTCCTCATGTTATTTCATACATGAAACATCTCAGTATATAATTCTATCTAAAGATGTTATAATGTCTTCCTCCATTGTTCCTCATGTTATTTCATACATGAAGAATCTCAGTATATAATTCTATCTAAAGATGTTATAATGTCTTCCTCCATTGTTCCTCATGTTATTTCATACATGAAGAATCTCAGTATATAATTCTATCTAAAGATGTTATAATGTCTTCCTCCATTGTTCCTCATGTTATTTCATACATGAAGAATCTCAGTATATAATTCTATCTAAAGATGTTATAATGTCTTCCTCCATTGTTCCTCATGTTATTTCATACATGAAGAATCTCAGTATATAATTCTATCTAAAGATGTTATAATGTCTTCCTCCATTGTTCCTCATGTTATTTCATACATGAAGAATCTCAGTATATAATTCTATCTAAAGATGTTATAATGTCTTCCTCCATTGTTCCTCATGTTATTTCATACATGAAGCATCTCAGTATATAATTCTATCTAAAGATGTTATAATGTCTTCCTCCGTTGTTCCTCATGTTATTTCATACATGAAGAATCTCAGTATATAATTCTATCTAAAGATGTTATAATGTCTTCCTCCATTGTTCCTCATGTTATTTCATACATGAAGCATCTCAGTATATAATTATATCTAAAGATGTTATAATGTCTTCCTCCGTTGTTCCTCATGTTATTTCATACATGAAGCATCTCAGTATATAATTCTATCTAAAGATGTTATAATGTCTTCCTCCATTGTTCCTCATGTTATTTCATACATGAAGCATCTCAGTATATAATTCTATCTAAAGATGTTATAATGTCTTCCTCCATTGTTCCTCATGTTATTTCATACATGAAGCATCTCAGTATATAATTCTATCTAAAGATGTTATAATGTCTTCCTCCATTGTTCCTCATGTTATTTCATACATGAAGAATCTCAGTATATAATTCTATCTAAAGATGTTATAATGTCTTCCTCCATTGTTCCTCATGTTATTTCATACATGAAGAATCTCAGTATATAATTCTATCTAAAGATGTTATAACGTCTTCCTCCGTTGTTCCTCATGTTATTTCATACATGAAGCATCTCAGTATATAATTCTATCTAAAGATGTTATAATGTCTTCCTCCATTGTTCCTCATGTTATTTCATACATGAAGAATCTCAGTATATAATTCTATCTAAAGATGTTATAACGTCTTCCTCCGTTGTTCCTCATGTTATTTCATACATGAAGCATCTCAGTATATAATTCTATCTAAAGATGTTATAATGTCTTCCTCCATTGTTCCTCATGTTATTTCATACATGAAGCATCTCAGTATATAATTCTATCTAAAGATGTTATAATGTCTTCCTCCGTTGTTCCTCATGTTATTTCATACATGAAGCATCTCAGTATATAATTCTATCTAAAGATGTTATAATGTCTTCCTCCATTGTTCCTCATGTTATTTCATACATGAAGCATCTCAGTATATAATTCTATCTAAAGATGTTATAATGTCTTCCTCCATTGTTCCTCATGTTATTTCATACATGAAACATCTCAGTATATAATTCTATCTAAAGATGTTATAATGTCTTCCTCCATTGTTCCTCATGTTATTTCAAACATGAAACATCTCAGTATATAATTCTATCTAAAGATGTTATAATGTCTTCCTCCATTGTTCCTCATGTTATTTCATACATGAAGAATCTCAGTATATAATTATATCTAAAGATGTTATAATGTCTTCCTCCATTGTTCCTCATGTTATTTCATACATGAAGAATCTCAGTATATAATTCTATCTAAAGATGTTATAATGTCTTCCTCCATTGTTCCTCATGTTATTTCATACATGAAGAATCTCAGTATATAATTCTATCTAAAGATGTTATAATGTCTTCCTCCATTGTTCCTCATGTTATTTCATACATGAAGAATCTCAGTATATAATTCTATCTAAAGATGTTATAATGTCTTCCTCCATTGTTCCTCATGTTATTTCATACATGAAGAATCTCAGTATATAATTCTATCTAAAGATGTTATAATGTCTTCCTCCATTGTTCCTCATGTTATTTCATACATGAAGAATCTCAGTATATAATTCTATCTAAAGATGTTATAATGTCTTCCTCCATTGTTCCTCATGTTATTTCATACATGAAGCATCTCAGTATATAATTCTATCTAAAGATGTTATAATGTCTTCCTCCATTGTTCCTCATGTTATTTCATACATGAAGCATCTCAGTATATACTCTCTTGTATCATCCTCTTTAAGGTCCTTGTGCCTTCAAATTGACTTGATATATATAAATTGTTATATGTGTTCATTGAATTGACTTCAACAATTAAGTAATACAAAATATGTTTTTATAGTGACTGGGTTTCTGCATTTTGATTTAGAGAATTAGAGAATTATTAGATATAATTAAAAAAATATATTCTGTTATCTTTAAATAACTTATGTATAGTATGCAACTATATCTTACTTAATAGACATACATGTAGCATGCAAACTTCTTGACAATCCTATTTTTAAATGATTTTGGTCATCTCTCTTTTCTAGATCTTCAAAAGTCAATTTTCAATTAAGTAGTAGTAGCTGTATCATTATCAGTATGAATAACTGGAGGAAGAAAATGAAATTCTTGTTTTATAAATATTTATAAAGAAAATAATATGCATGGCTCACAGGGCTCAATATTATTTGTTTTTACTATAAACTTCATAAGGTATTCAATAGGAAAGTACAACACATGACAGTGAACAAATCCCTGTGCTTAGGTATTGTACCTTTCATAGTTACAGAAGTATACCTCTTTATCAACACTAAAACAGAAACATTACAGATCTGTCTTTTCGTCATTCTCACAAGTTTAATGCCTTGTCATGTTAAGAATTTTAGGCCTCAATTAAAATTTTAGCATGTTGATTATCTCATAAATTGTACAGTACCTGCAGATCTAATAGCATACCTTTTATTTCATACCCTTCATCTTCCAGAAAGTCTAATAGCATACCTTTTATTTCATACCCTTCATCTTTCAGAAAGTGTAATAGCATACCTTTTATTTCATACCCTTCATCTTCCAGAAAGTCTAATAGCATACCTTTTATTTCATACCCTTCATCTTTCAGAAAGTGTGATAGCATACCTTTTATTTCATACCCTTAATCTTTCAGAAAAAGTGACATAGACACTGCCATGTCTGATTCCATGGCCTTGCTGGACCCTGACCAGTTCTTAGGACAATCATGGTCTGGAATCTGTGTTTCCTTTGCAAGATGGTATTCACAAATCTTGCATGATATGATTCTACGATTCCATAGTATTATTTTCCCTGTCTCTTTTCCAATCATAGTTGCATGGCCTGTTAGAATTTTTAAAAAATCATTGTACTTTAGTAGAAAGTTATCATAATTCATAGGGTCTGAGTCTCTGGTTTTAATGGTCAACACTGTGAAAATCATACTTTCTCCTGTTAAAACAATACATTTTTGTCAAAAATATCAAAATATTTAAGAAATAATTCATGGAAGCCAGTGTTTGTATAGTCTTAACATGGTTATTATTATTTCCGTAAAAATGCAACGAAAATAATGTTACCCATGTTAAAACGTGATACAAACTCTGGCTTCTATGAATTATTTCGATTCTAGTAGGAAAAATCTAACTTATTTTTTTAAATGAAGGTCAGTAATGGAAAGACATTTCACTAACCTTCACAAAATCATAAAACAAATCAGTAACCATGTGTTTTAATGTCATCAGCGTTCCTTGTAAATGACTTCACCGGAAGATGTTAAATTTCAAAAGTCAAAGTCCATTGATGGTTGTCTTAAGTATTCATTCTGGAAAAAAAATAGGTAAAAACAATACAGGCATTTTTATGTTTGTTATGCACCAGTGATGTATGAATATATAAATTCACTAGGGAATGATGTTTGTAATTTGTTCGTCAATACGCATGAGCGAACTAAAATATATTGTGAGTTTTATCATTGTATTATTTATATAGGCAATGAAGGACGTCATGTTAGAATTCCTCATAATATATTTACATATTTACAAGAAAAGTGTATCATATAAGGAAACAATCAAGTTAGCTGATTGTCCAATTAATAAGTGGAATTACTCCATAATGCTTGAAAAAAAACGCAATGGTCTGAATATCATGATCAAGTTCATGTTCACTGTTTTTTAGCTTATTACATGTACCAGTGTTACTGTTGTAATTCCATCCAGATCCTCCCTTTTGCCATCCTCCATTAAAAATAGCTTCCTTCTATAAAATAGATTAATCCAAGAAACATAGCATAATAAATCCAAGGTTAAATTAAAGTACATCTCATAACACACAAAATGTAAAGAGGCAGCTTAATGAAAGCATGCAATGTTTATCCTGCAATGACAGTTTTAGTATACCAAAATGCTTTGTGATAGTTATTGTAGTTTTATACAAAAAACTAGTGAAAGTCAACATGATAGTAATCAACAAATTACACACTTGTAAGGTCAAAGCTTAGCTAAATATATACACTGTACACATACTTATTTTTAACAAAGTCGAGCTAGGTATAACTATATTTATACCACACATTGTACTAAAAGTAAAAAACATGGCACACAAATGTAGTCTAAGAAAACCAGACTATAGAACAAATGTACACAAAGCAACAACCTTTACAGTTGTACATTTGTAAACAACTTGATAAACCTTTAATTATTAATTAGTTTATGCAAGTAAAGGAGAATAAAAAGCCATAAGCTAAGCAAAGCAAGCTGTATGATGTACATTTGTCCTCAGTAGGAATCGAACCTACATACAAAGGTATTCTCCATGTCAGATAAAGACTTTACTTGTACGTCACAATGAATTAAGCAAATATAAAAGCTATAAGCAGAAAATGTATGCAAGTAAAGGAGAATAAAAAGCCATAAGCTAAGCAAAGCAAGCTGTATGATGTGCATTTTTCATCAGTGCAAAAAAAAACAACATTATATATACACATGTATATATCTTCATAAAAATAAGATACTTTGTCATGACTTAACAGTAATCCAGTATTTCTTGCAGCTGAGCTTCTCTGCAGGACGTCATAGCAACATTGTGTATTGACTTGCTGATCTCTTTCTCCTTCTTGTACAATGTAGTTCCACTTATTGGTGGTATGTTGCATTATGTGAGAAAGTTGTTAACATGAGCTGGCCCCATTCCTGTATGCATCATGCCTGTGTACATGTATATAGTGTAAAATTAATAAAAGCATGTAATACAAACTCAGGAAGCTACATTTGTATATGCCTGAAGTGTACATGTACTTGTAAAAGTGGAAATAGTATATAACTAACACTGACAAGAAAAAATCCAGGTTGGTAGGTTGGCAATCAATTGATTTTTTGCAGTTTTTGTACTATGAGACTGAAGATATCAAAAGTTTTAAACATGGAAATATATCATTTCTGTTCCAACTTGATGTGACAGTTTTTAATGTAAATGCACATTCAAGCTTTATCACTAGAAAAAACTACCACATATATGTAAATTTACTTCGCCTAATTTAAATATATCCACGATATCGTGAACAGTTCATTAAATGTTCTGGCTATATTTCTCTTCAGTAGTTTAAATGTGACATATTCCTTGACTATTAAGAGAAAACTAGAAATTGTGTCTATAAAACAGGGATGCCCTGCCATAAAAACATGAATCTAAAGGCAAAACTTAACCAAAGTCACTGAAGCATGAAATGTTGGTCATAGTGACCCAAGTGTTGCTGAACTGTGTTGTACTATACTGTAGTGAATTAATATCATTGATATATTACCATAGGTTTCTGAGAAATGGAGTTAAATGCAAAACTTAACCGAATCGTAGACAAGGGTAAATCTATGCCCCATCCACATTCATGGCGGGGTATAAAAACAGGAGCCAAGTTATAACTTTACTATAAATACTTCTTTAAAAATCTTCATACCTATTGCAACTTTAGAATTGATGCAATAACTTTCATTAGGGGTTCTCTTTCCTGTATGCACATCTGTTGTTGATAAGACACATGGAGTTGTCACATTTAACATGTAGCACACTACCCAAACCATACAACCTAAATAAGCATACATGTACACAAATGTAGGTTAACTTTGTCAACAGTTATAAAGTTAGTTATTTAGTCCAATTTATCTGTAACCAAATTATTTAGTAAAACATAATGCTACATGTAAATTATTTATATACCTGTACTTATTGCTTATACTAAAAATGTTTTTTTATAAAAATTTGGAATTGCATGCTCAAAATTTGGTATTTATAGAAATACAAAAACTTGATTGGCACAAACTCATTTACAATAAATGGGAATGGCTCAAGTTGACAACAATAGTATTATGACTTGAAAAATAATCCTTTGATTCTTAAAAATACGTTGAACAGATTTTCATTGTATTTTTCGGGGAGCTCATCTGATAATTGTTTTCCTTTTTCTTCTTACATGAAATTGAAAAGAATTGCAAATGATATTCCTAAATGGAATAAACTGGCTGAAAAAATCTCACAGAAAATCTCAGAATATATGTTAAACTACTCATTGCCAAGTAGCTGCAATTAAAATTTGAGTTCATTTTGATTTGTAATAAAGCAGAAAATGACAACTAATGAAATTTCTATTTTTAGTACCAGCAGCCATTTTGAATGGAGGGTGGGGCTGTCAGACACACTGTTGAAAGGGGGCCACCCAACGACCATCCCAGCCAAATTTGCTTTAATTTGGTTCAGCTGTTAGAGAAGATTTAAATGTGATCGTTTATCAAAATATGCCCAATTTCTATAATCAGTTGAAAAAATAATCTACTCATTGTCATGTAGCTGCAGTTAAAATTTGAGCTTATTTTGATTTATAATAAAGCAGCAATGGACAATTGAAGAAATTTAAATTTTTAGTAACAGCAGCCATCTTGAATGGAGGGTGGCACTGTCGGACACAATTTTGAAATGGGATTACCCAAGGAATATCCCAGCCAAATTTGGTTTAATTTGGTTCAGCGGTTTCAGAGAAGAAGATTTAAATATGATCTTTCATCAAAATATGCCTAATTTGCATAATCTGTATAAATCGGCTGAACAAAAAATTACACAGAAAAACTTGGATTACATGTTAAACTACTCATTGTCATGTAGCCGCAGTTAAAATTTGAGCTCATTTTGGTTTATACTAAAGCAGCAATGGACAATTGAAGAAATTTCTATTTTTAGTAACAGCAGCCATCTTAAATGGAGGGTGGAGCTGTCGGACACAATTTTGAAAGGGGACCACCCAACGACGAGTTCAGTTGGCCTTAGGGAACGACCATTTAACTTGAAGGGGGGGGGGAGGTTATGTTTTTTTTCTAAAAAAATATTCTGATTCCCAATGTTGCTGTAAAAAATATTCTGATTTTGGTGGAGGAAAAAAAATTGATCTAATTCAGAATTTTTGTCATATAACCTAATGTTAAATGCTGGAAAAAAAAAATTGGTGCTTTGCGTGACAAAAAAAATAAATATTCTAACTCTTGTGTTGTCCGAAAACAAATTTCTGAACGAAACAAAAAACCATAACCTCCGCCCTGCAAGTTAAATGGTCGGTCCCTTAGCACTGAAAATGTCAAAGATTTGTGTAATTTCTTGCTTAATTCATTTAATGGTAGGACTGAACTGCTAGCCAACAATGTAATCACTTAATTGTCATATCCTTCTCTGATGTGTTCTATTATGTGATATATGTATGAATGTTATATTTATGTGATATATGTATGAATGTTATATTTATGTACTGATGAGCATAATCTGCTTAAAGTAATAAAGAATTGAATTGAACACCAATGTATAGTAAGAACATGATAATCCCTGTCTTCATGAATAAGTACGACCAAACTTAGAACATTGTAAAGTAATCAAGACAATGACAATGGGGAAAATCCATGGTCTTAATGATTAAGTAAGGCAAAATTATATTGTTGAGAGTACTTTACTATGTTCTAATGAAACATGGGTAATCTTTAGGGTGGTCGCCATAAATTATAACCAGTTAAGCCACATTAAGCGAGCCTATAGTATAACATTTTGTGGTGATTCAGTTTAGTGTGGAGGGGGGAGGGGGAGGGGAGTTAACGTATTTAAGCAGAATATATAACATCTAAACTCTTCATTTAGATATATTCTATATCAGGGAATGTCAAGGTTGAAAAGTATTTATATACAAAGTTTGATGATATCTCTCAAAGGGGTAATCTAAGGCCGTAATTTAAAGAACAGACAATGAAATGTGCAGTTTATCAAGTTTAATGATCAGTTAAATCGTTCACGTGGAACATGTCTACCTTGTATATTATAACAACAGATGAGAACTCCTCCTTTAATTGTATAGTTTTCTGTAGCTTATTAATTTAATACAAAATATTTTGACAATATAATTTAGGCTAAATAATTTAAGTAAGACAGGGTTTGTAACTCTCATGACTGCAAGCTGTATTTAGTCATGCCATACTACAAGGCAACTTAACTGGTGATCAGTACATCAGAGATGTCTTGTTGTTGTCCCCCATTTTGACAGCCTGCCCACTAGCTACAATGCCTGTGTATATGGATGACAACGCCAGGCCTCATCGTTCAAGAGCAGTAAATGCCTAACTCCAAAGTGAAGCAGTGACTTCTGTTCCTTAGCCAGCCATGAGCCCGGATTTGAATCCCAGAGCATATTTGGGACATGATAGGCCGTTGTATACAGGCTCGGGAACCTCCTGTGCAAAACATTCGTCAGTTGGAAGCAGCATTGCATCGGGAATTGCAGCAGCTATCACAACAGGACATCCGACGTCTGACTGGAGGGATGAGATGCAGGGTTGAGGCCGTCATCCCAGCACGTGGGGGTTACACCCGGTACTGAACTTTGAAAAATACATGTAGATGTCACATGATTCATAAGTGATGTTTTGAAAGTGAAATGACAATTTTATCGTGCTTTTTGAACTGTGAAGGTCAATACTTAAAATGAACATGTTTTACTGCAAAAACTGGCCTTGTGATATTATGATTAAATATTCATTAAAATAATTTTTCTTGATTTTTGTTGGTGGTTTCTTACAGCCAATGTAATGTCCTAACAGGTCACCGCAATATTTCGTTCTTGAGATTATCTGGTCAGTAATCTCGTGATACTTGTCGTATCATTTGTCATTTCAAAAAAACATGGGGGTTCTTGACAATTTTCTTTGTGTATATATACCTATATCTTTTAAGGATGTTCATTTCAATTTAAATATAAATATTGATTTTAGGAAGGCAAATTTTGATCATGATCAAGGCCTTTAATATCATGTTCATGAAAGAAACTCTGACAACCCTACTGAAATGACAAAATGCATATAAACATACTATTACTATAGATATGTTATGCATGTTTGTAATTAAAGCGATTAATTAAATTAATAATATTTGTCACAGATGTGATCAACCATTAAACGTGAGGGTTGTAATTGTCACACTTGTCATAGAAATTTATTACAAGGTGGGGGCAGTCATGGCTTTGATCATATGGTAGTTGGATTTACAACTACCTATGCAATCGGTGCACATCAACTCATGGAGGAAGTGGGTATGGAATAGTCACATATATACACTGTTTCTTAATCTGTTTTGGGATTGCTTTTTTCAAAATATTCAGTTCAGATATCCAGTTTTGTTTGTTTCTTAATTTAGCTATAATTTTATATTCTGAAATAGACCATTTTTATCTAAAATATAATTAATAAAAATGATTCCACTTTTTATCCAATTAACTTTTACTAAACATTTGCCTTTATATTTTATATCCCATATTATTTGTTTTCTTATTTCTCAAAAATTTTGTGGACTTTTATGATTAAAATAATTTTTCTTGATTTTTTTTGTGGTTTCTTACAGCCAATGTAATGTCCTAACAGGTTACCGCAATATTGCGTTCTTGAGATTATCTGGTCAGTATTTTAAATTTATTTCTGATTTGTTACACTACAAATGAGAAATTTGCATACCAAATATGACAGTATAGGTTTTAATATTTAGTAAGTTTTCAATCAATAAAGATAGAATTTGACATTTTCAACAGATAATTCTTCAGAACATTAACGTTTTCTCTAAAATTTCAAAAGAATGCACAAGTTTCTATCATATACATGAAAAATATAGTGTTTCGTCTACCTTCCTGTACAACGGCAAATCGAAGTGTTATGTAGTAAGAATATTGTAAGCAATTTCATTCCATATATCAATAAGTTTGTGTGATTTTATCATTGATTTCAAGTTATGGACTGGTTTATCAAATTTCTTTGATTGATATAATTTTTTTTGTATCTATTTTTGATAAAATATCATTATAATCTCCTGCTAGTATTATCTGTCCTATTGATAAATATATCTACATGTTTGAAGAAAGTGTTTCTTTTGTTCATATTATTGGGAGCATAAATGTTTATTATAGTGTAAATAGCATTGTTTATTTCGACATTTATAGGCAACAGTCTTCCCTCATTGTCTTTATATTCATCAATTAATTTGAACTCTACATTCTTTTTTATCCAAATTGCCACCCCTCTTGAATTACTTGTACCATTACTTTGATAGAGACTTCCATTAAAATCTTGTATTAATTTATTTTCAATATTTTGTGAAAAGTGAGTTTCTTGCATTAAAAGGATATTACATTGTTGTTGTTTTGACCATTCTATTAATCTTTGTCTTTTTTCAGATTGTTGAAGTCCATTTGTATTAATGGAGCAGATATGTAGAATATTATGATTCATCTTGAATTATTGGCTTACAGAAAAGGTTGAGTATCATTGTGGTCAAACTATTTTCTTTGTTACTATTGAATATAATAAAACACTTTATAATTATCCTTTGTGGATCCTCCTGATAGACCTCCTTTCTTTAAACATTTTTTTCTAAATTCACAGGACACAACGTCCAGTAATCTTTTCGTAATCATCAATGACCTGAAAGAAATATTTTTGACTTGCAACAAAATTTGTGCTTGACTACAAAAAATAAGATCACGAGTGATGCTACCAAGCATAAATAGTAACGTTCTCGCTTTGAAAATTATCCGAAAACTTTAAATTACCGAAAAACCGTTAAATCTTCATTGATTTCCTTGCTTGTTTTTACGTTCCGTAAAGGGACATCCCAGCTTTTGGAATATGATGACTGCGCATCCTTCATGAGCAAATACTCCACTCAGAAAGCTTTGCGCATCTATATAGTGGAACCAAATGAATTCCGAAATGTTGTGTAGTCGAAGTCCGGAGTTCCCACCGTGTCGTCACCGGGAGTTAGATATATTTAGAAAATGGTGGATTTGTTAGTGTTCGGTTGATTGCAATAGTAAAAGTAATCGATAAGAAGATATAGATCAATAAAACGTGATAACGACAATTCTCATAAGGTGTCAAACCACTAATTCACCAATCAGAGCTTGGAACATATACGAAAGTAGTCCCTTTTCAAGAAAAAAGTTCCTTTCACTTTGTAGTATTGTGAAAACTACTGAATGGAATGGACTAATTAAAATTGATAATTGAAGTTAAATAAATAGGGATTATTTTGAGCCCAAATTTGATGGATTTAGTTGTATTTTAATACCTCTATGGAGGATTTGATGCATGACCTATAAATACTGAATTTCTTGGGGATGACCAAGCTATTTTTAGAGTAGGTGTTTTCCGTAGCATGGCATTTTACTGCAAGATTTTAAACATGCCCTGATATTTTGACAGAACATAGAGGAATCATGTACGCTTCAGAAAATATATGGTCTTGGAAAGGTTATACTTAAGATAAAATGACCAGGTAGGCTTGAAAAAACACAAATTTAGTAGAAAATCTTAAAGAAATTAATTAGTGGTTTGACACCATCAACATAAAAATTGTTGGAAAATCCATGCTCGATAAAATTTTTAATTTTTAACCGGCGAAAATGTGAAAGTAAACGACGAAATCGCCGGTCACATTTTGAGAACCCTGTTATGAATTCTTTATGATTTACCATATTAATTAAGAGTAAAAATAAGAATCATATGGTTGTTCACTTAACAGAATTTTGTGTGAATTGATAATTATTTAACTACATGTAACTTACTGCCGGTATTTCAAGACCAGACTTTTTATATAGCACTTTAATCAGGTATACATATGGATCATCAGGCTGTTCATGGAGAACTCAGTTCCTACAAATGTAAAATAAATCAGTAGAGAAAGAAGAGCTTAAAGATACCAAAGAGGTCATCAGAATCCATATATTGGAGAAGAACAAACAACATAATGACCAAAGGGAGGTAATCAGAATCCATATATTGAAGAAGAATAAACAACATAATGACCAAAGGGAGGTAATCAGAATCCATATATTGGAGAAGAACAAACAACATAATGACCAAAGGGAGGTAATAAGAATCCATATATTGAAGAAGAACAAACAACATAATGACCAAAGGGAGGTAATCAAAATCCATATATTGGAGAAGAACAAACAACATAATGACCAAAGGGAGGTAATCATAATCCATATATTGGAGAAGAACAAACAACATAATGACCAAAGGGAGGTAATCAGAATCCATATATTGGAGAAGAACAAACAACATAATGACCAAAGGGAGGTAATCAGAATCCATATATTGGAGAAGAACAAACAACATAATGACCAAATGTCCGACTAAATAAAAATTACAAAAACTAGAGAATAATTACCCAGGGCTCCCACTACTTTCAAATTAGAGGGAGAAGTGACTTATCTTTCACTTTCAGAAAGCTCACAGGGAAAAGTGGGGAGACTTCTGGGAGAAGTCAATTGCAATTAATCGAAACATTGTTTCGCGACCCCTCTAAACTCTGATGGTACCCTGCCCAAATTTAGTAAATAGTTAAAGCTGCTTGAACTGATTTGTTCTGGGTTTTTTTTAATTCATAAATACCTTAAGGACATATATTCAATGTCACATTTTTATTTCAGTCTACCTTGATCGGAGTCTTGCATACCAATGATTTTTATATGTTTATTAATAAACATTCATGACACAATCGTGTCAAATTAAACAGAGATATGCATTTCACTTGCATCCTGCGTTTATTGAATAACACTTGTGTCAAACATAATTTTAAAAGTGTACACGTAAGCAAGTAGAGAGTACCACAGTGCAAAGGAAATATGCAAATACGCATCATTTTCAAAAGTAGGGGGTAATTACCCTTTGGACTTGAAAATTATCTGGAGCTCTGATATATTTTTTTCCCCCTAAACAAGTGCCTGTGATATAAATAAAGCAAATATTTTATTTAAATTCACAGAGAAATAAAAATTTTAGTGGATCTTTTCAACCAGATCAGGAAAAAGCTTGTAATATTGGTCCATTTCAAAGGTTTCAATATTTCCCAAAAGCCTATAGTACTCTATCGTATTTTGCACAAAAGACAAGCTTAAATTTGGTGCCAAATTGATATCCGATAATTATTACGTGTCCATTCCGGACTGATTCTTGTTCTTACATTTCAAATATTGATATTTCCGTTCATTAAAGCGTTTCTGCGATTGCGATTTTAATTTTGTCAATGTCTTTGAACTTCATCAAAAGCATGGAGGAACAATAAATGCTACACAATAAAAGAGTTTTGATCTGGCATTTCACTTTAGTTTTAAGGCCAAAAAAAAATATGTGTGTTTACTGGCACCCGACCTACCCTAATTTTTGCTAGCGACCCTATGCATTTTTACACAGAATTCGGATAACCATTTTTGTTGTTTAACCAGCAGCAATGTTTTATTTATTCAACTGCTAGCTTTTTGTCGAAATTGAGAGCAAAGAAGGTAGATAAACTGCATAATTCGTCATGTTACCGGAATTTTCGAAAATTAAATACCGGAATCGGATTCCAGAACCGGGAACGACTATTTCCGGTTTTGTCGATAATAAAAAAATTAATCCCGACCGACCGACCCTAGATTTTTTTGACATGTGACAGTAAACACACATATATTCTTTTTTGGCCTAATCAAAATAAATTATGGACGAATTGGAGATTAAACAGGGCTCTTTTATACAACAAACACAGTTTTTATACAAGTGGAAATAGATTTGTCCAGCGTATCAGCACGTTTGGGGATTTTTTCACTTGTCCCGTCGGACAACCGTAATACAAGATCTACTTGTCCGACGTCAGTTTTCATTGGTACCGGACAAACGTTAATGTCGAGGTCTGATTGTATGTTTATCCCTGAAGTTTAAACCTTGGGGCAATAAAGCTATTGAATTTTCTCACAGGTGATCAATGTTAAGAGAGAAAGTAAAAGGTTATTTTGTATGTTTATAAAATAGATCTGTTTTAATTATTAGTATAAATGTTTTAATATTAAGGTTAGATGAAGAAAATCATTAGTTTGACAACAGTTCAAAGTTACACTTTTGTTAATCATTTATAGTCGGTGTAAGAGCACTTTAGGGCTCATGTTGATTTGTTGTCTATGTACCCGGTATACCGACTCTAAATAAAATTGACTTACTTACTTACTTATTCAACTAGACCTTGATTTGTTTTTAATTTTCCTATTTTCTTTTAAGGAAAGAATAAAACAGTATGCACTTATTATCCTAATCCCTTTTGGGATTCGAAGCCAGAGTTGTTTTCTGATATTGCCTGTCTCCGAATCCCTTATCAACCATGCATAGTTCTATTCGGGAATTTTTTTTCAGGTACCTCTGCCTCGAACCGGTGTGAATTACGCCTGCACCTCAATATCGTGCCAACCGCCGCTGGAGTATTCAAAAGTAGACATATTTTACTGCATAAATATGTAAATAGAATCATGATCACCTACCTATGATGCCAGATACAGCTAATCATTCCCAGCCGCTACTTCAGATCCATTGAATGTCGTCATTTTGACTTGTTTTGAAAGTATGTCACATGATCGCTTTTTCCACGAATTATGTGGTATAGTCTATTCCATACTTCTTGTTCAATCGGTATTCAACAGAGATGCAGCTAACCGTCGGCCCTGTCGGACCTAGGGGGCAGAATCTTAGAGGGTCCGCCAAATGACGTCTTTGTGTCAGACCTAATGACCGGCAAACATTTTTACTGCTTGGGGCTGTCAAAAATAAAATTTCTGTCGGTCCTGGTTACCTCTTAGACCCCTAAGCGAAGGATCTTTGATTATCGTTAATAAAGTCAAAAGTCGTAAGCAAATCGGTAAAAAATTCTGTTCCTTTCTGTTTATGCTAAATTTCGGGAACCAGTTCCCATTCCGATTTTATTTCGTATCCTATCGGTTATCGTTGTAAATTGTAATTTGATCATTTCCGTTATGGCTGCATGGCCAATTAAGTTTACGGAGGGGTCTAAATCTGGAAAAAAGCACCCACTACCGATCGATTTATCTACAGAGAATAAAAAAGCCAAAGGGTCGGCATATGAAAAGGAGATGCGACCGGGGCGGTTCTTTAATCGAAAATGGAAGGACAAAATGAACAAACAAATGACGACTTGATATCAAAATACTCATTAGAGGATTAATACAATTTTACTAATATGAAGTATTGGTTATTTGATGTTGCAGGGCTATCTACATTGAATGTGGTCTCAGTCACTAACCCCCCTTTGGCAATATTCTGGTCGTAGTAGTCGTTAGCTGTGTCATGAGTTTGGTACTGCTTTTGACAACTGTTTTACCTGTTTTGTTCAAGTATTGTTATAAATACTGTTATAGACTATAGTGGCAGCCGGAAACTTTGAACCGTAATGAAAGGGTGAGGTTTGGCGCTTTAAAATCTGATTCAACCCACCATTTCTTTAGAAATGCCTGTACCAAGTCAGTGTCATTTTTGTTCACAGTTTTCCGGTTGTTGACTGATTTTGTCTGTTTATATACTTATGAGTTTTGACTTTCCCTTTGTAAGATTGTTCGGAGTTCGGTAATTTTGTTATTACCCTTATTTAAGATTGTCCCTTTAATCATACTGTATTGAAAGTGAAATATTAAAAAATTTCTGAAAAAGTAGGTCTGGCAAAAAGTTGGTAGGTCTGGCAAAACTCTCTTACTTGCAGGACCCAATGTCTGACAGGATTTTTTTTTATCTGCAACTCTGATTCAACTGTCGATGTTATGTTCTACAGTCGAGTTGGTTTAATACAATATATATATCTGTCATTTGTCAACTTGACTAACTAGTTATTTAAATATTAACAGAAGAAGTTCCTCATGTAAAAAGAAAAGAATGCTTCAATACCGATAAATCAGATGCATAAAATAGACTATACCACGTAATGGAAAAAGTGATCGCGTGACATACTTTCAAAACAAGTCAAAATGGCGATGGATCTGAAGCGGCGGCTGGGAATGATGAGCTGTATCTGGCGTCATAGGTAGGTGATCATGATTCTATTTACATA
The DNA here is from genome assembly GCA_963383655.1 of Bathymodiolus septemdierum. Taxonomy (NCBI): domain Eukaryota; kingdom Metazoa; phylum Mollusca; class Bivalvia; order Mytilida; family Modiolidae; genus Bathymodiolus; species Bathymodiolus septemdierum. The sequence goes on from OY726525.1 coordinate 83,391,945, forward strand.
TTTATGCAGTAAAATATGTCTTGTTTGTAAATAGTTCTATAACTTGAACGCAATTGTTACCCGGATGCAGATTAATAATATATAAAAAAAACCTTATATGCGTCCTCGTGCAGTGCATTTCAACGAATTGAATTGCCATCCTTTGCATATAAATGAAATCTAAAATATGAGAACTAAGATTTCATTTCACAGAAATGAGAATAAATAACATCAACAAGTTTCGGTAGATTGCAAACTCTTGATGATCGCACCATTTTTATTTTGTGTTAGTTTCTTCAAAGGACGTGTATACACGTCCTTGGTTTCTTTAATCAAAGTAATGACTTTTCGAGAAAATCACTTTCAAAATACTTAATGGATACGATAGATTTCAATAAACATGATATCAACATTTTCATAAATTTGGCAAAAATAGTTCATTATGGCAGACATTGAGACGAATCGTGTAATGAATGACGATTACTATTAATTATATATTTTGACGACAACTTTCCCTATGCGAAATTGCGCCCATATGACGATTGCAAAATGATGTCCACTTTAAAAACATACTGTGGCATTTTGAGTACATGTCATAACTATAAAAAAATTATTATCGTTGATTGAATTCTTTGTCCAGGCGAGATCAAAGATTACGCAATTAAAACAAAAAATATATAATCCGTTGATTGGCTTGTGACATGTAATAAAATTGTCATTGCAGTGACTAATTAGTTTTAACAAGGACGTATATAGAATCTTATATTTTATATACGTCCTTGGTTTTAATCAGCAAATTGTTGTGTATTTGACTAAAACATTTCTATGTTCTTTAATGTCATTAAAGAAATAAAACACGACTGCATTCTAAGATTACATTTACTAAGACTAAGCTTTCTCATGAATATAACAATGCATGCTGAAGTACAGAAGATAGAAACCAGATGTCAATTTTCACAGGATATAAGAAATATATAATCTATTTACAATATGGTAAATGATATATTGAAAGTAAAAGTTCACGGCGGGTCACACACATCATTAGTGACAAACGGATTAATCAAGTTAATGTCTTCCTTGAGAATAAACATTAGTAAAGATAATATGACAATACACTATATTTCCTCCCTGATAATTCCAGATGTACGCCTGAAATAATTTATCAATGAAACCTTAATCATGTGATTTGAAAATATAAACAAAGAATAAAGATAGAAAGATAGCACACGCATTTTTTTACAATATTTTCATATTTCATGCAAGATCAGACTATTGTCTGATATGACAACACGAGGATTATTATGCCTCATACCGTGTAGCCATACAGTCCTATTCATGCACAATTATATTTCTGTTATAAGTCTTTTCGGTGGATTTCTTTCTCGTCTAGGGTTACGACGCGGAGTTGTCTCAGGTACTTTGTGTTTCGGTGAATACGTGTTTTCAGTTATCGATTTTGATTGTTCATCACCATCATGTACAACAATACAGTCATCAACATTCGGTGCTTCACGAGTTTGTTCCATTTTTGTGGCTTTTAATTGTTCTGTGTGTCGTCTCCATATTTGTCCTTTGTCGGTTGCCACTTTATACATAAGTGGTCCCTCACGCTCACTGATATTTCCTGCTACCCACGGGTCTATTCCTCTATAGTCTCTCGCAATAACTCTTTCGCCTACTTTGAATTGTCTATATTTTTTTTCCTGTCGCATTTCACAAGCTTTTTCCTGGTTACTTCTAACAGTGTTTTTAATATTTGGTTTTAACAAATGAAGTCTCGATCTTAATTCTCTGCCAAGAAATAATTTTGATGGCGTTTCATGGGTACTAGAGTGCGGGGTCTGTCTATATGTTAGTAAAAAATTAGCAATCTTTTTGTTCATATCACAAGTCTCCTGTTTCATCGCTTTCATTGACTGTTTGAATGTTTGAATAAATCTCTCGACTAGTCCATTCGTAGCGGGATGATACGGTGCAGATTTTGTATGCTTAATCCCGTTGCTACTCATAAATTCTCTGAATTCTTCTGAGATGAATGTTGGTCCATTATCACTGACGATTTGTGAAGGTACACCATTTCTTGCGAACACTTGTCTCATAATGTTTATGGTTTTAGTTGCTGTGATAGATTTCATTTCAAAAATCTCCGGCCATTTGCTGTGTGCATCCATCATAGCGAAAAACATTCGGTTCATGAACGGACCTGCGAAGTCAATATGGACTCGTTGCCATGGGGTTTCAGGCCACTCCCATGGATGTAACGGTGCAAGTGTTGGCGCGTGTTGTGTTGTCTGACATCCTGTACAACTCTTCACTAACTTTTCAATTTCATGGTCAATCCCAGGCCACCACACATGACTTCTGGCTAGTGCCTTCATTTTCACCACTCCAGGATGACTACTGTGTAACAATTCTAGGATTCGGGTCCTGAATTTTACCGGAATAATAACTCTTATTCCCCACATTAAACAGCCATGACTCACTGTTATCTCATTTCTGCGATTATAATACGGATTTAAAGTTTTATTGTCAGTATTTTCCGATCCATTCATGGTCTGGTTCAACACGGATGCTAACACCTTGTCCTTTCTCGTCTCCCGTTGTATTTCTGCACTTGTCACAGGTAAATCGTCAATTTGTGACATGTGAAATACATCATCTGCATCTGCAGTTTTCGTGTCAGTATCATTTTGAACTGGCAATCTTGATAACGCGTCTGCATTATTGTGTCTCTTAGTACTTTTATATTCAATATCATACGTGAATCCAGAAAGAAAAATAGCATAACGTTGTAATCTAGCTGCAGTAGTGACAGGTATTGATTTCTCTGGATTAAAAATTGTGGTTAATGGCATATGATCAGTTAGTAATGTAAATTTCCTACCGTACAAATATGTGTGAAATTTCTTCACTCCCCACACTATTCCAAGGGCTTCCTTCTGAATTTGCGCATAGTTCTTTTCCGACTTTGCAAGACTTCTTGACGCGAACGCAATCGGTCTTTCATATCCATCCGGCATAACATGAGACAGTACTGCCCTCAGTCCGAACGGTGACGCATCACAAGCTAAACGTACCGGTAAATCAGGGTTGTAATGTGTAAGCACTTGATCTGAGGTAATCATTGTTTTTGTGTCCTGAAATGCTTTCTCACATTTATCTGTCCAGTCCCATTTTCTGTCCCTTTCAAGCAGTTCGTTTAATGGTTTCAGTACGGTCGCAGAATTCGGTAAAAACCTGTGGTAATAATTTACTAGTCCTAAAAAAGCTCGTACTTCCTTTACATTTTTCGGGGTCGGTGTTTCCCTTACAGCTTGTATTTTGTCCGGCGTTTTTCTCAGTCCCTCTGCACTGATTTCATGTCCGCAATAGGTAACATTTTTCTTTAAAAAATAACACTTCTGTAAGTTCGCCCTCAAACCATAGTTCTGAAGTCTCTGAATTACGTTTCTCAAGTTATGCAAGTGCATCTCATCACTGGATCCTGTGATAATCATGTCATCTAACATGCACTGAACTCCACCAAATCCATTAAGCACTTGGTCCATTGTCCTTTGCCATATAGCTGGGGCTGACGCTATCCCAAATAATAATCTGTTATATCGATAGAGTCCCTTGTGTGTGTTTATTGTCATTAATGGTTTTGACTCATCATCTACTTCCTGACGAAGGTCAATCTTTGTGAATTTCTGTCCTCCTGCAAGTGTTGCAAAATTTCATCAATTCGCGGGAGCGGGTATTGGTCCACGTTAAGCATTGGATTAACTGTTGTTTTGAAATCTCCACGTACGGAACCATTTGGTTTCATTACGGGGACTATCGGGGATGCCCACTCACTTGTGTCAACTTTTGACAATATTCCTTCATTTTCCAGTCTGGAAAGTTCACGTTCCACTTGCGGTTTAATTGAGAACGGTACGGGTCTTGCCTTAACAAACTTGGGAGTTGCATTTTCCTTCAGTGTAAGCTTGGCTTTTATTTCAGCAACACATCCTATTCCATCACTGAAAACATTTGAATATTCCTTCAGAAGTAAATCCAAATTCTCACTTGTATTCCCGGATACGGATATTTTATTTATCCACTTAAGATTTTTCCATTCAAGATTGATTTTCTTGAGCCACTCTCGACCAAATAATGCAGTGCCACCTTTTTGCACTACATACAATTTAAGACTTTCACACTGACCATTATATTTCACTTGAACATTAATATATCCTTTTGGAATCAATAATTCGCCCGAATAAGTTTTCATTGTGATTTTTGCACTTTCTAGCTTTTCATTTTCAAAATACTTTTTATAATCCAGCACAGAAATTATTGATACGGCTGAACCGGTATCCAGCTCCATTTTAATCTCCTTTCCATTCACATTTGGTGTAATCCAAATTGAATCTTGTGCGTTTTTATTTTTCACACAATTAATTCCCAAATAATCATCATCATCACTACACTTCTCATTATGTACGGCATGAATTTTCTTTTGTGGTCTTTGTTTTGATTTCACAACTGATTTGCACGCTTTACGAATATGTCCTCTTTTATTGCAATTGTGACATATGACGTCTTTAAATTTGCAATTGTCCGGTCGGTGATTCATTCCATTGCACCGGTAACAAACAAATAATTTTTGTTTTCCTGTTTTCACTGACGACGTCGGTCTGTGATGTCTTAATTGTACCTTATTTACGGAACTTTCAGGATTTGATTTTCCTCTCAGTTCTATTGCATCCTTGTTTGCAGTTTCAACAGCTACAGCAATTTCAATAGCTTTGACGAATGTCAAGTCCGCAACAGCTAACAACTTCTTCTGTGTATGTTCATCTTTAAGTCCAACAACAAACTGGTCTCTTAAAGATTCATTTAGAGTTCCGAACTCACAATATTCTGCTAATCGTCTAAGTTCAGCTACGTACTTGTTCACTGTCTCCCCTTGTAACTGGTAACGTTTATAAAGGCGGAACCTTTCTGCAACAATTAACGGCTTCGTACTTAAATGGTCCTTTAGAAGTTTTACAATTGTATCGTAAGTTTTTGTTGCCGGTTTGTCTGGTAACGTTAAATTTCTTAAAAGTCCACAGGTTTTTCCACCTAATAATGTCAATAATGCTGGAACTTTCTTTTCATCATCTATTTCATTTACTGTAAAATACTGTTCCAATCTTTCAACATAGGAATTCCACGATTCAACACTATCGTCAAACGGTTCTATTTTACCAATAATTCCAGTTCCCATATTGTCCAATTAACCAAGAAAATCTCACAGAAACAAGATCGGAAAAGTCCTTCGAAATAATTTAAACAATGAACGGCCATCCTCGTCGCCAAAAATTGTTGTGTATTTGACTAAAACATTTCTATGTTCTTTAATGTCATTAAAGAAATAAAACACGACTGCATTCTAAGATTACATTTACTAAGACTAAGCTTTCTCATGAATATAACAATGCATGCTGAAGTACAGAAGATAGAAACCAGATGTCAATTTTCACAGGATATAAGAAATATATAATCTATTTACAATATGGTAAATGATATATTGAAAGTAAAAGTTCACGGCGGGTCACACACATCATTAGTGACAAACGGATTAATCAAGTTAATGTCTTCCTTGAGAATAAACATTAGTAAAGATAATATGGCAATACACTATACAAATGAAGAAGAATGGATTGTTACAAACATTTTTTTACCAATTTTTGAAAATTCAAGTGACGAATTGGGTACGGGAAATACTCGTCACTTTCGAAAATCAATTGTCAATGACGAAAGTGACGAGCGCTTGCTAATACACTGGGCTCTAGCAAAAATATAAAATGCCGTCGGACGGCAGAGGAATCTCGAACTACATTACCCCGGCCCATGCCTGATACCGAATATTGCTGCAAACAATTGTGTTATTTCAAAACGACTCTACACACAAAACAAAGTAATGAGGTCAAAGTGTGTATACATACCTCAAAAAGAGGTGTAAGTTTGTGTTTTTCCATATATGTCTGCATTCTTTGGGGTGTTCCCATGACTGAAAAATTTACAAGTTGAAGAATGAAACCGGAAGTTTACATACAACTAATCTTGAATAATTCCGGTATAACCACTATTTTCCGGATAAACAGTATGTAACTATTTTCTTTATTATTGGTATTTTCATGTAAAACGCCCTTTGCATGTATGTGGTGAAAATTTACTTTTGCAGCTATGAGTTAAATCATCTACTTATTTCGAAAGTGAAGGATAAAAATTATAAATTTTAAATAGAAAATAATTTTATTTTTCGTTGTCAATTTTGCGACTTATAGCATCGTGTTATCGGTTTTCGTGCTATTATTGATTTTCCGATATAGCGATTAACAGTGTTAACCCACAGGCACTCGACGTTCAATGAATAAAATGTAGGGTCAATGTGGAAAAAAAATAGTGTCACTGTTTCTGTTTCTGTTTCTGCAATGTAATTGCCTCCTTCATCATGTTGAAGATTATGCAATGAATTTTTGGACTGCGCATTTTAGTTGAACTAATCAAGTGTGTGGGATAATGATTTAATGAGGCTTATTTACAATTAAAACTACAAATGTATATACATGTACATGTTGGGACTGCCTGGCGGCTAAAGGGACACAATCCTGGCCTTAAAGGCTTCAGGTGTGTCCAGCTCCACAATGTCTGGTGGCAGCAGATTCCAATCCCTCACAGTTCTTCGGAAAAATGACATCTTTCCTGTGTCAATACAACAGGATTCTATTTGAAATGCCCTGTTGTGTGTATTTCTAGAGCGTCGACAAGGTGGTATTAGTCTGTTTTCTTTGGTGATGGATACTAGCTCTCTATCAATTTTGTACATCATCATCAGTCTTGCATTTTTTCTCCTGTTTGCCAAAGGTCTCCATTTGAGTCTCTGGAGCATGTTGCTCACACTAGATCGGTTTCTCTGGTTGCTGACGACATATCTAGCTGCTCTTCTTTGTACGACTTCAATTTTGTTTATTTGTTTTCGTATAAGGATTCCAAACAGTACTGGCATATTCAACCAACGGGCGAACAAGCGTTTGTTAGGCTTGTTCTTTAATCCTGATTGATGGAATTTTCAGGTTCCTCCTGAGGAATCCTAGAGTTTTATTTGCTTTGGCAGTTATATTGTTTATGTGCTGATCCCACTGCAACATATTGGTGATTGTTAATCCAAGATATTTAGCTGATGTTACTAGCTCTAGAGTGTGACCATGCAGATGGTAGTTTGCCTCAGTCTTCTTTGTTTTATTTGTTACTCGTAGGACATTGCATTTATCTGGATGGAACTTCATACACCATTTATTTTCCCATTGGCCGAGCTTATTGAGGTCTTCTTGAAGTGTTGATGCGTTATCTTCATTTGCGATAGTGAGGTATATGATGGTATCATCAGCAAAGAGTCTGACTTTGGAGGTTAGTCTTGACTGGAGGTCGTTGATGTAGAAAAGGAAGAGTCCTGGTCCTAGTACTGAGCCCTGAGGTACACCAGAGTCAACACTTACTGCTTCCGACGAAACTCCATCTAGCACTACTGTTTGTTGTCTATCTTCTAACCAGTTTTGGATCCATCTTGTTGTTTTCCCATCAATTCCATAGTATCTCAGTTTATGTATTAGTAGACTGTGGTTTACTTTGTCAAAGGCCTTGGCAAAATCCATTATAAGTATGTCGGTTTGACGGCCTTCTTGAAGATTTTTTGAAATATCGTCTACAAATTCAATGAGCTGTGTCTCACAAGAACGGCCTTTTCGAAATCCATGTTGTAGTGGATATAAAATGTTGTTTTTTTCTGCATGTTGCATGATGTTTCTTGCAATGATATGCTCCATGATCTTACAGCAAACAGATGTTAGTGAAATTGGTCGATAGTTTTCAGCTGCAGATTTTAGTCCTTTTTTGTATACTGGGAAGACATTAGTGCCTGTGGTTAACCCTTCATTCATATGACGATTGAAATTTTCAAAGAATGGCTAGTTACATATTTCTTTGTACATAAGATTCTTGTATTTTAATATACTCTCGATTATCTGGCAACTTTTGTTGTCAGTAAAATGGCGTCATCTGTTTTCGTGTAAAATAATAACAAGGCCGATATACGGGATGGAAACGAAAATAAAATCCGGATATGCCTGGTTTTAAAATTTCATGGTTCTGGCCATCTACCAAATCATACTACATCTAAATAAAATAACAGAATGTTTGAAAATTACCACTTTCAAAATTGTGTTTACTTTAGATGTTTTGTTTAGTGCTGAAACCACAATGCACTGCAAAGTGACATGTATTTTATATAAGAAACAGGCACATTTCAGTCAGCTCTTTTGTTTACAAGTACGATCAGTTACCCCATGACAGTTACATGACAGGAAGAGCAGGTGTCTGAGAGGCAGACGACATAGTTAAATGTTATATAGCCCTTCTGGATTTTTTTCCAGCTACTTTATAAATGGAGTAAATTTTTAGCATTACAAAAAGTATGGTTCAGTAGGTAGGTTCACTGTTTTTGGTACTTACGTCTTTAAAAGCAAACTTTAACATCTTTTACAGATGTCACGCTGTAGTCTTGTTTATGTTCCATATATAGAAACCGGAAGACACGTCAAAAATAATGCGTGCACTGTGGAAATCAAAATAAAATGGATAAAACGAAAACAGATGACGCACGAAAACACATACCGTGACGGTAAGTTATGTCGTAAATATTTCACTTCAATATACTAGTCCTATAATATATGACTTCGCATTTATAAAGTCTAATTTTAACGTTTTCATGCTGATTTTTTCATTTTCATTTTTTATTTAAATACAACAGTATGAAAACGTTAAAATTAAACATTATAAATGCGAGGTCATATATTATAGGACTATTCAATATACATGTACCGATTGTGCATGCGGATTTTAAAGCTATCAGCAGTTCGCATGGAAGTTCTACAAGCACAAGCACTGAATGATGCACATTCTTTATTGCCAGAGCAAATACTTATGAAATTATGAGTTAATTTAACATAATAAAGTCAAAATTGATCAATGCGTGACCATATACATATATTGGATTTGAGTCTCATATGAATGGGTCACCAATAACCGAATAATATATGAATGGGTCACAAGTAGTTGAATTATAATAATAATTATATATGAATGGGCATAGGGCCATATTTCGAACATCGATTACACAAACATGTATAAGATAAGATGGCGGCCGGGAAGGGCGGAGTAGAACTAGCTCTCGTATTAGTTGGAATATTTATACGTCTAAAACCTTCTGTAAACTTGCAAAGTAACATCAGTTATGTAAAACCAGAAGACCTAGGATGTTATGCAAGTTCAACCATACACAAAGAGAGTAAATATGACATTACTATTGACAAGCTCTATCCATCAGCCCTCGTGAACTCGATTACCACTCAAAATGGCCGACCTCTGAAAACAAAAACAATATTTGTTCAAAGGAAGAACAAGAACAGTACGAACTATTGTTTCATTTTATATATTTTACTGAGCGGGGATGTCCACTATAACCCAGAACCCATAAAATACCCCTGTACATATTGCAAAAAGCCTACCAAGTGCAACCAGAAAGCTCTACAATGTGATTTCTGTGACGATTGGACACACTTGAAATGTATCAGTTTATCTTTGAATGAATATAAAACGTTATCACGATCTGACGATTGCTAGTGTTGCCATCTGTGTGAAGATCGATTGCCAAAATTCACAGAATCCTATTTTCAAGTCTCATGTATGAGGGATTGTAATACTGAATTTGACGAAACCAGCGTTGATAAGTCAAACACACTAGAAAGCGATACAACTATAAATAACACTTCCGGTAAACAACGAGGAGGACAAATCAGTTTTTGAGTCTGAGGGAGTCAAGAAAGTTACACCCTAGAAATTTTACCACTGATTATAGAAACATTAACAGTATACAAGAACTTTTCTCTGACAAGATCGTTGACCTTTTATTCATAGCCGAAACAAAATTAGATCAGTCAGGGGCGTAGCTAGCCTTTTTTGCAGTGCAAGCAACCAAACCCAGAAATTGTTTTTTGACTAGATGCAAAATGGTGCGTTCTGAGGTGTTTTCATGGGTAAATTGAATACATAAGCAACACATTGATTTCATGATTTTGTTAGACAGAATTTACGTAGAATTGCCCAAAATCTGTTCTTCGTGTCTTAGCAGACACGCCCTTCTCCATAACTTTGTCTAAATCCACAATGAAATCGCGATAGATATGCATTAATGCTAGTGATGACAACCTATCGTTATTCATTGTTAATCGTACATATGTCTTCAACCGACGTAGTACACTGAACGATCGCTCTGCGGTAGCACTGCCGTAATTTTTATGACATTGAATTTTCACAAAAAGCCACAACGAGACTTTGTTTTCCACATTTTTTAAAATTTTTATTATTCCTTATTTTTTTAATTTTTTTTTGCTCTTTATTTTTTTCAGCACGCCGATGTGCACGCAACTGCGTGTTGGCGTATAGGGAGCTACGCGCCTGCCAGTCTTTTAATGATAATCTTTTCAAAACTGATGGTTATAAACTATTTCGGCGAGATAGAAACTGTCATGGCGGCGGTATTATGGCACTAGTGAACACCGATTTTCCATCGAGTAGGGAAGGAAATCTGGAATCTGAAAACATGGAGAACATTAGTTTGGAGGTAAACATAAACGACAAAAAATGGCTCATAATGGGCATCTATAAAGCTCCATCAGTGTCTGACAATAACTGTTCGATTTATTTTTATTAAAAACATAGATGAATGTATTAGATATTATGAAAATATAATTTTATTAGGTGATCTGAACTTTGATATGGTAAACAATCAAAAATGTCAAACTCTAAATGATCTATGTGATGTGTTTAATTTATCACAACTAATAACGAATCCAACATGTTTTAAGAAAGGTTGTACACCATCACTAGTTGATGTCATTTTGACAAATCAGAAAAATATGTGTTTTAATATTCCGACAGGTATTAGTGACTGTCATAATTTGATCTCATGATCAGTTACTATGAAAGGTAAAGTTCAGTCCCAACAGTTTTGTTTCGCTGATAATTTTTTTTTCGGACAACACAAGATTTAGAATATTTTTTTTCCCAGAATTTAATATTAGATTATACGACAAAACCTCTCAATCAGATTATTTTTTTTTGCCTCCACCAATATCAGAATATTTTTGGGTTTCAGAATACTTTTTTAGAAAAAAAAAAACATACCCCCCCCCCTTCAAGTTAAACGGTCGTTCCCTTAGAGGGGCTATATACCCAATATACATGTACCAAGCAACGCAATGCTAAAACATGGGAGAAATTTAGACAACAACGAAATTTGCTTACTAAACTGAAAAAGAAATCCATGAAAAATATTTTTTTTGGAACGCTGCTCTGGAGGTGCCAAAACTTGTAATTTTTGGACAACTATTAAACCTTTCTTGTCTAAAAAAAATGTAACTCTGGTGAACAGAAAATTATCCTTTGTGAAAACAATAAAATCATAAATGATGCAAAGGAAGTTTCAGAAAACTTTAACACTTTTTTCTCGACTGTAGCAGATAAAATTGGGCAACATGTGGTATATGACCCCTATACACACCCTAGTATAGTGGAAATACAAAATCATGTGGATATTGATAACAATTTTGACTTTCAAAATATTACAGGAGAGAGAGTTGAAAAAATCATAAATACTATTAATATAAAAAAAGCTACTGGTGCAGATAACATTCCTGCCAAAGTAGTCAGACAGTGTAAGGTCACAGTAGTTCAGCAGTTATCATCATTGATAAATTTCAGGGGGACCAACCGGTTAATCGAGAAAAGCCGTTCGTGTACGATTGTTAATCGGGTTTTTTGATTCGTGAACGATTCGGTCACTAGTTCGTGTACGATTATTTTGAGGATCCGGACATGATTCCTTGACGGTAAGGCTCAATTATTACTAATTAAGGAATCAATTATTAATTATCTCTTCGCAGTTCCCTTCCTTTATTGTATATCTTTGATGGTGTATGCTCCAAAACTTTCGTTGATATAAACCTTGCGTGAAATGTGGTCAGAAAGTCTAAAAAGCATTGCATCAAAATGTCACAAGAACTATAATATTCCTATATTCACACATTTACACTTTTTTAGGACTGAAACATCACTTTAATGGAAACATTCTTCTATATTGGAGTGGTTAAAAGACCTTTTTCACAAAAAAATGCAAAATATGACGGGAAAATTATATTTTTTTCATTTTTTTGTTCGTGAACGATCAGGTTAAACATTTCTTGTTCGTGATCGATGTTCGTGAACGATTACTCAATATAAGATACTTGCATTTTTCTTATCAATTTAAATGAATTATTTTTTAATGTTGCGTTTTATAAGTTTGTCTCATGAAATATGAGCGCGGCAAGATATAATTTGCGGTGTTTTGCGTCATCGAAAACCTATTTCTATTTCTAAGTAATTACTAATAGACATTCATGAATATATTTTTATGTACTATTCTTTGTAAGAATCAGGCAACACCAATTGTAAGTACACATTCAGTTTAAGAAAATATTATGTTGAGTACTGAAACACGTTCGACCTCAAAATAGAACTGTAAGCCAAATGCTAACTAATACCCCCCACACACAGCAAATTCCACGAAAAGGTCAATAACTCATAATAAAGAACGGGAAAATTTTCGCCAAAATGTCTTCCCTATAAAACCAGTCAACAATTCAAATGTAATTTAAGCAAAAAAGTTATGACTGAAATATATTCAGGAGCCCTTACATGTATGCATACGATGCTATGGCTCAAAATGCCTTTTGTAGATATTAACACGCAAATATTTAGTTCCATTATGCAGTAAAAAGTACGTGAAAACTTTCCCGCCATAATGTTCAATCTATTACTACTAAAAAATTATTAATTTTATGAAAATCCAAAAAAGAAGGAAATGTTTGGATTACCAAATGAACACTTTTAACCAGTTTTAATAAAAAGTTAAACAATTGATGTGCCACTCATTGCCTGACTCTTACATGGAGCAGTACTTAAACGACAATAACGTTTGCATGTAGAATAAAACAATCTATACCAATTTTGATGTCTTGGATGGCCATTTCGGAAAATAATTCCTCGTCAGCAGAGCTAAACACCAAAAGTTTGGAAACCCAAATAATAAGTCAAAAATATAGCCAAAATTACCAAAAGGTGAAAGCCAAAGAACCCTAGACCTACATAATAAAGTAAGTATGCATAATTTATATGTTTGCAGATACACCATGACTATACTTCCAAAACCTGTTTCAAGAAGAAAAACAATTACCCGAAAAAAACATTACTGGAAAAACTGTCAAGTTTCAGAAAACAGCAAAAATGATATAAGGACAACACCAAATAAACCATATCGTACTAAAAGAAAACTTTCCACGCCGAAATCAAGGTCAATACAAGTGGAAAACACAAAAGCCATAGTCTGCAAAAATGTTAATACATCGTATAGTCCGTTCGACCAGCCTAAAACAGGACTAAAAAATTAATTAAAAATCAACAGTTCAACTTATTGATTTTTTTTCTTCCCACATTTACTCATATATCATCTACCTACTCTGACAAACAATTTCAGAATTTTGACACTATTTTCCAAAAAGTTTTCCATTAGGTCTCTGTTAAATATTTGTACCAAATGTGGATATGTGCAGAGGGAGTTAGTATGCTTGTTGTTACCAACTTCCAATGTAAACAATAACAACAACACATGTGATTTTATTTACATTTTGTGATTACCTAATTTGAATGTCACCAGAACCCAAGCATGCATGAGATGTTCATTTCACCCCAAGTATAGCTTTTTACATTTTATTGGAAATTATTTTAGAAATTTAAAAGTAAAAAGTATAAAAGCAAGCCTTTGAATTTTAAATCTTTTTCTTTAAATTCTAAATAAAATCACTTTTGTTTTGGTGTTTTCTAAAGCCCAGTATTTGAACTCAAAGAACATGGTTATAAAGTAAGCCTATGTGTATTGACCAGATATACCATGTATATAGCCCATGCTTTGCATGCTTTGTGTATACTTTTAGAAAATGAAAACAAGTTTTATGGATGTTATTTAAGCATAATAAAAAAAACAAGTAATTAATATATATTTTTTTTAAATATAATAGAAAAAATATAAAATAAAGGTAGAAAAAAAACAACATTTTTTTTGTCTTTTCTTAAATTAATATTTACAAATTAAAAATTATCTGCCCTTATTTAGAACTCTACCAATACTTATGTAGAAAGGATAGTCATGCCTCTCAAAACTTCAGATGAAAAACAGGTTTTAATACTAAAAGTGTTTGATTATTTTGAAGCCGAATCAAAATTATCACTTGGTGAAAGTGAAATGAACATCTCATGCATGCTTGGGTTCTGGTGACATATTCAAATTAGGTAATCACATGACAGTAAAATGTAAATAAAATCACATGTGTTGTTGTTATTGTTTACACGGGAAGTTGGTAACAACAAGCATACTAACTCCCTCTGCACATATCCACATTTGGTACAAATATTTAACATAGAGACCTAATGGGCAACTTTTTGGAAAATAGTGTCAAAATTCTGAAATTATTTGTCAGAGTAGGTAGATGATATATGAGTAAATGTGTGAAGAAAAAAAATCAATAAGTTGAACTGTTGATTTTTAATTAATTTTTTAGTCCTGTTTTAGGCTGGTCAAACAGACTTTTATATACGACCATATTTTTCAATAACACGTTCGTTCACGAACAAAAAAATTGGAAATATGCAAAAAGGAAACTATATCTTTGCTTAAGTTAAGAATTCTCACGAAAAGTAAGTATAAGATAAAGTAACTTTGAAGTTCAAATTTATTTTCTGTCATCAAATGTTAATTTTACTAGAAAATTTGCGTTTTTTGCTAGAAAATGGAAATTCTGAAAGCAAAAAATAGAGTGACATCTACGTTTCTGACCAAATTATTAAAAAATGAAAGTCTGTTATGAAGTTTACTCTTTCGAATTAAATTTATTAATTATTCATTTAAAGAACTACGAAGCCTTTTTTTGCTTTATGCTTATATTTACAAAAGAATATTGAAATTTGGTGTCTTGCCTTACTTCCAAAAACCGGAAATATCGTACACGAACTAGTAACCGAATCGTTCACGAATCAAAAAACCCGATTAACAATCGTACACGAACTACTTTTCTCGATTAACCGGTTAGTCCCCCTGAATTTATCTATGAACACTCGTGTATTTCCAGACTCTTTGAAAGTAGCTCAGGTAACTCCCATACACAAAAAAAATGATCCCCTAAATAAATCAAATTACAGGCCCGTTAGTGTATTACCTATTTTTTCAAAAGTATATGAAAAGGTAATTGAAATTCAGTTTAATAGCTGACTATTTTGATAAAATATTCAACCCTTTTTATGTGCTTTTAGACGTGGCCATGGATGTCAGACCACACTGCTTAGACTTCTGGAAGACTGGCATGAAGCCCTTGATAAAAACCGGTTCCGTGGCGTTGTTCTGAAGGTCCATTAGTCCGAAGGTTCGTTAGTCCGAAGTTCCATTAGTCCGAAGGTTCGTTTGTCCGAAGGTCTGTTAGTCCGAATGTTCGTTTGTCCTAATGTCGGCCACCCATACGTTTGAACTCTGTTATTTCTGGTATGAATAAACGTATTTATTCAACCCGTATTAGTTTAATATTATTTTGTTGCAAATAAAACAGCAATGGGATTGGACAAAAAGTTATCACAACTTATGGACTGTTCTCTCCCTACAAATAATACACAATAATGTCAACAAAAATAGCACATACACAAATATAAATAATATTTAGCACAATATAGTGAAACATGGGAAATAAATTGATGTAGATGTAGACCAGATGACCGACCACTGATTATAATCTTTTTGTTTGTCTACAACCCGTATGCCCTTTTTGTCCCCCGCCACGAAGCGACGGAGTGACATAGTAATGGTCTGCGCTCGTCCGTCCGTCCTTCCATCCTTGTGCAAACATGTATCTTAAAGTAGTGTTACTAGAAATTAAGGTATAAAACAACAAAGTATCGAACTTGCAGGAAATAATGATTTTCTTTCTAGTTTAACCCGTACGTTTTTTCCTACATGTAATATGCATAAAACATTTGTTAGATGATCTATTATGATACTTATTATATTATTTTTTGTTTCTGATGCGGCATGTATACCCAATCTTTGGAATTTCTACACTAACAACAGACTGTTTATTCTTCTACAGTATGCCACTTGGTTAAAATATCTGAGGAGACCCCCATCTGATACACGTATCTGGTAAAGGGTATTTGTATATGTCGAGCCATGGAACACGGTATTCTGGAATTACATAGATGTAGAATATGATACGCATATGCTTAAGTTGTTGCGGTAGTTGATTGGAGTTTTCCATATTCCATAATAATTGGTATATATTTGAGGTTACACTCCGTATTTTGTGACCATCAATTCTAGATTTGCAGAATTTCTTCCATTGATATATCCTCCAGAGCTGGAAGTTAAAGAGACCACCGATACAGCTTCGTCCGCATCATTTTTGGACTTATACCTCGAATGTGACGACAGTGGTCAACTCAGTACTAAAATTTATGATAAGCGGGACGACTTCAATTTTAAAATCATAAATTTTCCAAACATGTGCAGCAATATACCAGCTTCTCCTGAATATGGTGTTTACATCTCGCAATTGATTCGCTATGCAAGGGCCAGTAGCAATTATTCTGATTTCCTGAAACGTCATCTTCATCTGAGAAACAGGCTACTGAACCAGGGCTATAATAAGATTCGCCTTATTCGATCTCTTAAAAAGTTTATATTCCGATACCAATATCTTGTCGAAATATATTCCGTCTCTGCAGAAAAAATTATAAGCGATGCATTTTCATATAGTGAAAATGTATAAAGAAGTCAAAAATGTCAAGAATTTTTTTGTCAATGTGTGACGTAAAAATATTTTTGACATTTACGTCACCGAATATGGTACTGCTTTGACAACTATTTTACCTATTTTGTTCCTGTATTTAAATACTATTACAGTGACAGCCGGAACCTTTGAACCGTAATGAGGGCGGGAGGTTAGGCGTCTTAAAATCTGATTCAACCCACCATTTCTTTAGAAATGCCTGTACCAAGTCAGGGTCATTACGGTTTTCACAGTTTTCCGGTTGTTGACTGATTTTGTCTGTTTATATAATTATAAGTTTTGACTTTCCCTTTGTAAGATTGTTCGGAGTTCGGTAATTTTGTTATTACCTTTATTGTACATTAGAACGTCCGTTTAATGATTTTATGTATTCTCTTTTTAATGGAATGTACTTGTCCCTCACAAAACTTAATTTCAGATGGGCTTTTATGTTTTCTAATCCCTTACTCAGAGATCGTTTCTTTTGTGTCGTACCAAAAGGAACTCTTTCAGTATTTCGTAAAGAGTAAATGACAAATCTGAATTTGTTTTCATTTTATTTGTATGTTGTTACTATGTCATTGTTTATTTGACTTGTGCACGTTGTTTAATTTGTACATATTCTTGTAAAGTTGTATATGCCTTCAACCCTTCGGGGTAAAATTGTGCATTGAATACAGTTATTATTATTCTGAAGTGCTTGTTAAGCAAAACAATCCCAGTTGTTAATTGGATCAACAACGGGTCTTAAAAATAATCTAATATTTAGATATCTTTTAAGTTTTAAGCTTAAACATATTTGGTTAAGATCAGAGTTTTAGTGGAGGGTTTACTTCATTGGAATGATTTCCATATATATCAGAGACGACGCATTTTTTTTCTCTATTTTTTTTAGACTTAGCACGCTTGGATCCATAATTACAAAACAGGGGTTTGGTGCAATTTTTGGCGTGTTTTCTACAAAATGCTTTAAGTTTTACCTATATTTGCCGATTACACATATTTTTTGCTAGAAAAAGCCGGGCGTACAGCCTACAACCGACCTGGATAGGTCACTGCTTAGTCAGGTTGTGAATATGAGTATCTTGCTTCTCTTACGTAATTTGATAAAGGACTGAATATTAAATCAATTCAACACTGTTCGATACCTATCCTTTGGTCGAAAAACAAGACTAACGGACCTTAAAAAGTTAGGACTAACGGACCTTCGGACTAATGAACCTTCGGACTAACGGACCTTCGGACTAATGAACCTTCGGAGTAATGGACCTTCGGACTATCGAGCGGTCATCATAAAAACCAATATGTAGCTACAGTATTACTGGATCTCTCGAAGGCGTTTGACTGCCTACCTCATGACATTTTGCTTGACAAATTGTCAGCATATGGTATATCATCTCATTCGGTCTCTCTTTTGAAATCTTACTTGTCAAATAGAAAACAACAAATTAAAGTTAACAGAGTACTGAGTAGCTGGGCTGACATCCATAAAGGAGTGCCCCAAGGATCTATCCTGGGACCCCTCTTATTTAATGTCTTTATTAATGACATATTTCACTTTATTTCTGATAGTTCCTTGTATAATTATGCAGATGACAATACCCTCTCATTCTGTAATCCAGATTTTGATGCACTTATATCTACTCTGGAGACTGACTCAAATCAACTAATTGAATGGTTCAGAATAAATAAGATGCAGGCTAATCCAGACAAATTTCAGTTTTTGGCTGTAGGCAGAAAAACTTATGAGAAAAATCCATCCATTCATATTCAGAATTTTGATCTTAATACATGTGAAAGTACTGTGAAACTCCTTGGGATTGATATTGATTATCAACTAAATGTTGATGCTCATATTAGTACAATATGCAGGAAGGTATCCCAACAACTAAATATTCTCAAACGTTTGGGTTGATATTTGAATATATTAAATAAGTTAACTATATTTCATACTTTCTACTTAGTAATTTTAACTTTTGCCCTTTGACCTGGCATTTCTGTAGTGATAAAAATTCAAACAATTAGAAAAAGTGGAGGAAAGAGCACTCCGTTTAGTATATGAAGACTATAATAGTTCTTATGAGGAATTACTACAAAAAGCTAAGGTGCCTTCCTTGCAGATTAGAAGAATAAGAACCATGGCTTTGGAAACATATAAAATAATTAATAAACTTGTACCTGTCTCTCTTCATGATCTTGTCCATATGAAAAACTTTAAGGGACCGACCATTTAACTTGAAGAGGGGAGGGGGGGGTTATGGTTTTTTGTTTCGTTCAGAATTTTTTTTTGGGACAACACAAAGAGTTCGAATATTTATTTTTTGTCGGGCAAAGCGCGAAATTTTTTTCCACAATTTAACATTAGGTTATATGACAAAAACTCTGAATCAGATTATTTTTTTTTCCTCCACCAAAATCAGAATATTTTTTTCAGCAACATTGGGAATCAGAATATTTTTTTTTAGAAAAAAAACATAACCCCCTCTTCAAGTTAATTGGTTGTTCCCTAAATATTCTTTCAGATACAACAACATTTTGGAAATACCACAGATCAAATCCACACGGTAGGGGAAAACATCTTTCAGATTTGCTGCATCTATATTGTGGAACAGTTTCCCAGATCAATTCAAGACTGAAAATAGCTTCTCTCAATTCAAGAGTCTTTTGCAGTCCTGGAATGGGTCCAAATGTCGCTGTTCTGCATGTAGATGATTAACATTTTGCTTCTGGTTTGCTTATATTCTTATTTTTTTTTATTTTCTGTTTCTTAAGGGACCGACCATTTAACTTGAAAGGGGAGTTAGAATATTAATTTTTTCTGTCGCGCAAAGCGTGAAATATTTTCCCAGAATTTAACATTAGGTTATATGACAAAAATTCTGAATCAGATTATTTTTTTCCTCCACCAAAATCTGAATATTTTTTTCAGCAACATTGGGAATCAGAATATTTTTTTAGAAACCCCCCCCCTTCAAGTTCAATGGTAGTTCCCTAATTATTTAATTTTTTTTAGTTTGGATTGAAAATTTTATATTCTTTGATTTTTTAGCTAGACAAGTGCTGCTTTTACTGATTATGTTGGTTCCAATTTTAAGTATTCAATATTATTTTTTTTATTTTTATTTTTCTGTTTACCTGCTGCTTCTTTTTTAAATGCTGCTTTATGTTGGAGCATCTGTGTGTGGATCTTGAACAAGAGTCCAACGAGGCACTTGCCACGTGAGTTCTTGTTCAGATCTATTCACAGTCCTCCTGTTTATGCCTGTATGTCTTAGCTTATTTTAGTTTGTAACTTTACATGTGACTTGTGTTGTTTTATTGTTAATGTATATTCGATAAAAAGCTCCTTAGAGCTTATGTTGTACTGTTTTATTATGTGCCGAATCAAAATAAAGTTTTCTTTTCTTATCTTATCTTAATAGAATAAAAAGATAGTTTAAGCAGTGATATGGTCAACATTACAATTCCACCAAAATCAACAAGGCGAACAATCACCTCTCACCTCGGCAATTCATCGAAAATAAAAAAAAAAGACCAAACATGTGACGTTCTTAATCCAGGTCTTGAATATGGCTTTCATCCTGACAGGATATTTTTATAGAAGGGTAGCAGGGTATCGATTTTTGCCGATTTCCCTTAATAGTATGACACACGGCTAAATTATATATCTTTGGAAAGAGCAGAACGTGACTCATCGAAATATCGATGTCGGTGTTATCTAGTGTGGTCACGTTATGAGATAATTTGGGTCAAAGGTCAAACCCGTATTTTTCAAAAAAATATCAGACTTTAACAATATCTTTTTTGCGTACATTTTTCGTTATTTTTATACAAAAAACAGCGGAAGTGGTTGAGAAATATCAAGGTATATAACCTCATATAATTTTACGCTTTAATTTGTATTTTACGGGTGTCAAGGTACCGTAACCGCGGAAAGGTAAAACAAAATCATAATTGTTCACTACTACAAGTTAGGAGTGACCTTGACCTTATTCTTTATCGGTTTTTTATTATTTTATGTTTGAATCGTATACAATATATGCTGAAATTATTTTTTAAAGCATAGCATTCCCCTTTCCTGAACTCATTTGTATCGCGAGCTGCAAGTTTTTGCCTTATAAAAACAGTTTAAGAAAAAGAAGACTACATCAAGTACTGAACAAGCAGTGAACGAAAAATTCAGTCTCTAGCGGGAAACTTAGTTGATAAACATTGGATGAAAATAATTTAATGGAAAATAATTCCATGGAACCAGAATGTATGATATTAAAGTATTAAACAATAAATGTAAAATGGGGGTGGAGGATGGGTTGTAAAAAAATTGTTATGAGTGGTAAATCTGGTTTGTAAGAAGGAGGACTCGGTCTCTTGTTGGTTTAAAACCCACCAATCACGTCAAGGTCAGAGACCAATTGGCAGGTTTTTTTTGGTTTTATTAGTTTTTTTTTTTTTTTTTTTTTACAGATTTATAGACTTCACTTAACAATTTCATTCCTGTACATCTAACTGTAATAAGTCCACATCATGGTCGTCTATGCTTTTATTTCTGGACATTTGTGTGTTCGAATTGCGATATATTTCACCTGCTTGGCACGGACAAAGGTCGATGCAAGAAAACCCTTGCTCAGAACACACACAGCCACTTGAACAGACTGCTTTTCCTTTACAAGTGCAAATAAGATCTTGTAAAAAGTCAGATGACATTTGACCTTGAAAGTAGACAGGAAGGAGTGATCCGTCTTTCTTCCCAACCATACTGCAAAGGACTCATAGGAGGTACCAGGGGTACGAGTGAGCAAATACTTAGTGATACACCAGAGTGATACACCGTCTTGTCTATAAAAGTTGCATTACTCAATAACCCAGACATTTTGTAGTCATTCTGTCCTTTTGCTGCGTCTTTCACATTTTGAATGCGTTTGGCAGTTTTGATTTTGGAGTCTTCTGTCTTTTTTAAAAGTCTGTTTTCCACAGAATATGCACAGTGCAATGTCTGTATACGTGTCATCGGTTTGTTCGTTCAACAAGGGAACCTGTGATGTGTCTGGTTTATGATCAGAGCCCGCCGACTCAACCTTGAAGAAACCGCAATTTCGTCTACTTGTGTACGTCTTATAGCAAGACCTGTGGTACAGCATACTTGTATCATCACTCCTAAGATTATCAATATCAGAAACAGAATGTACTACTCTAAAAAAACACACTTGCTTCCATTGCTTCTATGAGGCTATTTTTACTAACATTTCTCATTTTAATAAATAACTCAGGGGTAGAGACCTGGCATATAATACATTTGTCCCATTCAACTTCATTCCTACTTTTTTAGGACTAGAAGGGCAAAGCTTAAGCCAAATTATGACATTTCCCGGATCAAAAACGTGTCCAACGAACTTGTTCTGTAAACTACAAATTAGTGTTCACGGAAATACAAAAATATCAAAAATGGCGTAATTTAACTACATTGTTGTTCGCTCATTGTATTGAGATAATTTTATTCTACAAAAAGACACAATCACACACCAAACAGAAGACACAATGTTAAGTATACTGTTTCAGCACAAATCGAATAGCGACACGTGGTAATCCGTGTTTGCCACAGGCTAAATTTGATCAGATTTCACATCTCTTTAATCGCTAATTTCTATTGAATGATAACTCTAAAAATATTGATTTTTGGTACACATGTGTACTAAGTAATGATGTATATACTTCTATTTAAAATATTCTAGAATTCCTTCGGAACATTATTCTATACTTGAAAATAGGGTAACATTTTGGTAATATGTAGATACGGGAAAGATAAAAAAAAACAACAAATAAAAAGGTGTTAAGTTTCCCGTTTTTAGTTTTGATGATATAATTAGCATATTGTCTTTGTGTCAAGCACTTTGATTTGATAACTTACAGGTCTTGATGTTCATTTTATTCGTGTTGAAATTTTGTTGTTAAATGTACAGTTAGAGGGTGCCTTCAGAAAACGTAAAACATAAGAAAATGTGACCACGATAGGTTACGACGACATAAATAAATAAAAACTACAATAATGTTTACGTCAAAATATGAAAAAATTAGCCGTGTGTCATACTATTAACACAAACTCGAAAACTAGCGGCCTTTTTAAGCAACCACTACCCTACTATGATGAATGTTTTATATAATTTACTCCAGTGCCACCAGCGTGCCCAAATTGACCTTGAGTAACCCCACGCCATCTTAGGCAAACATGAACTTCAGTTGCATACTGCATAAGGGTACACAGTAGACATACAAATGTATTAGTAAATAAATAAACTATGATGGACATATCGGACGAAATGTTTATTAAATCAGCTGCGAATGGCTTATGAGGGAAAATATTGATCAAATCAGCTGAACGGACCTACTGTATGGAGAGAAATTTTGTTTATAAAGCTATGGAGAGAAATATGGATTATACAGTTAAGATTAACCATTGGAGAGAAAAGTTGATTAAATATGCTACAATATTTTCAGGATGTTGATTAAACCAGATAGGATATCGATGGTGCTATCTTTGGAAATGTTGATTGTATTTGCTATAGGATGAATCTAGGGGGAAATTGTTAAATTGTTGCTAGCGAAGTAGCTACTGCACCAAGGGATCCAAGCGGGGAAGTTGCAGTCATCACTTCTAAAATTTTACAGTTGCCATCCTGATGTGGTTTATTAACAATCACGGCATATCTGTGTCACAGATGACCACAGATGTTTCGTTGTGGTAGTCTCAATCCTGCCATCCTCGTCGGATCCTCTTTCGTGATTATGACGGGGTTTGTAACTATAACTACACGACTGGTGCCACTTGTGGAGCAGGAACTGCTTACAGTTCTTGAGTTCACATCGGTTTTTAATCTGGTTCATGTTGTTCATTTTTATCTAAGTTGTATTATCGTATGCCAGTGCCCAACACGGATTTCCATTTCACATGATGTTGGTGTCTTTTATCAATAACACGACAGGTGTCGCTAGTGGAGCAGGAACTGCTAACCTTTCCGGAACACCGGTTATCAGTAGGGTTCGTATTGCTCATTCGTTAGTTTTCTGTGTAGTGTTTTGTAGATCAGTGTTTGCCGTTTCGTCCCATTTCTTTGTACCATTGTATCGTCT
Source organism: Bathymodiolus septemdierum (assembly GCA_963383655.1). Taxonomy (NCBI): domain Eukaryota; kingdom Metazoa; phylum Mollusca; class Bivalvia; order Mytilida; family Modiolidae; genus Bathymodiolus; species Bathymodiolus septemdierum. The sequence goes on from OY726525.1 coordinate 83,416,025, forward strand.
ATCCTTCTTAGATGTACGACCTCTAATTACCTCTAATTACCTCTAATTACCTCTAATTACCTCTAATTACCTCTAATTACCTCTAATTACCTCTAATTACCCATTTGCCTTGGTATTGTCAAATTCTTCGTTGATTACCTCCGTACAGAAAGGATAGAAAAAAATGATAGTCATGGCGGTGTATTTATTCTTGTATCTGATAAATATCTAAGCTCAGAACCAACAGACTTAAAATCAGACGACTCAAGCGAACAATTATGGGTAAAACTCCAAGTAAAAGGTGCACCTGACTTATATATTGGCAGTTTCTATAAACCACCAAAAATAACAGATGATGAATGCCTGATGCATCTCGAGAAAAACATACAGAGAATCCGACAGAACAATAACTCCCAACTATGGCTAGGGGGTGATTTCAATCTGGGAGGTATAGAATGGCACAATTATCAAAAGTAAGGCACAGAACACCAAACAGTACAAACAACTACTCGATATTTGCCAAGATAACTGTCTAGAACTGGTAGTTAATGAAGAGACTCACTTCACAGAAAAATCAAAATCCATTCTTGATTTATTCTTCACTAGTAACAACTCAATAATCAACAAAGTAGAAGTTATACCAGGTATATCAGACCATGAAATCGTGTATGTTGAAGCAAGTATCAAACCAAGAAAAGTAAACAAACCACCAAGAAAAGTATACCAATACAACAAAGCAAACACAGAGGAATTAAAAGAAAAACTCAGAAGCATAGACATAGAAAAGCAGTTGAAAGAACAAGATTTAACTGTAGATCAGCTATGGAACAATTTTAAAGAAAAGATTTTGGACATTATGAATCAGTCAATACCTACTAAAATGATAAATAACTCCAAACGTAAACTACCCTGGATAAACAGAGAAATGAAATCTCTCACAACTAAAAGAACTAAATATTTTAAGAAAATGAAATAAAACCCATGTAAAAAGAACACTGATCAATATAGAGAAACTAAACGTAAACTATAAAAAGAAAGCAGAAAGGCATACTGGCAGTATCTAGAACACATCATTTGTTATGACGAGTCAATAGAAACTGTTCAAAAACAGAAAATATTCTGGAATTATACCAGGAACACAAAAAAAGACAGTTCAGGAGTGGCACTTCTCAGATCAGACGGCCGACTTGTAGACGACACCAAAGAAAAAGCAGAAATATTAAATAGGCAATACTTTTCAGTTTTTACACCTGAAAACACTGATGAAGAGTTACCACCACTAAATGACAATGTTCAATCTATGCCAGAAATAAAAGTCACCATATTAGGCACTGAAAAACTTCTTAAAAAGCTTGATCCAACAAAAGCCACTGGACCAGACCAAATACCAGCACGGATATTAAAACAATTTGCAGCAGAATTTGCACCACACCTAACCACCATTTTCAATACATCTATTACAAAAGGTGAAGTTCCAACAGACTGGCTTCAAACAAATGTAATACCGATCTTTAAAAAAGGGGGAAAGTACCTAGCAAGCAATTATTTACCAGTATCATTCACCTGTATATGCTGTAAACTTTTAGAACACATCGTAGTGAGTAACATCTTAAAACATGTAGATATGCGTAACATCTTAGTCGACTGTCAACTGTCAACATGGTTTTCGTGCAAAAAGGAGTTGTGAAACACAATTACTCACACTCAGCCATGAACTGCTCAGCAACCTACACTATAACATACACACAGACTTGATAATACTTGACTTTTCTAAGGCATTTGACAAGGTACCTCATAAAAAATTACTATGGAAGCTTAACAATTATGGAATAGGAGGTAGCACCTGGAAGTGGGTCTCGGCTTTCTTGAGTAACAGAATGCAACAAGTAGCTTTGGATGGGGAGGTATCTGGTAAACTGCCTGTAGTAAGTGGAGTACCTCAGGAATCGGTCTTGGGTCCACTGCTTTTTCTCATATTCATAAATAATCTTCCAGTTGCAGTAACATCAAAAACTAGATTATTTGCAGATGATTGTATTCTATACAGACAAATCTATAATCATGATGATACAGTCACTTTACAACAAGACTTGGACAACTTGGCAGCTTGGGAAAAAATGCGGGGTATGCAGTTTCATCCAGAAAAATGCATCTCATTAAGTGTCACAAGATCACAAACACCATTTCACACCAGCTACATCCTCAAAGGTCATACCCTTGAATCAGTTACAACTGCAAAATATCTGGGCATAACAATCTCAAAAGACATGAACTGGGACACTCATATCAATAACATCACCTCAAAAGCAAACCAGATCATAGGTTTCTTGAGACGAAACCTACCTATTCAAAACACTGAAACTAAAACTTTGGCATATAAATCCATGGTCAGATCAAATCTGGAATACTGCGCAAATGTCTGGTCACCTCACACAGAAAAACTAAAAGGTAGATTAGAGCAAGTTCAGCGCAGAGCAGCAAGATATGTGACAAACCACTATCACAATACCAGCAGTGTTTCGGCAATGCTGAACCATCTTCAATTGCCAACTCTTGAACACCGTAGGAACAGAATTACAATGTTTTATAAAATCACCAACAACCTTATTGCAGTGGAACCAAAACTTTACCTTACTCCTCAACCTTATCTCAGTACAGGAAACAATAACCCATTACAATATCAAATTATATCCATCAGGACAAACTATTATAAATACAGTTTTTTCCCACATGCAGTAGTACTCTGGAACTCACTACCTTATACAGTTGTTAATGCTGGGATCCTGGATCAGTTTAAACAACTGATTCAAGGTCAGAACATCTAAGCATCTTAGTTGGCCTGTAAATGTATTAAATGTTTGCACTTGTTTTTTTTTATTTTTGATTTCACTGTTATTTTCATGCAAAATTTGTAGTTAATTTTTTTATTTATTTATTAATTTATGTTTTTAATGTCTGTTTGCGCAGCGCCGACGTGTAGTCATCAGAGTTTTGATGGATAGTCGTACTATGTAGATGTAGACGTGTAGTCATCAGAGTTTTGATGGATCGTCGTACTATGTAGATGTAGACGTGTAGTCATCAGAGTTTTGATGGATCGTCGTACTATGTAGATGTAGACGTATAGTCATCAGAGTTTTGATGGATCGTACTATGTAGATGTAGACGTGTAGTCATCAGAGTTTTGATGGATCGTCGTACTATGTAGATGTAGACGTGTAGTCATCAGAGTTTTGATGGATCGTCGTACTATGTAGATGTAGACGTGTAATCATCAGAGGTTTGATGGATCGTCGTACTATGGACGTGTAGTCATCAGAGTTTTGATGGATCGTCGTACTATGGACGTGTAGTCATCAGAGTTTTGATGGATGGTCGTACTATGTAGATGTAGACGTGTAGTCATCAGAGTTTTGATGGATCGTCGTACTATGGACGCGTAGTCATCAGAGTTTTGATGGATCGTCGTACTATGTAGATGTAGACGTGTAGTCATCAGAGTTTTGATGGATCGTCGTACTATGTAGATGTAGACGTGTAGTCATCAGAGTTTTGATGGATCGTCGTACTATGTAGATGTAGACGTGTAGTCATCAGAGTTTTGATGGATCGTCGTACTATGTAGATGTAGATGTGTGATGAACCTCTGAGATAAAATATGAATTACATCAACTAGGGTAACATCGTGGTCGTGATCGCATGGTAATTGGATATATAACTACCTATGTCATCAGTGCGTTGTGAGTTCTAATCCCACCCAGGCGAGGTGTACTCGATACAACATTATGTGATAAAGTTTGCCAGTGACTTGAGGTAGTTCGGTGTTTTTCTCCGGGTACTCTGATTTCCTCCACCAATAAAACTGACCACCACGAAATAACTGAAATATTGTTGAACGTGGCGTTAAACACCATAAACCAACAAACTTAGCCATCTGTGGTTAATAGTTCGTCCTGAATAATAGGTGAACATGAGATAAGATAAGATAGAAAACTTTATTTTGATTCGGCACATAATAAAACAGTACAACATAAGCTCTACAGAGCTTTTTACCGAATATACATTAACAACACAAGTCACATGCAAAGTTACAAACTAAAATAGCTAAGAAATACAGGCAAAAAAGGAGGACTGTGTATAGATCTGAACAAGAACCCACGTGGCAAGTGCCTCTTTGGACTCTTGTTCAAGATCCACACACAGATGCGCCAAGATAAAGCACGGCAGTTAAAAAAGAAGCAGCAGTTACAAATTTATACTGACTACTTAAATCTGGCACCAACATAAGATAAGATAAGAAAAATCCATTTTGATTCAGCATAAAATCAAACACACAACACAAGCTCTGAAGAGCCCTTGACCGAATATAAAATCATATATATAACTAGAAACAACACAAGATAACAACATGCAGTTCTAATTTAAAACATACATAGATCAGCTATAGCATGCAGTAAAAATTTGGCAACAAATTAGAATGAATTAGAATACCTCAAAACTATAGCATATGTTTAGGATTATAAAAATTTCGAAAAGAATAAAATAATATCAACTTGTATTGATTACCCAATTACTGGAATGATGTGCAAATAATGCAATTTGAAATTAAAATAAGATTCACGCAGAAATCAAGCAAAAAAATAACAGTCCAATAATGAATAGCAACAAAAAGCAAGAGTAAATGAAAAGCAGCTAAAACAAATGTGTTATCTGCAAGCAGAACAGCGACATTTCGAACACTAGAGGCGTTTTTTCTGTACTCCGCTTTTTATCCACAAATAGAACAGACAGCTATGGAAATAACTGGAAAAGTGTCGAAATTTCCGTAAGCACAAATAACGTCCAGGGACCGACCACTTAACTATTATGAGGTATGTTTTTCCCCGAGCATGACATTTTTTGGACATGCAATAGCAGTAATTTTATTCTCAAATTTTATCAAAATTTCTCGTTGAATAAATACCAGGGTTAGAAATTAACTTTTGTAGTTACCAGCCCAAAAGGCTAGTAAAAGATATCAATCACTAGTCCTTAGAAATCCAAACTAGTCCTGTAGATGCGGCGAGCACCATCAGGGTGTGAGTTGACTAGGGGGTGTGAGGGCATAACCCCCTATAAAAATTTTCAAAATCCTGCAATCTGAGGTTTTTTTTGGAGTGAAAATGTCTTTCCCAAAAAGACAGTTTTTAGGGTGTTTTTTTTCCATTCAAATATGAAAATAATGAAATTTGATAAGATTGCCAATGATATAGCTACCAAAGAACACAGGACAATGATTTCACAGTTTAGCCCTTCATTGATTAGCAATACCCATAATACCATGAAGCAAAATACTGCAAATGTCATACCCTTCCAAAGCGCGCCCCCCCTAAAATTGGAAAAAATATGATTTTTTTGGCGTAAAATCGTGATTTTTCACACGAAATACCCCAACAATTTTCGCGCCTCCCTCCGCTCGGCGCCAGTTTTTTAAGTGCGCCCCCCCCTAACTTGAAATCCTGGATCCGCCCCTGCAAAGCACTTAAATTGTAGTTTTTATTTTTTAAGTCAAAAATTTGTTATTTAAACAGTTTGGATCAATAAACACATTTATCAATAATGCATCAATTTTACAGTTTTAATTGTTACCTATATGAAAATCTGGATGTAATCATCACTTTCAGTACTTTATTACAATTTTGTTTTGTTTAAAACAATATATTTTAGCAAATATTATTATTGATCTGCTTTTCCCAATCGCGGCGATTTGCAGATCGACATGAAGAAAAGAAGCCATAATCTACGTTTTACATAGTTTTAAGTGTTATCTATATATGAAAATCTAGATTTGATAATCATTTTCAGTACTTTCTTACAAAAAAAATATCTAAAACAATATATTTTAGCAAATATTGTCAGTGTTCTTCTTTTCCCAATAGCGGCGATTTGCAGATCGACATGAAGAGAAGAAGCCATAAATATTTTCTATAGCCGAAATTGTGTTTGTCAATGTCAAATTTGCACTTTAAATTTGGAAAACAATTTAACTATTTCAAACGTTTGTGTGATCCGTACTCCAAGCGCTTTAAACAGCGTAGTTTTATAAGTAATTTTCAAGCGCATGTTTGACGCAGTTGTAAATGGTGTAACCTAAAGTTTAGAAACGAACAGGGACAATAACGGCTTTCCAACTCGTCGCGATACATACCGGTCTCTCTCTTTTTTACTAGCCCAAGCGGACAAGTACCTAGGAGATATGTGTTGTCCGTGGGGAAAATTGCTAGTCTCGGACTAACGGACAATCGTTAATTTAGAACCCTGAATACTGCAGGGTCATATTATTATTATTTTTTTTTTGCACCTTTCAGGCTAATTAATTTTTTGCTTTAATATTTGGCAACATAAATTAGAAAAAAAGAACGTAGCCTACCAACCCTACTAAATAGAGGTTAGAGAATACCGAAGAGGGCAACACAAATGGAAAATCCAGAGAATCTGGCAACATAGGGTACAAAAAAAGAAGAAAAACACAACACAATATGTGTTGAACACTAAACACAAATAAAGTAAATAAGACATAAAATGATTGTTCCCTGTAGTTAAGCCACAACTTACTTTCCTGAAGTAAAAATACAACTACTGTAACTGGTGGCTTATGTACAAAATTTTGAATTTAATCGTTAATTAATAGACTTATCACAATACAAGAGTAACATTCTATAGCATATTTTGCTGTTTTACAAAACGATTTAAAAAAGTAAATTCACGAAAAATGTCATTTATCTCTATTCCTCTTGATATCCACAGCCTTCAGATGTGTTTGGTTGTTTTTCAACATTTCTCGCTTATAATGTAGCACCTTTCACTACTTCCGCATATCCACAGTTATCATGCGATATCACGTCAAATCCTTTCGTCAGGGAATATCGATTCGGGGTGGCGCCAGCACTGCTGCCATCTATATTAGATAATTGCAGTGTTTCTACGTTTTCTCTGTTTTCGTAGTTATATTTGTGTTGCCTTTTTCTAGCACAGACAACTATAATTACCATGATTAGAAACAACCCACCGATGGAAGCGCCGATTATAATTAGTATCGTATCTGACTGCTCATAGGGTTTGTCCGTTGTAAAAAGAAGTGTCAGGTTGAAGAATGTGGTGTCTGTTCCATCAGTACAAGATATGTTAATCACATATTCAGAAGTTGTGCTGACATCAATACTGGAAGCTTCAGACAAAATCAGAGAGGCATCTGAAAATGAATGTATAAGTTACAAAATGAAAAACAAACAAAAGATACCACAGTGTCGTAACAATTCTAAAATACCACAGTGACGGAACAATTCTAAAATACCACAGTAACGGAACAATTCTAAAATACCACAGTGACGGAACAATTCTAAAATACCACAGTGACGGAACAATTCTAAAATACCACAGTGACGTAACAATTCTAAAATACCACAGTGACGTAACAATTTTAAAATACCACAGTGACGGAACAATTCTAAAATACCACAGTGACGTAACAATTCTAAAATACCACAGTGACGGAACAATTCTAAAATACCACAGTGACGGAACAATTCTAAAATACCACAGTGACGGAACAATTCTAAAATACCACAGTGACGTAACAATTCTAAAATACCAGAGTGACGGAACAATTCTAAAATACCACAGTGACGGAACAATTCTAAAATACCACAGTGACGGAACAATTCTAAAATACCACAGTGACGGAACAATTCTAAAATACCACAGTGACGTAGCTATTCTAAAATACCATAGAAAACTCATTGAAACAGAGACAAAATCCATTCCATTAACATAGATACACTTGCTCGCTCATTTTCATTGGGTTGGAACACCAACTTGCCGTATTTATATCGCTCTTATTGACATAACAACGTAGATATCAAATTTAGTTGAAGCGCTCGCACTTAGCCAGGAGAGTGAACGAGCAAGTGTATGTGTATAAATAAATATACGTGTCCACGAAAATAGATATCCACGAATGTAAGTGAGTTCACAATATCTTAGCCTATGTTAAATGTTGTTCTCCAAGATATTGAACTCGATAGAACAATGGTCATTTATTGGTACAAATATCGTAGCACAATGCTGCGTCATGCGAAATTCAATTTTCTGCAGAAGTTTAATATTTTCTCCTTTTGAGCCCATTTCAAACGTTGGACTACATGGATCATAAATCACATATAAGGGCCTCAGTTTCAAGAAACATAAACCTATAGGAGTGTTTACTGATCAGGCTATTGCACTGTCCGTGTTTATGTTGTCATTCATATTTGAAATAGGATTTTCGTGGTTTGAAGTGGAAGCGGATCTGTGTAGTTTTTTGTTCGTTTTATTTTTCCGTTACCGCTGGTATTCGCATTGCTGATATTGGTGGCATTGTCCTTAAAAGAACAGGAACTGCCAACTCTTCCGGAGCACCCGAGTTCACCCCCTGCTTAGGCGGGTTCGTGTTGTTCTTTAGTTTTCTGTGTAGTATGTTGTAAATCATTCTTTGTTCTTTTGTTCTCTTTCTTTTGATCATTATATTGTTTGTCATGTGATTTACGGCTTCTGCTTCACATTTGGTATCTTGAAACTTGACCAATATAAATAATAAATACAATTATGAATTCCCTAATCCATTTATAATTACTATTCGAAGGCAACATGACACATATATTACTGCTGCCGTTCCATTAAATCATTGTCAATATGACACACTTACCGTTACCGTGTAGAGATAAGATGAACATGTCAGTATGTGGTGTTGTCTTGTTGATCATACATGTCACGTTGTCTGATGGATCGTCTACACTGAACGTGGTAAGAATAGGATTGATATTAATGAGGTTGATTCTCAACATGTCTGGGAGGTCATGTATCATAGGAGGCTGTAACGACAATGATGACTTTGTGAGTAGATGACCTCTGACATAGTCTTAAATTTGTTGATGGCGGTCAGTATTAGGTAGAAACAAGAAGAAGTGGGTATTTTGAGTACAAAGAAATTTAAATTTGATAACGAGGAAGATGTTGAGTTTGTTTGTTTGTTTGTTTGGTGGTATTTAACGCCACTTTCAACAATATTTCAGTTGTATCGTGGCGGTCAGTTTTTTTGGTGGAGGAAACAAAAGTACCAGTAGAAAACCACCGACCTGCAGCAAGTCACTAACAAACTTGATCACATATTGTTGTATCAAGTACACCTCGCCTGAGTGGGATCCGAAATCACAAGGCAATGATTGCATATATACGATCACGACCACGACTGTCCCTAGTAGAAGTGGGTATTTTAAGTACAAATAATGTTTCTATTTAATAATGAGGACGATGTTGAGAGGGAGAAAGTGTGTACATTGTTTTGTAAGTTCTTTGTTGTTGTTTTTTTTTATGCGGACTTCTGCAGAATAACCATCAGAACAATGTATATTTCTGTATTAATACATACGAATAAACAAACGGCTAAATGAAGAAAAAAATAATAAGAAAATTAGGTTGACAGCATTTAAATTTGTAAATATCTTGGTTTAATAAAGGAAATATTGTAAAATTAAAGTATTCGGTGTCATTGAATGAGTATTATAGGCATACTCAATATACTGTATTTAAATAAACGTCAGTTTTCAGATCTAATGGAGAAAAGATTGAAGATATCAAAGGGAAAATCAGAAGCCGTCACACAATAGCCAAAATGACAAGGGACAAAATGCAAACAAACAATGGTCAACAAAATACTACACAGAAAACCAAAGACCGAGCAACACAAACCCCACTAAAAATATGAGGTGGACTCAGGTTCTGCGGAAAAGTAAGCAGTTCATGTTCTACTAGTGGCACATGTTTCTTTTTACACGGCACTAACTTTATCTTAAATAGAAATAGTGCTGGATGTAAATAACAAATAAAACATGAACCGGCCCCCTACAAAACAAATGGGATTAAAGACCAAGCAAACAATTTAGACGCTAAAATGGTAGCGGATATCACAAAACGGAATAGAAAGACGTAAAGACATGTAATTGGACAAAGTGAACAACACAAACCCCACAGAATCCGGAGATAAAGACAGTTTCTCCAGAAGGTAAAGTACTTCCTGCTCTACTAGTGGGACATGTCGTGTTACTCTTGTTAAAAATGCAATGACAAGTACGTGAATTAGGCTAAGACGAGTACTTTTATTGAGTACTTTTATTACTAGGTAAAATAATGGTTTTTCATTTAATCCCTTCAGAAATGGTAGATTAATTTCGTCTTAAAACCACCGACCGTGTATAAAAGAGATTGCTCCCCTTGATTTTCACAATATATAATATATTGACACTGTTCACATCAAGGAAAGGTTAAAACAAATATTTTATGATTTTCCTCAATATTAAAAAAACATAGATATCTAATGTCGTGGATCCTACGCTTTTCTGGAAAATCCACCATATACAGGAAGTCGTATACTTTAATTTGATAAAAATTGAAGTGAACGTATTACAAATTATTATAACATAATAGTTTAGTTTAAACATATTTTATTTGCTCAAATATGCAAAAAGGATACGACACAAGATAAACAAACTTATGAAGTCTTCTCCTATATACAATAAGTCATAACATTATTTGATAGAGCATGCATGCATATGAATATTTCTTACATTAATATGTGTAAATTGAAGAAGAACAGAAAATGAAGAAAGGAATTAGAGAAGGAGAGAGAGGGGTTGGTGGTCATGATGTGTGTGGTTGTTCATTTGGTGAACCACTTAAACAAGAAACCTTTCAGACTTCTTTTTATATTCAAACACGTGCTTAAAAATAATTTCGCTCTGTTCATTTGAAAGAATAGGATTACCACTGGTTAGAAGTTTGAGGTCTATAGCACAGTCATTAGGTAGCCAGCTGAGATTGTGAAACAATGCATATCTCATATTTGCATAATGGGAACAATCAAAGAAGAAGTGATACGAGTCTTCACGATTGGCCCCACGACGACAAGACGGACCTGAGACTATATTTACTTGGAACAAATCATAATTTAAAAAAGAAGCAAAACATCGAAGCTGGGTTAATGCAACATAATATATGGGTCACAATCGGTTTGGTCGGTTTGTTACTGGTGTTCATAGATATGATCATTAATTACAGTCTGATGTTAATCAATGATCTCCGTGAACCCCAGTATTTTCCCTGGTCCATACTCACAATATTTACCGTCATTGTAACGGTCAGAGTAGCTGTATTATAGCACCAATCTTGTACTGACAGAACATAATTATGTAGTGTTATATTCTGTCCTGTAGAATGTGGCAGCATTTTCTTGACAAGGATACTTCCTGTAACAAATCAAAACAAAACAACAAAATGTATTGCATACAACAGGAACTTAAGCTTAAATATATATTCGTCTTGAATATTTGACTGGACAAAGCAGGAGTGTATATGAGTAATACGTCGAGTACCAGGGTTTAATACCGTTTTTAGCTTTCTGTGTTGTGTTTCCATTTGTTTACGTTTTAATTGTTTTGTTTGTCTTCGTCCGGTGTATTGTGTTGTCAATGTTGTCAGTGTCTCTGGATTGTCAATCTTTGATTATTCACATGCATATGCAGTATTATGCTTTTGATGCTGGGTTCAAGAGTGCATATATACAATGCATTTTCCTTACATCTAAGTAGTTTAATATTTGATAGAAAGGAACTAATGATATAGTGATAACATTTGTGAATTAGATTAAATGTCTGACTCTATGACATATTTATCTAAACGTATTTTTTTTTAACTTGTTATTGATGTGTCTGTACCAAGCATCGAAAGTGAATGGGGACCATCGTGGTCGTGATCGAATTGTAGTTAGATATACTACTACCTGTGCTATAAATGCCTATCACCACTAAAGCTGTGAGTTCGAACTCCATACAACATTATGTGATAAAGTTTGTCAGTGACTTGCGACAGGTCGGTGATTTTCTCCGGATACTCCAGTTTCCTCCAGCATTAAAATTGACCGCCACGATATAACTGAAATATTGTTTAAAATGGCGTTAAACACCATAGACCATACTAAACCGAAAGCGTATTGTTGTTTGTATATTTATATAGATTTAGCCTGTTTATGATTTTGGAAGGAATTTTGGAACTGTTCATACAGTGTGGTATTTCATGTTTTCCATTGTATTGCAATAAATGCCTCCAATACGTACGTAAGCGAGTATCAAAGTAGAAGTATTCGTTATCATAGTCGAGCTCTATTTTGTGAATGAAATCTCCAAAATCTGTAATCTGCACACCCATTACTCTGCTATTGACAATTTTACGGTAACCAATAGTTACGCTGTCAGGAGTCATACCAAATTGTGGTGGTCCCTCTAAAAACAATGAACAAAATAAGTATGGAAAACATATGCATGACCACATCATGTCACGGAGAGCTAAGGTTTTGGCCCATAGCAATAGCTTAACTTCGCCTCTTTTTATTGAAATGACTGAACCAGGCTAGAAAAGTGAGAGGTCATGTAGTTGTGTTCTCGGGGTATCGAGATTGTCTCTTTTTACGAATTTACTATTGGAGAAGTCATGTACTGTATATGTGTGTTAGGGGATATCAGTTTTATTTACTATTGGAGAAGTCATGTACTGTATATGTGTGTTAGGGGATATCAGTTTCATTTACTATTGGAGAAGTCATGTACTGTATATGTGTGTTAGGGGATATCAGTTTTATTTACTATTGGAGAAGTCATGTACTGTATATGTGTGTTAGGGGATATCAGTTTTATTTACTATTGGAGAAGTCATGTACTGTATATGTGTGTTAGGGGATATCAGTTTTATTTACTATTGGAGAAGTCATGTACTGTATATGTGTGTTAGGGGATATCAGTTTTATTTACTATTGGAGAAGTCATGTACTGTATATGTGTGTTAGGGGATATCAGTTTTATTTACTATTGGAGAAGTCATGTACTGTATATGTGTGTTAGGGGATATCAGTTTTATTTACTATTGGAGAAGTCATGTACACATGAACAGAAAAAAAACACTAGAAATGACGTTAAAAATCCAAGTCCTGTCGTAGTACAGACACAATATTTCACATGTCCACTAAGTCACTTACTAACTGTAGATGTATAAGACACGGTGTAAATTCTACTTGACTGCTGGTGTAGTGACTCTACGTTGATCTCATCTCCAACATTTGTAGAGTTCATATTATTCCGTAGTATCGTCGTCGGACATGGCTTTTTAGGGGGTAGGCAGTCATAGTACTCAATGATGCTATGTCCAGCGTCGTGCCTGAAATAAGATTAATATAGTTATGACAATCTGATTAAATATAATGGAAAATAAAAAAAAATCACACTGATGGATCCGGAACAGCTTCAAAATTCAATCGAAAAGTCATAGAACGACAGAAAGACAGGGGCAAAATCGATACCACAAACAAACATTATATATACTTGAGGGTCACTTTCGTGGATAGAAGAATAGGCTGAAAATGAGCAGAAAACTACTTAAAAGGTAATATAAACTCATTTAACGCCACATTGAATGGTTTTGAAATGAGAAATAGAAAAACAAAATTGTCTATATGGTCTTGTGGGTTTGTTGTTTATTGATGTACTTTATATTATTCTTACATTCAGTACTATTATATGTTAAAATTATGATAATTACTTACCATCCAATAATATCTCCTGTGTTTATTAATATCCTCTCATTTTCAGGTACATTGTACGTTGTTTGTTTGTTAACGTCTGTTGCTATTGGGAAATATAATATACTACATATATACAAGTAATGTATAGTAAAGACACAACAAATGTCAGAGTGAAAATGAAATACATGTTTAATAAATATTTATATATTACATTATGTTTTGCATTATGAACTTAGATATCTACTTTCCTGTGCACTATGTTTTTCTGAAATAACCTTCACCAGGTACGTTCATAGTCAAAAGATTAGAAAGACAAATATGGTAAACGTTTTTCTGAGCAATAAAAAACTAAAGGACCTAAACAGGATAGCCAACATGATCTACAGTTACATATGTTTGAGAGAGAATGAACTTAGTTTTAATCATTTACATTATTTAGAAACTGCCAATATCTAAGATAAATATATTTAATAAGCCATATCAGTGTTGTAGCACTGACTGTTGAGTAAACGATTATTAACAGAACAAGATACTATATACAATGAAACATGTCCAAACAGAGTCCTGAATAAACCATACTGTAAATAAAGTCAACATGTAGGACATCTGTGTATCCTGAGCTCCATGACATATTGTCTCCAGGGTCAATCTTTTTCCACATAATGTTGCCTCCTTTTATTGAAAATTGACCCTCTCTAATTTTGAAGCTCTTGTTGCTTTGATATATTCACATACCTTAGCTTTATTACTCAGCAGATGTAATGATTGCAGGATAAATTGTCATATTAACTTTACCTTGAACAACTATTGTATTAGTCCCAACAATCTTGTATCTATTGACGTCAATCTTTCTCCACACACTGAATGTTATATTGCCTGGCTCTACAGGTACATAATGCCACATGGTAATCTGTCCACAACAATGGACAGTATTTACTGGATCTATGAGAAGATATCCTCTTCCTAAATGTAACAAATATATAAACTATTGTTATACACTGAATGTTATAATCTCTGTCTTTACAGGTATATAATACCACATGGTAATCTGTCCACAACAATGGACAGTATTTACTGGATCTATGAGAAGATATCCTCTTCCTAAATGTAACAAATATATAAACTATTGTTATACACTGAATGTTATAATCCCTGTCTTTACAGGTATATAATACCACATGGTAATCTGTCCACAACAATGGACGGTATTTACTGGATCTATGAGAAGATATCCTATTCCTAAATGTAACAAATATATAAACACATGTTATTAATCTGGTATAGATTAATTTTAGAGTCACATGTCATTCTATACGTGTTTTTATTGGTTTAAAAAGTTGAGGTTATTTGTAAATGTACTGAATTTAAAATAAATAGACGTCGTTCTCAAGCCGTCGCGTGCCGTTGTCATCATGTGATTTTCTTTAAATGAGGTACCTTTGGGATTATTTAAATTAATTTCCGATTATTTGCCTTATTTTGAAAAAAATAAATACACTTTTCAACATCATAGCAAAAAGAATGAATTAATTAATAAGGATTGATCGAAATTATTTATTCGGTTCCTTCGAAATAACGTCACTTACAACAATATTTCAGTTATATCGTTGTTGTAAGTTTTATTGGTGGAGTCCCTGGAGAAAACCATCAACCTGCAAAAATTAACTGATAAACATTACCACACAATGTTGTATCGAGTACACTGTTGTATCGAGTACACTCGCCATGTATATTTGGTATTTAAATACAATGTGGAAGTGACAGCAATTTTGTCTCCTATGCTATGGCGATAGCAAGGTTACATGTCGATGATATTTTGATGTTAATGATGTCCGTTTTATACTATGTCAATATAGTCAGCTTTTTATAGTGCTATTGGTTATAGGCGGGTATATACGTCCCTCCACTTTCCACTTCCTCATCTTTATTCCGAGACAACCAGTATTTGTTCTCACTGTTTAATGCTGCGTGCTTAGCGGAGAAGTATCCAATACCAACTTTATGGTCTTTGATTTGACCCATCCGAGGTCGTACCTACGATCTACCGAACCATAAATACAACTAAGCATTAAGTCAGTAATAAGAAAGACAGTAAATCACACTTTTGTCCCGTTTCTTCCCCCATTTATATATATTTGTGAACACGGTAAAGCTTGCTCTCGTACTGAATATGCGTGAAATCTTTGCTACTGCACGTTAGGCGACAATCAATCAATCAATCAATCAATCAATCAATCAATATAGCTTACCAGTGGAGTTATCTGTCGTAAGCGGTAAAGACGAATCTTGTCTATCATAAAATTTCTGATCACCACAATCTAGAAAAAAAAATGAAATGAGTCTAAGTCAAATATTTCACAAAATTTTATTGAAAGTGTTCGATTATATGATTATCACTTTCGCAACCATCACGACTGTGTTCACATGGCAGTTGGCAATAAATTAACGGGTCGTCATCACTAATTGGTTGACCATTATGATATATACAGTTTTCAAATGGCAATGAATCGTTTCCGCTTAGTGAAAACTCTGTCTTTCCACAATCATCCACAAGAGCTTTAGGCTTATGGTGTTTAACGCCACTTTCAACAATATTTCAGTTATATTGTGGCGGTCAGTTTTATTGGTGGAGGAAACCGTAGTATCCGGAGAAAACCACCGACCTGTCGTAAGTCACTGACTTAATGTTGCATCGAGTACACCTTGCCTGTGCGGGATTTGAGCTCACAATGTTAGTGGAGATAGATACTGATTGCACAGGTAGTTGTAAAATCAACTATCATACGATCACGACCACGACGACGCTTCACTGAACATACTTTTACCGGACTTGACTATGAGTACAACGGGGGATGACTTTTAAGAAGCAGAAATTTATTACCCTTCTTGAACATCCCCATCCCCATTTTTAAGTGGGGTTCGTGTTGTTCATGTTTTTAGTTTTCTATGTTGTGAATTCCGTTCTGTTTGTCTTCGTTTTGTGTTTTGTCCCAATATTGCCGGTGTCTCTGGTTTGTCCATTATTGATTGTCCCTTCAGTGTTCTCTAACGTTTATCTACACGCAATGTCATGAGTTCGATTCCCGCCTTTGTCTATATGTACTCGATGCGATTATTTGTGATACTTTTTGTCAATGACTTCCAGTTATTTTCTGTGATTAATTTTACCAATAAAGCTGACTACTCACGATAGCTGAACTACTCATAATCTATAACTTTATTATCAAATGATTTCTATATAATTAGATAGTAGAATCAGGTTCTACTTCTCTTCATACGATGACAGAAAAATGAAGCATTTTAAACTAAACACTCACTAGAACAATCTTTTTCGTTGCAATCTCTTGATTCGGTTGATGATCCTTCACACTCAATTTTTACGAATCCGCTATTACATGAGCGTGTTCTTGTCTGTATACCTGTTACACAGGAACCTGAACATTTACTCCATGGCTCCCAACTGTTCCAAGGAACTTCTACAACATAAACAAAACCATAGGTTTATTAATGATTCTTCTGAAGTTTAAATTTTATAAGGTTTCTGCTGAAGTGTAATTTCTATGCAATTCGAAGTTGAAGTTTCGCAGCGTTTCTTCTTTGTCTGAATTTCAAGTTTCAAAATAGTTCGTCTGGGGTTTAAGCTTTGGGTCAATTGTGCACAGATGACGATAAAAAGGTATTATCAATTTTATTTTGATTCAAAGTTTACTATAATTTCATCATTATTTCTTGCGAGGACCTTCTTATTGAAGTGCAGGTGCAAGTCAGGATAATGAGCGGTTTTGTCTGTTATTATACTTATGAGTTTTGACTTTCCCTTTGTAAGATTGTTCGGAGTTTGGTAATTTTGTTATTACCCTTATTTATCATTGGATTTAACTGTTCCTGCAGTATGGTATATTTTCCAACATATTACGGATGTTTGATTTAACCAACACAAGACGAAGTTGGGGTGCGGAAATCATAAAGTATGTGAGTACAGCAAAGACCTGGTTCAGCAAACAACAGTATATATCATAGAGTAATAAACCATCCTACTAGCCAATAAAAACAGTTTCGTGATCAATTCATAGAATCGTAGAGAGTCAAGTCTATTGCATGCCCACCTACTGTCCCGACTTGGCATAGACCTTTCTATGCAAAAGTGGCGGGATCAAGTCAGTTAACTACTATCATGTCTATCAATTTCTGTTATGAACATATTTGTGTATATATAGTTCCCCTTTACTCTTTAACTTTTAAATTCAAAAATGTAGACCCCCGTGCTTATTATTTTTCATCTTTCAGGTACATATATTTTCCATATAATTTGGCAACACATTTAAATAACTGTTAAACACTGCCCCTAAAAGTTATATGGTCTTTTCGTAATGTATTGTTTGTTTTACTTATTACGTAAAACCAATGACTTACTGACACACATATACACATAAATCAATGCTGAACATCCTGCACATGATACACCAAAGTCTGTTATATTAAAATCACAGGAAGTTTTGTTCTCACATTCGTTCTGCACATTCTTGATAACATTCGTTGGCGGATCAGACCCACTTGTTGTTTGGATACACCCATCTATTTTATAATATGTCCATAAGGCACTGTGTACTTGTAAGTATCCACCTGGACAACTCCAATGGAACGCAGTATTTATACATTCAATTTTTGTATCTATGAAAAATAAACTAACAAGATAAATGTAAAATCAATTTTTGTTTGCAATGTAATTATATTGGTCTTTTCATTTGAATACAACATTGTGACGAATAAATTTAGAAACTGCAGGCCCGGGTCTTAACAATACAAATTGCTATATCTATGTTCATTGCTTCCTTTCGAAGTACTAACAGAGCTGCTCAGCACTTTTCAAAGTAACGGTTTGGGGGTTCCCTCTCGATGGGGAATTGGGTGTTAGTTTATAATTGTGGGTAAAGTGTGTGGCGAGTGCCACGCCCCCTTCATCTTAAAGACATATTTGTATATTTGGAACAAGAGTAGGTATATGGGAGTCAAAATGTATTGTCTCAGTTGGACACTTCCTCCTTCATTTCTATATAGATTTTATATAGTGTTGTACCTGTTCTCTTCGTCATGATATAGGTAAAATGCTACTCGCTGGACATTAAGCAATAATTAATCAATAAATTCAATAAGTTGTCATAGCAGAATTAGTAGAAGATAGTTCAAGGTTGCATAATGAATAAGAAGACAATTAGTCCCACTGTCATGTCATCTTTGTATGTAGAATACCTCTACTATAGGACAAGTTTGAGGATACCAAAGAGGTCATCCGATGCCTTAAATAGATGAAGGACAGACAATGCAATGGCCAAAAGAAAAAGGACAAATACACCATTAATTTCGCTAGAAGAGAAGAAATAATTGATATTAAATCTGTTACATTGTTTTTGTCCTAAGAGTAATGGCCTAGAAACCACATATTATACCTTCCTTGCTAGTAGTCAGTATATGAGCATTCACTGACCTTACTACTGTACTATTCATCTTTATGTTGTCATTCATATTTGTGATAGTATATGGTATTTTTGAGTGGAGATGTGTTACCGTTTGTTTATATATAGAGATTCAGGTGATTGTTCGTTTTGTTGATATTGGTCGAATTATTAACAGGGGTCCGGGTGGCTCAATGAGTTAGGTCGTTGGATATAACAGCTCATGCAAGCCTATCACCAATACGGCGTGGGTCCGCACCCTGCTTTGTAGATTACAAAAAGGGTGCACTCGACTCGCAGCCGCATGTGATAAAGCTTACCAGTTGCTTGCCCAGGATCGGTAGTTCTCTCCGGGTACTCCGGCTTCCTCCACCACTAAAACTGGTCGACATGATATAGCTGAAATATTGCTGAAAGTGGCGTTAAGCGCCAAAAAAATCAAATTCAAATTCAAATTCGAATTATTAACCTTAACTGTTTGATCTTTCTTTTCATAAACAATGGTCTACAAAACACCACACAGAAAACCAAACACTAAAAACCGGAGTTAAGTTAGGTGCTCCAGAAAGGTTGGCGGCTCCTGCTCCACTGGTGACACCTGTCGTGTTATTCTGGTTACAAACCCAGTGATGAATAATAAATTAGGAAAGGACAATGATTATGACAAGTGCAACATATCCATAGTCATTTGTGACACAGATATTCCGCAACGGTTAACCAAGTCATGGTGGCGAACTTACACACACAATTCTTTTCATAGCACACTTCCTCATAGTTCGACTCGCCAACACAAGACTCCCCAATATCATTTGGTGGTGGATTTGTACAGTTTCTTGTATACAATTGTATACCTTCACCACAACTAGCACTACAAGTTGAATTCCTAGTCGAATTTGACCAACCTCCATTTTCTACAATACAATAAGCTTTATTTAGAGTGGGAAAGAAGCAAACAATTATAGCACAAGCTTTAGTGAATTCTAAATCTGATATAAGAATGAACATATGTAAGCAATAAAAAAAAAACATGTGCATAATAAACTGAAAAGCACTGTCACAAATAAAATAAATTCCATCTGATCTATGAAATTTAAGACCTAGCTAAAAATATGAAAAAAGTATAATATACAAAATAAATTACATTTGATGCGATATATGTCAAGACGAAAAGCAATCCTGGTGAAATGAGTATTTGTTTTGGGTTATATAGACGGGTTTATCCACAGCTTATCACAAAATCACGTGCGCTGCCATTAATAGGTCACGTGCTGCGTCGGCCATAACACTCGTGAAATATAACACACGTGCATCAACAATCTATAGTATATCATTAATAAACATTAGCTGTCTTTTATTTTCACATCGATTTTTTATATTATTTCTTGTATTTATATTATGGCAAGTGAGGTAAAATATAAAAAAGGTGGTGGTAATTCGTGTGCGGGCAACGTTGTTCAAATAATCGCGTAAATTAAATGAATGGAAACAAACTTTTTGTGAATTACATAAACAAAAACATGACTGTTCTTGTATGATTCCATATAGACTACATACGATGCCCTCTAAGGAGTCAATACGATTACAGTGGGCAAACGCTTTAAATAGAAAATTCCTCCCTAAGCAGGACGGAAAGCCGACAGAAAGAAACCCAATTCCTGACAAGTTAAGCTGGGGTATGAAAAAAAGACAACTCCTGGCCGGCGAAAACTTATGAGACATGAACCCGAAAGTAACAAGCGAAAACTAATACAGGAAGAAAGCGGTGCGGGGATATATTCCGGTGATACTGTTTCTACATCTTCAGGACATAAAACGGAACACATTTCAGAAGCTATCTGTGAGTTTAATGTTCTTGAATCGTCAAGTGTTAGCGCAAGAAAACACAATACAAATATTCCGACTTTTTGGGAAGAGATGATCACACATACGCGAAACCATGGACTGACAACCAGACTACGTTTACACTGACAACAATACTTTCAATGGACGAAAAGGGTGTTCAAGTTATGACTGAAACCGGTACTATGTCGGCAAAAGGCAGTGTAGTGACAGATTGCGACTCTTTGTTGTATACCGGGGTAACGAAAGAGATATTTTTTCCTTTGGTTAAACTAATGAAAATAGAAAATACATTTTCTTTCCAACTCGATGTCGCCGATCAGTTGCTTCTTGTGTTAATAAAACTAATATTAACTTTACTGTTAAATGATTTAGCCCGTTGATTTGGAATTTCAAAAGGTTTAGCCAGTAGAATGTATAATTCATGGATGCCAGTTCTTGCTGAAAAGCTTCAAGGCTTGGTAGTTTGGCTGCCGCGTGAAACTATACGAGCAGTCGAGCATACGAGTAAATCCCTAAAATAAAAGTAGAAAAGGGGGGAGGGGTAGTGTGTGTTATAATTCACCCTGGCATAAGGGGACTTTGAATAATTATTGATTTTATGTTACGAACACACAATTTCAATATAAACAAACACTTTTATATAGTGTGGATCCATTGTGTCTTTTATTAAGATTAGGAAACAAACAAACATGTTCCTTCAATAATCGTAAACTTCTGCGAGTATATAATGCTGGTTGTTGATGCGTGTATCTACATTCACGACCTGAATGGCGGACGAACAATTATGTCACATAGCGGCGGCGTGCAGTACTAAGGGGGATAATTTGAAAAACCCGTCTATATGTATGATTTAATTTGATGAGCATACTGCAATCTGATTGGCTGATCCCCCTGTAGCTACATTTGTTATGCTTGATAAACTGGGTTGGTATCGTGACATCGCCAACATATTCATTGGCCAACGACTATTTCAATAAATCCCATGTAATAATAATAATTAAAATCGAAGAATCATTAAATTTTGTTATGAAAATTAAATTATAAGACATATGTTCAATTAAAAAAAATGTATGACCTGTTTTGGAACAGTTTACGCTTTTCATATACCGCATCGCGGCGTATTAATCATAACCTGCCTCAAACCAAGTTATATCATATAACCTCAGCATGCCCACAGGTTTTTACATCTGGGGGTACATGTACCTTTTACCTTCATTTTTGGGGGTACATCCAAATTGTTGGGGGTACAAAGAAAATGAATTGCATTTTCTCCATGCAAGGTCGTGCACCATGCTGTTTTTTGTAAATATTACGCAGAGTTGGCGAAAACTTTTTTTTTTCTGTCCGACATTGGGTCAGACAGGAAGTGGGGTTCTATATGACCCATGGCCTTTGTGTCTGTCCCACCATTTTTTTGTAATATTGTATATAACCTGTCAAATTTTGTTTTTTATACAGAACTGAATGCAAGATTACCTATATATAGTCATGATCATTAAACAACTCAATTAAATGTTTTTCTGTATACATATTTTTATCTAAAAAGATAAGGCAGATATGGTCAACAATCCGTATCTAATGGTCCGATCATGTTCCGAATATTATACATCAATGTCAGTTTCCGGTTTACCTACATTTTTAATTTCAGTTAAGAATATGAATCTGTTGTTATCTTCAATATATAAGCATCTCAAAGCATATTTAATTAAGCACAAACAATCTTTGATACTTGGGGAGAGTGGAAGTCAACTTATTTCTGTTCTCAGTAATTCATTTCAGTTTTAATGTTCCACGTTTTGCAGGTGCTCGTTCCTACTAAAAGAATGTTTACATTTACGTATAGGAGTTTCGATTACAAATAGGAAAGTGTCGGTCTGACAGAATAAATAAACAAATTTCAAGTCTCTGTCTGACATTTTAATAAAACTGAAAACGGAAATTAATGCAATTGGCAGTGGAAACTGGGAGTGAATAAATTTCAATCGTCAACTGCGGAACTGGACGACAACAAAGAAATATTTTCGTGACGGATATTGGGACAGACACGGTTCATTAATTAATCGGACCGACCGTTATTCTGCCGGTCCGACGATTTTCGCCAACTCTGATTACGGGTTTTAACAGTAGCATTTCTTATAATTGGACAATTAAAAAATAAGGAGCCAATAAAATTGGGTGATCTATAAATCACATCATCTCACTTAAAATATGCAAGAAACGCTCCGATTGGATAATATTACCGAAATTAACTAATCAGAACAACTCTATTATACGTACTTTGAAGTGAATTGTAAACAAAAGGTAATTTGTATACAGTGCTCGCAACGGGTTCTCTACGTGCACGCACGTAGGGTTCTTTCAATTATAGGTGCATGATTTTTATTCTACGTGAAACACGTACTACAGTACGTGAATGGGCATGCTGATAACCTGTTAAAAAATTGAACATATTCCTTATCGCCATGATCTTATGGTAATTGGATTGATATCTACGTTTGCAATGAATGTCTATTCACCACTAAAGTTTTGAATTCGGGTCGCAAATAATCCACAATAAGCTACGCGAATATCTATATTTTATGTGATGTGAGGTGATAGTGTTTTATAGATCTTTGTTTGTCCTCGGGAAAACGAATGTTTTATTAGGTCCATGACTAAATAACAATGAAGTGTATTTGACCCCTTTATTAGTACTCAAAATCACACAATTGCAGGATAAATTGAAGTAATGTTTGTATGAAATATAACTTACGTTTACAGTTATACGAAACTTGTAACGACGCCTTCCCATCAGACCCACATGAGCTTCCGATGTTGCTATTGGTAACATTAAAACTGCATGCTCTTTGACCATCGCACAAATTTTGGATGCCATATTTATCACCATGACTACACGTGCTGTAGTTATAAAGAACAGAGGATATTTGTATGGTTTCGTTATAATCGCCTGTACAAGTCAACATGGCTCTATCTCCTTCTAAATATATCATTGTGAATGGATCTGAAAATGAAAAAACAAAAAAAACAAACATTAATCTGAGTGATTGATTGCTGTATAATTACATTACTTCAGTTTTTCATTGAAATGTTACAATATGATTGGCTATGAAGTGGTCACATGATTATAAAAGTGATGTTTCATATCCAAATGAAACTCAAATCCGAACTTGCACGTGCCTCCGTGACGACGTCAGATGTAAACAATCAATGGCGTAGTAATTTCCAACAGCAAATAATCTAACACAAATAAAATTCACAACGAAAAATTCAACTATATTAAATTTTGGTGTGATTTAAATATAATTATAAGAATTGAATGCAGCGCTTTATTGAAAATGTACTTCGGTCAACGCTTTCATGCCCCAATGAAACTTCAAAAGAGTGCATTCAATTCTTAATTAACGCCAAGTGAGGAATATTTCAGCTATATCATGGCGACAACAATTTACATTCGATGAGATTATAATGATGTTGTCTTTGTACTAGACCAACATGCTTAAATATTTATAGTGATAGCTCGGTGAAACAAGAGTATGTGGTTAGAAATGTGGCTCAATTAGGAAACATTATCCCAGTTGAGAACTAAACAGTATTTGCTTTTACTGCTTAATGTTGTGTGTTAGCGCAGAAGCAGAAACTATCAATCAATTTCATAGTCTTTGTTTGGCCCCACAGAGGCCTGAACCCACGATATATCACACTCGAGGCGAGCAGGCTAATCATTACACCACCGATACGGTATGATTACGATAAGGTGCAATTCTATTAAAAAAAATATTTTCAACATGAATGACCTCACGTAGGTATTTTGGCTAAACATGTTGGTACTTTTGAATTTTATCCAACATTTGTGACAATTGTGTACACATTTTTATATTCTATTTTAAACTTGTGTCAATACTTTATGGATTTCTTCCGTATTATCTTACAGCTGTGTCCATTATACTGCAGGTATTTTTTTCTGTGTTTACTAAACTTGCATCCATTATATAGGACAAAAGCGGTAAATCGAAGGACAGCAAATTCAATGGCAAAAAATAAACGGAAAAAAAAAGAAAAAAAACCCAAACAAATAAACAAAAAAACCCAAGAAAACCCCGCTAAGAACCGAAGGTGATCTCCGGTGCTCTGGATAGGTAATCAGTTCCTCTAAGAATTGTTTGTTTTTCGGCACTTTGCTTGACAAGCACTTCGCTTGATTGTAAGGTTCCAATAAAAGACAATAAATTATAGAAGGCGAATATCAGAATTAAATATCAGAGACGAATTCGATATACATTTGTATATATATATATCCAATGTCTGTGAAGTGTCTTAAAATATAAATGTGAATGAGCCTTAAAAGCTGAGATAAAGGCGAGGTTCACATATGCATGACGCTTCCTGTATTGGCTAACGACAGACACGTAGATAAAATAAAATGGCGCGGGTAAGCTTGTTGTACGGACCAAAACCACCCTCTGAACGAAATGTTAATAATACTAACGTGAACAGCGATATGTTATTCCAAGCTGTGCTGTAGATTCGTCTGATGAGTTAAGATCTTTAATCAAATCTGTCAATTCAAGATCACACTTAACTTTATTATCACACAAATTTGAAATCTCTTTTAGAATATCTTCATCAGTGTCATTGCAGACAGTCGAGTTGAAATAAACGGTGGCAATTTTGATCGTTGCTGCATATTCGGAAAACGTACAATTCAAAATTGTGGGATTTCCATCATATATCACTTTGAAGTGCGTGACTGGAAAGAGAATACGAAATTATATCGTTAGTACTACGTATGCACACTTAATATAAAAACAAACATATATGTAAATGCTCTCGATTCCTATTACAAATAACATCACATGAAATGATATATGTATCGAATTGCACACTCGTTACCCAACAACCCTGTAGACACACAACATAAACTGCTATTTTATTGAAGATTATTTCTCAACACCCTTCAAATAAACCTTTATTTTATTGTGAGTAAGATATATCAAATGTCATGTGACCTAACTAAACCTCTTTTATAATATCCTTATCACTGTTATTGCAGACAGTCGAGCTGAAATCAACGGTGACATTTTTGATGGTTGCTGCAATTCAAAATGGCGGGGTGTTCATTAGATATCAGAGAAAATACGAAATGCGGTCATTAGTACTACGTATGCACACTTAATATAAAAACAAACATATATGTAAATGCTCTCGATTCCTATTACAAATACCATCACATGAAATGATATATGTATCGTATTGCATGCTCAGTTACTCAACAACTCTGGAGACACACAACGTTATTTAAACATTGAAATAACTCAATCCCTATTGAGTTAAAGCAAAGACACCATAGACTTTTACTTATCTTGATACTCAGTGGTGACATTTCGGTAAATCCTGGACCACCCAAACATCCATGCGGCTATTGCTATAAGCCAGTTGCGAAAAATCATCGTGCTGTATTGTGCGAGGCCTGCAACTACTGGAGCCACATCAAATGTGCTAAGGTTTCACCAACCGAGTATATATCGTTGAGTAATTCTGATGAGCCATGGCTATGCGGTGAATGCAACTCCTTCAAATTCACTGATTCATTTTTTGACAATTCGTTACAAAATGCAGATATAATCTCTCTGTCATTATCTTCAGAAGGTTCAAAT
Organism: Bathymodiolus septemdierum; assembly: GCA_963383655.1. Lineage (NCBI taxonomy): Eukaryota > Metazoa > Mollusca > Bivalvia > Mytilida > Modiolidae > Bathymodiolus > Bathymodiolus septemdierum. The sequence goes on from OY726525.1 coordinate 83,442,595, forward strand.
TTTAACATTTTCACCGAACTAATAGATGCCAGAAAGAAACATACGAAAAACTTTCTAATTTGTCACCTGAATATAAACAGTCTGAGATACAAATATGATGAAATCAAAGATATTTTATTAGATAAAGTTGTTGACTGTCTCATAATATCAGAAACTAAATTAGATTCATCTTTTAAAGATTCCATATTTGAAGTTGATGGCTACAAACTTCAGCGGAGAGACCGTACTGACCACGGAGGGGGCATAGCTACTTTCATGCGTGCCGACATACCAGCACGGAGACGTTTTGACATTGAATGTAAGACTCTTGAAAATATTGTGTATGAAGTTACTCTTGATAAAACCAAATGGTTAATATATGCTATTTATAGACCTCCATCAATGGCTAATGATATTTTCACTAACCATATGAACATTTTATTAGATAAAGGTTCTAAATTTATAGAAAATTACATGGTTATTGGTGATCTTAACTATGATATTTTGACTCCTGATAAATCGCAGGTACTTGATGATTTATGTGATATTTTTGATTTAACAAATATTGTTAAAAATCCTACATGTTTTATGAAAGGATACGAACCATCATTAGTAGATGTTATACTTACTAATAAAAACAATCTTTGTTTTAAGACACTTAATTTTAATACTGGAATCAGTGATTGTCATCATATGATATCGACATTTATTAAAGGTAATACACCAAATTGTGTAAACAGCAAGATACAATATAGAAGTTTTAAAGATTTTGATGTTAATAAATATATTAGTGATCTAGATAATACTGTTTATTTACATGATTCTAGTGAGTGTGTAGATGATATAAACACTATGTATAATGATTTTGAAACTAAAGTCTTGCAGGTCATTGATCATCATGCACCCATAAAGTATAGATACCCTCGAAAAAACTCAGTACCGTATATGAACAGAGAGCTGAGAAAAGCCATATACAAAAAACAAATGCTACGATCGAAATTTGAGAAATACAAAACAAATAAAACCTGGGAAGCATACAGAAAACAAAGAAATCTTGTTACCAAAATAAAAAGAAAATCTATTAACACATATTTTCAAGAAAGATGTACTGGTGGACAAAAATCTAAACATTTTTACACCACAGTCAAACCATTTCTATCAAAAAAATCTACAGGTAGTCAACAGAAAATTGTACTAGTAGAAAATGATAAGATTGTGAACAACACTAAAGATATATGTGATACCTTTAACACCTTTTTTGTAAATGTTGCAAATGACATTGGCAAAGATGTTATTTTTGATGGAAATAGTCACCCTAGTATATTGAAAATTAAGAACAATACACAACATAATACACTGTTTGATTTTAAACCTACAGATGTTGACACTATAAACAAACTGGTTAGCAAAATAAACATCAAGAAAGCTACTGGTGTAGATCAGATCTCATCTAAACTTTTACGTGCTGGTGCACCTGTACTTAACAAGCATATAACAACACTTGTTAATAACACTATCAAGACCAGTGTTTTTCCAACCAGGTTAAAAGAAGCTCAGGTTGTTCCACTACATAAAAAAAATGACCCTTTAGACAAAAAGAACTACCGACCAGTTAGCATCTTACCCACAATTTCTAAAGTTTATGAAATGGTTTTATCTGACCAACTAACTGATTTATTTGAAAATATTTTTCATACTTTTTTATGCGCTTTTAGAAAGGGTCATGGTTGTCAGACAACTTTGCTGAGACTCCTTGAAGATTGGAAAACAGCTTTAGATAAAAATCAATATGTGGCAGCAATTCTTATGGATCTTTCGAAGGCTTTTGACTGTCTGCCACATGACATTCTCCTTTGTAAGCTGTCTGCATACGGCCTATCTCCAAAATCTGTGGAATTACTTAGAAATTATTTAACTGGTCGTAAACAACAAATCAAACTTCAGGGAGATCTCAGCAGTTGGGCTGATATACAAAAAGGGGTACCTCAAGGCTCTATACTTGGCCCCTTGTTATTTAATATTTTTATTAACGACATCTTTTATTTTATTGAATATGGTACATTGTATAATTATGCTGATGATAACACCTTGTCTTATGTAAATGATAATTATGAGAAATTAATTGATATACTTGAAAAAGAAAGCTCAGTATTGATAGACTGGTTCAAATTCAATTGTATGCAGGCTAATCCAGATAAGTTTCAAGCCATTGCAGTTGGCAATAAGACACATGCCAAGACACCAGTATTTAAAATAGATTCAGCTGAAATTACTTGTGATGAAGTGGTAAAATTACTAGGAATAGATATTGATTACCAACTTAATTTCAATTATCATATTAAAAATATATGTCGTAAAGCTTCTCAACAGTTGAATGTTTTAAAACGCATTGGTTGTTTTCTTTCAAAATTAAATAAATTAACAATTTTTCATACTTTCATTTTGTCTAATTTTAATTTTTGTCCTTTGGCGTGGCATTTTTGCAATAAAAGTAATACCTCTAAATTAGAAAAAATCCAGGCGAGGGCTTTACGATTTATATACGAGGACTATGAGAGCACATATGATGAGTTATTAGAAAAAGCTAAAGTTCCTTCTCTAAAAGTTAGAAGAATGCGTACCATGGCTATTGAATGTTTTAAGATTTTAAACAAACTTTCACCATCTTGTTTACATGATTTAGTTGTTTTTAAAGATTGTAAATATAATTTTAGATATTCCAATATTGTAGATATACCTAGGGTGCGAACATCTACCTATGGTAAGAATAGTTTTAAATATGCAGCAGCTGTTTTATGGAATGACCTACCTGATGATTTTAGAAAAATTTCCAATTTTAATCAGTTTAAGAATATTTTAAAATCTTGGAATGGAAATGTATGTAAATGTTCAGTTTGTGCTGACTTTTAAATTTGTTTAAATTTCTACCATCTAGGTCATATCCAGTTTTTATTTATTGTGCTTATAAAATTGTTATGCTCTGCTCATAATATCAGCTTTTAGTTGTTCATAGTTTGCTACATTAGCTCTTGGTATGCTTAGCTTATAACATCAGCTTTTAATCTGCTTTTTTTGCTTATCTTGTAACTGTTATTATCTTACATGTAGTGCTTACTTAGTCTTGTATTTTAGCTGTATGTTGCATGCTTGTTATTTGTTATTTATTCTGTGTCTGTGTATGTCGGTTAAAAGCTCAACAGAGCTTATGTTGTATGTTGTTTTAACCATGCCGACTCTAAATAAAGCTTATTTATTTATATTTATTATTACGACGCTGTATCAACATTGTTTCAACGTTAAAATTACATTATGTGCCTGGTTAACAAGTGACTGCCATTGTATGGTAGTTAGATTTACATTTAGTACTTATTATCGCTTTAGTTTAATACTCGCTATATGACATGTGATGTTTGTCAGGCACTTGTTCCAGGCGCACCGTTTTCTCCTGTTACTCAGGTTCCCCAAACACCACAGAAGCTGCTATTTTATTGAAAGTTATTTTTAAACACCGGTCAATTAAACTTTTATCTTATTACATGTATGTGCAAGATATATCAAATGTCATGTGACCTAACTAAATCTCTCACATTTCCATCCTTCAGGAAAGATACACAATAAAAACGTAGATACATGTATATAATTTAGTGCGCACAACGCATTTCTGGGATAACCATCATCAGGTGCGCTCAAAATCAGCAGATTGGAAAATCAAATAATTTAAAGTTTTGGCAGCATTAAAACCAAAGAGTCTAACAAGAATAGCCAAAATCTGCTATGGTAATTTATGCCTGAGGGAGGATAACATTAGTTTGATTAATATTTACATTATTTAGGAACTGTAAATGTCAGTAATGAATATATAATAATAAACCATGTCATTGCCGAAGCACTGACTACTGGGCGGATGATACCCTCGAGGACAAACAGTTCACCAACAGAGGAATCGAACAAGTGATAGTCATAACAACGTAGATATCAAAATTAGTGCTCACGACGCATTTCTAAGACAACCTCATCAGGCACGCTCAAAATTAAAAGATTGGAAAGCCAAATAATTTAAAGTTTTGGGAGCAATAAAACCATAGGGTCTAAGCAGGATAAATTAACATTTATAATATATTTGACAATCTGCATTGACGATATGAGCAATGCTTTATTTACCAGCACGTGTCTTCATATTTTTTTTGTGATTTCGTGCAATTTAATTTATCGATTAATCGATTGATTGATTGATTTACATCACTATTTGCAGATATTGTATTCATAGCAGAGGTTAACAATGGAGGAAGCAAGGGAGATATACTATGGAGTTTATCATGCACCAAGAAAACTGACCGCCATGAAATAGCTAACATATTGTTGAACGTGGCGCTAAGCACTATTACCCTAACCATAACACATAGATTACTATATCACCGTAGAAAATAAATAATACAAACATGAAAACATTATTTTTAGATTATAAAAAAGAACAATAAAATGTAGATATCAACATTAGTGCTCATTGTACGTTTCAGAAATTTTGTTTGTTTGATGGTGTTTAACGCCACCTTCAACAATAATTCAGCTATATCGTGGTGGTCTGTTTCTTTGGTGAAGGAAACCGGAGAACCCCGAGAAAACCACCGACCTGTCCCAAGTCACTGACAAACTTTATCACATAATGTTGTACACCTCGCCCTGATCGAGATTTGAACTCACAATATCAGTGGTGATAGACACTGATTGCATAGGTAGTTGTAAATCCAACAACCATGCCACCAGGGCCACAACGGCACCTTGTTTCTGAAATAACCTTCATCAAGTATCCTCAGAGTCAAAATATTTGAAAGTGAACGCTTTTACGAATTAAAATATGTCATTGAAATATATCATTTTATTTACATTTTATTTATTAGCTTGAATTGCATGTTGTTTAAACAATTACCTGTTGTAATATATGCATTACATGCATCAATAACGATCTTTGATCTGTGAACAAAAAACGATTTAATATTCCATAACAAAGGGCCGGTATTATGTACGGTTTAATCCTGGTTTGCCCACATTTAATTAGAGTTAAACAAAAAAGACAAAGGGTTTACTGACCATAAAATTGTATAGTCTGTTCCAAATATATAGGTGTCAAATCATGTTTCTGTGTATATAAGAAGAATTTTTTTCACTGTGTAATTTCTTTTTAATATATAAATGTGAAAAAAAAAGATGAATAATATATCTTTATATACTTTAATATTACTTCATTGAAGTCAATTACAATTAATTTGAACAATAAATATAACAACATTGAAAGTAATCTTTAAACTTTACTAATATATCAGACAATTATAGTACATATAGTTTATTTTTATCTTATTTAAACACTAATACCCTAACCATAACACATAGATTACTATATCACTTTGTAGGAAATAAATAATACAAACATGAAAACATTATTTAAACAACATTATTTAAAAAAACTGCTGGAACGTGCCAGTCTGGGTCACGGGTCACTGTAATCGGGCGGCTGTATCGAGAAACAGATACGGTGTTGAGAAAACTGTTGATACTCATAAAATATTGATAAATGCAATAAAATGTTATGTTTGTCTTCAAGAAATATGATGAACAAAGCCATGTATGAAGCCAAATAATTGAAACTTTTGTGAGCATTAAAACCAAAGAGTCTAACAAGAATAGCAAAATCTGCTAAGGTAATTTATGCCTGAGGGAGGATAACATTAGTTTGATTAATATTTACATTATTTAGGAACTGTAAATTTCAGTAATCAATATAGTAATAAACCATGTCATTGCCGAAGTACTGACTACTGGGCAGATGAAACCCTCGAGAACAAACAGTTCACCAACAGAGGAATCGAACAAGTGATAGTCATTAAAACGTAGATATCAAAATTAGTGCGCACGACGCATTTCTAAAGCAGGAACGCTCAAAATTAAAAGATTGGAAAGCCAAATAATTTAAAGTTTTGGGAGCAATAAAACCATAGGGTCTAAGCAGGATAAATTAACATTTATGATATATTTGACAATCTGCATTGACGATATGAGCAATGCTTTATTTACCAGCACGTGTCTTCATATTTTTTTTGTGATTTCGTGCAATTTAATTTATTGGTTAATCGATTGATTGATTGATTTACATCACTATTTGCAGATATTGTATTCATAGCAGAGGTTAACAATGGAGGAAGCAAGGGAGATATACTATGGAGTTTATCATGCACCAAGAAAACTGACCGCCATGAAATAGCTAACATATTGTTGAACGTGGCGCTAAGCACTATTACCCTAACCATAACACATAGATTACTATATCACTGTAGAAAATAAATAATACAAACATGAAAACATTATTTTTATATTATATAAAATAAAAATAAAATGTAGATATCAACATTAGTGCTCATTGTACGTTTCAGAAATGTTGTTTGTTTGATGGTGTTTAACGCCACCTTCAACAATAGTTCAGCTATATCGTGGTGGTCTGTTTCTTTGGTGAAGGAAACCGGAGAACCCCGAGAAAACCACCGACCTGTCCCAAGTCACTGACAAACTTTATCACAGAATGTTGTACACCTCGCCCTGATCGAGATTTGAACTCACAATATCAGTGGTGATAGACACTGATTGCATAGGTAGTTGTAAATCCAACAACCATGCCACCAGGGCCACAACGGCACCTTGTTTCTGAAATAACCTTCATCAAGTATCCTCAAAATCAAAATATTTGAAAGTGAACGCTTTTACGAATTAAAATATGTCATTGAAATATATCATTTTATTTACATTTTATTTATTAGCTTGAATTGCATGTTGCTTAAACAATTACCTGTTGTAATATATGAATTACATGCATCAATAACGATCTTTGATCTGTGAACAAAAAACGATTTAATATTCCATAACAAAGGGCCGATATTATGTACGGTTTAATCCTGGTTTGCCCACATCTAATTACAGTTAAATAAATAAAAAGGACAAAGGGTTTATTGACCATAAAATTGTATAGTCTGTTCCAAATATATAGGTGTCAAATCATGTTTCTGTGTATATAAGAAGATTATTTTTCACAGTGTAGTTTCTTTTTAATATATAAATGTGTAAAAAAAAAAGATGAATAATATATCTTTATATACTTTAATATTACTTCATTGAAGTCAATTACAATTAATTTGAACAATAAATATAACAACATTGAAAGTAATCTTTAAACTTTACTAATATATCAGACAATCATAGCACATATAGTTTATTTTTATCTTATTTAAACACTATTACCCTAACCATATCATATAGATTACTATATCACTTTGTAGAAAATAAATAATGCAAACATGAAAACATTATTTAAACAACATTATTAAAAAACTGCTGGAACGTGTCAATACGGGTCACGGGTCACTGTAATCGGGCGGCTGTATCGAGAAACATATACGGTGTTGAAAAAACTGTTGATACTCATAAAATATTGATAAATGCAATAAAATGTTATGTTTGTCTTCAAGAAATATGATGGACAAAATCATGTGTGAAGTTTTATGACGAAATATCTCCGATTTCTATGTAAATTTACGAGTTGAAGTTGCGGCTGTATCGAGAAACAGATACGGTGTTGAAAAAACTGTTGATACTCATGAAATATTGATAAATGCAATAAAAGTTTATATTTGTCTTCAAGAAATATGATAGACAAAACCATGTGTGAAGTTTTATGATGAAATATCTCTGATTTCTATGTATATTTACGAGTTGAAATGGGAAACACCTACAGGTAATTTTAGCGATGTATTTTTTTATCTTGGACAAGAATAATGAGCATCCTGATTGGATGACCGATTTAAAACACACTGACTCCGCATGGTAAAGAGATGCATGTAAAGGAAATCTATGCTATATTTATTCATTTGTTTGATTCTGGAATATTGTTGATCATTGATTTAAACAAGAAAAAAGGGAAAAAGGGGGGGGGGGGAATTTATTTGTGAATTTTACAGTTAAAGAAATGTTATGTTTCGACAGTTTAAAGAGAAAAATAAAAATGTGTTGCGACTAAAGCTTAAATCAGCATTAAAAATTGAACAAATATCAGTTGTTTTGAAAATGAGACTTATTTTAAATAGAAAATCTGAATTTATTATTAATGTTACAATTTTATATCCCTTGGGAGGGGGAGGGGGGTCTATGAAGAAAATTTGAAATAAAACACAGGACCGGACCATAAGCAAAAATAATAATCCAGGATTAGTTTTTTATTTAAAAAATCCAGGACCCCTGTGTCCATGAAATCTTTTTCTTTTAATGTTAATAATATGAAATATTGACATCCACACTTGCCTTTTGGACAGCACATTTCTGTGTCCACACTTGTTTTAGATTATAAAAAAAACAATAAAATGTAGATATCAACTTTAGTGCTTAATATATGTTTCAGAAATGTTGTTTGTTTGATGGTGTTTAACGCCACCTTCAACAATATTTCAGCTATATCGTGGTGATCTGTTTCATTGGTGGAGGAAACCGGAAAATCTCGAGAAAACCACCGACCTGTCGCAAGTCACAGACAAACTTGATCACATAATTTAGTACACCTCGACCTAATCGAGATTTGAACTCACAACATCAGTGGTGATAGGCACTGATTGCATAGGTAGTTGTAAATCCAACTACCATGCGACCACGGCCACAACGCCACCTTGTTTCTGAAATAACCTTAAGCATCCTCAAAGTCAAAAGATTTGAAAGTGAAGGTTTTTACGAATTAAAATACATGTACTCGTATGTCATTGAAATATATCATATTATTTACATTTTGTTTATTAGCTTGAATTGCATGTTGCTTAAACAACTACCTGTCGTAATACATGCATTACATTAATCAATAACGATCTTTGATCTGTGAACAAAAAACGATTTAATATACATAGCAAAGGGCCGGTATTATGTACAGTTGTTGATGAAGTTAGTGGCTATGCAGTACTTCCTTGTATCAGTTTTTATTTCTATTTTTGGTGCATGACATTTCATACTTTACATGAATATTTATGGGATAATTGGTCACGTATAATTATTATAAAGAAAATATTTTTGTTTTTTTTAAATTTGATTTTGTAAAAAAAACTAAAAACAAACACAAAAAAACAAAAAAACTCAGAACCAAACAAACAATTAAAAAAAAAGACAAAACACAAAAAATACAAAAAACAAAAAAGAGAAAAACCAACAAAAAAGTAAATAAAACAACAATAATAAGAACAAACAAACAAACATCAAAAATATAAAGCAAAAGAAACCCAAACCAAAAGGAAATCGAACTAAAAAAAAAAAAGAACAAGCAAAAGTAATCAGACAAAAACAAACAAACGGAAAACAATTAAATTTGCAAATAAGAAAAAGTGAGAAGAGACAAAAACAAATAATGATAAGAAAGAGTAAGAACAGAATAACTATTATTAAAGAAAGAAAGAAAGAAGTGTGATATATGCCTTTTTGTCTATCATTAGATTATTATGCTATTTACATGCACTATTCAGATAAAAAAAAACGACTCTTAATGCACCAGTTACTTTATATATATAATAGACGAGAAATCGCTTTTGCTATATATATCGGATATGGCAGAGTGGTCTAGGGCGCTGGATATAAGGCTAAGCGATTGGTGCTGCATTGTATCGATGCTGTGAGTTCAAATCCCGTCGAGGGAAGAACAAAAATTTGTCAACTCAAATATCTAATTCTAACAATGAACTTGATACATTAAAAAAAATTGAAAAAAAGAAGATAAATCCGTTGTGCTATATATATGGGTGTTTATCTTAACTCATTCACATTTCGCTTTTTTCTATACAAAGGCGTTTCCCTCAATTCCTTTACATAAACACAATTGTTTTCCACTTGGGATGGACATTTTCTCGTTCACTTTTCCTGTTGTAAATTTGATCAGGTATAATCTTTTCAATAATCATTACAGTTTACAATAATTTTTACCCTACCCCCTCACATATAACACCTCAATAAATTGAAACGATGGGTAATTAACATAATATATATTAAAAACATATGTTAAATAAGTTAAATAAGTTAAAGGAATAGAAGACAATTATAAAACTTACTTTCATCTGCAGAATTCCACGAGAAGAGAGTAACATATATAATTAAGGTGACCCACATTTTGTTCACCATTGCTACGCCACCTTTAATATAGCAAGAGGACTTTGACTTGGTATTAGTAACACGGAAGTTGGCTAGAGTTTCACGATATAATAATAGATTGATATCAGAAAAATATTTAAGTTTTCTTATATTCTTTAAAGAAAAATCATCTAAGGCAAGTAAAGTGAATTAATATCTTTGAAATGCTATGGTAATAAAACAAATATATAAAAAGGAGAAAAATGAGCATTCTCTTCATCCAAGCTACTTTCTGTATTAAAGAGTAAGTACAATGTACAGTTCATCAGCTTTTCTGAGCATCTGCCTGCTTATGTCTGTATAATTATTATTCATTGTAATGACTGAACACAAACTTGAAATGTTCAAATGTAATTCTTCAAACATTTTTATGTTAATACAAGATAACATTAACTTTACAAAATATATAGAACAATTGAACACGTGACAGAATAAGCTTCTGCCAAATTATTGTCATTCATAGTTTGTTTATTAAATAGTTTGGCACACAGTATCTGATTAATTATATAATCACTATTAAAACAGTAACTTTGTAATAAAGTCTTAATACAATTTTATGGATTATAAATCGAACCATTTCAAGAATGGTTGACCAAAACTGATTTTAAGACTTTAAAACCTGCAATATTATTGCTTAGATTATTTTGTAGTCATCAGATTAAATCAGTTCATTTTCATATTAACACAAGTCATATAGTAGAACACCATTGTAAACAAAGAGGTCATCATTGTCTGAACAGTTATTTCTGGTTTTATTTGATGTGCTGAGTATTTAAAACCAAAATACAAATTCTGTAATGTTCCAGTGTTTATAATTTAATATTTTTTTTGTTTCTTTGCAGAAGCTGTGCGAAAGAACAAAATGTCCCAAACAAACCGCTGATAGTGAAATTGAAGATGTCATAACAGATTGGTTTCGATTTGCAAATGACAGGGAGGAAGGTCGAAAGAGAAGAGAGCAAGAAAGGAGACAAAGAATGGAACCATAAGAACGTTAATGATGTTTAATGGAATTATTATAAAATTTATTTTTATAATATCTGTGTATTCTAATTATCTCATTCCCCTTTTTAACTCATAACCCTATTGCCATCACTTTGTGTCCGTCGTCCGTCTGTCCGTCCATTAGACTTTTTAAAAAATATTCTCCTCTGAAACCACTGAACCATTTGTTATAAAACATTGTACAAATGATCACTAGGGTATGTAGTTTCAAATTTGTGTCAACACAACTCAACTCCTTCTACAGTTTTCCAGCTAGGCATATTTTATTTTGCAGATTGTAAGCATATGTATCATAAATGTGTGTTCTCTCTAGGTTTTGATTTCCGTGAATATTAACAATCAACATGCTTTTAATTTCAGCAGTAATTTTAGGCTTCTACCTCCAAGACCAGGCAGGTTATTCTGGGTCAGGGTGACCTCTGCCAAAATTATGCTACAAAATAAAAAAGTACATGTATCATATAATGCATAATTAATGCAGCCCCTGCTTTATACACCCTTATCATTTTTATGTACAACGTGCATGTAATTTCTAATTTCCAACCATGCAAGATGACCAACTTTGAAAGATATAATTTAACATAGGACTCTGTAGGGAAGTACATGTAACAATCTTCTCATCTCAAACCACTGAGCCAGTTTAAACCAAGCATAGCAGGGAAGGTACATTGGTGATCCACATTGTAAATTGTGTCCATTGACCCTGACCTCAATCCAAGATGGCCTTCACCATTGGACATAGTTATCATAGTACCTGAAGCCACTGAGAAACCAGGCGATCTATGCTGAGTGAGCCTCTAGTTAAGTTTGTGAATATAAAACAATAACATACATGACAATTATTACATAGTTGATACCATCAATGGCATAGTTTGATTTATGTATATGGATTTATTAAGTTTTTGATTTGAATTTTGTTTTGTATTTTTGTTTCTCTATTATTTAATACCAATGGTAGATTAGTTACTAATGTAATGTAAATCTTACATCAAAATGCATTATATATGAAATATCATGCTGTGTTTGTAACTATTTGTCAATATATAAAGAAGGGATATGGGGTAGACATCGAGCCAACCTCTCATATAACACAAAGTACCACAATGTGTAAAAGTATATTGGTGTTGATTTAAGTCATTTTAATTTCCAATTGTTGGTAATATTTTAGAAAAAATGTTGTACAGAGATTTTCTAATCTATGAGTTTGGTAAAGGTTGGAAGAGTTTACATGTCATTATGTCGTAATTCTAATGATGAGGAAAAAGTCTGTCAATTGCCATCCAGTAAGTTCCTGAAAATGCATTCTAAGACACCTTCACTGCTTTAACTTTCATCTACTACATCACAATTTGGGAGTTTGTTGGAAGTTTTTTTATATGATTAAAAAAGATATTAATCATTTCTATAAAAAAAGTAATTCCAAAATTAACTTCTTATAATTTGACACATGATTTAATTCACTTCAAAACTAGGTTAAATAATGGATATTCCCGCAATAAATGTCACGGAGGTAGGAAGGCACTTTTTATTTTTACCCACTGTGCATCCAATTTTAAATGATTATATCTTGTACTTCTTCAGGCAGATTTTTTCAAAAACAACCACTACCCATTAAATTTTATTAGAAGTGCCTTCCCCCCCCCCTTACAAACATTCCTGGAAGAGCCGTAAAGGTTTTGTAAAAGTATTGATGACAATTCTTATTTATTAAAATATGTATATAAATATGTACGGATTGCAATAGATTGATGTATTTTATTTTATTATCTTTTAAAATTGAGCATAACAATAAAGTATTTATATTTTAATTGTATTCATAGTATTTTTACTTCTTAATAGACAACATTTGTGCTTATGATGGAACACAACCATATTGGAGAGATACAATTATTTGATTGCTGTTTTTCATCTTGCTGTTGCTAAACAATGAAACACAATTAAGTGTATAACTTTATTTGACCAGTTTTTAAACCTGATGGTACTCTTACTAAATTGAGGAGGTCAGGTTGATGCAATGTTGGCAGAGTTTTATAATTCTAAATTTAATGTCGGTTCTGTTTGCCCAGTGTTGATAAGATATTTGTATTATAACATTTGACCAACTACGGGTAGTTCCTTAGTTTCATTGAATGTTGGTTTTTCTTCAGTGTTTGCATGGAAAGCAAGTACTAGTGTTGGGTCATCGTGGGCACAACGGTTGGTGATTTGCATTATAACATTGGTCCAACTTTGACCCAGTGTTGGTCCTATTAAATATCTTTATTATAATGTTGGGCCAGTGTTGGCCCAACATTGGTTCATAGTTGTCTGGTTAGCTGAATGTTGGTATTTATTTCAGTGGTTGGAAAGCAAATGTTGGGCCAATGTTAAACCAACGGTTGGGGATTACGTTGGGACGATGAATAAAATCACAGTGGGCTAACGTTAATTTACAACGTTGGCCCAACAAAGTGTACAACAATAAGCCAACGTTGGCCCAACGGAAGATTGCTATCTGGGTATATACGATGCCTGATTTAGTGCGCATGATCGTTTCTGGAATAATAAACATCGGGTATGTTCATAGTGAGAGCAAAATAACATTTTGGAAGTAAGAACATAACAGAACCTAAACAGTATAAGCAAAATCGACGAAGGCCACCTATGCCTAAAAACAATTTAATTAAGTTAGTTTTAATACATTTCATTTTCATTATTTAGGAGAAGGGGCTATGGTGTTTAACGCTACTTTCAACAATATATCAGTTATATCGTGTCGGTCAGTTGTATTGGTGGAGGAAACAGGATTATCCGGAGACAACATAACCTGGCGTAAGTCACTGACAAACTTTATCACATGATGCTGTATCGAGTACACCTATGCGTGCCTGCATCTTAAATCTTCTCCATTTTACATCTAATTTACTAGATTCCTTGTACTAGAAAAGGACATATATTATTGTGTTAAAACCACTCTGAGTCTACCAAAAAGTTATCTTAAACTGATATCAACATGCTAGAGTGTTTGATTGACAACATGGACAACATATTTGTTATCTTTGGTGAACGTGTTTTTTTCAACAGACAGTCGGCATACATATGGGTACACGCTGTGCTCCTCTTCTCGCAGACTTGTTCCGTTATTCGCATGAGGTAGACTTCATACAGGGGCTTCTCAAGAAAAACGAAAAGAAGCTAGTCACGATCGTTTAATTTCACCTTCCGCTATATATATGACGTTCTTTCACTAAATAATTATAGGTTTGGTGATTCCGTTGATCGCAACTATCCCATTGAGTTTGAAATAAAGGATACCACAGATGCATATAGGTCTGTTTTATACCTTGACATACAACTCGAAATTGACAGTGAAAGACGGGTAAGAACGAAACTTTACGACAAAAGAGATGATTTTAATTTTCTCTCAGTTGATACGATATTCCAGAGCTTGTGGTTCCTATCCAGATTTCCTTGATAGAGGGTTGCTGCTAACAAGGAAGCTACTGAACTAAAGGTTCCTCTTGGTTAAGTTGAAGTAAACACTTCGAAAGTTTTACAGTTTACCATGAAATTGATTGACCGCTATGGAATATTTGTGTCACAAATGACTATGGATCTGATCCACTTGTAGTAAGCACCTCCCGGTCCTTTCCTCATTCATGACTTATCACCGGTTTTGTAGCTAGATTAACACGACGGACGCCAATAGTGGAGCAGAAACTGCTCACCATTCTGGAGCACCTGAGTTCATCCACGGTTTTTAGTGGGGTTCGTGTCACTCGATCTTTAGCTTTAAGTGTATGTTCTGTAGACCATTGTTTGTCCTACTGCACTGTTTCTTTTGACCATTGTGTTGTCTGTAATTCTTTGATGTAGGGATTCTGATTGCACCTTTGGTATCTTCAAGCTCTTCTTTCAATTACCAGCTCATCGGTCAACGTAGCACTTGTTATTCTGAATTCCAATGAACTTGAATTTTAGATCTTGTGCTTGGTAAGAAGAGTTTGAAGATATCAAAGGTGTACTCAACAACCGTAAATGGCAGGATAGACAATACAATGACCAAGAAAAAGGTACAAAAGGACAAACAGTAATCTACAAAGTAATACACAGAAAACTAAAGATTGAGCAACAGGAACCCCATTAAAACTGGGGATGAACACAAGTGCTTCGGAAGAGTGGCAAGTTCATGTTCCACTAATAGCAACCATAATGTTATTCTTTTTGCAAACCAGGTGATAAGCCATGAACGCAGAAAGGCCCGGATTGTATTTACAACAAACGGATGAAGAGCGTGAAGATACCAAAGAGGGAATACGGATCCGTATATCGAAGAAGGACGAACTATAACATAACAACAAAAATAACTACAAAACGACAAACAATAATCTACCAAACATTATATAAAAAAATAATGATCAAACAACAAGAACCCCACTAAAACCGAAGGTAAATTCAGGTGCTCCGGAAGAGTTGGCAGTTCCTTTTCTACTAGTGGAACTCGTCGTGTTATTCTTGTTACAAAACCCGGAGATATTTCATGAATGGGTAAAGGACCAGATTGTGACTGCGTGCATATCGGTGTTCATTTGTGACACAGATATTCCGTAACGGATAACCAAGTCATACAACATAAAGGAGATGCGTGTAATAAAAACATAGATATCCAAATAAGTGCATACGGCGCGTTTCAGGAATAACCTTCATCATGTACGCTCAAAGTCACAAGACGGAAAAGCCAAATAATGTAAATGTTTGCGATCAAATAAGCAAAACGATATATACAGGATATCCAAAGTCGTCTATGGCTGAGTTTCAATAACGTACGTTATCTAGGAACTGTCCATTTACTTATAATAAACCACGCAATGTCGAAGCACTGACTACTGGGTGAATAATACCTCCGTGAACTAAAAGTCCACCAGCAGAGACATGTAACCAGTGATAGTCAAAAAGTTAATATATAATTTATGAAAAGAACATGTCAACCGATATAAATAAATCGACCAATTTCCTTTCACCTGACCTCTATGAACAGACAAAACACCACGTCATATGACGTTAGATATCAATAGGTCCTGGCTTGGGTTAGAAATCTATAGGTCCTGGGTTTAGTTATAAATCTATAGGTCCTGGCTTTAGTTAGAAATCTATAGGTCATGGCTTGGGTTAGAAATCCATAGGTCATGGCTTGGGTTAGACATCTATAGGTCCTGGCTTGGGTTATCCACAAAAAGTAGTGCAGTTAAACCGGTCAATGGGATTCCCAATCCCCCTCTTGTAATCTGGATCTCGAACGTCAGTTGTCTACTTTAGTGTGTACAGTAATTTAGCAGTATCACCTACCTAATATTAAATGTATTGTTATAAATTAAAGAAAAAACGTAGTTTGTACATTACCTTTAATTGTGTTTTGAATGAGGAAGAGGTAAAATATGTGACAAAGTCATAAAACCGTCTTAAAGAGGAAGAAATAAGATAAAAACAAAGTAATAAAATAAATCAAACTAATAATTAAATAAATAAAGAAAAACATATATTAATAATAAAAAAACATATTGTGGGAACAGTTTCAAAATCCAAAAGAAAAATCGTAGAAAAAGGCATAATCTATACCCTTAACACACAAATACATGGGCCGTTCTCGTTCTTGGCTTGGTACAGGAATTCTAATAAAACAAATGGCAGGTTAAACTCTTTGTATGAGCCCGTACTAACCACTCTTTTGGTGTTGATCAATGGCGGATATGGCAATGAACATAACAAGGTTGGCCTTTATATGTCCCAAGGATTTCAGAATATGCGCCATTCCCAAAAACAGGAAAAAGGGAAGATGACATTTTTAAATAATACAGCCGTTTGTTCATAGAGGTGTTCACGTTTTGTCATAATACAGATTAAATGTGTTGTTATATGTGTTTTGATGTCTAGTTTGAGCTAAACGTATATTGACTGGACTACAATGTCTGTAAATAAAAATTGCTCGATTTGTTAGTTTCGTTATTTATAAAACGAGTGCCATGAATGTAGCAGGATTTACCGACCTATTCGAAACATCCGGTCGGGGCAGCTCATGTATTCATATTTAATCTCACACTTATTAACTAAAGTTGTGACTTCGAGTACCGCTCATGACGAGGTGTATTCAATAAAACATTATGCGATAAAGTTTGTCCGTGAGTTGCAGCAGGTCGACGATTTTCTCCAGGCACCCCAGCTTCCCCCAACAATGAAACTGACTGCCACGATATAACTGAAATATCGTTGGAAGTGGCGTTGAACACCATAACCTAAGCCACCTATTACATATGTGAGTATAGGTATCTAGTATTTAGATGTCCAGTAAATTGTCTGCGAGAATACAACATATACATGTAACATTCATACACGAGGGACGCCTTGGATCCATAGAACCCTGTCACCTTTTTTGAAGTGCCTGTACCAAGTAAGGACAGTGAGCTGTTGTGTATATGAGTGCTAGTTGTACCGATGTTGTCTCTGTTTCTAGTGTTTTAATATTGCATTTTGGATCTGTTCCGTCAGCAATTATTTTTTTTCAAAAAGAATATGGCAACCCTCCTTAAAAGTTAAATGGTCACTTACTATCAATAAAAACAGCTGAAATATTCCTCACTTAATTATAAACAACATTCACCCACACTTCCTAAAAAGGACAGCATTAAACGTCTTTTTGTTTATATTTGAAATAATATATATTATAATAATATAATGACAGACACAACAAAAGGACTCAGCAACGACCACACAGTTGTACATATATTTCCCCCTCTTCTTTTTAGTTGCAATTATATTTGTTTTTTTGTTTGTTTGTTTTGGTATGATTACTTTTCCTTGTTCTTTTTTGTTTTCTTTTGTGCTTTGCTTCGTTTTTCTTTAATTTGTCATTTGTTTGTTTGCTTGTTTTTGTTTTTTGCTTTTTGTTTTTTAGTTTTGTGTTTGTTTTTACCGAATCAAATTAAAACACAATAATCTTTAATCAAACGTATGCGTGAGGAATTATCCCATGTATATTTGTGTAATATATGAAATGTCATACGTCAGGAATGGCTACTATCTTCTTCAAGGACTGTATATAATACTTGCCCCTTGCTTTGTTTATTAAATCGTTTGATGTTCACAAATGACGAATCTCAACTCCAAAGATCGTTAAGTATACATGTAGCACATGTATTACAACAGGAAGTTTCCTAAGCGACATGCAATACAATTCAAAATGTAAATTATATGACATATTTGTAAACAAACTTGTTTATTTTATTTTCAAATCTTTTGACTTTGATCGTACTTGATGACGGTCATTTCAGAAACCCATCGCGTGCACTAAATTTATATCTACATTTTTATTACTTTTTAATAAACTAAAAATGGTGTGTTCATGTTTTTATGTTTTATTTAATTTTTCACAAAGGTGATATAGTAATATATGTGCTAGGACTAGGGTTATGGTGTTTAACGCCACTTTCAATAATGTGCTAACAGGATTGATGTACCCGGTGAAAACCACCGATCTGCCGCAAGTCATTGACCAACTTTATCGCATAAAATGTTGCATAGAGTATATATCTCGTCCTGAGATTGTTGTTGTTTTCGTTGTTATTTTTATTGATATTATTACAAGAAGTTGTCTTAAATACATCATGTCCGTTACAAGAAGTTGTCTTAAATACATCATGTCCTTTACAAGAAGTTGTCTTAAATACATCATGTCCGTTACAAGAAGGTGTCTTATATACATCATGTCCGTTACAAAAAGTTGTTCTAAATACAATGTACATCATGTCCGTTAGAAGAAGTTGTCTTATATACATCATGTCCGTTACAATAAGTTGTCTTAAATACATCATGTCCGTTAAAATAAGTTGTCTTATATACATCATGTCCGTTGTAAGTATTGTTTTCCCCGTATTTCTTTTTTCCTGTACATTTTTCCCGTAGTTTTTGTTTCGTATTTTTTTTTCCGTACTATTTTTTTCACGTACTATTTACCCGTAATTTTTCTAAAGTCGCAACGTTTGAAATCCAACGTTTTAAAATATCAGTTAGTTGTTTTTCTAGTACATATCGTTATATCACAGTTCATGTTCCTTGCGGAATAGCCATTCAAACGTCACCCGTAGGGCTTCCGCTGGACGAGTGGGGTGCGCGCATGCGCGACCTGAAGGGACCAAGAATGAATTTATTTAACCTAAAAGAGGATTGAAATGTTTTATAGTACCAACCAATCACATCACTGGAAAAGGAACGAATCAGAAGTCGATATTTCCGACAGATTAGCTAATCAGATTGTAGGAATTGAACATGTCCCATACTGCAGTGTCAAACCTCCACATACAATGTTTTTCCCCTTACTGTAGTATTATCCTTGCACATACAGAGTTGTAGCTTATTCCTCCACATAAAGAGTTATGTCCCCTACTACAGTCTTATTCCTCCACATACAGGATTATGTCCTCTACTGCAATGTTATCCTCACATGAATAGTTTTCCCATACTGCAGTGTTAAACCTCCACATAAAGAGTTATTGTCCCTACTGTAGTATTATCCTTGCACATACAGAGTTGTAATTTATTCCTCCACATAAAGAGTTATGTCCCCTACTACAGTCTTATTCCTTCATATACAGGGTTTTGTCCCCTACGGCAGCGTTATCCCCACATGAATAGCTATGTCCCATACTGTAGTGTTAAACCTCCACATGAAGAGTTATTCCCCTATTGTAGTATTATCCTTGCACATACAGAGTTGTAGCTTATTCCCCACATAAAGAGTTATGTCCCCTAATACAGAGTTATCCCTTCAGATACAGAGTTATTCCCCCTTACTGTAGGGCATAATGTAAACTTAAATAAGATGCATGCAGTATTAATTGCTTTGTAAAAAAAAAATGTTCTTCAATATTTTCCATATTTTTCATATCATTTCACAATTTTCTTTCATACTTTCCATACCGTTTCACTATTCAACCCATTTTTCTTCTGTATTTAACAAATCTTTTCACTATTCAACTTGGCTTTCTTCCATATTTTTCGCATCTTTTCACAATTTTCTTCCATATTGTTGATATCTTATCACTATTCGACTTGCCTTTCTTCCATATTTTCCATATCATTTTACATTTCACAATTTTCTTCCATATTTTCCATATCTTTTCAAAATTTTCTTCCACATTTTCAAGATCATTTCACTATTCAACTTCCATATTTTTCAAATCATTTCACTATTCAACTGACTTTTCTTTCATAATTTCCATCTCATTTCACAAATTTCTTCCTTTTGTTCATATTTTATCACTATTCGACTTGCCTTTCTTCCATATTTTCATTATCTTTTCACTATTCAACTTATTTTTCTTCCATGCTTTCCAAATTTTATCACTATTCAACTTACTTTTCTTCCATGTTTTCCCTATCATTTTACCATTTAACTTACTTTTCTTCCATATTTTCCCTATCTTTTCACTATTCAACTTATTTTTCTTCCATATTTTCCATCTCATTTTACAATTTTCTTCTATATTTTCAAAATGTTTACACTATTCATGTTACCTTTCTACCATATTTCCAAATCATTTCACTATTCAACCTACTTTTCTTCTGTATATCCCATATCTTTTCACTTTTCAACTTACTTTTCTTATGGGATATAGAGAAGAAAATTAGGTTGAATAGTGAAATGATTTGGAAAATATGGAAGAAGGGTAAGTTGAATAATGGAAAGATTTCGAAAATATGGAAAAAAGTAATTTGAATAGTGAAAAGATATGGAAAATACGGAAGAAAAGTAAATTGAATAGTGAAATGAAATAGAAAATATGGAAGAAAATTAAGTTGAATAGTGAAATGATATGGAAAATATGGAAGAAAGGCAAGTTGAATAGTGATAAGATATGGACAATATGGAAGAAAAGTAAGTTGAATAGTGAAATGATATGGAAATTATGAAAGAAGTCAGTTGAATAGTGAAAAGATATGGAAAATGCGGAAGAAAAGTCAGTTGAATAGTGAAAAATATGGAAATTATGGAAAAAAAGTAAGATGAATAGTGAAAAAATTTGGAAAATACAGAAGAAAATTGTGAAATGAGATGAAAAATGTGGAAGAAAAGTAAATTGAATAGTGAAAAGATAGGGAAAATATGGTAGAAAAGTAAGTTTAATGGTAAAATGATAGGGAAAATATGGAATAAAAGTAAGTTGAATCGTGATAAAATTTGGAAAGTATGGAAGAAAAATAAGTTGAATAGTGAAAAGATATGGAAAATACGGAAGAAAAGTAAGTTGAAGAGTGAAATGAAATGGAAAATATGGAAGAAAATTAAGTTGAATAGTGAAATGATATGGAAAATATGAAAGAAAGGCAATTCGAATAGTGATAAAATATGGACAATATGGAAGAACATTGTGAAATGAGATGGAAATTATGAAAGAAAAGTAAGTCGAATAGTGAAAAGATTTGGAAAATACAGAAGAAAATTGTAAAATGGTATGGAAATAATGAAAGAAAAGTCAGTTGAATAGTGAAATGATTTGAACAATATGGAAGTTGAATAGTGGAAAGATATGGAAAATATGGAAGAAAGGCAAGTTGAATAGTGAAATGATATGGAAAATATGGAAGAAAATTGTAAGTAAGTTGAGTAGTGAAAAGATAGGGGAAATATGGAAAAAAAGGCAAGTCGAATAGTGAAATGATATGGAAAATATGGAAGAAAATTGTGAAACGATATGGAAAATATGGAAGAAAATTGAGAAATGTGAAATGATATGGAAAATATGGAAGAAAGGCAAGTCGAATAGTGATAAGATATGGAAAATATGGAAGAACATTGTGAAATGATATGGAAAATACGGAAGAAAAGTAGGTTGAACAGTGAAATGATATGGAAAATACGGAAGAAAAGTGTGTTGAATATTGAAATGATATGGAAAGTAAGGAAGAAAATTGTGAAATGATATGAAAAATATGGAAAATATGGAGGAATTTTTTTTTTTCTTACAAAACAATTAATACTGCATGTAATTTATTTAAGCTTACATTATGCCCTACAGTAAGGGGGAATAACTCTGTCTCTGAAGGGATAACTCTGTAATAGGGGACATCACCCGTAATTTTTCAAATGTTGCAGTTAGTTGTTTTTCTAGTACATATCGTTATATCACAGTTCATGTTCCTTGCGGAATAGCCATTCAAACGTCACCCGTAGGGCTTCCGCTGGACGAGTGGGGTGCGCGCATGCGCGATCTGAAGGGACCAAGAATGAATTTATTTAACCTAAAAGAGGATTGAAATGTTTTATAGTACCAACCAATCACATCACTGGAAAAGGAACGAATCAGAAGTCGATATTTCCGACAGATTAGCTAATCAGATTGTAGGAATTGAACATGTCCCATACTGCAGTGTCAAACCTCCACATAAAATGTTTTTCCCCTTACTGTAGTATTATCCTTGCACATACAGAGTTGTAGCTTATTCCTCCACATAAAGAGTTATGTCCCCTAATACAGTCTTATTCCTCCACATACAGGATTATGTCCTCTACTGCAATGTTATCCTCACATGAATAGTTTTCCCATACTGCAGTGTTAAACCTCCACATAAAGAGTTATTGTCCCTACTGTAGTATTATCCTTGCACATACAGAGTTGTAATTTATTCCTCCACATAAAGAGTTATGTCCCCTACTACAGTCTTATTCCTTCATATACAGGGTTTTGTCCCCTACGGCAGCGTTATCCCCACATGAATAGCTATGTCCCATACTGTAGTGTTAAACCTCCACATGAAGAGTTATTCCCCTATTGTAGTATTATCCTTGCACATACAGAGTTGTAACTTATTCCCCACATAAAGAGTTATGTCCCCTAATACAGAGTTATCCCTTCAGATACAGAGTTATTCCCCCTTACTGTAGGGCATAATGTAAACTTAAATAAGATGCATGCAGTATTAATTGCTTTGTAAAAAAAAAATGTTCTTCAATATTTTCCATATTTTTCATATCATTTCACAATTTTCTTTCATACTTTCCATACCGTTTCACTATTCAACCCATTTTTCTTCTGTATTTAACAAATCTTTTCACTATTCAACTTGGCTTTCTTCCATATTTTTCGCATCTTTTCACAATTTTCTTCCATATTGTTGATATCTTATCACTATTCGACTTGCCTTTCTTCCATATTTTCCATATCATTTTACATTTCACAATTTTCTTCCATATTTTCCATATCTTTTCAAAATTTTCTTCCACATTTTCAAGATCATTTCACTATTCAACTTCCATATTTTTCAAATCATTTCACTATTCAACTGACTTTTCTTTCATAATTTCCATCTCATTTCACAAATTTCTTCCTTTTGTTCATATTTTATCACTATTCGACTTGCCTTTCTTCCATATTTTCATTATCTTTTCACTATTCAACTTATTTTTCTTCCATGCTTTCCAAATTTTATCACTATTCAACTTACTTTTCTTCCATGTTTTCCCTATCATTTTACCATTTAACTTACTTTTCTTCCATATTTTCCCTATCTTTTCACTATTCAACTTATTTTTCTTCCATATTTTCCATCTCATTTTACAATTTTCTTCTATATTTTCAAAATGTTTACACTATTCATGTTACCTTTCTACCATATTTCCAAATCATTTCACTATTCAACCTACTTTTCTTCTGTATATCCCATATCTTTTCACTTTTCAACTTACTTTTCTTATGGGATATAGAGAAGAAAATTAGGTTGAATAGTGAAATATTTTGGAAAATATGGAAGAAGGGTAAGTTGAATAATGGAAAGATTTGGAAAATATGGAAAAAAGTAATTTGAATAGTGAAAAGATATGGAAAATACGGAAGAAAAGTAAATTGAATAGTGAAATGAAATAGAAAATATGGAAGAAAATTAAGTTGAATAGTGAAATGATATGGAAAATATGGAAGAAAGGCAAGTTGAATAGTGATAAGATATGGACAATATGGAAGAAAAGTAAGTTGAATAGTGAAATGATATGGAAATTATGAAAGAAGTCAGTTGAATAGTGAAAAGATATGGAAAATGCGGAAGAAAAGTCAGTTGAATAGTGAAAAATATGGAAATTATGGAAAAAAAGTAAGATGAATAGTGAAAAAATTTGGAAAATACAGAAGAAAATTGTGAAATGAGATGAAAAATGTGGAAGAAAAGTAAGTTGAATAGTGAAAAGATAGGGAAAATATGGTAGAAATGTAAGTTTAATGGTAAAATGATAGGGAAAATATGGAATAAAAGTAAGTTGAATCGTGATAAAATTTGGAAAGTATGGAAGAAAAATAAGTTGAATAGTGAAAAGATATGGAAAATACGGAAGAAAAGTAAGTTGAATAGTGAAATGAAATGGAAAATATGGAAGAAAATTAAGTTGAATAGTGAAATGATATGGAAAATATGAAAGAAAGGCAATTCGAATAGTGATAAAATATGGACAATATGGAAGAACATTGTGAAATGAGATGGAAATTATGAAAGAAAAGTAAGTCGAATAGTGAAAAGATTTGGAAAATACAGAAGAAAATTGTAAAATGGTATGGAAATAATGAAAGAAAAGTCAGTTGAATAGTGAAATGATTTGAACAATATGGAAGTTGAATAGTGGAAAGATATGGAAAATATGGAAGAAAGGCAAGTTGAATAGTGAAATGATATGGAAAATATGGAAGAAAATTGTAAGTAAGTTGAGTAGTGAAAAGATAGGGGAAATATGGAAAAAAGGCAAGTCGAATAGTGAAATGATATGGAAAATATGGAAGAAAATTGTGAAACGATATGGAAAATATGGAAGAAAATTGAGAAATGTGAAATGATATGGAAAATATGGAAGAAAGGCAAGTCGAATAGTGATAAGATATGGAAAATATGGAAGAACATTGTGAAATGATATGGAAAATACGGAAGAAAAGTAGGTTGAACAGTGAAATGATATGGAAAATACGGAAGAAAAGTGTGTTGAATATTGAAATGATATGGAAAGTAAGGAAGAAAATTGTGAAATGATATGAAAAATATGGAAAATATGGAGGAATTTTTTTTTTTTTTACAAAACAATTAATACTGCATGTAATTTATTTAAGCTTACATTATGCCCTACAGTAAGGGGGAATGACTCTGTATCTGAAGGGATAACTCTGTAATAGGGGACATCACTCTTTATGTGGGGAATAAGTTACAACTCTGTATGTGCAAGGATAATACTACAGTAGGGGGAATAACTCTTTATGTGGAGGTTTAACACTACAGTATGGGAAAACTATTCATGTGGGGATAACATTGCAGTAGGGCACATAATCAATTCTTACAATCTGATTAGGTAATCGGCTGGAAATAGCGACTTCTGATTGGTTCTTTTTCCAGTGATGTGATTGGTTGGTAATATCAAACATTTCAATCCTCTTTTAGGTTAAATAAGTTAATTTTTGGTCCCTTCAGATCGCGCGCACCCCACCCGATCAGGTGAAGCCCTGCGGGTGACGTTTGAATGGCTATTCTGCAAGGAACATGAACTGTGATATAACGACATGTACTAGAAAAACAACTAACTGATATTTTAAAACGTTGGATTTCAAGCGTCGCGACTTGAATAAGTACGGTAAAGAAATACGGAAAAAAAAGTACGGGGAAAAAAAGTACGGAAAAAATGTACGGGAAAAAATTGTACGGGAAAAAGTACGGGAAATAATTTGAGGGAAAAAGTCACGTGACTTCCGGACAGGACCTCTTCCGGTCACTTCTGGTCAAGCATGCACAATGGTCCGATCCCCCTCAATCCCCCTCAAATGTGGTTTTGTCCGTACCCATATACTACTTTGATACCACTTAAATATTTCAATTCCAACTAATATATGATGTAATGTTCACAGCCCTTTTCCCCGTTTACATTAAGATTGTTTTAGCAGTAACTTTCAAACAATTTAAGGCACACTAGTGGAGAGAAAGTGTGTGAGCGAATGAATGAAGCTTTAGAGTGACTTTACTGCAGCTTTTTTAGTGTTCATATTTTAAACAAGCAAAATACTTATTTTTATATATTATAATCAATCTAAAGGAGATATAATAATGTGATAATGATAAACCATTAATCATATCAAAACATTATATTAAAAAAATATTGATAATTATCCTAAAAAAAATAACTGATAAAATTGATTTGATTTGATTTATTGTGTTTAACGCCACTTTCAACAATATTTCAGCTATATCATGGCGACCAGTTTTAGTAGTGGAAGAAGTTGGAGTACCCGGAGAGAACCATCGACCATGGGCAAGCAACTGGTAAACTGTATTACTTGCGTCTGAGAGTCGAGTGCACCCTTTTTGTAATCTACGAATCCAGGCGCGAAGCCACGCCGTATTGGTGATAGGTTTGTATGAGTTGTTAAGTAATCCAACTACCTAACTCATTGAGCCACCCGGGCCCTGTGATAAAATTGAAAATCTCAGTGAGAACAACAGGGTATATATTTAATAGATTTTTCAAAGATTACTATATTTTTAATTTAGATTATGAGAAACGAAAAATATTAAGTAAATTCATGATTTGTGGTCAAGGACTTGGAGTTATAAAAAGGTCGATATTAGATTCAAAAACATATTGATGATTAGTATCATTTCTTTCTTCATTGTCAAGTAAGTAAGAATATAGATAAACAACTCTTAAATCATTTTGTTAAAAGTAGAACATAATTATTATTTTTTAAATCATTAAGAAGGCATTTAAGATCCTCAACATCTAATGGCATTAAAATGTTGTATCATTTATCACACAGTATTTAGAACTGAGGATACAACTTCAAATTTAAAAAATCTCTCTCATTTCATCATTTCTTGGAATCAAATTGTTGACACGTTTCAACTTATTTTTGTTCTTTTCTGTTTGAGATGTTGTAGAAAAACACACAAACATAGTAAGTAGCCGTAAAATAATGTAGGATAAAAGAGAAAGGTATGGGTACCAGATGTGTCTATTTCGACTTTTCGTATTCTTATTTCACTTTTTCAAGTAATGACTTCGTCTTTTCGATTTTACCCGTAAATATTTAGTATTTCACTTTTTCAAACGCAATGCATCAATGAATTTACATTCACTGCATGCCGAAAGGTCGGAAAGTCTCAAAACGTTCAAAATATTCAAGATCACAAAACTCAAAACGACGGACCAGAAATGACAGCCAGTAAAACGGATGAAATATTTAAAAGTGTGAAACGTGACCTTTTGTTAATTAATGACGATGTATCTAAATTAGACACACATGTGCTTAAAGTATTAAAAGAATACATATGAAGTTTTGCTACATGAGTACATCTGTTTTAGTTTAACACAAAATGTTTCTTACCGCGGACATATTGTTTATCATCCACCCGATAGTATTCGAACGTCCTTGGCGAACTTCAAAAGAATCATTTCTGTGTTTTGAACTGTCTTTCCTGTTCGCATTGCCTATTGTCTTTCTATAATGATCCATATATGGCCTATATTCATAGTTTACATTCATACAGTGTTGTAGTTCATTCGTCAGATATATACCTCTTTTTATTTGGGTTAATCTTTTAAATCTCGTAAATTTTTGTTTGTTAATCTTTTCATATAATAATTTACTAATGAAGCATGATACTAATTGTTTACTGAACCAAAATAAAGAACAATAAAGACAATTGATTTATCCCTCTGATCACGTAGTGCACAGTATTCTTTTTAATAAGATGGGGAAGCATTGACGTCAACACAGGATCAAAAGAATATCAAAATGTATGACGTAAAATGATCACAAAAAATAAGTAAATTAGTTTTGATCACTAAAAATAAGTAAATTCGCAATCAAAATGATAAAAAATAAAATAAAAATTATGATCATGAAAAATAAGTTAATCTCGTTACTTTTACAATATCTACTGAAAACTAAGCATTTAAAAAAAAAAAGTTCCACTCTATGCACTCCCGCTCATAATTCCATATATAAGTCACGTTTTGATTGCATTGACCCTTTCGTTTTTAAATTAAACCTACGGCAGTACTGAAATGTTGATTTAAATGATTGATTGCAGTACAACATAATTGGTATTTCAGCTGTTTTCATTTGGAGATGCTACGCATTGCAGGGGCGTATGAGCCGGGAGAGGACGTGCAAGGGGGACACTTGTCCCCTTTTGCCAAATATATGTTAGAAAATAGTTGTATATCAATTTATCTGTGATCAATGTTTTTTTTTCTTTCTAAGGAGTGGGTACTTCGGGGGGAGAAGGGTAATTTCTGTGTATGTTTTGACCAATTTCCGTAGAATCTATTTCATCGTTTCATGAAATAAAAACCTTGATAAGGGATTGAACCCCCAGGTCCCCGCTTGGGTCCTGACCTGTAAACAGGCTGTAAGCCACCTCTTTACAACGGGGTCGCACAATATGCGTCTAACATAATTTACAAACAGATTGATATGATGTGAAACACTGAATTATTACAAATTTCCAATAAAAAAAATAAGATTTATGGGTTAGGATTATTTTGCTTAACGCCACTTTCAACACTATTTCAGTTATATCGTGGAACTGGAGTACCCAGAGAAAACCACCGACCTGTCGCAAGTCACTGACAAACTGTATCACATAATGTTGTATCGAGTACACCTTGCCATGAACGGAGTTCAAACTCACAACGTTAGCGGTGATAGGCACTGATTGCATATATAGGTAGCTGTCAATCCGACTACCATACGATCTTGACCACGAAGACCCCTAAAATACTTAACGGTTATTTCTCGAAAAACTATAGTTTCATCGAAAAAAATAATAATTTCATAGACATGTATTAAATTACACCAGAAAACATTTCTTGTATCAACAAATTTTGAAATATACATTTTCCCATTGTGGTCATGAAAGGAAGCGATATTACTATTAAGAGCGTGCGTAAAATAACACGAACGGACCCTCAATGAAGAAACCCTATCTATCACATACATTCTTTATTAAGCACGATTGTACACATAGGGCATAAAAATAAAAAATAATCCCATACTTAGCGACGCTTTGAGCAACTCTGTGGGATTGGGCACTGGGAACATTTGACAGTATACCCAAGAAAAAAGTCAAAAAGACAAACAATGACGAACAAAGGTATACACAGAAAACTAACAGATTGATCAGCACAAACATCAACTTACTATACAACGGGGATGAACTTATGTGCAACGGAAGAGTAACCAGCTCATGCTCCACCAATGTCACCGTTTCTGTTACTCGTGTTAAAAATACGACGATAAGCCATGAACGAGGAAAGACGGGAGTTGACCACGACAAATGGAACATCCGACAGACATTCGCCAAACGGCCATTAAAACCAATACAACGACTTTAAAAACACTCAAATTGATGACATCAACCCGTACATATGTCGGTTATATGGTTTAATTATGACTCCAATTTTCCTGTATTTGTATTGGATTGAAACGAAAATTTATATAGTTGCATATCATCATGTTGATGTGTCATGTGTGCATCATCATTTCGCGAAAGTCAGAGTCAAAGTAAGAGTTGTGGTCCTTTATAACATAGACATTAAAAAGAGTATATGGTGTGTGAACACCAGTTCTCCTATATATTGTTTTGGATTGTAATAACATTTTACATACTAGCTTATCATCATATGATATGTAGTTGTTAATTACATCTTGTCACGAAGATCATAAATCATAGTAAGAGTTCATGATTATTTACAACACAAACAGACTGGTTGGCTCGGAAGCAGGATAATGTGTACCAGTGGGGCGACATATCTACCCGCCACATTTTTGTGCATATCCCAAGCGAGAACCAGGATATCCAACGCCATATGTAGTGATCGCTTATGTGTTTAATGGTTTGAAGTGAGAGGTGGTGGTTCATTTTGTTCATATTGGTGAACTTGTTCATCATTATACTATATACATTTTCTTTTCAATAAGAGAATAGACTTAAATACAATAAAGCATGTATGTAAATAAAAGGTGGTAGTGAGATGATGGATATGGTAAGGTGGTAGTGAGATGATGGATATGGTAAGGTGGTAGTGAGATGATAGATATGTTAAGGTGGTAGTGAGATGATGGATATGGTAAGGTGGTAGTGAGATGATGGATATGGTAAGGCGGTAGTGAGATGATAGATATGGTAAGGTGGTAGTGAGATGATGGATATGGTAAGGTGGTAGTGAGATGATAGATATGGTAAGGTGGTAGTCAGATGATGGATATGGTAAGGTGGTAGTGAGATGATAGATATGGTAAGGTGGTAGTGAGATGATGGATATGGTAAGGTGGTAGTGAGATGATAGATATGGTAAGGTGGTAGTGAGATGAGGGATATGGTAAGGTGGCAGTGAGATGATGGATATGGTAAGGTGGTAGTGAGATGATGGATATGGCAAGGTGGTAGTGAGATGATGGATATGGTAAGGTGGTAGTGAGATGATGGATATGGTAAGGTGGTAGTGAGATGATGGATATGGTAAGGTGGCAGTGAGATGATGGATATGGTAAGGTGGTAGTGAGATGATGGATATGGTAAGGTGGCAGTGAGATGATGGATATGGTAAGGTGGTAGTGAGATGATAGATATGGTAAGGTGGTAGTGAGATGATGGATATGGTAAGGTGGTAGTGAGATGATGGATATGGTAAGGTGGTAGTGAGATGATGGATATGGTAAGGTGGTAGTGAGATGATGGATATGGTAAGGTGGTAGTGAGATGATAGATATGGTAAGGTGGTAGTGAGATGATAGATATGGTAAGGTGGTAGTGAGATGATAGATATGGAAAGGTGGTAGTGAGATGATAGATATGGTAAGGTGGTAGTGAGATGATGGATATGGTAAGGTGGTAGTGAGATGATAGATATGGTAAGGTGGTAGTGAGATGATGGATATGGTAAGGCGGTAGTGAGATGATGGATATGGTAAGGTGGTAGTGAGATGATGGATATGGTAAGGTGGTAGTCAGATGATGGATATGGTAAGGTGGTAGTGAGATGATGGATATGGTAAGGTGGTAGTCAGATGATGGATATGGTAAGGTGGTAGTGAGATGATAGATATGGTAAGGTGGTAGTGAGATGATGGATATGGTAAGGTGGCAGTGAGATGATGGATATGGTAAGGTGGTAGTGAGATGATGGATATGGTAAGGTGGCAGTGAGATGATGGATATGGTAAGGTGGCAGTGAGATGATGGATATGGTAAGGCGGTAGTGAGATGATAGATATGGTAAGGTGGTAGTGAGATGATGGATATGGTAAGGTGGTAGTCAGATGATGGATATGGTAAGGTGGTAGTGAGATGATGGATATGGTAAGGTGGTAGTGAGATGATGGATATGGTAAGGTGGCAGTGAGATGATGGATATGGTAAGGTGGCAGTGAGATGATAGATATGGTAAGGTGGCAGTGAGATGATGGATATGGTAAGGTGGCAGTGAGATGATGGATATGGTAATGCGGTAGTGAGATGATAGATATGGTAAGGTGGTAGTGAGATGATGGATATGGTAAGGTGGTAGTGAGATGATGGATATGGTAAGGTGGCAGTGAGATGATGGATATGGTAAGGTGGTAGTGAGATGATAGATATGGTAAGGTGGCAGTGAGATGATGGATATGGTAAGGTGGTAGTGAGATGATAGATATGGTAAGGTGGCAGTGAGATGATGGATATGGTAAGGCGGTAGTGAGATGATAGATATGGTAAGGTGGTAGTGAGATGATGGATATGGTAAGGTGGTAGTGAGATGATGGATATGGTAAGGCGGTAGTGAGATGATAGATATGGTAAGGTGGTAGTGAGATGATGGATATGGTAAGGTGGCAGTGAGATGATGGATATGGTAAGGTGGCAGTGAGATGATAGATATGGTAAGGTGGCAGTGAGATGATGGATATGGTAAGGTGGTAGTGAGATGATGGATATGGTAAGAACAATGTCATTTAACGGGAAGCCAACGACTACTCTGAAATACACCGTTGATGATAAGGAACTGTTGTTATTTATCTTTCACCTCTTGCCCTCGTGGAGTTTTGCCTTTGATTCGTCTCGAGCAATCACCGGACTCTTCATTTCTAAGCCCACAATGGGAAAGAAGGCTCGGTTTCTATATACCTAAAATGCTATTTACACAATAAGCATAACAATCACTAACGTCTAATATAATAATAAATATTACAATTCAGGAGAGAAGTTTTTTTATCATCATCGTTTCAACTACTAAATAATACAGTGCATGCAAACAGGTAGATACGATAACGTAACCCTCAGTCCACTTTTCGCTGGAGCAAAAACGGACTGAGGGTTACGTTATCGTCTCTTGTAAACAGGGCCTCCAAGAGAAAGTTTGCAAGGCGGAACAAGACTGCTTTGGTGCCCCGGGGACAGCCTGACACTTCTCTCCAAATTGAGGATTTGAGGTCAAATAAAACCACAATGTAAATGTGAGTGATGATCAACAACCAGAATTCAGAAGTCTCAGTGAATTTTACATAACCAATAGACTAAAAATAGTTGAATATACATGTACCGTACTCCAATAAAAAGTAAAAATCAAAATAAAACGTCTATGGTTAAGGCTATGGGGCCCTTCAGAGATTCACAGACCCCTTATTGGTTCTCCGGGTCCCGGGTCGATGTACAGGTTGAACTCCTCTCTAATAGGCCCTGCATGCAAATACGTCAGTCATGAAGAGGTTAAGTCGACCATTTTCAACTCTCAATTATAATTATGATTTCCATTTTTATTTAAATTCTATATAAGTTTGTGTGTTAAAACAGAACTAAAAAATCAATGTATATTTTCATTTCCATTGTCCATATCGTTTCATAAATACATTGTATTCATACCAAGAATGTTTTTCGATATGTATTACTGAATTCCAAAGATTCTACAAGTACATTTTTTGCCAGTTAGGCTATTTATGATATAGAGTGCATTATAATACGTCATATATATACAACTGTATAATCCACAGACGATTTTCTCCTAATCGCCTGTGTATGTCTTTTGACAAATAACACCTTTTAAGCGTTTCCGCAACTATATACCACAAAACATAATACCCAGATTTTTTTCACATTAAACAATTTTATTCAATTCATTAATTACATTGTATTTATACCTCACAACACGATATTGCTGAAATATTGTTGAAAGTGGCGTTAAACACCACAACCCTAACCCTGACAACATGTAGGGAAAAAGTATAATGTTTTGACTCCTCCGTCACAATTCTTTGCCGCCTAAATCCAGCATTCAGTTCTCATCTGAACTTCATATTTGTATTCATGGAAGCTTACATTACCAATAATCAGATCCAGTTCGAATAACAACCAGTTTCAGGCGCGGGTCCACGCTTAAGCGTTAAGGTGGATGAAATTTGGGCAAGGTTCCGAGCACGTACAGGGTAGAGTCTGACAATGGAGAGCAGAGAGTCGAAGCGCCCCGGGAACTACGGAGGTTTGAGGAATTGTAGCTATTAATAGTATTCTGATAGATTACATGTTGTATAACATATGCTTTGCAAATTTTATGGGGCCAATCTATATCTAGTATTTTTGCGGAAATTTGTTTTTATCTGAAAAATACGTATTTTGTTTTGGAGTTGTCTCTCTTTGATCGTGATTACGAAGGCTTTACAAGCCAAAACCCAGAGGAAGTTCAAATAAAAGACATTGTCTAACAGTATTTTGGAGGAAAAACGTGTTTTTTGCAATCAATCAATCAATCAATCAATCAATCAATCAATCAATCAATCAATCAATCAATCAATCAATCAATCAATATATCAATATATCAATCAATCAATCAATCAATCAATCAATCTATCAATCAATTGTGTTTCTGTGACTCAATATATATAATAATCAGCGCAGAACTGGTGAAAGGTTCGGTGAACCTCGCCTTTATTCCAGTTTTTAAGCCTCATACATGTAAACTTGATATTTTAAGACACTGCATTCATATTGTTTATTTACCTCTTGGAAAATACTAAGATGTACAAATAATTACGTAGCTTCTTTTAAATAAACCTCAAACTTACGAATAACAACATTAAAAAAGCCTTTACGTATTCTAGTAAAATATTGTTCTCATTCACCAGCTCTGGTTTTGATTGATTGATGTTTAACCCCAGCTTTAGCAGTATTTCAGTTATATTGTGTCGTCACTAGTTCGGTTTTGGTGGGTTTTTCTTTTTTATATAATTTTTATTATTGGAGATCCACTAAAAAAACATTTTATTTTCATTACACAAGTGTGGACACAGAAATGTGCTGTCCAAAAGGCAAGTGTGGATGTCAATATTCCATATTATTAACCTTAAAAGAAAAATTATTGATGGACACAAGGGTGCTGGAATATTTTTAATAAAATAACCCTAACCCTAACCATAGACCCCTCTCTCTGCCAAGGGATATACAATTGTATCATTAATAATAAATTAATAAATAATAAATTCAGATTTTCTATTTAAAATAAAAATCATTTACAAAACCACTGATATTTGTTAAATTTTCAACGCTGATTTAAGCTTTAGTCGCAACACATTTTTATTTTTCTCTTTAAACTGTCGAAACATAACATTTCTTTAACTGTAAAATTCACAAATAAAATTTCATCCCCCCCTTTTTCCCCTGTTTAAATCAATGATCAACAATATTCGAGAATCAAACAAATGAATAAATATAACATAGATTTCTTCTACATGCATCTTTTTACCATGCGGAATCAGTGTGTTTTAAATCGATCATCCAGTCAGGACGCTCATTGTTCTTGTCCAAGGTGAAAAAAAATACATCGCTAAAATTACCTGTGGGTGTTTCCCCACTTCAACTCGTAGATATACATAGAAATCGGAGATATTTCGTCATAAAACTTCACACATGGTTTTATCTATCATATTTCTTGAAAACAAACATAACATGTTATTGCATTTATCACTATTTTATGAGTATCAACAGTTTGTTCAACACCCTATCTGTTTCTCGATACAGCCGCCTGATTACAGTGACCCATGACCCACTTTAGAACGTTCTACCAGTTTTTTCTTAATAATGTTGTTTAATTATTTTATTCGTCTTAATACATGTATCCGATTACTAAATATGTTTAATACCATCGTATTTAATTACTCTATGGAATTACTTAATATATTTGGCTATCCTGTGTAGGCCCTTTAGTTTTATTGCTCCCAAAACTTTAAATTATTTTGCATTCCAATCTTTCGATTTTGAGCGTACCCGATGAAGGTTATTCCAGGAACGCGTCGTGCGCAATACATTTGATATCTACATTTTTATTATGTAAGTGAACAACTGTTTTTGATTGATTTTAATCATGGTGACCAGTTTTTTAGTGGTGGAAGAAGCCGGAGTACCCGAGAGAACCAACGACCATGGAAAAGCAACTGGTAAACATTATCACTTGCGGCTGCGAGTTGAATACACCTATTTTTGCAATTTACAAAGCCGGTCGCTTTTCGTTTTATGTTCTAAATTCACACTGCTCAAACGAACATAAATCATGTATGTGTTAAACTGCTTTATTCATTGCATAGTACACATAACTGAGCATATACAATTAGTGCACACTTCTCTCATTTTTGGTCCATTTTAATTAAACAAACGAAGTATATAAGGTACTGAAAGGCGCAGTGACCATGCACAAAGAAAGCCGTTTGCAAAAACATGTAAATACCTAGATTCTGAGACACAGATAAACGTTTCTGTAAACTTTCTTAAACCTAACCATCTTTGGCTTTATCTGATTTCCAACGATCATGAACTTTGGCGTATCGTTCTGAGTAGCAGCTGTGGCTCCACCAGATCTGAAACTGTGCATACCGAAATTCGCAACGTTAAACTCAAAGTCTGAAAAAGCCGATTGTATTATTTCTCTTGTTCTAGTATATGACAGACATGCATTTTTCTTTCTAAGCATACAAGCCTTAGAACCTTTGAAACTAGAGGCTCCCAGGTTTTCAAATTGACATCGAAAGTTGATAGAAAATGGCGGTGTTACACATACTTTTGAAAGTGGGCCACCCAAAGATCATTTTAGCTAAAAGTTCTGAGCAAAATATTTTGATGTGATTTTTATCTCATACTATTCCTAAGCGGAATAAACTGGCTGAAAAAATCTCACAGAAAACTCCAGAATATATGTTACACTACTCATTGCCATGTAACTGCAGTTAAAATTTGAGTTCATTTTGATCTGTAATAAAGCAGAAATTGACAACTAAAGACATTTCTATATTTGGTAACAGCAGTCATTTTGAATGGAAGGCGGAGCTGTCGGACATAATATTGAAAAGGGACCACCCAAGGACCTTCCCAGATAAATTTACTTTAATTTGGTTCAGTGTTTTCAGAGGAGAAGATTTAAATGTGATCTGTTATCAAAATATGCCTAATTTGCAAAATCCGTATAAATCGGCTGAAAGAAACATTTCACAGAAAAAAACCTGGAATATATGTTAAGTTACTCCTTGCCATGTAGCTGCAGTTAAAATTTGAGCTCATTTAGTCTGACACTAAAGCAGCAATGGACAATTGAAGACATTTCTATTTTTAGTAACAGCAGCCACCTTGAACGGAGGACGGTCGGAACAAAGAGTAATAACACTTGATAAGGACCCTGCAAGGCAAATTTCTGCCAAGTATGGTTCCAATCCATCCAATGGTTCTTGAGAAGAAGTTTGTGTTACATATTTCCCATAGGGTTGCTATGTTAAATTATGTCCCCTGCTGGTGGCCATCTTGGATTTTCAATCGGTCCAAAAATTAACAACAATTGGTTAGCAGCTTGCTATGATCATTCATGACAATTTTCAATTCCATCCTCTATGTAGTATCGGAGAAGAAGATCTTTGAAATTTCAACCAATCAGAGGCTATTATGGCCCCTGGCTAACCAATCATCATTTCATTGAAAATGAACTTGCTCTTGCCATGATATAGCAGAAATATTGCCGAGTTGGCTTAAGCAACAATCACTTGCGTGTTGTAGAAACATTCCAGACCTGCTCCATCAGCTGGATTTACAACTACCTGTGCAGTCAGTGGCTATCACCAATAAAGTTGTGACTTCAAATACCACTCATGACAAAGTCTGTACTCGATACAACATTTTGTGATAAAGTTTTCTCCGGGTAATCCGGTTTCCTCCAACAAAAAAACTGACCGCCACGATATAACTGAAATATTGTTGAACATGGCATTAAACACCATAACCCTAGCTCTATGGTGGATTTCCGGTTACCATATGACAATGGGGATTTGGACGGGTCTAATCGACATACTCCTGAATAAAGTATATCTTTACATTCTATCGAAAAGCTCCCATTTTTACACATATTAGGTATGAAGAGTTGGCTATTGCTGCGTTCGTAGTGATATTATGAAAAAAAAGTTTGATACAACCCATTTTTTCTATAAATACTATAATATCAACAAGGCCAGAAACTCGCCGCCATTCTTTGGGGTACTGTACATCATGAAATTACACCTACCTAGCCTCAAAGTCGCTTCGATTGAAATCTGTGTCGTGTCTCGTGCTTCCGCCGATATGAATCGTCCCCAGGGACATGAATCTTAATATTCATAACACTTAAAGTCCATATATATCCTTTGAAGGCAGTAAAATCAGTAATATCGCTTTCATTTCGTCCGTTTTAAATATTCAAATCACTGAAGTCGTTTTACATTTTCAGGGGAGATTACTCTTCATCAATCAGAGGTCTTCCGAGTGTGACTGAAAGTAATGAAAAGAACCGATAACATCCGAATGGTTGTAAAAAGGGGCAAAATATGAATTTGTGGGGAAGAAGATAAAAACAAATATGGAAACTTCGAGAGGAGAAAATCAAAGCATCATATCAAAACAAAATATAATATCTTGGTAGAAAAATGTTATTTGAAGTAGTATCAAAGCATCATTTCAAAAGAAAATAAAATATCTTGGTAAAAAAAGTACTGTCAAAATTAGGGGGATGAATGGGGGGTCTCAAATTCCTGCTTCCCTTCCGCTTAGCGAAATTAGGGACAGTATACCGGCTAGGACGTCACCCGGGTTAACAAGGTCCCCATTTGCTACTACACAGAACAGGGTAGCAAATGATATATGCGTTCCACGAAAAATCCTACGGGATACCCCCGATTTGTCTTACGTTCAGCCAGAGGGTAATTATTATTTCAAAACTTCAGATTCGTATCAAATTTTAAAATCTTGTTCTTTTAATATTTCGGACTGCCTTAAATCTCCAAGTACTTGTGACTCTTCTCCATCCATTACTACTTGCAAATTAAAAATTGACAAAAATAATACTTGTAAAACATGCATCATGCTAATAACTTCTCCTGAATTTACAAGTAATTTAACTGGAAAAACTTACTACACCAAATCGTTTTACCCTCTGGACTGTTCTACTAATGTCATTTACGGCATAGAATGTACACTCTGTGGACTTTTGTATGTTGGTGAAATTCGTCAAACATTGCGAAGTAGGATGAACCAACATCGATATGATGCAAAAGATCCCAAATACAGGATTTTGCATAATCATTTCAATCAACCGGGTCATGACCGCTGTTTGACGATGAAAGTTCGAATCATCGAGAAGATTTACCATCATACAAACAGTCCTATGCTTAGTACACCTTACCGTACCAATAGAGAGTTGCTTTGGATTAAAGAGTTAGGCACTGCAATGCCTTACGTTGCAATGATAACATCAAAGGAGTGGGAAATTTGTCAAGTACTGGATGCAACGAAATCAACGTGATGAGCCTTTTTAATACTATTCCAAGAACTAAGCGTAGCCATGGTCATCAAAGATTTCAACATCCTAATGTTAAGAAGTCCTCTAAACCAAGAACGTTACAAGATACTTTTAATGATTTACTTTCTAATATACATAAACCTCTTGGAATTTATCACATTCGTACAATTTTATTTTCACTAACTGTAGACTACCTCAAAGATCTTAGGGATTTTGGACTTGACAAAGGAGGCGTAGATCCTTTTTCTCCTAAGTACAGATTGTCTAGTATTATATGTGACGTGGCGTCCTTTCGTCTTTTTAAACCAGTTCGATCTGAACCTCTTCATGATAACAACAGAAAATTCCTCCATATTCCGTTTGCTAACAAACGAATCGATATTATTAACATCAGCAACATTCTTAATAGAAAAGAGGTCGTAAAAGAAATTCCACCATATTTCAAAAACCAATATGTTCCCAGTGTCTCCTATAGCTACACTAACAGCATTGCCCGTAAAATGTTCAACTACAAAGAAGAATTGCAAGGTATTAACATAGAAGAGTACCTTATGAACCCTCTGACTTGTGACTGCTCCCACTCTCCTTTTCAATACAACCCATCTGGACATGTAATCATTGGTGATCTGAATATCATTCAACATGAAAGTCTCCGAAAGATGATTTATCTTGGTCCTAAATTCAGAGAACCTCAACACATCAATTGGAAATATAATTTCAAGATAATTATGGATGCTGTTGAAGATTATGCCAGAAGGTGGATAAAGGGAGAAGTAGACCAAGATCCTGAGTTAGAATCCTTGTCAGACTGGGTTAGAACAATTAGGTCTCTAGTACAAGGTCGGATTCACACTCAAAAATGTGTTACTAGTCGACCTAAGTCTGTATTTAAAGACCAAGAAGCTGTTAAGTGTCTTTCCTCTCTGCATGACAAATATGTTATCGTTCCTGCGGACAAGGCTTCCAACAATATCGTGTTTGTATGTAAATCATATTACTTCGAATGCCTACTCAAGGAATTAGGCATACATGGCAACACCTCTAGTAATACCACATACAAACCAACTTCGTTCGACAGAGATGAAATCGTAGCTAACCACGGATCATTCATGACCTCTTTAAACATTCCCTCTGGTAAAGAGTCTGAGGATTTACCCTATTTATATTGGATACCTAAACTCCATAAGACACCATACAAAAAAGGTACATAGCGGGATCATCAACTTGTTCGACGAAAGAATTGTCTATTCACCTGACAAAGATTCTGTCTGCAGTAAAAGAGGGACAACAGAAATATTGTGAAACTGTTTACTCGCGTAGTGGCATAAATCACATGTGAATTTTGAAAAACTCTAAAGATCTTTTGGATAACCTGAAATCAAGATCTTTCTCTCACGTATCCTCCATCAAAACTTTTGATTTTTCAACTCTATATACCACCCTACCACATGACAAATTAAAAACCCGCTTAAAAGAAACAATTCATAAAGCTTTCAGCCAAAGAAAAAATGGTTCAAAATTTGTTGTGTTAGGCTACAATTCCACATATTTTTCAAACAAAATTCAAAAAGGTAAAACATGCTACTACGAGGAACAAGTGATCAGTATACTGGAGTTCCTCATCGATAACATATGTGTCTCCTTTGGAGGGACACTGTTTCAGCAGGTCGTCGGCATACCAATGGGTACGAATTGTGTCCCTCTTCTAGCCAATTTATTGTTATACTCATATGAGTCGAAGTTTCTTCAAAAGCTTGTAATTAGAGCCTTTAATTTCACATACATGTATATTGATGACATTTTATCTATCAATAATTCTAGATTTGCAGAATATCTCCCATTGATATATCCTCCAGAGATGGAAGTTAAAGAGACCACAGACACAGCTTCGTCCGCATCATTTTTAGACTTATACCTCGAATGTGACGATAGTGGTCAACTCAGTACTACAATTTATGATAAACGGGACGACTTCAATTTTAAAATCATAAATTTTGCAAACATGTGCAGCAATATACCAGCTTCTCCTGCATATGGTGTTTACATCTCGCAATTGATTCGCTATGCAAGAGCCAGTAGCAATTATTCTGATTTCCTGAAACGTCATCTTCATCTGAGAAATAGGCTACTGGACCAGGGCTATACAAAGATTCGCGTTATTCGATATCTTTAAAAGTTTATATTCCGATACCAAGATCTTGTCGAAATATATTCCTTCTCTGCAGAAACGAGTATAAGCGATGCATTTTCATATAGTGAAAATGTATAAAGATAAAGAAGTCAAGAAAAATGTCAAAATATTTTGTTATCAATGTGTGACGTAAAAGTGTTTTGTCCTGTAGTAAAACTATAGCAACTGAAGTTGCTGGTTTCTGTACAAATGTTTAAATTTAATCTTTAATTTGTTTACTAATCATAAATCTATGCAATGTGTTGTTGTGTACAAAACGATTTAAATAAGTAAATACATGAAAGATATATCTATAAAACTGAGGGTGAACTAAATTGATCCGGAATGGTCAGCAGTTCCTGCTCCATTAGTGACACCCGTCGTGTTAATCTAGATACAAACCCGGTGATAAGTCATGAACGAGGGAAGGACCGGGAACTTTTGCTTGTAATTGTATTATGTTTATGTGTTAGTTAATGCTTTGGTCTTTCGATATATTTTATTTGGGAATGCACCTATTTGTATGGCCTCTATCCCATCACCCTGTTCTATACCATTTGGCCTCGGGTCCTTTACAAGTGTGACCAAGGGCCATTCGACCACCTTTTTGAATGTGTGTTGCCCTATTGTTGCTTGTTGCAAAGAGCCCCATAACAGTTCAACCTTCAGGGTCCCAAAAATATAAGTCTACCAGTGCTCGCATCAACTCCTTCCAGTTTGGAATAATGATTCGTAGTGGTGACCATCCATATTAGATAAAGGCAGTGTTGTCTCGTATACACTGCTTTCGTCATTATGTTTATGTTGCCTTTTTCTAACAAAAACAACCATAATTACTACAATTAAGACTATAAACAATCAGCCGATGGAAGCACCGATTATAATTGGTGTCGAATCTGTTTTTTCCGTGACAGCGGAATCTTTCGATGTAAACAGAAGTGTCAAGTCGAAGAATGTGGTGTCTATTCCATCGGTACAAGATATTGTAATTACATATTCAGAAGTTGTGGTGACATCACTACTTGAATTCTCAATCAAAAACAGAGAGGCATCTGCAAATGAATAAATGAATGTACAAGTAACAAAATGAAAAGAACATGTCATAGTGTCAGAACAATTACAAATTATCGATCGATATTTTGGTTCATGTTCTCAGCCAGGATCTGGATTTCCAACGCCATGTGTCGTGGTTTTTTTACAATTATGTTCAGTGAATTGAGGTGAGAGATGGTTGCTGGCATTGCTTATATTGATGGAATTGCTATTAATCGCGAAGGAACTGTTTACCCTTCCGGAGCACCTGAGTTCACCCCAGGTTTCTTCTTGTTCTTTAGTTTACTGTGCAATGTTTTGTAGATCGATGTTTGTCCTTTTGTCCTTGTTTGGCCATTGTTTTTTCTGTCCTTCTCTGATTGACGGTTTCTGATAACCCCATAGATAGCTTCAAATCTTTCTTGACAATAACAAAAACAATTGTGATTACTCTAACCCTATCTATATTTACTCTTCGAAGGCAACATGATACCTATATAACCGTTACCTTTCCAATGAAGACATATGACAAATGCGTCACTGAGAACATGACACACTTACAGTTACCGTGTAGAGATAGGAGGAACATGTCAGTATGTGGTGATGTCTTGTTGATCATACATGTCACGTGGTCTGATGGATCGTCTACAGTGAACGTGGTAATATTAAGGTTGATGTTACTAGGGTTGATTCTCAACGTGGCTGGGAGGCCATGTATCATAGGAGGCTGTAATGAAATGATCACGTCAAACACTTTGTGAGTAGGTGACCTCAGACATAATGTCATCAATATTAGGTAGAAATAGAAGAAGAAGTTGGTATTTGGAGTACAAATAATGCTTCTATTTGATAATGAGGACGATGTTGAAAAGCAGAAAGTATGTACATTGTTTTGTAAGCGCTTTGTTGGTATTACGTCGGAATGTTTATTTCTGCAGAATATCCTTCCGAACGTGTATACATTGTCTGTGTTCTGTTTTGATAATCACGAAAATACAAATGGTTAAATGGTGATATGTAAAAACGTAACAAGAAAACACTGTTTTACCATGTTGATGACATAGATCTTTGGAAATTTTGAAAATAAAATTGACCAAGGAAATGTTGTAAGAGCTATCACCGGGTTTA
Organism: Bathymodiolus septemdierum; assembly: GCA_963383655.1. Lineage (NCBI taxonomy): Eukaryota > Metazoa > Mollusca > Bivalvia > Mytilida > Modiolidae > Bathymodiolus > Bathymodiolus septemdierum. The sequence continues at coordinate 83,485,932 of OY726525.1, forward strand.
TGACTAGAGATACAAAACATATGGGTTCATCCTTGTTTTTAGTGGGGTTCGTGTTGCTCGATCTTTAGTTTTCTCTGTAGTGTTTTGTAGATTGTTGTTGATTCCTTTTGCTTTTGGCCATTGTGTTTTCTGTCGGAGTATTAGTACCACTTTGATATCTTCAAACTCTCCTGGTAAGAGTAATAATCACAACGTATTTTAATCTGATAGTCTCTGGGTATTAAGCGTCATAGAATGAACACAACAGGTAGTATCAAAATATAATATTAAAATATCAGTTTTGAGGTTTTCTCTAGTTTCGTGTTAGTGTTGTAGCATTGTCATTTAATATCAAATATGTTATCGTATTATTGATATTAAATTCAAATTATCTTTTGATTTTGAGCATTTGTGATGATTGTTATTGCAGAAACGCGTCGTGCGCACTAAATAAGTTATCTGTGTTTTTATCAGTATAGCAAATGTTCGTGACATCATAATAAACCATAGGTAGAAAGACAGGATACTGAATCACCTTATTTCTTTTCTTTTGTTTCCTTGTCTTTTGTTATTTAATTTTTTTCAATGTCATTTGCGTCCTATTTTCTATAGTTGGTATGTATGATACACTGGTGTAATAAAGTTAAACCATTTGACGTCTCATTTCTGTAAACACGAAGAGTTTAAATATACCACAAGGGTAATAATAAGCCGTCAATCAATGAAGAACAAACAATAGAATGGTAGAAAACAAAACAGAACACAAAATATGTTCTACAAAACATACACATAAAGCTAAAGATCTAGCAACATGAACCCCACTAAAAGGGTGAACTCGTGTGCTAAGGAAGGGTCAACAGTACATGCTCCACATTTGGCAGCAGAGAAAAAGACCAATATCAGACTGATTAAATGAATTACAAAATGTCCAATGTAGATACAAATATCTTGCTTTGTGAAGCACTCTGATTCTAATAAAGAGTTTTCTGAAACTGACAGAATCAATATGCTCGAGTACTGGACAACACATTTGTTCTGTTTTGGAGGACGTGTTTTTCAAAAGACAAGCGATCAATATGACGAACAGGCTGATCAGAACTTGTTGGTTCTGCATAATGCTAGGTTTATGGTGTTTAACGTCACTTTCGTGGTATTGCACCGACATTTACAATAACTTAGTACAATGAACAGTCTGATGCATATTAATGACATCCGTGTGCCTCAGTATTTTCCTCGGTTCATACTCACAGCATTTGCCGTCACTATGGTAACGTCCAATGTAGCTGTATTATAGCACCAATCTTGTACTGAGAGAACATAAGTATATCTTCTTCTCTTCTGGGGAAGCATTTTCTTTACAAGGATACTTCCTGTAATTCAATTTATGCAAATAATATATCAGATTTTTTTTTAAAGTCTTGCAAGAACTTAAGTTAAAAAAATATTCGTCTTGAATGGATATGATTTGTTTCGTCATAAGTAAAATTATATTGATATGTCTACGTATTCAACTCGACCATCCGTGCTTGTATAATAATCCAATGCACCAAGTCTTGGGAAGTCATGTAAATAGTGTTAGGGGTATACATTTTGTCTCGGATTTGCGATAGTATTTTGGAAATTGTCCGACAGTGTAGTATTATTTGGCTTTCATTTTATTCATTACTTACATGTACATATAATATAATATAACATAATGCATAATACCAGCCACAGTCTAAGACTTTAGATGCTGGGTTCAAGAGTATATGCATATGCAACTCATTTTCTGTATGTCCAAGCAGTTATTTGTTTAATCGAAATGAACTTATGATATAGTGGTATCATATTTGTTTTAGATTAAATGTCAGACTCTGTGATCTATTTATCTTAACATTTATTCCATTGCGAATATTGGGAGGCTTCGGGGAAAAAACCCAGCATAACACTGCCGCATTTGATTAATATACATGTACCAAGCCCGGAAAATGAGCGCTTTCTATTGCCTGTTTCTATGATTGTTTTAATGATTTTTGGAATGTTTCGACCGTGTAGTCTTGTTTGTTTGCTTTTGTTTTTGTTTTTGCTCTTTTTTTGTTCATATTCCTTAACTAATATTCCTTTTTGACTATGGTTGATCATGCATGACTTGTGTGGTGATACAGATTTTGAATCTGTTCAGACAGTATGGTATTATATGTTTTCCATTTTATTGCAATGAATGCCCTCAATACGTACGTAAACGAGTATCAAAGTAGAAGTATTCATTATCATAGTCTAGTTCTATTTTGTGAATGATATCTCCAAAATCTGTTATCTTAATATCCATCACTTTGTTATTGACACTTGTATGGTCACCAATAGTTACGCTGTCAAGAGTCATACCAAATTGTGGTGGTCCCTCTAAAACAAGAAAATGCAAAACAAAAATAATAAGTATGAAAAACACTTGCATGACCGCATCATGCCATGGAGAGTTAATGTTTTGGCCCATAAAACTAGTTTAACATCGTCGCTTTTTATTGAAGTGTCTGTACCAGGTTAGGGCAATGTGCGGTCATGTGTTTATGTATTAGGGGTATTTTGCCTCTATTGCTATGTTTTTGGAACTTTTCTGACAGTGTGATATTGTTTTTGTTTTTCATTTGATTTCAATTACTAGCACATGAATAACAAAGGACAATGGTGGCCGAGGGTTTAATGTCGTTGCCTTTTGTCCAGAAGCAAATTATTGTCCATTAAAATTAATACCAAAATGTCAAAAATTCTAAAATGAGGAAGAACTATTTACTTTAACATTTCTTTGATTGATTATTAATTAGGAAAAGAAGGTGATGGACATCAATTCCATCAATATCAACCAAACGAACAATCACCTCTCATCTTAACTGAACTCACTGAACACAACAAGACCACTACAAATGACGTTACAAATCCAAGTCCTTTCTTGGGACAGACACAATATTTCACATGTCCACTAAGTTACTTACTAACTGTAGAAGCATAAGACATGGTGTAAGTTCTGTTTGACTGCTGTGGAAGGGACTCTACATTGATCTCATCCCCAACTTTTGTAGAGCCCATATTATTCCGTAGTATCGTCGTCTGACATGGCTCCTTTGATGGCAGGCAGTCATAGTACTCAATGATGTTATGTCCACCGTCGTGCCTGAAATAAGAATTGCATGATTAATATAGTTAAGACAATCTGATTAAATATAATGGAAAATAAAAATATCACACTGATGGATCCGGAACAGCTTCAAAATGCAATCGAAAAATCGTAGAACGACAGAAAGACAGAGGCAAAATCGATATCACAATCACACATTATATATACTTGAGGGTCACTTTGGTGGATTGAAGAATAGGCTGAAAATGAGCAGAAAACTACTTAAAAGGTAATACAAACTCATTTAACGCCACATTGAATGGTTTTGAAATGAGAAATAGAAACAAATTGTCTATATGGTCTTGTGGGTGTTTTGGTTATTGATGTACTACAATTCGTACATTCAGTACTATATATGTTAAAATTATAATAATTACTTACCATCCAATAATATCTCCTGTGTTTATCAATATCCTCTCATTTTCAGGTACATTGTACGTTGTTTGTTTGTTAACGTCTGTTGCTATTGTGAAATATAATATAATACATACTTACAAGTAATGTATAGTAAAGACACAAAAATATCAGAGTGAAAATGAAATACATGTTTAATAAATATTTATATATTACATTATGGTTTGCATTAAACACTTCGATATCTAATTTCGTTCGCGCTATGTGTTTCTAGAATAACCTTCACCAGGTACATTCATAGTCAAACAGATTAGAAAGCCAAATAAGGTAAAAGTTTTTCTGAGCAATAAAAAACTAAAGGACCTAAACAGGATAGCCCAAAACGACCTAAAGTTACATAATGCTTTGGAAAGATTGAACTTAGTTTTAATCATTTACATTATTTAGAAACTGCCAATATCTAAGATAAATATATTTAATAAGCCATATCAGTGCTGAAGCACTGACTGTTGAGCGAGCGGTTATTAACATAACAAGATAATATATACAGTGAAACATGTTCAAACAGAGTCCTGAATAAACCATACTGTAAATAAAGTCAAAATGTAGGACATCTTTGTATTTTGACCCCAATGAAATATTGTATCCAGGGTCAATGTTTTTCCACATAATTTTGCCTTCTTTTATTGAAAAGTGACCCTCTCTAATTTTGAAGCTCTTGTTGCTTAGATATATTCACATACCTTAGCTTTATTACTCAGCAGATGCAATGATTGCAGGATAAATTGTTATATTAACTTTACCTTTAACAACTATTGTATTAGTCCCAACAACTTTGTACATATTGATGCCAGTCGTTCTCCATACACTGAATGTTATATTCCCTGTCTCTACAGGTACGTAATGCCACATGGTAATCTGTCCACAACAATGGATAGTATTTACTGGATCTAGGAGAAGATATCCTGTTCCTAGATGTAACAAATATATAAACTATTGTTATATAGTGTCCACTTAGCACACAATTATAAAGCTAGGCTTCATATCAATATGGTATAGTTAGCTTAGAGGGTTAAGGTTATGGGGTTTAACATCACTTTCAACAATATTTCACCTATATCTTTGCAGTCAGTTTATTAGTGGACGATACCATAGTACTCAGAAAAAAACAACTGACAAACTTTATCACATAATGTTGTATCGAGTACTCCCGGCATGTATATTTGGTATGAAAATGCAGTGCGGGTGTGACTGGTGCAGCCAATTGAGCAATTTTCTTCTGCTATGTTATAGCGAAAACAAGTTTACATTTCAATGAGATGGTGATAATTGTGACCGCTGTACACTAGAACAACACATTTAGTTAGAGTTTTATAGAGCTAGCCCACTGGAACTACTGTTCCTGGCAACTGGATCTCCAGCAGCAATGCATATATAGTTAAACTATAAAAAAATATGCACAGACTCGCTTCCACTGAAAAAGACCATACATCATCATAAAAATGAATGACAACATAAACATAGACAATACAATATCAGTGTCAATGTAGCAATGTTTGAAACATACCATTGGAGGAATCTGTCTTTAGTTGTAAAGATGCATCTTGTCTATTATAAAACTTCTGATCACCACAATCTAGAACAAAAATATAATAACGTAAATTACACGTCAAATATGCACAAATATAGATATACATGTACATAGGGAATGTGGCCGAGTAGTCAAGGACCCTGGACATAATGCTAAGCGATTGGTGCTGCAGTGTATCATTAGTGCTAGATCAAATCGCTGGAGTGTGAACAAAGTTTTATCAGAACACTGTTGGATTAAATTTGCAGACGTATTAAAAAGGCTTAGCATTTTATTATGAACACAAACTTTCTCACTGGAAAAATAATTTCATTATAATGTAAATTGTTTGTTTTTCACAATATTATATTTAAGGTGTCGCCTTATTATCAATTTCACATCTACAGGGTCAATCAATGCTACTCCATGGTCGTCATCTTAAACTTGTCGACAGCTAAGAAACATTCATTTCTCCAATGGCAATGAATGTGTTCCCTTTTATATATCACGATCAGGTTCACCGTTACGATATATCCATATCTCAAATGACAATGGATCCTTTACTTTTTACGTAGGTGTTTTCCTTTCCTCTATCACTGCCAATAATTTTACTGGACTTGACTGTACATATGATTTACACAATGGGCGTACCCTTCACGAGCACCAGAGTTCACCCCCATTATTTGGTCCGCGTTACTCATCTTTCTAGTGTTCTGTGTTATTTTTTCCTTTGTGTCCTTTCTGTGTTACTTTTTTCCTAATGGTTAGTTTATCTTCATACAATGTTATGAGTTCCCGCCCATGGTTAGGTGTACTCGATACAACTGTGTGTGATAACGTTTGTAAATGAATTGCAGAAGGTTGGTAAATTTCTCTGATTATTTTACCAGTAAAGCAGACAAATCACGATAAGTCCGAACTACTCATAGCATATAGCCATAATTTCATTGTAGTAAGACCGGTCTTTTTTCGACCACTGCATTGTATGTCTTTCGATGCATGGCTTCTGACTACATCATTAGTATATTATTTAGTAATCTTTTCTGATACTTCTTTTACTAATTAATCACAAATGAAGTAATTTAAATTTAACACTCACGAGAACAATCTTCTTCGTTGCAATCTCTTGATTCGGTTGATGATCCGTCACATTGGACTGTTACAAATTCGCTATTACACGAGCGTTGCCTTGTCTGTATACCTGTTACACAGGTGCCTGAACAGGTACGCCATGGCTCCCAACTACTCCAAGGAACTTCTACAGCATAAACAAAACCATAGGTTTATTAATGATTCGACTAACGTTCAGCTTTCTAAACTTGTAGCTTAAAGTTTGTTGACGATTCATTTAATGTTTTAATCCCTTTCTAATACATGGATATTTAATTTCTTAAGTCATTACGGTAGGGACTGCAAGTCAAAATTCTTCTTAGAATATTTGGTTAAAATCTATTGCCATGCTTAAGAACTTTTCAAGACCAACAAAAGAAAAGAAAAAAACGGATTGAAAATTGGTTGAGGTTTGACGAAACTATGTACATTCAAAGTCGTCAATAACAGCACTATTCTTGGAAAATGGTAGAAATTGGCAGACAGACAACCTCAAGTGTAACTTTCAACCTTTATTAATTTAATAACATGTTAACAATACAGACAATCAAATAGTAAATTTTAAACACCTCAAGACATATAACAAATAAAATAAAATACTTCTGGAACATCTCTTATCCATAAAGATACAAGGGCTGTTGAAAATCCTGAAAAAAACACTTGGACTTAGTCATTTTCGCGATGGCACCATAATATTTATGCATTATATTGGCTTTCAACACATTTTTAAGCATCTGTCTTACCAAACTGGTTATGGATATGTATATGATAAATGATTATTTCAAAAAGCAAGACCTAGGGTATCCAGAAATGTACTCTACATATATTTATGATAAAGATGAAAACTAAAATGGCTACCACAAAATGGCTTCCAAGGTCTCTTTTGCTATTGCAAAATTGCTTTTCCAGCAATTTTTTAAGATGAATATGCAAAAACCAGAAGGACCAAGACCTAAAACTGTGATTGACTGTACAGAATGTCACCAAGACATACGCAACGGATTAGAAATATGAATATATGGGTGGAATCAGAATAAAAAGCTGAATAATTTGAATATAATTTTATTGATAAAAATATTTTTTCTTTAATGCAATAAATTCACAAACATTGACTATTGTCACCACAACGACGAAGTTCACAACGATTCACATAATGACGTTGGACTCCCTAATTACGGAATTTTTACCAACGAAAGCTAGATGCTAAACAGGGTCGGGAAATCAGGGTAGATTTACGAGTGGAGAAATTAACTAGTCAGGAAAAACAACATATACTAATAAAGGACGACCATTAATTTACTTGAAAGTTGATGAATAATTGGGACTAAGTCTCTTAGATGTATCAACACCAACTTCTTTAATCCTAAGACTAATTGCTTACAAGTAATACATTTTAACTTCGTACAATTAATACACGAAACAAAACTCCCAAAAACAAAAACAAATAATAATCAAAAATCAAATCAAAGCAAATTCAAAAAACAAAGAACGGAGAACAAAAAAATATATGCCAACACCCCAAGAACAATTCCGATATCAAATAGACAAAATTGTTGATACAGATGGTAATTCAACACTCGCCATCCTGACTTGGTTAACCTTTACGAAACATATGTGTCACAAATGATCAGGGATATGTTTCACTTGTCGTAAACACGTTCCGGTTGTTTCCTCATTCATGGCTTATCACCGGATTTGTAACTAGAGGAACACGACATGTGCCACAAGAGGAGCAGGAACTGCTTACCCTTCCGGAGCACCTGATTTCACCCCCGATTATAGTCGGATTCGTGTTACCCGATCTTTAGGTTTATGTGTAATGTTTTGAAGATCATTGTTTGTCTATTGCCCTTTTCCTTGGCCATTGCGTTGTCTGTGCTTCTTCTATTTACTGATTATGATACCCAATTGGTATCTAATCTTCCATTTCTTCTTTGCAACATACGTATACATGGTCATTCACTCTCCATGCTTGATACAGATACTTCAATGAAAAGGCGCGTGTTAGCTACTATAATTTCTATCGACTTCTGTTGTTGTCGGTTTTGTGTTTATATAGTACACCATTACATTTGAACTGTGTAATTAAAAAGATAGGCACGACCACCTGGTTATTGTTATGGATATGTTTCCTTCTATGCTGAAGTACAATGTCAGACCGCCAACAGGTTTCAATTTTGTAAAGATGTTATGATTTCAACATTAGTTAACATGTCATTCCATTATATTAATTTGCATGTTTGTTGAAATGAAGTTATGACACCGCTGGAAAAGGGGGAAACCAAGACCTATTTCTATTCTTGTTCTCTGTTTATGTATTGTAGTGACTACCCCTGTGCACATCCTATAATATACATTATCACATATTTTGTTGCAATATGTTCGTTTTTGCATGTCCAATAATCATAGATTAATACATGGCCTTTTTCATATTGCCCATGCGTTCAGCACGAGACCTTGATATCGGCACCGAGGACTTTAACCCGAGGGACAATATCAGTCGAGGGCTGATGACAAGGGCAATATGAAAAAGGCCATGTATTAATCTATTTATCACATATTATGCTAGGGCAGAAAACATGTTATTGCCCTTCACAAGAGGACAATCATGTTATTGCCCCCCCCCCCCCCCCATCCCCCGTAAAATGTTATTGCCCAGGAGGCAAATAACACACCGCAAATTATGCTTTTATTACACATGCAAATTCGGCGTTATTTCAATAAAATATGTGATAATAACTAGAAGTCAGAGTCCGTATTTGCCCTCAAGTATCCGTATTTGCCCTCGAATATCCGTATTTGCCATCGAATTCAATTTCTGGTATCTGCGCAGTGGTCTCAAAGATTCTATGACAAAATACAAGGACAGATGGTGCATAAAGATATTCATAAAATCATATTTCAATCGCATTAACACATTTCAAAATATTGGAATAAAGCTTAAATAACTTGAAATGGAAGAATTAGCTAAAATGTATACGTCGTGTAGAATAGGAATTTCCATTCAAATGTCAACGTCTTGGCCAGATTTTACAAACACATTCTAACGTCATTGTACAGATCGACATTGTTTGATATCTGTTTGAAACCAGATTCGAAGCAAAAATATTTGCAAGTTGAACAAAGCAATTCTCTGAATGATTACTTTTCGCAATTTGTCAGTTCAAAGATCTGTTCTGCAATATAAAGGTCAATGTTTGAAAAACTAGAACAAAGTAGCCACTAATATCTTAGAGCAAAACACTATGCCAGTACCCATCCCTCTTATATTCGTACAATATACCTCTCATACTACACAGTACACACTCTAGTACACAGTTCATATTATTATTAATTATTTTGAAAAATAATTAATAATGAATGTAAAACAAATGACTTACTGATACACTTGTATATATAATCAAGTCCTCTGCATGGTTTTTCACATGATACATTTAAGCTTGAGTCTGTTGCAGTAAAATCACATGTTGTTTTGTTGTTACATTTATTCTGCAAACTCGGTTTTGCATTACGAGAGTAATAGTCTGAAGTACTACCGCACTTCGTATTATACGTTTCCCATAGGGCTTTATGCAGTTGTATGTATCCGCCTGGACAAGTCCAATTCAACTGAATATTCCAACATGCAATTCCATAATCTATGAGAGAAGAACACACTAAGAAGATGAAAGCATTAAATATTGTCATATTGTCATTATATTTGTCGTTATATTTGTGCAACATTCCCGCAAGCGAGAATATGCAGACTCTGGTCTGAACACCACAATGGTGTTTTTTCTTAGTAGAAAATAGCTTCATAATAAAAGAAATACCAATTATTATAGTCTATCCACCGACCGACGATAATTCCATTCACCAAGAAAAAACTGCTTTTTGCATCGGCTAGAATGCATCTTCTCTTTATCAAAACTTACAAAAGAGGAGTGTGGCACTCTCTAAGCACGCTACACTATGGTTCACGATGAGGCTTTCCGCATAGTAACCTGACAGGTCACCCATCGAGGGGGAACCTCCTAAGAAAGAGTTGAAGATACCAAAGGGGTAATCAAAATCCGCATATCGAAGAAGAACAGACAACACAATGGCCAAAAGAAAAAGCACAAAAGGACAATAAATGATCCACAAAACACACATACAAAAGTAAAGATTGAGTAATACGAATGCCACAAAAACTGGGGGTGAACTCAGGTGCTCCAGAAGGGTAATCAGTTGCTGCTCCACTAGTGACATCCGTCGTGTTAATCTAGTTACAAACCCGGTGATAAGTCATGAACAAGCAAAGGACCGGGAAGTGCTTACGAACATATCCGTGGTCATTTCCGACAGATATTACATAACGGTCAACCAAGTCATGGTAGCCACCGTAACACTTTCGAAGTGATGACTTTAACTTAGCTAAGACGAACCCTTGGTTCAGTAGCTTCCTTGTTAGCAGCAATCCTCTATCAAGGAAGTCCTGATAGGAACCACAAGCTCTGGATAATCGTATCAACTGAGAGAGATATACTCCATATCCAGGTCTGCTGGAATGTTGCTACATATCATGGAAAGTTCACAATGAGAAAATTGAAATCATATCTTTTGTCGAAAAGTTTCGTTCTTAACCGCCCCTCACTGTCAATTTCGAGGTGTAGGTCAAGGTATGAAGCAGACCTATCTGTATCTGTGTATATGTATACATTACCTGTGAACGCACTAGACAGCTTTGTGTGTTAAGGGTCGAGTAGTGGGATCCGCCACTATTACCCAGTGATGGAAGAGAGAAGCTTATGTAGGAATAATCTGAATGAGATGCAAAGTATAGCGGAGAGCACAAAACTAAAAGTAAGCCTGGGGTTTACTGTCATACAACGCTTAAATGCAAACTTTGTTCTCGGACTAATGAAAGGCCACAATGCTCGCCTTATTCAGCATATTCAATGTTCGTATTGAACGATACTACAGTATGAGTACAAAGCTGGTATTCGATAGTTTAATAATCGAAAGGCCTGATGTACTCCGTCGTAATTCGAAGGACAGACAATACAATGACCAAAAGAAAAAGTACAAAAAGACTTAATGGTCAACAACACCATTTTAAAGATTGAGCAACATGAACTCCACTAAAAGCCGGAGGTGAACTCAGTAGCCCCGGAAAGGAAAACTATTCCTGCTCCAGAAGTGGCATCTGTCGTGTTACTATTGCTACAAATCCTGTGCTAATTGTCATGAATGAGAAAATGACGGCATCACGATTACAACAAACATGTTCATTGTCATTTTTGACACAGACATTCTATAACGGTTAACCAGTGGTGACAAATATAAAACTTTCAAAATGCTTTCAACTTAACCCCCGGGAACCCGTTCTACCATCTTAGCATCAACCTTGCATCAAGGAAATCGTGATAGGAACAAGATATACCGGTATGCAAGATGCGAATACTGTTAGACTGTTTCTATACTATACATACAGATGGAAATTGAAATCTTCTCTTTTATCATAAATGTTCGTTCTTAATCGACCCATACTGTCAATTTCTATGTGTAGGTCACAGTATGAAGCAGATCTAGTTGTGTCTGTAGTATTCCTTATTTTAAGATCAAAAGGGATAGATGCGATCACCAAACTTGGAATCATTTAGTGAAGTGAAAGGTCATCATCTATATAGTGGAACCAATAGAAACCCCGTTATAAATTATAGCCATGAAAAACGTTATTTAGAACATCATAGAAATTGGCACTCCAGCTCTCGTATTACAGCAAGAGGTGAATCTACATATATTGATAATATATATTTAACGCCTCCACTGACCATTGTCAATAAGCCTACGGTTGAATTTTGTTTTTATTACAACTTAAAATTATATTGTATTTTGTTCTTTTTCTGATGAACTTACAGACACAATTGCTTTCATTGCACACATCCTCATAGTACGACTCTCCAACACAGGACGCTCCTATTACATTTGGTGGTGGATTTGTGCAACTTCTTGTATATAATTGTATTCCTCCACCACAGACACCACTACAAGTTGAGTTCCTAGTCCAATTTGACCAACCTCCATTTCCTACAATACAATAAGCTTTATCTAGAGTCGGAAAGAAGCCAACAATTATAACACAAGCTCTAGTGAGCTTTTAGATCCGACATAAGAATATGCTTGTACAAACAATAAAAAATGTATAAAACACAATAAAGTTAAAAGCACTGTCAAATTTAAAATCCATCCATGAAATATTTAAAACCTAGCTTATAAAAATGAAAAAGTGTAATAAACAACATACAAATACAATTGATGTTCATTGAGATACATGTCAAGACGAAAAGTAATTCCGGTGGAATCAGGTTTATTTTTGCTTAATTATTTATATATTATTCATGCAGACATGCCACCTTTAAATACTTAAAATAGTAATATTAATGATAGGCTTAGCTATCATTGTAAAGTGTTGTCTAAATTACAAACAACCTTTCTTAATATATGCAAATAGTTGTGTTCATCAGAGAAAGTCAATGGTCATGTATATATGTGTCAGGAATATTCAATTATGCTTCTACGATTTTCTGATTGGACTTTGGAACTGTTCTGACAGCTATATGATATTCTTTCTTTTTATATTAATTATTATTCATTTTATTTTTTATCATTTATTTTCATTACTATTTACATGTATTGTTATTGTTTGAAAATACAGTGTTATTACATTAACAGGAATGGTGTCTGTTAAATGAAAGACATCTAGCTCGGAATCTTAATTTACAAGGGATTCGTCACGGCCGCTATTTTTTCATAGTTGGAATGATATTTACTGTTGCAATGAGTGTTGATTCACCACTAGAGTTCTGAATTCGGTTCGAAAGGCAACACGACTGTATGTGATAAGACTAGCTAGCTACTTGCAACCAGCAGTCATAAGTTTTTCTTTCGAGTAACCTCTGCCCTCATTAATCAATATATAAAACTGAAAGTGACGACCTAACTGAAATATTGTAGATATAGAAACGTAGATTTCAAATTTAGTATGCACAACGCATCTAAGGAATAACCTTCATCAGGTACCCTCATAGTAAAACCTTGGAAAACCAATTGAACGTGATGTTAAACACCAATAACCTACCATAACTTACAATGATATTTATAGCATATGTGATGTGAAGTGATAGTGTTTTGTAGAACATTGTTTGTCCTTGGGTACCACGAATGCTTTATGAGGTTAATGACTAAATAACACTGAACTGTATTTAACCCCCTCTATTAGTTATACAAATAAAAATCACACAATTGCTTGATAAGATGAATTAATGTTTGTATGAAATAAAACTTGCGTTTACAGTTATACGAAACTTGTAATGATGCCTTCCCATCAGCCCCACATGAACTTCCGACGTTGCTATTGGTAACATAAAAACTGCATGATGTATGACCGTCGCACAAACTTTGGATGCCATATTTATCACTATGACTACACGTGCTGTAGTTATAGAGAACAGAGGATAGTTGTATGGTTTCGCTATATTCATCTGAACAAGTCAACATGGCTCTATCTCCTTCTAAATATTGCATTGCGAGTGGATCTGAAAATGAAGAAAAAAACAAACCAAACTTTACTCCGAGTAAGCGATTGCTGTTTAAGGCCAAGTGAGTTATATGTGAGCTATATCATGGCGACAACAGGTTACATTCGATCAGTTTATAATGCTGTTGGCTTTGTACTAGACCAACACGCTTAGATAGTTATAGTGATAGCTCGGTGAAACAAGAGTATGTGGTTAGAAATGTCTCTCAATTATGAAACATTATCCCAGTTACGAACAAAACAGTATTTGCTTTTACTACTTAATGTTGTGTGTTAGCGCAGAAGCAGAAACAATCAATCAATTTGCTAACCCTAACCCTAACCCCATATAAAAAAAAGATGAATAATATATCTTTATATACTTTAATATTACTTCATTGAAGTCAATTACAATTAATTTGAACAATAAATATAACAACATTGAAAGTAATCTTTAAACTTTACTAATATATCAGACAATCATAGCACATATAGTTTATTTTTATCTTATTTAAACACTATTACCCTAACCATAAAACATAGATTACTATATCACTTTGTAGAAAATAAATAATACAAACATGAAAACATTATTTAAGCAACATTATTAAAAAAAACTGCTGGAACGTGCCAATCTGGGTCACGGGTCACTGTAATCGGGCAGCTGTATCGAGAAACAGATAGTGTTGAAAAAACTGTTGATACTCATAAAATATTGATAAATGCAATAACATTTTATGTTTGTCTTCAAGAAATATGATAGACAAAACCATGTGTGAAGTTTTATGACGAAATATCTTCGATTTCTATATAAATTTACGAGTTGAAGTTGCGGCTGTATCGAGAAACAGATACGGTGTTGAACAAACTGTTGATACTCATAAAATATTGATAAATGCAACAACATGTTATGTTTGTCTTCAAGATATATGATAGACAAAACCATGTGTGAAGTTTTATGATGAAATATAGCCCATTTCTATGTAAATTTACGAGTTGAAGTGGGGAACCGCCCACAGGTAATTTTAGCGATCTATTTTTTATCTTGGACAAGAATAATGAGCGTCCTGATTGGATGACCGATTTAAAACACACTGACTCCGCATGGTAAAAAGATGCATGTAAACTAAATCTATGTTATATTTATTCATTTGTTTGATTCTGGAATATTGTTGATCATTAATTTAAACCAGAAAAAAGGGAAAAAGAGGGGGGAATTTATTTGTGAATTTTACAGTTAAAGAAATGTTATGTTTCGAGAGTTTAAAGAGAAAAATAAAAAAGTGTTGCGACTAAAGCTTAAATGGGCATCAATTTTTTTACAAATATCAGTGGTTTTGTAATCAAGTAATCAGACAAAAACAAACAAACGGAAAACAATTACATTTGTAAATAAGAAAAAGGGAGAAGAGACAAAAACAAATAATGATAAGAAAGAGTAAGAACAGAATAACTATTATTAAAGAAAGAAAGACAGAAGTGTGATATATACCTTTTGTCTATCATTAGGTTATTGTGTTATTTACATGTACTGTTCAGAAGAAAAAAAACGACGCTTAATGCACCAGTTACTTTATATATATAAAAGAAGAGAAATCGCTTTTGCTATATATATCGGACATGGCAGAGTGGTCTAGGGCGCTGGATATAAGGCTAAGCGATTGGTGCTGCATTGTATCAATGCTGTGAGTTCAAATCCCGTCGAGGGAAGAACAAAAATGTGTCAACTCAAATATCTAATTCTAACACTGTTGGATTATATATATACTAGTAAGGTGTTTCTGTGTGATTAAATATTTTGATTAGTAAATGAACTTGATACATTACAAAAATTGAACAAAAGAAGATAAATCCGTTTTGCTATATATATGGGTGTTTATCTTATCTCATTCACTTTTTCGCTTTTTCGATACATAGGCGTTTCCCTCAATTCCTTTACATAAACACAATTGTTTTCCACTTGGGATGGGAATTTTCCCGTTCACTTTTCCTGTTGTAAATTTCATCAGGTATAATCTTTTCAATAATTATTACAGCTTACAATAATGTTTACTTCCCCCCCCCCCCCCTCCATCAAATATAACACCCCAATAAATTGCAACGATGGGGTAATTAGAAAAATACATATAAAAAACATATGTTAAATAAGTTAAAGAAATAGAAGACAATTATAAAACTTACTTTCATCTGCAGAATTCCACGAGAAGAGAGTAAAATATACAATTAAGTAGGCCCACATCTTGTTCACCATTGCTACGACACCTTTAATATAACAAGAAGACCTTGACTTGGTATTAATAACCAGGAAGTTGGCTAGAGTTTCACGATCTATTAATAGATTGATATCAGGAAAATATTTAAGTTTTATTATATTCTTTAAAAAAAACACCTAAGGCAAGTAAAGTGAATTAATATCTTTGAAATGCTATGGTAATAAAACAAATATATTAAAAGGGGAAAAAAAGAGCATTCTCTTCATCCAAGCTACTTTCTGTATTAAAGAGTAAGTACAATGTACAGTTCATCAGCTTTTCTGAGCATCTGCCTGCTTACGTCTGTATAATTATTATTCATTGTAATGACTGAACACAAACTTGAAATGTTCAAATGTAATTCTTCAAACATTTTTATGTTAATACAAGATAACATTAACTTTACAAAATATATAGAACAATTGAACACGTGACAGAATAAGCTTCTGCCAAATTATTGTCATTCATAGTTTGTTTATTAAATAGTTTGACACACAGTATCTGATTAATTATATAATCACTATTAAAACAGTAGCTTTGTAATAAAGTCTTAATACAATTTTATGGATTAAAAATCGAACCATTTCAAGAATGGTTGACCAAAACTGATTTTAAGATTGCTTAGATTTGCTTGTGGTCATCAGATTAAATCAGCTCATTTTCATGTTAACACCATTGTAAACAAAGAGGTCATCCTTGTCTGAACAGTTATTTCTGGTTTTATTTGATGTGCTGAGTATTTAAAACCAAAATACAAATTCTGTAATGTTCCAGTGTTTATAATTTAATATATTTTTGTTTCTTTTCAGAAGCCACTGAAGGTGAAATTGAGGAAGTCATAACAGATTGGTTTCGATTTGCAAAAGATAGGGATGAAGGTCGAAAGAGAAGAGAGCAAGAAAGGAGACAAAGAATGGAACCATAGAACGTTAATGATGTTTAATGGAATTATCATAATATTTATTTTTATGATATCTGTGTATTCTAATTATCTCATTCCCCTTTTTAGCTCACCTGACCCTGAGGTGAGCTTTTTCCATCACTTTGCGTCCGTCGTCCGTCTGTCCGTCCATTAGACTTTTTCAAAAATCTTCTCCTCTGAAACCACTGAACCATTTGTTACAAAACATTGTACAAATGATCACTAGGGTATGTAGATTCAAACTTGTGATTTTTTTTTGTGGATTGTGAGCATATATATAAAAGATGTGTGTACTAATTGGGTTTTGATTTCCATAACTTTTTTCCCAAGATACAGAATGTTGAAGTTAGTAATTGTTTGGCTATGATTTATATGTGGGGTACATAGTCAGTCAACACAACTCAACTCCTCCTACAGTTTTCCAGCTAGGTATATTTTATTTTGCAGATTGTAAGCATATGTATCATAAATATGTGTTCTCTCTAGGTTTTGATTTCGTGAATATTAACAATCAACATGCGTTTAATTTCAGCAGTAATTTTAGGCTTCTACCTCCAAAACCAGGCAGGTTAGCCTGGGTCAGGGTGACCCCTGCCAAAATTATGCTACAAAATAAAAAAAAGTACATGTATCATATAATGCATAATTAATGCAGCCCCTGCTGTATGCACCCTTATCATTTTTATGTGCATGTAGTTTCTAATCTCTACTCATGCAAGATGACCAAATTTGAAAGATACAATTTAACATAGGACTCTGTAGGGATGTACATGTAACAACCTTCTCATCTCAAACCACTCAGCCAGTTTAAACCAAGCATAGCAGGGAAGGTACTCTGGTGATCCACATTGTAAATTGTGTCCATTGACCCTGACCTCAATCCAAGATGGCCTTCACCATGGGACATAGTTATCATAGTACCTGAAGCCACTGAGAAACCAGACGATCGATGCTGAGTTAGCCTCTAGTTAAGTTTATGAATATAAAGCAATAACATACATGACAATTATTACATAGTTGATACCATCAATGGCATAGTTTGATTTATGCTGAGTTAGCCTCTAGTTAAGTTTGTGAATATAAAACAATAACATACATGACAATTATTACATAGCTGATACCATCAATGGCATAGTTTGATTTATGCATATGGATTTATTAAGTTTTTGATTTGAATTTTGTCAATATATAAAGAAGGGATATGGGGTAGACATCGAGCCAACCTCTCATATAACACAAAGTACCAAAATGTGTAAAAGTATATTGGTTTTGATTTAAGTCATTTTAATTTAATTTGTTGGTAATATTTTAGAAATAATGTTGTACAGAGATTTTTTAAACTATGAGTTTGGTAAAGGTTGGAAGAGTTTACATGTCATTATGTCGTAATTCTAATGATGAGGAAAAAGTCTGTCAATTGCCATCCAGTAAGTTACTGAAAATGTATTCTAAGACACCTTCACTGCTTTAACTTTCATTTACTACATCAAAATTTGGGAGTTTGTTGGAAGTTTTTATATATGTTTAAAAAAGATATTAATCATTTCTAAAAAAAAGTAATTCCAAAATTAACTTCTTATAATTTGACACATGATTTAATTCACTTCAAAGCTAGGTTACATAATGGCTATTCCCGCAATAAATGTCAGGGGGGTAGGAAGACACCTTTTATTTTTACCCACTGTGCATACAATTTTAAATGATTATGTCTTGTACTTCGTAAGGCAGATTTTTCAAAAACAACCACCACCCATCAAATTTTATTAGAAGTGCCTTCCACCCACCCCATCCCCCAATACAAACATTTCTGGAAGAGCCCTAAAAGTTTTGTAAAAGTATTGATGACAATTCTTATTTATTAAAATAAGTATATAAAGATGTACGGATTACTATAGATTGATGTATTTTATTTTATTATCTTTTTAAATTGAGCATAGCAATAAAGTATTTATATTTTAATTGTATTCATAGTATTTTTACTTCTTAATAGACAAAATGTGTGCTTATGATGGAACACAACCATATTGGAGAGATAAAATTATTTGATTGCTGTTTTTCATCTTGCTGTTGCTAAACAATGAAACACAATTAAGTATATAACTTTATTTGACCAGTTTTTAAACCTGATGGTACTCTTACTAAATTGAGGAGATCAGGTTGATGCAATGTTGACAGAGTTTTATAATTCTAAATTTAATGTCGGTTCTGTTTGCCCAGTGTTGATAAGCTATTTGTATTATAACATTTGTCCAACGTTAGCTCACCTACGGGTAGTTCCTTAGTTTCATTGAATGTTGGCTTTTCTTCAGTGGTTGCATGAAAAGCCAGTACTAGTGTTGAGTCATCGTGGGCACAACGTTGGTGATTTGTATTATAACATTGGGCCAACTTTGGCCCAGTGTTGGTCCTATAAAATATCTTTACTATAATGTTGTGCCAGTGTTGGCCCAACGTTGGTTCATAGTTGTCTGGTTGGCTGAATGTTGACATTTATTTCAGTGGTTGGAAAGCAAATGTTGGACCAATGTTAAACCAACGGTTGGGGATTACGTTGGGCCGATGAATAAAATCACAGTGGGCCAACGTTAATTTACAACGTTGGCCCAACAAAGTGTGCAACAATAAGCCAACGTTGGCCCAATAACATTTTATGTTTGTCTTCAAGACATATGATAGACAAAACCATGTGTGAAGTTTTATGACGAAATATCTCCGATTTCTATGTAAATTTACGAGTTGAAGTTGCGGCTATATCAAGAAACAGATACGGTGTTGAACAAACTGTTGATACTCATAAAATATTGATAAATGCAATAAAATATAATGTTCGTCTTCAAGAAATATGATAGACAAAACCATGTGTGAAGTTTTATGACGAAACATCTCCGATTTCTATGTAAATTTACGAGTTGAAGTTGCTGCTGTATCGAGAAACAGATACGGTGTTGAAAAAACTGTTGATACTCATAAAATATTGATAAATGCAATAAAAGGTTATGTTTTTCTTCACGAAATATGATAGACAAAATCATGTGTGAAGTTTTATGATGAAATATATCCGATTTCTATGTAAATTTACGAGTTGAAGTTGGTGCTGTATCGAGAAACAAATACGGGTTTGAAAAAAACTGTTGATACTCATAAAATATTGATAAATGCAATAAAAGTTTATGTTTGTCTTCAAGAAATATGATAGACAAAATCATGTGTGAAGTTTTATGATGAAATATCTCTGATTTCTATGTAAATTTACGAGTTGAAGTGGGGAAACACCCACAGGTAATTTTAGCGATCTATTTTTTATCTTGGACAAGACTAATGAGCGTCCTGATTGGATGACCGATATAAAGCACACTGACTCCGCATGGTAAACAGATGCATGTACAATAAATCTATGTTATATTTATTCATTTGTTTGATTCTGGAATATTGTTGATCATTGATTTAAACAAGAAAAAAGGGAAAAAGAGGGGGGGAGAATTTATTTGTGAATTTTACAGTTAAAGAAATGTTAAGTTTCAAATATTTTTATGTTAATACAAGATAACATTAACTTTACAAAATATATAGAACAATTGAACATGTGACAGAATAAGCTTCTGCCAAATTATTGTCATTCATAGATTGTTTATTAAATAGTTTGACACACTGATTAATTTGATTAATTATATAATCACTATTAAAACAGTAGCTTTGTAATAAAGTCTTAATACAATTTTATGGATTAAAAATCGAACCATTTCAAGAATGGTTGACCAAAACTGATTTTAAGACTTTAAAACCTGCAATATTATTGCTTAGATTATTTTGTAGTCATCAGATTAAATCAGTTCATTTTCATGTTAACACAAGTCAAATAGTGGAACACCATTGTAAACAAAGAGGTCATCATTGTCTGAACAGTTATTTCTGGTTTTATTTGATGTGCTGAGTATTTAAAACCAAAATACAAATTCTATAATGTTCCAGTGTTTATAATTTAATATTTTTTTGTTTCTTTGCAGAAGCTGTGCGAAAGAACAGAATATCCCAAAAAGTCACTGATAGTGAAATTGAGGATGTCATAAAAGATTAGTTTCGAATTGCAAAAGATAGGGAGGAAGGTCGAAAGAGAACAGAGCAAGAAAGTAGACAAAGAATGGAACCATATAACGTTAATGATGTTTAATGGAATTATTATAAAATTTATTTTTATAATATCTGTGTATTCTAATTATCTCATTCCCCTTTTTAGCTCATAACCCTATTGCCATCACTTTGCGTCCGTCGTCCGTCTGTCCGTCCATTATACTTTTTCAAAAATTTTCTACTCTGAAACCACTGAATCATTTGTTACAAAACATTGTACAAATGATCACTAGGGTATGTAGATTCAAATTTGTGTCAAAACAACTCAACTCCTACAGTTTTCCAGCTAGGCATATTTTATTTTGCAGATTGTAAGCATATGTATCATAAATGTGTGTTCTCTCTAGGTTTTGATTTCCGTGAATATTAACAATCAACATGCTTTTAATTTCAGCAGTAATTTTAGGCTTCTACCTCCAAGACCAGACAGGTTATTCTGGGTCAGGGTGACCTCTGCCAAAATTATGCTACAAAATAAAAAAGTACATGTATCAAATAATGCTTAATTAATGCAGCCCCTGCTTTATACACCATTATAATTTTTATGTACAAAGTGCATGTAATTTCTAATTTCCAACCATGCAAGATGACCAACTTTGAAAGATATAATTTAACATAGGACTCTGTAGGGAAGTACATGTAACAATCTTCTCATCTCAAACCACTGAGCCAGTTTAAACCAAGCATAGCAGGGAAGGTACATTGATGATCCACATTGTAAATGTGTCCATTGACCCTGACCTGAATCCAAGATGACCTTCACCATGGGACATAGTTATCATAGTACCTGAAGCCACTGAGAAACCAGGCGAGCGATGCTGAGTGAGCCTCTAGTTAAATTTATGAATATAAAACAATAACATACATGACAATTATTACATAGTTGATACCATCAATGGCATAGTTTGATTTATGCTGAGTGAGCCTCTAGTTAAGTTTGTGAATATAAAACAATAACATACATGACAATTATTACATTGTTGATACCATCAATGGCATAGTTTGATTTATGCTGAGTGAGCCTCTAGTTAAGTTTGTGAATATAAAGCAATAACATACATGACAATTATTACATAGTTGATACCATCAATGGCATAGTTTGATTTATGTATATGGATTTATTAAGTTTTTGATTTGAATTTTGTTTTGTATTTTTGTTTCTCTATTATTTAATACCAATGGTAGATTAGTTACTAATGTAATGTAAATCTTACATCAAAATACATTAGATATGAAATATCATGCTGTGTTTGTAACTATTTGTCAATATATAAAGAAGGGATATGGGGTAGACATCGAGCCAACCTCTCATATAACACAAAGTACCAAAATGTGTAAAAGTATATTGGTGTTTTTAAGTCATTTTAATTTCCAATTGTTGGCAATATTTTAGAAATAATGTTGTACAGAGATTTTCTAATCTATGAGTTTGGTAAAGGTTGGAAGAGTTTACATGTCATTATGTCGTAATTCTAATGATGAGGAAAAAGTCTGTCAATTGCCATCCAGTAAGTTCCTGAAAATGCATTCTAAGACACCTTCACTGCTTTAACTTTCATCTACTACATCACAATTTGGGAGTTTGCTGGAAGTTGTTATTTATGATTAAAAAAGATATTAATCATTTCTATAAAAAAGTAATTCCAAAATTAACTTCTTATAATCTGACACATGATTTAATTCACTTCAAAGCTAGGTTAAATAATGGATATTCCCGCAATAAATGTCAGGGAGGTAGGAAGGCACTTTTTATTTTTGCCCACTGTGCATACAATTTTAAATGATTATGTCTTGTACTTCTTCAGGCAGATTTTTTTCAAAAGCAACCACCACCCATTAAATGTTATTAGAAGTTCATTCAAACCCACCCCATCCACCCCCCCCCCCCTTACAAACAATCCTGGAAGAGCCGTAAAGGTTTTGTAAAAGTATTGATGACAATTCTTATTTATTAAAATATGTATATAAAGATGTACGGATTGCTATAGATTGATGTATTTTATTGTATTATCTTTTAAAATTGAGCATAACAATAAAGTATTAATATTTTAATTGTATTCATAGTATTTTTACTTCTTAATAGACAACATTTGTGCTTATGATGGAACACAACCATATTGGAGAGATACAATTATTTGATTGCTGTTTTTCATCTTGCTGTTGCTAAGCAATGAAATACAATTAAGTATATAACTTTATTTGACCAGTTTTAAAACCTGATGGTACTCTTACTAAATTGAGGAGATGAGGTTGAGGCAATGTTGGCAGAGTTTTATAATTCTAAATTTAATGTCGGTTCTGTTTGCCCAGTGTTGATAAGATATTTGTATTATAACATTTGACCAACTACGGGTAGTTCCTTAGTTTCATTGAATGATGGTTTTTCTTCAGTGTTTGCATGGAAAGCAAGTACTAGTGTTGGGTCATCGTTGGTGATTTGCATTATAATATTGGTCCAACTTTGACCCAGTGTTGGTCCTATAAAATATCTTTATTATAATGTTGGGCCAGTGTTGGCCCAACGTTGGTTCATAGTTGTCTGGTTAGCTGAATGTTGGTATTTATTTCAGTGGTTGGAAAGCAAATGTTGGGCCAATGTTAAACCAACGATTGGGGATTACGTTGGGCCGATGAATAAAATCACAGTGGGCCAACGTTAATTTACAACGTTGGCCCAACAAAGTGTACAACAATAAGCCAAATTTGGCCCAAAGGAAGATTGCTATCTGGGTATATGCGATGCCTGATTTAGTGCGCATGATCGTTTCTGGAATAATAAACATCGGGTATGTTCATAGTGAGAACAAAATAACATTTCGGAAGTAAGAACATAACAGAACCTAAACAGTATAAGCAAAATCGACGAAGGCCACCTATGCCTAAAAACGATTTAATTAAGTTAGTTTTAATACATTTCATTTTCATTATTTAGGAGAAGGGGTTATGGTGTTTAACGCTACTTTCAACAATATATCAGTTATATCGTGTCGGTCAGTTGTATTGGTAGAGGAAACAGGATTATCCGGAGACAACATAACCTGGCGCCAGTCACTGAAAAACTTTATCACATGATGCTGTATCGAGTACACCTATGCGTGCTTGCATCTTAAATCTTCTCCATGTTACATCTAATTTACTAGATTCCTTGTACTATAAAAGGACATATATTATTGTGCTAAAACCACTCTGATTCTACCAAAAAGTTATCTTAAACAGATATCAACATGCTAGAGTGTTTGATTGACAACATGGACAACATATTTGTTATCTTTGGTGAACGTTTTTTTTCAACAGACAGTCGGCATACATATGGGTACACGCTGTGCTCCTCTTCTCGCAGACTTGTTCCGTTATTCGTATGAGGTAGACTTCATACAGGGGCTTCTCAAGAAAAACGAAAAGAAGCTAGTCACGATCGTTTAATTTCACCTTCCGCTATATATATGACGTCCTTTCACTAAATAATTATAGGTTTGGTGATTCCGTTGATCGCAACTATCCCATTGAGTTTGAAATAAAGGATACCACAGATACATATAGGTCTGCTTTATACCTTGACATACAGCTCGAAATTGACAGTGAAAGGCGGGTAAGAACGAAACTTTACGACAAAAGAGATGATTTTTATTTTCTCTCAGTTGATACGATATTCCAGAGCTTGTGGTTCCTATCCAGATTTCTTTGATAGAGGGTTGCTGCTAACAAGGAAGCTACTGAACTAAAGGTTCCTCTTGGTTAAGTTGAAGTAAACACTTCGAAAGTTTTACAGTTTACCATGAAATTGATTGACCGCTATGGAATATTTGTAGTAAGCACCTCCCGGTCCTTTCCTCATTCATGACTTATCACCGGTTTTGTAGCTAGATTAACACGACGGACGTCAATAGTGGAGCAGAAACTGCTCACCATTCTGGAGCACCTGAGTTCATCCACCGTTTTTAGTGGGGTTCGTGTCACTCGATCTTCAGCTTTAAGTGTATGTTCTGTAGACCATTGTTTGTCCTACTGCACTGTTTCTTTTGACCATTGTGTTGTCTGTAATTCTTTGATGTAGGGATTCTGATTGCACCTTTGGTATCTTCAAACTCTTCTTTCAATTACCGGCTCATCGGTCAACGTAACACTTGTTATTCTGAATTCCAATGAACTTGAATTGTAGATCTTGTGCTTGGTAAGAAGAGTTTGAAGATATCAAAGATATACTCAAAAACCGTAAATGGCAGGATAGACAATACAATGACCAAGAAAAAGGTACAAAAGGACAAACAATAATCTACAAAGTAATACACAGAAAACTAAAGATTGAGCAACAGGAACCCCATTAAAACTGGGGATGAACACAAGTGCTCCGGAAGAGTAACAAGTTCGTGTTCCACTAATATCAACCATAATGTTATTCTTTTTACAAACCAGGTGATAAGCCATGAACGCAGAAAGGCCCGGATTGTATTTACAACAAACGGATGAAGAGCGTGAAGAAACCAAAGAGGGAATACGGATTCGTATATCGAAGAAGGACGAACTATAACATAACAACAAAAATAACTACAAAACGACAAACAATAATCTACCAAACATTATATATAAAATTAATGATCAAACAACAAGAACCTCACTAAAACCGAAGGTAAATTCAGGTGCTCCGGAAGAGTTGGCAGTTCCTTTTCTACTAGTTGAACTCGTAGTGTTGCTCTTGTTACAAAACCCGGAGAAATTTCATGAATGGGTAAAGGACCAGATTGTGACTGCGAACATATCGGTGTTCATTTGTGACACAGATATTCCGTAACGGATAACCAAGTCATACAACATAAAGGAGATGCGTGTAATAAAAACATAGATATCCAAATAAGTGCACACGGCGCGTTTCAGGAATAACCTTCATCATATACGCTCAATGTCACAAGATGGGAAAGCCAAATAATGTAAATGTTTGCGATCAAATAAGCAAAACGATATATACAGGATATCCAAAGTCGTCTATGGATGAGTTTCAATAACGTACGTTATCTAGGAACTGTCCATTTACTTATAATAAACCACGCAATGTCGAAGCACTGACTACTGGGTGAATAATACCTCCGTGAACTAAAAGTCCACCAGCAGAGACATGTAACCAGTGATAGTCAAAAAGTTAATATATAATTTATGAAAAGAACATGTCAACCGATATAAATAAATCGACCAATCTCCTTTCACCTGACCTCTATGAACAGACAAAACACCACGTCATATGACGTTAGATATCAATAGGTCCTGGCTTGGGTTAGAAATCTTTAGGTCCTGGCTTTAGTTATAAATCTATAGGTCCTGGCTTTAGCTAGAAATCTATAGGTCATGGCTTGGGTTAGAAATCCATAGGTCATGGCTTGGGTTAGACATCTATAGGTCCTGGCTTGGGTTATCCACAAAAAGTAGTGGAGTTAAACCAGTCAATGGGATTCCCAATCCCCCTCTTGTAAACTGGATCTTGAACGTCAAATGTCTACTTTAGTGTGTTCAGTAATTTAGCAGTATCACCGACCTAATATTCAATGTATTGTTATAAATTAAAGAAACAACGTAGTTTGTACATTACCTTGAATTGTGTTTTGAATGAGGAAGAGGTAAAATATGTGACAAAATCATAAAACCGTCTTAAAAAGGAAGAAATAAGATAAAAACAAAGTAACAAAATAAATCAAACTAATAATTAAGAAAATAAATAAAAACATAAATTAATAATAAAAAAACATATTGTGGAAACAGTTCCAAAATCTAACAGAAAAATCGTAGAACAAGGCATAATCTATACACCTAACACACAAATACATGGGCCGTTCTTGTTCCTGGCTTGGTACAGGAATTTTAATAATAAAAAAGGCGGGTTAAACTATTTGTATGGGCCCGTACTAATCACTCTTTTTGTATTGATCAATGGCGGATATGGCAATGAACATCACAAAGTTGGCGTTTGTATGTCCCGATTAATTTTCCCAAGGATTTCAGAACATGGACCATTCCCAAAACAGGAAAAAGGGAAGATGACATTTTTAAATAATACAACCGTTTTTTCATAGAGATGTTCGCGTTTTGTCACAATACAGATTAAATGTGTTGTTTTAGGTGTTTTGATGTCTAGTTTGAGTTAAACCGTATATTGACTGGACTAAAATGTCTGTAAATAAAAATTGCTCGATTAGTTAGTTTAGTTATTTATAAAACGACTGCCATGCATGTAGTAGGATTTACGTACCTATTCGAAACACTCGGTCGGGGCAGCTCGTGTTTGTATCTTGTATTCAAATCTAATCTTACACTTATTAACTAAAGTTGTGACCTCGAATCCCGCTCATGACAAGGTGTATTCAATAACACATTACGCGAAAAAGTTTGTCAGTGACTTGCTGCAGGTCGACGATTTTCCCCAGGTGCCCCGGTTTCCCCCACAAAACTGACCACCACGATATAACTAATATCGTTGAAAGTGGCGTTGAACACCATAACCATAAGCCACCTATTATATATGTGAGCATAGGTATCTAGTATTTAGATGTCCAGTTCATTATCTGCGAGAATACAACATATACATGTAACATTCATACACGAGGGACGCCTTGGGTCCATAGAACCGTGCCACTTTTTTTAAGTGCCTGTACCAAGTAAGGACAGTGAGCTGTCGTGCATACCAGTGTTAGTGGTACCGATGTTGTCTCTGTTTCTAGAGTTTTAATATTGCATTTTGGATCTGTTCCGTCAACAAATTTTCTTTCAAAAAGAGTATGGCAACCCTTCTTAAAGGTTAAATGGTCACTCACTATGAATAAAAACAGCTGAAATATTACTCACTTAATTATAAACAACATTCACCCACACTTCCTAAAACAGACAGTATTAAGCGTCTTTTTCATATATCTGAAATGATATGAAAAATATGGAAAATATTGAAGAATATTTTTATTTTAACAAAGCAATTAATACTGCATGCATCTTATTTAAGTTTACATTATGCCCTACAGTAAGGGGGAATAACTCTGTATCTGAAGGGATAACTCTGTAATAGGGGACATCACTCTTTATGTGGGGAATAAGTTACAACTCTGTATGTGCAAGGATAATACTACAGAAGGGGGAATAACTCTTTATGTGGAGGTTTAGCACTGCAGTATGGAATATATCTATTCATGTGAGGATAACACTGCAGTAAGGGACATAACCCTGTATGTGGAGGAATAAGACTGTAGTAGGGGACATAGCTCTTTATGCGGAGGAATAAGTTACAATTGTATGTGCAAGGATAATACTAGAGTAAGAGGAATAACTCTTTATGTGGAGGTTTAACACTGCAGTATGGGAAAACTATTCATGTGGGGATAACATTGCAGTAGGGGACATAATCAATTCTTACAATCTGATTAGGTAATCGGCTGGAAAAAGCGACTTCTGATTGGTTTTTTTTCCAGTGATGTGATTGGTTGGTAATATAAAACATTTCAATCCTCTTTTAGGTTAAATAAGTTCATTTTTTGGCCCCTTCAGATCGCGCGCACCCCACCCGACCAGGTGAAGCCCTGCGGGTGACGTTTGAATGGCTATTCTGCAAGGAACATGAACTGTGATATAACGACATGTACTAGAAAAACAACTAACTGATATTTTAAAACGTTGGATTTCAAGCGTCGCGACTTGAAAAAGTACGGTAAAGAAATACGGAAAAATAAGTACGGTGAAAAAAAGTACGGAAAAAATGTACGGGAAAAAAAAGTACGGGAAAAAGTACGGGAAATAATTTGAGGGAAAAAGTCACGTGACTTCCGGACAGGACCTCTTCTGGTCACTTCTGGTCAAGCATGCACAATGGTCCGATCCCCCTCAATCCCCCTCAAATGTGGTTTTGTCCGTACCCATATACTACTTTGATACCACTTAAATATTTCAATTCCAACTAATATATGATGTAATGTTCACAGCCTTTTCCCCCTTTTACATTCAGATTGTTTTAGCAGTAACTTTCAAACAATTTAAGGCACACTAGTGGAGAGAAAGTGTGTGAGCGAATGAATGAAGCTTTAGAGTGACTTTACTGCAGTTGTTTTAGTGGTCATATTTTATACAAGCAAAATACTTATTTTTATATATTATAATCAATCTAAAGGAGATATAACAATGTGATAATGATAAACCATTAATCATATCAAAACATTATATTAAAAAAATATTGATAATTATCCTAAAAAAATAACTGATAAAATTGATTTGATTTGATTTATTGTGTTTAACGCCACTTTCAGCAATATTTCAGCTATATCATGGCGACCAGTTTTAGTGGTGGAAGAAGTTGGAGTACCCGGAGAGAACCATCGACCATGGGCAAGCAACTGGTAAACTTTATCACTTGCGTCTGAGAGTCGAGTGCACCCTTTTTGTAATTTACAAATCCAGGCGCGAACCCACGCCGTATTGGTGATAGGTTTGTATGAGTTGTTAAGTAATCCAACTACCTAACTCATTGAGCCACCCGGGCCCTGTGATAAAATTGAAAATCTCAGTGAGAACAACATGGTATATATTTAATAGATTTTTCAAAGATTACTATATTTTTAATTTAGATTATGAGAAACGAAAAATATTAAGTAAGTTCATAATTTGTGGTCAAGGACTTGGAGTTATAAAAAGGTCGATATTAGATTCAAAAAAATATTGATGATTAGTATCATTTCTTTCTTCATTGACAAGTAAGTAAGAATATAGGTAAACAACTCTTAAATCATTTTGTTAAAAGCAGAACATAATTATTACTTTTTAAATCATTAAGAAGGCATTTAAAATCCTCAACATCTAATGGCATTAAAATGTTGTATCATTTATCACACAGTATTTAGAACTGAGGATACAACTTCAAATTTAAAAAATCTCTCTCATTTCATCATTTCTTGGAATCAAATTGTTGACACGTTTCAACTTATTTTTGTTCTTTTCTGTTTGAGATGTTGTAGAAAAACACACAAACATAGTAAGTAGCAGTAAAATAATGTAGGATAAAAGATGTGTTTATTTCGACTTTTCGTGTTCTTATTTCACTTTTTCAAGTAATGACTTCGTCTTTTCGATTTTACCCGTAAATATTTAGTATTTCGCTTTTTCAAACCCAATGCATCAATGAATTTACATTCACTGCATGCCGAAAGGTCGGAAAGTCTCAAAACGTTCAAAATATTCAAGATCACAAAACTCAAAACGACGGACCATAAATGACAGCCAGTAAAACGGATGAAATATTTAAAAGTGTGAAACGTGACCTTTTGTTAATTAATGACGATGTATCTAAATTAGACACACATGTGCTTAAAGTATTAAAAGAATACATATGAAGTTTTGCTACATGAGTACATCTGTTTTAGTTTAACACAAAATGTTTCTTACCGCGGACATATTGTTTATCATCCACCCGATAGTATTCGAACGTCCTTGGCGAACTTCAAAAGAATCATTTCTGTGTTTTGAACTGTCTTTCCTGTTCGCATTGCCTATTGTCTTTCTATAATGATCCATATATGGCCTATATTCAGAGTTTACATTCATACAGTGTTGTAGTTCATTCGTCAGATATATACCTCTTTTTATTTGGGTTAATCTTTTAAATCTCGTAAATTTTTGTTTGTTAATCTTTTCATATAATAATTTACTAATGAAGCATGATACTAATTGTTTACTGAACCAAAATAAAGAACAATAAAGACAATTGATTTATCTCTCTGATCACGTAGTGCACAGTATTCTTTTTAATAAGATGGGGAAGCATTGACGTCAACACAGGATCAAAAGAATATCAAAATGTATGACGTAAAATGATCACAAAAAATAAGTAAATTAGTTTTGATCACTAAAAATAAGTAAATTCGCAATCAAAATGATAAAAAATAAAATAAAAATTATGATCATGAAAAATAAGTTAATCTCGTTACTTTTACAATATCTACTGAAAACTAAGCATTTAAAAAAAAAGTTCCACTCTATGCACTCCAGCTCATAATTCCATATATAAGTCACGTTTTGATTGCATTGACCCTTTCGTATTTAAATTAAACCTACGGCAGTACTGAAATGTTGATTTAAATGATTGATTGCAGTACAACATAATTGGTATTTCAGCTGTTTTCATTTGGAGATGCTACGCATTGCAGGGGCGTATGAGCCGGGAGAGAACGTGCAAGGGGGACACTTGTCCCCTTTTGCCAAATATATGTTAGAAAATAGTTGTATATCAATTTATCTGTGATCAATGTTTTTTTTTCTTTCTAAGGAGTGGGTACTTCGGGGGGAGAAGGGTAATTCCTGTGTATGTTTTGACCAATTTCCGTAGAATCTATTTCATCGTTTCATGAAATAAAAACCTAGATAAGGGATTGAACCCCCAGGTCCCCGCTTGGGTCCTGACCTGTAAACAGGCTGTAAGCCACCTCTTTACAACGGGGTCGCATAATATGCGTCTAACATAATTTACAAACAGATTGATATGATGTGAAACACTGAATTATTACAAATTTCCAATAAAAAAAATAAGATTTGTGGGTTAGGATTATTTTGCTTAACGCCACTTTCAACACTATTTCAGTTATATCGTGGAACTGGAGTACCCGGAGAAAACCACCGACCTGTCGCAAGTCACTGACAAACTGTATCACATAATGTTGTATCGAGTACACCTTGCCATGAACGCAGTTCAAACTCACAACGTTAGTGGTGATAGACACTGATTGCATATATAGGTAGCTGTCAATCCGACTACCATACGATCTTGACCACGAAGACCCCTAAAATACTTAACGGTTATTTCTCGGAAAACTATAGTTTCATCGAAAAAGATAATAATTTCATAGACATGTATTAAATTACACCAGAAAACATTTCTTGTATCAACAAATTTTGAAATATACATTTTCCCATTGTGGTCATGAAAGGAAGCGATATTACTATTAAGAGCGTGCGTAAAATAACACGAACGGACCCTCAATGAAGAAACCCTATCTATCACATACATTCTTTATTAAGCACGATTGTACACATAGGGCATATAAAATAAAAAATAATCCCATACTTAGCGACGCTTTGAGCAACTCTGTGGGATTGTGCACTGGGAACATTTGACAGTATACCCAAGAAAAAAGGCAAAAAGACAAACAATGGCCAACAAAGCTATACACAGAAAACTAACAGATTGATCAGCACATACATCAACTTACTATAAAACGGGGATGAACTTATGTGCAACGGAAGAGTAACCAGCTCATGCTCCACCAATGTCACCGTTTCTGTTACTCGTGTTAAAAATACGACGATAAGCCATGAACGCGGAAAGACGGGAGTTGACCACGACAAATGGAACATCCGACAGACATTCGCCAAACGGCCATTAAAACCAATACAGCGACTTTAAAAACACTCAAATTGATGACATCAACCCGTACATATGTCGGTTATATGGTTTAATTATGACTCCAATTTTCCTGTATTTGTATTGGATTGGAACGAAAATTTATAGAGTTGCATATCATCATGTTGATGTGTCATGTGTGCATCATCATTTCGCGAAAGTCAGAGTCAAAGTAAGAGTTGTGGTCCTTTATAACATAGACATTAAAAAGAGTATATGGTGTGTGAACATCAGTTCTCCTATATATTGTTTTGGATTGTAATAACATTTTACATACTAGCTTATCATCATATGATATGTAGTTGTTAATTACATCTTTTCACGAAGATCATAAATCATAGTAAGAGTTCATGATTATTTACAACACAAAAAGACTGGTTGGCTCGGAAGCAGGATAATGTGTACCAGTGGGGCGACATATCTACCCGCCACATTTTTGTGCATATCCCAAGCGAGAACAAGGATATCCAACGCCATATCTCGTGATCGCTTATGCGTTTAATGGTTTGAAGTGAGAGGTGGTGGTTCATTTTGTTCATATTGGTGAACTTGTTCATCATTATACTATATACATTTTCTTTTCAATAAGAGAATAGACTTAAATACAATAAAGCATGTATGTAAATAAAAGGTGGTAGTGAGATGATGGATATGGTAAGGTGGTAGTGAGATGATAGATATGGTAAGGTGGTAGTGAGATGATATATATGGTAAGGTGGTAGTGAGATGATGGATATGGTAAGGTGGTAGTGAGATGATAGATATGGTAAGGTGGTAGTGAGATGATGGATATGGTAAGGTGGTAGTGAGATGATGGATATGGTAAGAACACTGCCATTTAACGGGAGCCAACGACTACTCTGAAATAAACCGTTGATGATAAGGAACTGTTGTTATTTATCTTTCACGTCTTGCCCTCGTGGAGTTTTGCCTTTGATTCGTCTCGAGCAATCACCGAACTCCTCATTTCTAAGCCCACAATGGGAAAGAAGGCTCGGTTTCTATATACCTAAAATGCTATTTACACAATAAGCATAAAAATCACTAACGTCTAATATAATAATAAATATTACAATTCAGGAGAGAAGTTGTTTTATCATCATCGTTTCAACTACTAAATAATACAGTGCATGCAAACAGGTAGATACGATAACGTAACCCTCAGTCCACTTTTCGCTGGAGCAAAAGCGGACTGAGGGTTACGTTATCGTCTCTAGCAAACAGGGCCTCCAAGAGAAATTTTGCAAGGCGGAACAAGACTGCTTTGGTGCCCTGGGGACAGGCTGACACTTCTCTCAAAATTGAGGATTTGAGGTCAAATAAAACCACAATGTAAATGTGAGTGATGATCAATAACCAGAATTCAGAAGTCTCAGTGAATTTTACATAACCAATAAACTAAAAATAGTTGAATATACATGTACCGTACTCCAATAAAAAGTAAAAATCAAAATAATACGTCTATGGTTAAGGCTATGGGGCCCTTCAGAGATTCACAGACCCCCCTTCTTAGTTCTCCGGGTCCCGGGTCGATGTACAGGCTGAACCTCCTCTCAAAGGCCCTGCATGAAAATACGTCAATCATGAAGAGGTCAAGTCGACCATTTTCAACTCTCAATTATAATTATGATTTCCATTTTTATTTAAATTCTATATAAGTTTGTGTGTTAAAACAGAACTATAAAATCAATGTATATTTTCATTTCCATTGTCCATACCGTTTCATAAATACATTGTATTCATACAAAGAATGTTTTTCGGTATGTATTACTGAATTCCAAAGATTCTACAAGTACATTTTTTGCCAGTTAGGCTATTTATGATATAGAGTGCATTATAATACGTCATAAATATACAACTGTATAATCCACAGACGATTTTCTCCTAATCGCCTGTGTATGCCTTTTGACAAATAACACCTTTTAAGCGTTTCCGCAACTATGTACCACAAAACATAATACCCAGATTCTTTTTCACATTAAAACAATTTTATTCAATTCATTAATTACATTGTATTTATACCTCACAACACGATATTGCTGAAATATTGTTGAAAGTGGCGTTAAACAGCACAACC
This sequence comes from Bathymodiolus septemdierum, assembly GCA_963383655.1. NCBI lineage: Eukaryota > Metazoa > Mollusca > Bivalvia > Mytilida > Modiolidae > Bathymodiolus > Bathymodiolus septemdierum. Next base: position 83,520,428 of record OY726525.1, read on the forward strand.
CTAACCCTGACAACATGTAGGGAAACAGTATAATGTTTTGACTCCTCCGTCACAATTCTTTGCCGCCTAAATCCAGCATTCAGTTCTCATCTGAACTTCATATTTGTAGTCATGGAAGCTTACACTACCAATAATCAGATCCAGTTCGAATAACAACCAGTTTCAGGCGCGGGTCCACGCTTAAGCGTTAAGGTGGCTGAAATTTGGGCAAGGTTCCGAGCACGTACAGGATAGATGCTGACAATGGAGAGCAGAGAGTCGAAGCGCCCCGGGAACTACGGAGGTTTGAGGAATTGTAGCTATTAATAGTATTCTGATAGATTACATGTTGTATAACATATGCTTTGGAAATTTTATGGGGCCAATCTATATCTAGTATTTTTGCGGAAATTTGTTTTTATCTGAAAAATACGTATTTTGTTTTGGAGTTGTCTCTCTTTGATCGTGATTACGAAGGTTTTACAAGCCAAAACCCAGAGGAAGTTCAAATAAAAGACATTGTCTAACAGTATTTTGGAGGAAAAACGTGTTTTTTGCAATCAATCAATCAATCAATCAATCAATCAATCAATATATCAATCTATCTATCTATCAATCAATCAATCAATCAATCAATCAATTGTGTTTCTGTGACTCAATATATATAATAATCAGCGCAGAACTGGTGAAAGGTTCGGTGAACCTCGCCTTTTTTCCAGTTTTTAAGCCTCATACATGTAAACTTGATATTTTAAGACACTGCATTCATATTGTTTATTTACCTCTTGGAAAATATTAAGATGCAAAAATAATTACGTAGCTTCTTTTAAATAAACCTCAAACTTACGAATAACAACATTAAAAAAGCCTTTACGTATTCTAGTAAAATATTGTTCTCATTCACCAGCTCTGGTTTTGATTGATTAATGTTTAACCCCAGCTTTAGTAGTATTTCAGTTATATTGTGTCGTCACTAGTTCGGTTTTGGTGGATTTTTCATTTTTATATAATTTTTATTATTGGAGATCCACTAAAAAAACATTTTAAAAAGTTATTTTCATTACACAAGTGTGGACACAGAAATGTGCTGTCCAAAAGGCAAGTGTGGATGTCAATATTCCATATTATTAACCTTAAAAGAAAAATTATTGATGGACACAAGGGTGCTGGAATATTTTTAATAAAATAACCCTAACCCTAACCATAGAGCGCTCTCTCTGCCAAGGGATATACAATTGTATCATTAATAATAAATTAAAAAATAATAAATTCAGATTTTCTATTTAAAATAAATCTCATTTACAAAACCACTGATATTTGTTAAATTTTCAACGTTGATTTAAGCTTTAGTCGCAACACATTTTTATTTTTCTCTTTAAACTGTCGAAACATAACATTTCTTTAACTGTAAAATTCACAAATAAAATTCACCCCCCTTTTTCCCCTGTTTAAATCAATGATCAACAATATTCCAGAATCAAACAAATGAATAAATATAACATAGATTTCTTCTACATGCATCTTTTTACCATGCGGAATCAGTGTGTTTTAAATCGATCATCCAGTCAGGATGCTCATTATTCTTGTCCAAGATGAAAACAAATACATCCCTAAAATTACCTGTGGGTGTTTCCCCACTTCAACTCGTAGATATACAAAAATCGGAGATATTTCGTCATAAAACTTCACACATGGTTTTATTTATCATATTTCTTGAAAACAAACATAACATGTTATTGCATTTATCAATATTTTATGAGTATCAACAGTTTGCTCAACACCGTATCTGTTTCTCGATACAGCCACCTGATTACAGTGACCCATGACCCACTTTAGAACGTTCTACCAGTTTGTTCTTAATAATGTTGTTTAATTATTTTATTCGTCTTAATAAATGTATCCGATTACTAAATATGTTTAATACCATCGTATTTTATTACTCTATGGAATTACTTAATGTATTGTGGCTATCCTGTGTAGGTCCTTTAGTTTTATTGCTCCCGAAACTTTAAATTATTTTTGCATTCCAATCTTTCGATTTTGAGCGTACCCGATGAAGGTTATTCCAGGAACGCGTCGTGCGCAATAAATTTGATATCTACATTTTTATTATTTAAGTGAACAGCTGTTTTAGATTGATTTTAATCATGGCGACCAGTTTTTTAGTGATGGAAGAAGCCGGAGTACCCGGGTAGAACCAGCGACCATGGAAAAGCAACTGGTAAACATTATCATTTGCGGCTGCGAGTTGAAAATACCTATTTTTGCAATTTACAAAGCCGGTCGCTTTTCGTTTTATGTTCTAAATTCACACTGCTCAAACGAACATAAATCATGTATGTGTTAAACTGCTTTATTCATTGCATAGTACACATAACTGAGCATATACAATTAGTGCACACTTCTCTCATTTTTGGTCCATTTTAATTAAACAAACGAAGTATATAAGGTACTGAAAGGCGCAGTGACCATGCACAAAGAAAGCCGTTTGCAAAAACATGTAAATACCTAGATTCTGAGACACAGATAAACGTTTCTGTAAACTTTCTTAAACCTAACCATCTTTGGCTTTATCTGATTTCCAACGATCATGAACTTTGGCGTATCGTTCTGAGTAGCAGCTGTGGCTCCACCAGATCTGAAACTGTGCATACCTAACCCTAACCCTAACCCTAACCCTAACCCTAAACCCAAAGTCTGAAAAAGCCGATTGTATTATTTCTCTTGTTCTAGTATATGACAGACATGCATTTTTCTTTCTAAGCATACAAGCCTTAGAACCTTTGAAACTAGAGGCTCCCAGGTTTTCAAATTGACATCGAAAGTTAATAGAAAATGGCGGTGTTACACATACTTTTGAAAGTGGGCCACCCAAAGATCATTTTAGCTAAAATTTCTGAGCAAAATATTTTGATGTGATTTTTATCTCATACTATTCCTAAACAGAATAAACTGGCTGAACAAATCTCACAGAAAAATCCAGAATATATGTTACACTACTCATTGCCATGTAACTGCAGTTAAAATGTGAGTTCATTTTGATCTGTAATAAAGCAGAAATTGACAACTAAAGACATTTCTATTGTTGGTAACAGCAGTCATTTTGAATGGAAGGCGGAGCTGTCGGACATAATATTGAAAAGGGACCACCCAAGGACCATCCCAGATAAATTTGCTTTAATTTGGTTCAGTGTTTTCAGAGGAGAAGATTAAAATGTGATCTGTTATCAAAATATGCCTAATTTGCAAAATCCGTATAAATCGGCTGAAAGAAACATTTCACAGAAAAAACCTGGAATATATGTTAAGCTACTCCTTGCCATGTAGCTGCAGTTAAAATTTGAGCTCATTTAGACTTACACTAAAGCAGCAATGGACAATTGAAGAAATTTCTATTTTTAGTAACAGCAGCCACCTTGAACGGAGGACGGTCGGAACAAAGAGTACTAACACTTGATAAGGACCCTGCAAGACAAATTTCTGCCAAGTATGGTTCCAATCCATCCAATGGTTCTTGAGAAGAAGTTTGTGTTACATATTTCCCATAGGGTTGCTATGTTAAATTATGTCCCCTGCTGGTGGCCATCTTGGATTTTCAATCGGTCCAAAAATTAACAACAATTGGTTAGCAGCTTGCTATGATCATTCATGACAATTTTCAATTCCATCCTCTATGTAGTATCGGAGAAGAAGATCTTTGAAAATTCAGCCAATCAGAGGCTATTATGGCCCCTGGCTAACCGATCGGAACAAAAAGTAACAACAATTGTTCAGAACCTTGTCAGGAACATTTCTGCCATGTATGGTTCCAATCCATCCAGTGGTTCTTGAGAAAAAGTTTGTTCAAGCACCGGTCAGGTCACACCAAAGACTGAAATTGGCATTTGTTGCTTTTCCGCTAAGTACACAGCATTAAGGAGAAAGAGAAAAGACTGGTTGGCTCGGAATCAGGATAATGTGTCCGAGTGGGGCGACATGTCTATCTGCAGGCTGTTGTTGCAGTGAGCTACATGTAGCGAGTGAATGAGTGATTGTAGTTTAACGCCAATTCAGCAATTTTTCAGCTATATCATGGCGAGAACAAGTTAATTTTCAATGAGATGGTGATGAGGTCCGCTTTGTACTAGAACAACCTGCTGAGTTTGATTGTTATAGTGCTAGCTCAGTGAAACAACAGTCCACGGATAGACATGTCACTCCACTCGGAAACTTTATTCTGATTCCGAGCTAACCAGTCTTTTCTCTTTCTCCTTAATGCTGTATGCTAAGAGGAGAAGCAACACATATCAATTTCATAGTCTTTAGTGTGACCCGACCGGGGCTCGAAACCAGAACTTAGCGCACTCGAGGCGAGCACGCTAACAATAACACCATGGATGCGGTACAACGACAAGAGATACGACTGTATGACACTATTAAAAAGTGACCTTTTATATTTTTTAGAAATTAAATACATATTAAAAAACGTGTCAACATATGTGTCAGGAGTTTTACAATGTTAACATATTTTTTTCGAGATTTATGTTTTGAATAATCGGTTTTTACGAATTATTGTTTGGAAACCCACGTGTAAAATATCAAATAAATAAATAAATAATGCGGTTGCTACATATAGCACTATAAAAATCCAACTAAATGTATTGGTCTATAACAAAGCGAAACCCATCATCATTTCATTGAAAATGAACTTGCTCTTGCCATGATATAGCAGAAATATTGCCGAGTTGGCGTTAAATAACAATCACTTACGTGTTGTAGAAACATTCCAGAACTGCTCCATCAGCTGGATTTACAACTACCTGTGCAGTCAGTGGCTATCACCAATAAAGTTGTGACTTCAAATACCACTCATGGCAAGGTCTGTACTCGATACAACATTTTGTGATTAAGTTTTCTTCGGGTAATCCGGTTTCCTCCAACAAAAAAACTGACCGCCACGATATAACTGAAATATTGTTGAACATGGCATTAAACACCATAACCCTAGCTCTATGGTGGATTTCTGGTTACCATATGACAATGGGGATTTGGACGGGTCTAATCGACATACTCCTGAATAAAGTATATCTTTACATTCTATCGAAAAGCTCCCATTTTTACACATATTAGGTATGAAGAGTTGGCTATTGCTGCGTTCGTAGTGATATTATGAAAAAAAAGTTTGATACAACCCATTTTTTCTATAAAAACTACAATATCGCCGCCATTCTTTGGGGTACTGTACATCATGAAATTACACCTACCTAGCCTCAAAGTCGCTTCGATTGAAATCTGTGTTGTGTCTCGTGCTTCCGCCGATATGAATCGTCCCCAGGGACATGAATCTTAATATTCATAACACTTAAAGTCCATATATATCCTTTGAAGGCAGTAAAATCAGTAATATCGCTTTCATTTCGTCCGTTTTAAATATTCAAATCACGGAAGTCGTTTTACATTTTCAGGGGAGATTACTCTTCATCAATCAGAGGTCTTCCGAGTGTGACTGAAAGTAATGAAAAGAACCGATAACATCCGAATGGTTGTAAAAAGGGGCAAAATATGAATTTGTGGGGAAGAAGATAAAAACAAATATGGAAACTTCGAGAGAAGAAAATCAAAGCATCATATCAAAGCAAAATATAATATCTTGGTAGAAAAATGTTATTTGAAGTAGAATCAAAGCATCATTTCAAAAGAAAATAAAATATCTTGGTAGAAAAATGTTATTTGAAGTAGAATCAAAGCATCATTTCAAAAGAAAATAAAATATCTTGGTAAAAAAAGTACTGTCAAAATTAGGGGGATGAATGGGGGGGTCTCAAATTCCTGATTCCCTTCCGCTTAGCAAAATTAAGGACAGCATACCGGCTAGGACGTCACCCGGGTTAACAAGGTCCCCATTTGCTACTACACGGAACAGGGTAGCAAATGATATATGCGTTCCACGAAAAATCCTACGGGATACCCCCGATTTGTCTTACGTTCAGCCAGAGGGTAATTATTATTTCAAAACTTCAGATTCGTATCAAATTTTAAAATCTTGTTCTTTTAATATTTCGGACTGCCTTAAATCTCCAGGTACTTGTGACTCTTCTCCATCCATTACTACTTGCAAATAAAAAATTGACAAAAATAATACTTGTAAAACATGCATCATGCTAATAACTTCTCCTGAATTTACAAGTAATTTAACTGGAAAAACTTACTACACCAAATCGTTTTACCCTCTGGACTGTTCTACTAATGTCATTTACGGCATAGAATGTACACTCTGTGGACTTTTGTATGTTGGTGAAACTCATCAAACATTGCGAAGTAGGATGCACCAACATCGATATGATGCAAAAGATCCCAAATACAGGATTTTACATAATCATTTCAATCAACCGGGTCATGACCGCTGTTTTACGATGAAAGTTCGAATCATCGAGAAGATTTACCATCATACAAACAGTCCTATGCTTAGTACATCTTACCGTACCAATAGAGAGTTGTTTTGGATTAAAGAGTTAGGCACTGCAATGCCTTACGGTTGCAATGATAACATCAAAGGAGTGGGAAATTTGTCAAGTCCTGGATGCAACGAAATCAACGTGATGAGCCTTTTTAATACTATTCCAAGAACTAAGCGTAGCCATGGTCATCAAAGATTTCAACATCCTAATGTTAAGAAGTCCTCTAAACCAAGAACGTTACAAGATACTTTTAATGATTTACTTTCTAATATACATTAACCTCTTGGAATTCATCACATTCGTACAATTTTATTTTCACTAACTGTAGACTACCTCAAAGATCTTAGGGATTTTGGACTTGACAAAGGAGGCGTAGATCCTTTTTCTCCTAAGTACAGATTGTCTAGTATTATATGTGACGTGGCGTCCTTTCGTCTTTTTAAGCCAGTTCGATCTGAACCTCATCATGATAACAACAGAAAATTCCTCCATATTCCGTTTGCTAACAAAGGAATCGATGTTATTAACATCAGCAACATTCTTAATAGAAAAGAGGTCGTAAAAGAAATTACACCATATTTCAAAAACCAATATGTTCTCAGTGTCTCCTATAGCTACACTAACAGCATTGCCCGTAAAATTTTCAACTACAAAGAAGAATTGCAAGGTATTAACATAGAAGAGTACCTTAAGAACCCGCTGACTTGTGACTGCTCCCACTCTCCTTTTCAATACAACCCATCTGGACATGTAATCACTGGTGATCTGAATATCATTCAACATGAAAGTCTCCGAAAGATGATTTATCATGGTCCTAAATTCAGAGAACCTCAACACATCAATTGGAAATATAATTTCAAGATAATTATGGATGCTGTTGAAGATTATGCCAGAAGGTGGATAAAGGGAGAAGTAGACCAAGATCCTGAGTTAGAGTCCTTGTCAGACTGGGTTAGAACAATTAGGTCTCTAGTACAAGGTCGGATTCACACTCAAAAATGTGTTACTAGTCGACCAAAGTCTGTATTTAAAGACCAAGAAGCTGTTAAGTGTCTTTCCTCTCTGCATGACGAATATGTTATCGTTCCTGCGGACAAGGCTTCCAACAATATCGTGTTTGTATGTAAATCATATTACTTCGAATGCCTAATCAAGGAATTAGGCATGCATTGCAACACCTCTAGTAATACCACATACAAATCAACTTCGTTCGACAAAGATGAAATCCTAGCTAACCAAAGATCATTCATGACCTCTTTAAACATTCCCTCTGGTAAAGAGTCTGAGGATTTACTCTATTTATATTGGATACCTAAGCTCCATAAGACACCATACAAAAAAGGTACATAGCGGTATCATCAACTTGTTCGACGAAAGAATTGTCTATTCACCTGACAAAGATTCTGTCTACAGTAAAAGAGGGACAACATAAATATTGTGAAACTGTTTACTCGCGTAGTGGCATAAATCACATGTGAATTTTGAAAAACTCTAAAGATCTTTTGGATAACCTGAAATCAAGATCTTTCTCTCACGTATCCTCCATCAACTCTATATACCACCCTACCACATGACAAATTAAAAACCCGCTTAAAAGAAACAATTCATAAAGCTTTCAGCCAAAGAAAAAATGGCTCAAAATTTGTTGTGTTAGGCTACAATTCCACATATTTTTCAAACAAAATTCAAAAAGGTAAAACATGCTACTACGAGGAACAAGTGATCAGTATACTGGAGTTCCTCATCGATAACATATGTGTCTCCTTTGGAGGGACACTGTTTCAGCAGGTCGTCGGCATACCAATGGGTACGAATTGTACCCATCTTCTAGCCAATTTATTGTTATACTCATATGAGTCGAAGTTTCTTCAAAAGCTTGTAATTAGAGCCTTTAATTTCACATACATGTATATTGATGACATTTTATCTATCAATAATTCTAGATTTGCAGAATTTCTTCCATTGATATATCCTCCAGAGATGGAAGTTAAAGAGACCACAGACACAGCTTCGTCCGCATCATTTTTAAACTTATACCTCGAATGTGAATGTGACAGTGGTCAACTCAGTACTAAAATTTATGATAAACGAGACGACTTCAATTTTAAAATCATAAATTTTGCAAACTTGTGCAGCAATATACCAGCTTCTCCTGCATATGGTGTTTACATCTCGCAATTGATTCGCTATGCAAGGGCCAGTAGCAATTATTCTGATTTCCTGAAACGTCATCGTCATCTGAGAAATAGGCTACTGGACCAGGGCTATGCAAAGATTCGCGTTATTCGATATCTTTAAAAGTTTATATTCTGATACCAAGATCTTGTCGAAATATATTCCTTCTCTGCAGAAACGAGTATAAGCGATGCATTTTCATATAGTTAAGATGTATAAAGATAAAGAAGTCAAGAAAAATGTCAAAAATATTTTGCTATCAATGTGTGACGTAAAAGTGTTTTGTCCTGTAGTAAAACTATAGCAACTGAAGTTGCTGGTTTCTGTACAAATGTTTAAATTTAATCTTTAATTTGTTTACTAATCATAAATCAATGCAATGTGTTGTTGTGTACAAAACGATTTAAATAAGTAAATACATGAAAGATATATCTATAAAACTGAGGGTGAACTAAATTGATCCGGAATGGTCAGCAGTTCCTGCTCCATTAGTGACACCCGTCGTGTTAATCTAGATACAAACCAGGTGATAAGTCACGAACGAGGGAAGGACCGGGAACTTTTGCTTGTAATTGTATTATGTTTATGTGTTAGTTAATGCTTTGGTCTTTGGATATATTTTATTTGGGAATGCACCTATTTGTATGGCCTCTATCCCATCACCCTGTTCTATACCATTTAGCCTCGGGTCCTTTACAAGTGTGACCAAGGGCCATTCGACCACCTTTTTGAATGTGTGTTGCCCTATTGTTGCTTGTTGCAAAGAGCCCCATAACAGTTCAACCTTCAGGGTCCCAAAAATATAAGTCTACCAGTGCTCGCATCATCTCCTTCCAGTTTGGAATACTGATTCGTAGTGGTGACCATCCATATTAGATAAAGGCAGTGTTGTCTCGTATACACTGCTTTCGTCATTATGTTTATGTTGCCTTTTTCTAACAAAAACAACCATAATTACTACAATTAAAACTATAAACAATCCGCCGATGGAAGCACCGATTATAATTGGTGTCGAATCTGTTTTTTCCGTGACAGCGGAATCTTTCGATGTAAACAGAAGTGTCAAGTCGAAGAATGTGGTGTCTATTCCATCGGTACAAGATATTGTAATTACATATTCAGAAGTTGTGGTGACATCACTACTTGAATTCTCAGTCAAAAACAGAGAGGCATCTGCAAATGAATAAATGAATGTACAAGTAACAAAATGAAAAGAACATGTCATAGTGTCAGAACAATTACAAATTATCGATCGAGAGATATTTTGGTTCATGTTCTCAGCCAGGATCTGGATTTCCAACGCCATGTGTCGTGGTTTTTTTACAATTATGTTCTGTGAATTGAGGTGAGAGGTGGTTGCTGGCATTGCTTATATTGATGGAATTGCTATTAATCGCGAAGGAACTGTTTACCCTTCCGAAGCACCTGAGTTCACCCCAGGTTTCTTCTTGTTCTTTAGTTTACTGTGTAATGTTTTGTAGATCGATGTTTGTCCTTTTGTCCTTGTTTGGCCATTGTTTTTTCTGTCCTTCTCTGATTGACGGTTTCTGATAACCCCATAGATAGCTTCAAATCTTTCTTGACAATAATAAAAACAATTGTGATTACTCTAACCCTATCTATATTTACTCTTCGAAGGCAACATGATACCTATATAACCGTTACTTTTCCAATGAAGATATATGACAAATGCGTCACTGAGAACATGACACACTTACAGTTACCGTGTAGAGATAGGAGGAACATGTCAGTATGTGGTGATGTCTTGTTGATCATACATGTCACGTGGTCTGATGGATCGTCTACAGTGAACGTGGTAAGATTAAGGTTGATGTTACTAGGGTTGATTCTCAACGTGGCTGGGAGGCCATGTATCATAGGAGGCTGTAATGAAAATGATCACGTCAAACACTTTGTGAGTAGGTGACCTCAGACATAATGTCATCAATATTAGGTAGAAATAGAAGAAGAAGTTGGTATTTGGAGTACAAATAATGCTTCTATTTGATAATGAGGACGATGTTGAAAGGTAGAAAGTATATACATTGTTTTGTAAGCGCTTTGTTGGTATTACATCGGAATGTTTATTTCTGCAGAATATCCTTCCGAACGTGTATACATTGTCTGTGTTCTGTTTTGATAATCACGAAAATACAAATGGTTAAATGGTGATATGTAAAAACGTAACAAGAAAACACTATTTTACCATGTTGATAACATAGATCTTTGGAAATTTTGAAAATAAAATTGACCAAGGAAATGTTGTAAGAGCTATCACCGGGTTTATGACTAGAGATACAAAACATATGGGTTCATCCTTGTTTTTAGTGGGGTTCGTGTTGCTCGATCTTTAGTTTTCTCTGTAGTGTTTTGTAGATTGTTGTTGATTCCTTTTGCTTTTGGCCATTGTGTTTTCTGTCGGAGTATTAGTACCACTTTCATATCTTCAAACTCTCCTGGGAAGAGTAATAATCACAACGTATTTTAATCTGATAGTCTCTGGGTATTAAGCGTCATAGAATGAACACAACAGGTAGTATCAAAATATAATATTAAAATATCAGTTTTCAGGTTTTCTCTAGTTTCGTGTTAGTGTTGTAGCATTGTCATTTAATATCAAATATGTTATCGTATTATTGATATTAAATTCAAATTATCTTTTGATTTTGAGCATTTGTGATGATTGTTATTGCAGAAACGCGTCGTGCGCACTAAATAAGTTATCTGTGTTTTTATCAGTATAGCAAATGTTCGTGACATCATAATAAACCATAGGTAGAAAGACAGGATACTGAATCACCTTATTTCTTTTCTTTTGTTTCCTTGTCTTTTGTTATTTTATTTTTTTCAATGTCATTTGCGTCCTATTTTCTATAGTTGGTATGTATGATGCACTGGTGTAATAAAGTTAAACCATTTTGACGTCTCATTTCTGTAAACACGAAAAGCTTAAAGATACCACAAGGGTAATAATAAGCCGTCAATCAATGAAGAACAAACAAAACAGAACACAAAATATGTTCTACAAAACATACACATAAAGCTAAAGATCTAGCAACATGAATCCCACTGAAAGGGTGAACTCGTGTGCTCCGGAAGGATCAACAGTACATGCTCCACATTTGGCAGCAGAGAAAAAGACCAATATCAGACTGATTAAATGAATTACAAAATGACCAATGTAGATACAAATATCTTGCTTTGTGAATGGACAAACCTTGCTATTGTTTTCTAAAGGACTCTGATTCTAATAAAGAGTTTTCTGAAACTGAGAGAATCAATATGCTCGAGTACTGGACAACACATTTGTTCTGTTTTGGAGGACGTATTTTTCAAAAGACAAGCGATCGATATGACGAACAGGCTGATCAGAACTTGTTGGTTCTGCATAAGGCTAGGTTTATGGTGTTTAACGTCACTTTCGTGGTATTGCACCGACATTTACAATAACTTAGTACAATGAACAGTCTGATGCATATTAATGACATCCGTGTGCCTCAGTATTTTCCTCGGTTCATACTCACAGTATTTACCGTCACTATGGTAACGTCCAATGTAGCTGTATTATAGCACCAATCTTGTACTGAGAGAACATAAGTATATCTTGTTCTCTTCTGGGGAAGCATTTTCTTTACAAGGATGCTTCCTGTAATTCAATATATCCAAATCGTATATAAGATTTTTTCTAAAAGTCTTGCAAGAACTTAAGCAAAAAAAATATTCGTCTTGAATGGATATGATTTGTTTCGTCATAAGTAAAATTATACTGATATGTATACTATTATTCAACTCGACCATCCATGCTTGAATAATATCCCAATGCACCAAGTCTTGGGAAGTCATGTATATAGTGTTAGGGGTATACATTTTGTCTCGGATTTGCGATAGTATTTTGGAAATTGTCCGACAGTGTAGTATTATTTGGCTTTCATTTTATTCATTACTTACATGTACATATAATATAATATAGCATAATGCATAATATCAGCCACAGTCTAAGGCTTTATATGCTGGGTTCAAGAGTATATGCATATGCAGCGCATTTTCTTTATGTCCAAGCAGTTATTTGTTTAATCGAAATGAACTTATGATATAGTGGTATCATATTTGTTTTAAGATTAAATGTCAGACTCTGTGATCTATTTATCTTAACATTTATTCCATAGCGAATATTGGGAGGCTTCGGGAAAAAAAACCAGCATAACACTGCCGCATTTGATTAATATACATGTACCAAGCCCGGAATGTGAGCGCTTTCTATTGCCTGTTTCTATGATTGTTTTAATGATTTTTGGAACTGTTTCGACCGTGTAGTCTTGTTTGTTTGCTTTTGTTTTTGTTTTTGCTCGTTTTTTGTTCATATTCCTTAACTAATATTCCTTTTTGACTATGGTTGATCATGCATGACTTGTGTGGTGATACGGAGTTTGGATCTGTTCAGACAGTATGGTATTATATGTTTTCCATTTTATTGCAATAAATGCCCTCAATACGTACGTAAACGAGTATCAAAGTAGAAGTATTCATTATCATAGTCTAGTTCTATTTTGTGAATGAAATCTCCAAAATCTGTTATCTGAATATCCATCACTTTGTCATTGACACTTGTATGGTCACCAATAGTTACGCTGTCAGGAGTCATACCAAATTGTGGTGGTCCCTCTGAAATAAGAAAATGCAAAACAAAAATAATAAGTTTGAAAAACACTTGCATGACTGCATCATGCCATGGAGAGTTAATGCTTTGGCGCATAAAACTAGCTTAACACCGCCGCTTTTTATTGAAGTGCATGTACCAGGTTAGGGCAATGTGTGGTCATGTGTTTATGCATCGATTTTTCCTCTATTGCTATGATTTTGGAACTTATCCGATATTGTTTTTGTTTTTCATTTGATTTCAATTACTAGTACATGAATAATAAAGGACAATGGTGGCCGAGGGTTTAATGTCGTTGCCTTCTGTCCAGAAGCAAATTATTGTCCCTTCAAATTAATACCAAAATATCAAAAATTCTAAAATGAGGAAGAACTATTTACTTTAACATTTCTTTGATTGATTATTAATTAGGAAAAGAAGGTGATGGACATCAATTCCATAAATATCAACAAAACGAACAATCACCTCTCATCTTAACTGAACTCACTGAACACAACAAGACCACTACAAATGACGTTAAAAATCCAGGTCCTTTATTGGGACAGACACAATATTTCACATGTCCACTAAGTTACTTACTAACTGTAGAGGTATAAGACATGGTGTAAATTCTGCTTGAATGCTGGGGTAAGTATTCTACGTTGATCTCATCTCCAACATTTGCAGAGTTCATATTAGTCCGTAGTATCGTCGTCGGACATGACTTCTTTGATGGCAGGCAGTCATAGTACTCAATGATGCTATGTCCACCGTCGTGCCTGAAATAAGAATTGCATGATTAATATAGTTAAGACAATCTGATTAAATATAATGGAAAATAAAAATATGACACTGATGGATCCGGAAAAGCTTCAAAATTCAATCGAAAAGTCATAGAACGACAGAAAGACAGAGGCAAAACCGATATCACAATCACACATTATATATACTCGAGGGTCACTTTCGTGGAATGAAAAATAGGCTGAAAATGAGCTGAAAACTACTTAAAAGGTCATACAAACTCATTTAACGCCACATTGAATGGTTTTGAAATGAGAAATAGAAAAACAAAATTGTCTATATGGTCTTGTGAGTTTGCTGTTTATTGATGTACTATATTCTTACATTCAGTACTATTATATGCTAAAATTATAATAATTACTTACCATCCAATAATATCTTCTGTGTTTATTAATATCCTCTCATTTTCAGGTACATTGTACGTTGTTTGTTTGTTAACGTCTGTTGCTATTGTGAAATATAATATACTACATATATACAAGTAATGTATAGTAAAGACACAAAAATATCAGAGTGAAAATGAAATACATGTTTAATAAATATTTATATATTACATTATGTTTTGTATTATAAACTTAGATATCTAATTTCGTGCGCACTATGTGTTTCTAGAATAACCTTCACCAAGTACGTTCATAGTCAAACAGATTAGAAAGACAAATAAGGTAAAAGTTTTTCTGAGCAATAAAAAACTAAAGGACCTAAACATGATCTACAGTTACATATGTTTAAAGGACCTAAACATGATCTACAGCTACATATGTTTAAAGGACCTAAACATGATCTACAGTTACATATGTTTAAAGGACCTAAACATGATCTACAGTTACATATGTTTAAAGGACCTAAACATGATCTACAGCTACATATGTTTAAAGGACCTAAACATGATCTACAGTTACATATGTTTAAAGGATCTAAACATGATCTACAGCTACATATGTTTAAAGGACCTAAGCATGATCTACAGTTACATATGTTTAAAGGACCTAAACATGATCTACAGCTACATATGTTTAAAGGACCTAAATATGATCTACAGTTACATATGTTTAAAGGACCTAAACATGATCTACAGTTACATATGTTTAAAGGACCTAAACATGATCTACAGTTACATATGCTTAAAGGACCTAAACATGATCTACAGCTACATATGTTTAAAGAACCTAAACATGATCTACAGTTACATATGTTTAAAGGACCTAAACATGATCTACAGTTACATATGTTTAAAGGACCTAAACATGATCTACAGTTAAATATGTTTAAAGGACCTAAACATGATCTACAGCTACATATGTTTAAAGGACCTAAACATGATCTACAGTTACATATGTTTAAAGGACCTAAACATGATCTACAGTTACATATGTTAAAAAGGACCTAAACATGATCTACAGTTACATATGTTTAAAGGACCTAAACATGATCTACAGCTACATATGTTTAAAGGACCTAAACATGATCTACAGTTACATATGTTTAAAGGACCTAAACATGATCTACAGTTACATATGTTTAAAGGACCTAAACATGATCTACAGCTACATATGTTTAAAGGACCTAAACATGATCTACAGCTACATATGTTTAAAGGACCTAAACATGATCTACAGCTACATATGTTTAAAGGACCTAAACATGATCTACAGTTACATATGTTTAAAGGACCTAAACATGATCTACAGTTACATATGTTTAAAGGACCTAAACATGATCTACAGTTACATATGTTTAAAGGACCTAAACATGATCTACAGCTACATATGTTTAAATGACCTAAACATGATCTACAGTTACATATGTTTAAAGGACCTAAACATGATCTACAGCTACATATGTTTAAAGGACCTAAACATGATCTACAGCTACATATGTTTGAGAGAGAATGAACTTAGTCTTAATCATTTACATTATTTAGAAACTGCCAATATCTAAGATAAATATATTTAATAAGCCATATCAGTGTTGAAGCACTGACTGTTGAGGGAACTGTTATTAACATAACAAGATAAAATATACAGTGAAACATGTTCAAACAGAGTCCTGAATAAACCATACTGTAAATAAAGTCAACATGTAGGACATCTTTGTATTGTGAGCTCCATGACATATTGTATCCAGGGTCAATGTTTTTCCACATAATTGCCTCCTTTTGTTGAAAAGTGACCCTCTCCAATTTAGAAGCTCTTGCTGCTTAGATGTATTCGCATACCTTAGCTTTATTTCTCAGCAGATGTAATTATAGCAGGATAAATTGTCATATTAACCTTACCTTGAACAACTATTGTATTAGTCCCAACCACTTTATACATATTGATGCCAGTCTTTCTCCATACACTGAATGTTACAGTCCCTGTCTTTACAGGTATATAATACCACATGGTAATCTGTCCACAACAATGGACAGTATTTACTGGATCTATGAGAAGATATCCTCTTCCTAAATGTAACAAATATATAAACATATGTTATAAACTATCAACTTAACACGAGATTACAAAATTGCGATTCGTATTAATCTGGTATAGATTAATTTTAGAGTCACATGTCATTTTATACGTGTTTTGATTGGATTAAAAAGTTGAGGTTATTTGTAAATGTACTGAATCTAAAATAAATAGCCGTCGTTCTCAAGGCGTCGCGTGCCGTTGTCATCAGGTGATTTTCTTTAAATGAGGTACATTTAGGGTTATTTAAATTAATTTCCAATTATTTGCCTTATTTTGAAAAAAATTAATAAATTTTTCAACATCATAGCAAAAAGAGTGAATTAATTAATAAGGATTGATCGAAATTATTTGTTTGAAATAACCTCAATCAGGTTGCACACTGCTACACGGTGTGTGCAACCTGATTGAGGTTATTTCTTCATGAACAGAACACAAATTGCGATCAATCCTTAACTATTTCGGTTAGGGGGTTAGGGATAAGGTTTTTAACGCCACTTTACAACAATATTTCAGTTATATCGTTGTAAGTTTTATTGGTGGAGTCGCTGGAGAAAACCATCAACCTGCAAAAATTAACTGATAAACATTACCACACAATGTTGTATCGAGTACACAGTTGTATCGAGTACACTCGCCATGTATATTTGGTATTTAAATACAATATGGAAGTGACAGCAATTTTGTCTCCTATGCTATGGCGATAGCAAGGTTACATGTCGATGATATTTTGATGCTAATGATGTCCGCTTTATACTATATCAATATAGTCAGTTTTGTATAGTGCTATATGCTATAGGCGGGAATATACGTCCCTCCACTTTCCACTTCCTCATCTTTATTCCGAGACAACCCGTATTTGTTTTCACTGTTTAATGCTGCGTGCTTAGCTGAGAAGTATCCAATACCAAATTTATGGTCTTTGATTTAACCCACCCGAGGTTGTACCCACGATCTACCGAACCATAAATACAACTAATCATTAAGTCAGTAATAAGAAAGACGGTAAATCACACTTTTGTCCCGTTTTTCCCCCCATTTATATATTATTTTGTGAACACGGTAACGCTTGCTCTCGTACTGAATATGCGTGAAATCTTTGTTACTGCACGTTAGGCGACAATCAATCAATCAATCAATCAATCAATCAATCAATCAATCAATCAACCAATCAATCAATCAATCAATCAATCAATCAATCAATCAATCAATCAATCAATGTAGCTTACCAGTGGAGTTATCTGTCGTAAATGGTAAAGACGAATCTTGTCTATCATAAAATTTCTGATCACCACAATCTAGAACAAAAATGAAATGAGTCTAAGTCAAATAATTCACAAAATTAGTCTAAGTCAAATAATTCACAAACTTTTTCTAAGTCAAATAATTCAAAAAATGATATTGAAAGTGTTCGATTATATAATTATCACTTTCGCAACCATCACTACCGTGTTCACATGGCAGTTGGCAATACATTAACGGATGGTCATCACTAATTGGTTGACCGTTTTGAAATATACACATGCATCAATGCTGAACATCCTGCACATGATACACCAAAGTCTGTTACATTAAAATTACAGGAAGTTTTGTTCTCACATTCGTTCTGCACATTCTTGATAACATTCGTTGGTGGATCAGACCCACTTGTTGTTTGGATACACCCATCTATTTTAGAATATATCCATAAGGCACTTTGTACTTGTAAGTATCCACCTGGACAAGTCCAAAGGAACGCAGTATTTGTACATTCAATTTTTGTATCTATGAAAAATAAACTAACAAGATAAATGCAAAATAAATTTTTGTTTGCAATGTAATTAAGCTACAAAAATATCTATATGTTATGTGATGTGTAGTGATAGTGTTTTGAAGATCATTGTTTGTGCCAGAAATGCTTTACTGGGTCCATGAAAAAATAACAATGAAGTGTAGTTGACCCCTTTATTAGTACTCAAAATCTACAGCAGGGCTTGGAATAACAGATCACTGTTCATGTTATTATTATTAACATTTCATTAAAAGGGAGGTTTTGTTTTTTTTTTAAAAAAAAATATTCTGATTCCCAATGTTGCTGAAAAAAATATTCTGATTTTGGTGGAGGAAAACAAAATGTGATTCAGAGTTTTTGTCATATAATATGATGTTATATTCTGGAAAAAAAAAAAATAAAAAATTCTGAACGAAACAAAAAACCATAATTCCCCCGCCCCCCCCCCCCCCCCCCCCCCCCCCTCCTTTCAAGTTAAATGGTCGGTCCCTAAGAAAAATTCATTTCTCCAATGGCAATGAATGTGTCCCCTTTTATACATCACGATCTGGTTCACCGTCACGATGTATCCATATCTCAAATGTCAATGGATCCTTTACTTTTTACGTAGATTTTTTTCTTTCCTTTATCACTGCCAATACTTTTACCAGATATGACTGTATATATGAGCTACACAGTGGGTGTCTTATATGAAGCAGGAACTGTGTACCCTTCACGAGCATCTGAGTCACTCCCAATTTTTGGTGACGTCCGTGTTGCTCATCTTTCTAGTTTTCTGTGTGGTTATTTAGCTTTGTTTGTCTCCCTGCTGTTTCTTGTCCCACGATTGCTTTGTCTATGGATTATCAATGTTTGATTTCACCTTCACCTTTTTCTGTGTTGTTATTTTGCTTTGTTTGTCTCCCTGCTTTGTCTTGTCACACGATAACTTTGTCTATGGATTATCAATGTTTGATTCCCCCTTCACATTTTTCTCTGTTGTTATTTTGCTTTGTTTTTTTCCCTGCTGTGTCTTGTCACACGATTAATTTGTCTATAGATTATCAATGTTTGATTTCCCCTTCATTTTTTTCTGTGTTATTTTCCTTTGTTTGTCCCCCTGTTGTGTCTTCTCCCACGATTACTTTGTCTATGTATTATCAATGTTTGATTTCCCCTTCACATTTTTCGGTGTTGTTATTTTGCTTTGTTAGTCTCCCTTCTGTGTCTTGTCCCACGATTGCTTTGTCTATGGATTATCAATGCTTGATTTCCCCTTCACTTTTTTCTGTGTTGTTATTTTGCTTTGTTAGTCTCCCTGCTCTGTCTTGTTCAACGATTGCTTTATCTATGGATTATCAATGCTTGATTTCCCCTTCACTTTTTTCTGTGTTGTTATTTTGCTTTGTTTGTCTCCCTGATGTGTCTTGTCCCACGATTGCTTTTTCTATGGATTATCAATGTTTGATTTCCCCTTCATTTTTTTCTGTGTTGTTATTTTGCTTTGTTAGTCTTCGTGCTGAGTCTTGTTCAACGATTGCTTTATCTATGGATTATCAATGCTTGATTTCCCCTTCACTTTTTTCTGTGTTGTTATTTTGCTTTGTTTGTCTCCCTGATGTGTCTTGTCCCACGATTGCTTTGTCTATGGATTATCAATGTTTGATTTCACCTTCACCTTTTTCTGTGTTGTTATTTTGCTTTGTTAGTTTCCCTGCTCTGTCTTGTTCCACGATTGCTTTGTCTATGGATTATCAATGTTTGATTTCCCCTTCACTTTTTTCGGTGTTGTTATTTTGCTTTGTTAGTTTCCCTGCTCTGTCTTGTTCCACGATTGCTTTGTCTATGGATTATCAATATTTGATTTCCACTTCACTTTTTTCTGTGTTGTTATTTTGCTGTGTTTGTCTCCCAGCTGTGTCTTGTCCCACGATTGCTTTGTTTATAGAATATCAATGTTTCATTTCTCCTTCACTTTTTCTGTGTTGTTATTTTGCTGTGTTTGTCTCCCTGCTGTGTCTTGTCCCACGATTACTTTGTCTATGGATTAATAATGTTTGATTTCCCCTTCACTTTTTCTGTGTTGTTATTTTGCTTTGTTTGTCTCCCTGCTGTGTCTTGTCCCACGATCGCTTTGTCTATGGATTATCAATGTTTGATTTCCCCTTCACTTTTTTCTGTGTTGTTATTTTGTTTTGTTTGTCTCCCTGCTGTGTCTTGTCCCACGATTGCTTTGTCTATGGATTATCAATGTTTGATTTCACCTTCACCTTTTTCTGTGTTGTTATTTTGCTTTGTTTGTCTCCCTGCTTTGTCTTGTCACACGATAACTTTGTCTATGGATTATCAATGTTTGATTCCCCTTCACTTTTTTCTCTGTTGTTATTTTGCTTTGATTTTTTCCCTGCTGTGTCTTGTCACACGATTAATTTGTCTATAGATTATCAATGTTTGATTTCCCCTTCATTTTTTTCTGTGTTATTTTCCTTTGTTTGTCCCCCTGCTGTGTCTTCTCCCACGATTACTTTGTCTATGTATTATCAATGTTTGATTTCCCCTTCACATTTTTCTGTGTTGTTATTTTGCTTTGTTAGTCTCCCTTCTGTGTCTTGTCCCACGATTACTTTGTCTATGAATTATCAATGCTTGATTTCCCCTTCACTTTTTTCTGTGTTGTTATTTTGCTTTGTTTGTCTCCCTGCTGTGTCTTGTCCCACGATTCCTTTGTCTATGGATTATCAATGCTTGATTTCCCCTTCACTTTTTTCTGTGTTGTTATTTTGCTTTGTTTGTCTCCCTTCTGTGTCTTGTCCCACGATTGCTTTGTCTATGGATTATCAATGTTTGATTTCCCCTTCATTTTTTTCTGTGTTGTTATTTTGCTTTGTTAGTCTCCGTGCTGTGTCTTGTCCCACGATTGCTTTGTCTATGGATTATCAATGTTTGATTTCACCTTCACCTTTTTCTGTGTTGTTATTTTGCTTTGTTAGTTTCCCTGCTCTGTCTTTTCCCACCATTGCTTTGTCTATGGATTATCAATGTTTGATTTCCCCTTCACTTTTTTCTGTGTTGTTATTTTGCTTTGTTAGTTTCCCTGCTCTGTCTTGTTCCACGATTGCTTTGTCTATGGATTATCAATATTTGATTTCCACTTCACTTTTTTCTGTGTTGTTATTTTGCATTGTTTGTCTCCCTACTGTGTCTTGTCCCACGATTACTTTGTATATGGATTATCAATGTATGATTTCCCCTTCACTTTTTTCTGTGTTGTTATTTTGCTGTGTTTGTCTCCCAGCTGTGTCTTGTCCCACGATTGCTTTGTTTATAGAATATCAATGTTTCATTTCTCCTTCACTTTTTCTGTGTTGTTATTTTGCTGTGTTTGTCTCCCTCCTGTGTCTTGTCCCACGATTACTTTGTCTATGGATTAATAATGTTTGATTTCCCCTTCACTTTTTCTGTGTTGTTATTTTGCTTTGTTTGTCTCCCTGCTGTGTCTTGTCCCACGATCGCTTTGTCTATGGATTATCAATGTTTGATTTCCCCTTCACTTTTTTCTGTGTTGTTATTTTGCTTTGTTAGTCTCCCTGCTTTGTCTTGTTCCACGATAGCTTTTTCTATGGATTATCAATGTTTTTGATTTCCCCTTCATTTTATTCGGTGTTGTTATTTCGATTTGTTTGTCTCCCTGCTGTGTCTTGTCCAACGATTGCTTTGTCTATGGATTATCAATGTTTGATTTCCCCTTCACTTTTTTTTGTGTTGTTATTTTGTTTTGTTTGTCTCCCTGCTGTGTCTTGTCCCACGATTGCTTTGTCTATGGATTATCAATGTTTGATTTCACCTTCACCTTTTTCTGTGTTGTTATTTTGCTTTGTTTGTCTCCCTGCTTTGTCTTGTCACACGATAACTTTGTCTATGGATTATCAATGTTTGATTCCCCCTTCACTTTTTTCTCTGTTGTTATTTTGCTTTGTTTTTTTCTCTGCTGTGTCTTGTCACACGATTAATTTGTCTATAGATTATCAATGTTTGATTTCCCCTTCATTTTTTTCTGTGGTATTTTCCTTTGTTTGTCCCCCTGCTGTGTCTTCTCCCACGATTACTTTGTCTATGCATTATCAATGTTTGATTTCCCCTTGACATTTTTCTGTGTTGTTATTTTGCTTTGTTAGTCTCCCTTCTTTGTCTTGTCCCACGATTACTTTGTCTATGAATTATCAATGCTTGATTTCCCCTTCACTTTTTTCTGTGTTGTTATTTTGCTTTTTTAGTCTCCCTGCTGTGTCTTGTCCCACGATTGCTTTGTCTATGGATTATCAATGTTTGATTTCCCCTTCATTTTTTTCTGTGTTGTTATTTTGCTTTGTTAGTCTCCGTGCTGTGTCTTGTCCCACGATTGCTTTGTCTATGGATTATCAATGTTTGATTTCACCTTCACCTTTTTCTGTGTTGTTATTTTGCTTTGTTAGTTTCCCTGCTCTGTCTTGTCCCACGATTGCTTTGTCTATGGATTATCAATGTTTGATTTCCCCTTCACTTTTTTCTGTGTTGTTATTTTCCTTTGTTTGTCTCCCTACTGTGTCTTGTCCCACGATCGCTTTGTCTATGGATTATCAATGTTTGATTTCCCCTTCACTTTTTTCTGTGTTGTTATTTTGTTTTGTTTGTCTCCCTGCTGTGTCTTGTCCCACGATTGCTTTGTCTATGGATTATCAATGTTTGATTTCACCTTCACCTTTTTCTGTGTTGTTATTTTGCTTTGTTTGTCTCCCTGCTTTGTCTTGTCACACGATAACTTTGTCTATGGATTATCAATGTTTGATTCCCCCTTCACATTTTTCTCTGTTGTTATTTTGCTTTGTTTTTTTCCCTGCTGTGTCTTGTCACTCGATTAATTTGTCTATAGATTATCAATGTTTGATTTCCCCTTCATTTTTTTCTGTGTTATTTTCCTTTGTTTGTCCCCCTGTTGTGTCTTCTCCCACGATTACTTTGTCTATGTATTATCAATGTTTGATTTCCCCTTCACATTTTTCGGTGTTGTTATTTTGCTTTGTTAGTCTCCCTTCTGTGTCTTGTCCCACGATTGCTTTGTCTATGGATTATCAATGCTTGATTTCCCCTTCACTTTTTTCTGTGTTGTTATTTTGCTTTGTTAGTCTCCCTGCTCTGTCTTGTTCAACGATTGCTTTATCTATGGATTATCAATGCTTGATTTCCCCTTCACTTTTTTCTGTGTTGTTATTTTGCTTTGTTTGTCTCCCTGATGTGTCTTGTCCCACGATTGCTTTTTCTATGGATTATCAATGTTTGATTTCCCCTTCATTTTTTTCTGTGTTGTTATTTTGCTTTGTTAGTCTTCGTGCTGAGTCTTGTTCAACGATTGCTTTATCTATGGATTATCAATGCTTGATTTCCCCTTCACTTTTTTCTGTGTTGTTATTTTGCTTTGTTTGTCTCCCTGATGTGTCTTGTCCCACGATTGCTTTGTCTATGGATTATCAATGTTTGATTTCACCTTCACCTTTTTCTGTGTTGTTATTTTGCTTTGTTAGTTTCCCTGCTCTGTCTTGTTCCACGATTGCTTTGTCTATGGATTATCAATGTTTGATTTCCCCTTCACTTTTTTCGGTGTTGTTATTTTGCTTTGTTAGTTTCCCTGCTCTGTCTTGTTCCACGATTGCTTTGTCTATGGATTATCAATATTTGATTTCCACTTCACTTTTTTCTGTGTTGTTATTTTGCTGTGTTTGTCTCCCAGCTGTGTCTTGTCCCACGATTGCTTTGTTTATAGAATATCAATGTTTCATTTCTCCTTCACTTTTTCTGTGTTGTTATTTTGCTGTGTTTGTCTCCCTGCTGTGTCTTGTCCCACGATTACTTTGTCTATGGATTAATAATGTTTGATTTCCCCTTCACTTTTTCTGTGTTGTTATTTTGCTTTGTTTGTCTCCCTGCTGTGTCTTGTCCCACGATCGCTTTGTCTATGGATTATCAATGTTTGATTTCCCCTTCACTTTTTTCTGTGTTGTTATTTTGTTTTGTTTGTCTCCCTGCTGTGTCTTGTCCCACGATTGCTTTGTCTATGGATTATCAATGTTTGATTTCACCTTCACCTTTTTCTGTGTTGTTATTTTGCTTTGTTTGTCTCCCTGCTTTGTCTTGTCACACGATAACTTTGTCTATGGATTATCAATGTTTGATTCCCCTTCACTTTTTTCTCTGTTGTTATTTTGCTTTGATTTTTTCCCTGCTGTGTCTTGTCACACGATTAATTTGTCTATAGATTATCAATGTTTGATTTCCCCTTCATTTTTTTCTGTGTTATTTTCCTTTGTTTGTCCCCCTGCTGTGTCTTCTCCCACGATTACTTTGTCTATGTATTATCAATGTTTGATTTCCCCTTCACATTTTTCTGTGTTGTTATTTTGCTTTGTTAGTCTCCCTTCTGTGTCTTGTCCCACGATTACTTTGTCTATGAATTATCAATGCTTGATTTCCCCTTCACTTTTTTCTGTGTTGTTATTTTGCTTTGTTTGTCTCCCTGCTGTGTCTTGTCCCACGATTCCTTTGTCTATGGATTATCAATGCTTGATTTCCCCTTCACTTTTTTCTGTGTTGTTATTTTGCTTTGTTTGTCTCCCTTCTGTGTCTTGTCCCACGATTGCTTTGTCTATGGATTATCAATGTTTGATTTCCCCTTCATTTTTTTCTGTGTTGTTATTTTGCTTTGTTAGTCTCCGTGCTGTGTCTTGTCCCACGATTGCTTTGTCTATGGATTATCAATGTTTGATTTCACCTTCACCTTTTTCTGTGTTGTTATTTTGCTTTGTTAGTTTCCCTGCTCTGTCTTGTCCCACCATTGCTTTGTCTATGGATTATCAATGTTTGATTTCCCCTTCACTTTTTTCTGTGTTGTTATTTTGCTTTGTTAGTTTCCCTGCTCTGTCTTGTTCCACGATTGCTTTGTCTATGGATTATCAATATTTGATTTCCACTTCACTTTTTTCTGTGTTGTTATTTTGCATTGTTTGTCTCCCTACTGTGTCTTGTCCCACGATTACTTTGTATATGGATTATCAATGTATGATTTCCCCTTCACTTTTTTCTGTGTTGTTATTTTGCTGTGTTTGTCTCCCAGCTGTGTCTTGTCCCACGATTGCTTTGTTTATAGAATATCAATGTTTCATTTCTCCTTCACTTTTTCTGTGTTGTTATTTTGCTGTGTTTGTCTCCCTCCTGTGTCTTGTCCCACGATTACTTTGTCTATGGATTAATAATGTTTGATTTCCCCTTCACTTTTTCTGTGTTGTTATTTTGCTTTGTTTGTCTCCCTGCTGTGTCTTGTCCCACGATCGCTTTGTCTATGGATTATCAATGTTTGATTTCCCCTTCACTTTTTTCTGTGTTGTTATTTTGCTTTGTTAGTCTCCCTGCTTTGTCTTGTTCCACGATAGCTTTTTCTATGGATTATCAATGTTTTTGATTTCCCCTTCATTTTATTCGGTGTTGTTATTTCGATTTGTTTGTCTCCCTGCTGTGTCTTGTCCAACGATTGCTTTGTCTATGGATTATCAATGTTTGATTTCCCCTTCACTTTTTTTTGTGTTGTTATTTTGTTTTGTTTGTCTCCCTGCTGTGTCTTGTCCCACGATTGCTTTGTCTATGGATTATCAATGTTTGATTTCACCTTCACCTTTTTCTGTGTTGTTATTTTGCTTTGTTTGTCTCCCTGCTTTGTCTTGTCACACGATAACTTTGTCTATGGATTATCAATGTTTGATTCCCCCTTCACTTTTTTCTCTGTTGTTATTTTGCTTTGTTTTTTTCTCTGCTGTGTCTTGTCACACGATTAATTTGTCTATAGATTATCAATGTTTGATTTCCCCTTCATTTTTTTCTGTGGTATTTTCCTTTGTTTGTCCCCCTGCTGTGTCTTCTCCCACGATTACTTTGTCTATGCATTATCAATGTTTGATTTCCCCTTGACATTTTTCTGTGTTGTTATTTTGCTTTGTTAGTCTCCCTTCTTTGTCTTGTCCCACGATTACTTTGTCTATGAATTATCAATGCTTGATTTCCCCTTCACTTTTTTCTGTGTTGTTATTTTGCTTTTTTAGTCTCCCTGCTGTGTCTTGTCCCACGATTGCTTTGTCTATGGATTATCAATGTTTGATTTCCCCTTCATTTTTTTCTGTGTTGTTATTTTGCTTTGTTAGTCTCCGTGCTGTGTCTTGTCCCACGATTGCTTTGTCTATGGATTATCAATGTTTGATTTCACCTTCACCTTTTTCTGTGTTGTTATTTTGCTTTGTTAGTTTCCCTGCTCTGTCTTGTCCCACGATTGCTTTGTCTATGGATTATCAATGTTTGATTTCCCCTTCACTTTTTTCTGTGTTGTTATTTTCCTTTGTTTGTCTCCCTACTGTGTCTTGTCCCACGATCGCTTTGTCTATGGATTATCAATGTTTGATTTCCCCTTCACTTTTTTCTGTGTTGTTATTTTGTTTTGTTTGTCTCCCTGCTGTGTCTTGTCCCACGATTGCTTTGTCTATGGATTATCAATGTTTGATTTCACCTTCACCTTTTTCTGTGTTGTTATTTTGCTTTGTTTGTCTCCCTGCTTTGTCTTGTCACACGATAACTTTGTCTATGGATTATCAATGTTTGATTCCCCCTTCACATTTTTCTCTGTTGTTATTTTGCTTTGTTTTTTTCCCTGCTGTGTCTTGTCACACGATTAATTTGTCTATAGATTATCAATGTTTGATTTCCCCTTCATTTTTTTCTGTGTTATTTTCCTTTGTTTGTCCCCCTGTTGTGTCTTCTCCCACGATTACTTTGTCTATGTATTATCAATGTTTGATTTCCCCTTCACATTTTTCGGTGTTGTTATTTTGCTTTGTTAGTCTCCCTTCTGTGTCTTGTCCCACGATTGCTTTGTCTATGGATTATCAATGCTTGATTTCCCCTTCACTTTTTTCTGTGTTGTTATTTTGCTTTGTTAGTCTCCCTGCTCTGTCTTGTTCAACGATTGCTTTATCTATGGATTATCAATGCTTGATTTCCCCTTCACTTTTTTCTGTGTTGTTATTTTGCTTTGTTTGTCTCCCTGATGTGTCTTGTCCCACGATTGCTTTTTCTATGGATTATCAATGTTTGATTTCCCCTTCATTTTTTTCTGTGTTGTTATTTTGCTTTGTTAGTCTTCGTGCTGAGTCTTGTTCAACGATTGCTTTATCTATGGATTATCAATGCTTGATTTCCCCTTCACTTTTTTCTGTGTTGTTATTTTGCTTTGTTTGTCTCCCTGATGTGTCTTGTCCCACGATTGCTTTGTCTATGGATTATCAATGTTTGATTTCACCTTCACCTTTTTCTGTGTTGTTATTTTGCTTTGTTAGTTTCCCTGCTCTGTCTTGTTCCACGATTGCTTTGTCTATGGATTATCAATGTTTGATTTCCCCTTCACTTTTTTCGGTGTTGTTATTTTGCTTTGTTAGTTTCCCTGCTCTGTCTTGTTCCACGATTGCTTTGTCTATGGATTATCAATATTTGATTTCCACTTCACTTTTTTCTGTGTTGTTATTTTGCTGTGTTTGTCTCCCAGCTGTGTCTTGTCCCACGATTGCTTTGTTTATAGAATATCAATGTTTCATTTCTCCTTCACTTTTTCTGTGTTGTTATTTTGCTGTGTTTGTCTCCCTGCTGTGTCTTGTCCCACGATTACTTTGTCTATGGATTAATAATGTTTGATTTCCCCTTCACTTTTTTCTGTGTTGTTATTTTGTTTTGTTTGTCTCCCTGCTGTGTCTTGTCCCACGATTGCTTTGTCTATGGATTATCAATGTTTGATTTCACCTTCACTTTTTCTGTGTTGTTATTTTGCTTTGTTTGTCTCCCTGCTTTGTCTTGTCACACGATAACTTTGTCTATGGATTATCAATGTTTGATTCCCCTTCACTTTTTTCTCTGTTGTTATTTTGCATTGTTTGTCTCCCTACTGTGTCTTGTCCCACGATTACTTTGTATATGGATTATCAATGTATGATTTCCCCTTCACTTTTTTCTGTGTTGTTATTTTGCTGTGTTTGTCTCCCAGCTGTGTCTTGTCCCACGATTGCTTTGTTTATAGAATATCAATGTTTCATTTCTCCTTCACTTTTTCTGTGTTGTTATTTTGCTGTGTTTGTCTCCCTCCTGTGTCTTGTCCCACGATTACTTTGTCTATGGATTAATAATGTTTGATTTCCCCTTCACTTTTTCTGTGTTGTTATTTTGCTTTGTTTGTCTCCCTGCTGTGTCTTGTCCCACGATCGCTTTGTCTATGGATTATCAATGTTTGATTTCCCCTTCACTTTTTTCTGTGTTGTTATTTTGCTTTGTTAGTCTCCCTGCTTTGTCTTGTTCCACGATAGCTTTTTCTATGGATTATCAATGTTTTTGATTTCCCCTTCATTTTATTCGGTGTTGTTATTTCGATTTGTTTGTCTCCCTGCTGTGTCTTGTCCAACGATTGCTTTGTCTATGGATTATCAATGTTTGATTTCCCCTTCACTTTTTTTTGTGTTGTTATTTTGTTTTGTTTGTCTCCCTGCTGTGTCTTGTCCCACGATTGCTTTGTCTATGGATTATCAATGTTTGATTTCACCTTCACCTTTTTCTGTGTTGTTATTTTGCTTTGTTTGTCTCCCTGCTTTGTCTTGTCACACGATAACTTTGTCTATGGATTATCAATGTTTGATTCCCCCTTCACTTTTTTCTCTGTTGTTATTTTGCTTTGTTTTTTTCTCTGCTGTGTCTTGTCACACGATTAATTTGTCTATAGATTATCAATGTTTGATTTCCCCTTCATTTTTTTCTGTGGTATTTTCCTTTGTTTGTCCCCCTGCTGTGTCTTCTCCCACGATTACTTTGTCTATGCATTATCAATGTTTGATTTCCCCTTGACATTTTTCTGTGTTGTTATTTTGCTTTGTTAGTCTCCCTTCTTTGTCTTGTCCCACGATTACTTTGTCTATGAATTATCAATGCTTGATTTCCCCTTCACTTTTTTCTGTGTTGTTATTTTGCTTTTTTAGTCTCCCTGCTGTGTCTTGTCCCACGATTGCTTTGTCTATGGATTATCAATGTTTGATTTCCCCTTCATTTTTTTCTGTGTTGTTATTTTGCTTTGTTAGTCTCCGTGCTGTGTCTTGTCCCACGATTGCTTTGTCTATGGATTATCAATGTTTGATTTCACCTTCACCTTTTTCTGTGTTGTTATTTTGCTTTGTTAGTTTCCCTGCTCTGTCTTGTCCCACGATTGCTTTGTCTATGGATTATCAATGTTTGATTTCCCCTTCACTTTTTTCTGTGTTGTTATTTTCCTTTGTTTGTCTCCCTACTGTGTCTTGTCCCACGATCGCTTTGTCTATGGATTATCAATGTTTGATTTCCCCTTCACTTTTTTCTGTGTTGTTATTTTGTTTTGTTTGTCTCCCTGCTGTGTCTTGTCCCACGATTGCTTTGTCTATGGATTATCAATGTTTGATTTCACCTTCACCTTTTTCTGTGTTGTTATTTTGCTTTGTTTGTCTCCCTGCTTTGTCTTGTCACACGATAACTTTGTCTATGGATTATCAATGTTTGATTCCCCCTTCACATTTTTCTCTGTTGTTATTTTGCTTTGTTTTTTTCCCTGCTGTGTCTTGTCACACGATTAATTTGTCTATAGATTATCAATGTTTGATTTCCCCTTCACTTTTTTCTGTGTTGTTATTTTGCTTTGTTAGTCTCCCTGCTCTGTCTTGTTCAACGATTGCTTTATCTATGGATTATCAATGCTTGATTTCCCCTTCACTTTTTTCTGTGTTGTTATTTTGCTTTGTTTGTCTCCCTGATGTGTCTTGTCCCACGATTGCTTTTTCTATGGATTATCAATGTTTGATTTCCCCTTCATTTTTTTCTGTGTTGTTATTTTGCTTTGTTAGTCTTCGTGCTGAGTCTTGTTCAACGATTGCTTTATCTATGGATTATCAATGCTTGATTTCCCCTTCACTTTTTTCTGTGTTGTTATTTTGCTTTGTTTGTCTCCCTGATGTGTCTTGTCCCACGATTGCTTTGTCTATGGATTATCAATGTTTGATTTCACCTTCACCTTTTTCTGTGTTGTTATTTTGCTTTGTTAGTTTCCCTGCTCTGTCTTGTTCCACGATTGCTTTGTCTATGGATTATCAATGTTTGATTTCCCCTTCACTTTTTTCGGTGTTGTTATTTTGCTTTGTTAGTTTCCCTGCTCTGTCTTGTTCCACGATTGCTTTGTCTATGGATTATCAATATTTGATTTCCACTTCACTTTTTTCTGTGTTGTTATTTTGCTGTGTTTGTCTCCCAGCTGTGTCTTGTCCCACGATTGCTTTGTTTATAGAATATCAATGTTTCATTTCTCCTTCACTTTTTCTGTGTTGTTATTTTGCTGTGTTTGTCTCCCTGCTGTGTCTTGTCCCACGATTACTTTGTCTATGGATTAATAATGTTTGATTTCCCCTTCACTTTTTTCTGTGTTGTTATTTTGTTTTGTTTGTCTCCCTGCTGTGTCTTGTCCCACGATTGCTTTGTCTATGGATTATCAATGTTTGATTTCACCTTCACCTTTTTCTGTGTTGTTATTTTGCTTTGTTTGTCTCCCTGCTTTGTCTTGTCACACGATAACTTTGTCTATGGATTATCAATGTTTGATTCCCCTTCACTTTTTTCTCTGTTGTTATTTTGCTTTGATTTTTTCCCTGCTGTGTCTTGTCACACGATTAATTTGTCTATAGATTATCAATGTTTGATTTCCCCTTCATTTTTTTCTGTGTTATTTTCCTTTGTTTGTCCCCCTGCTGTGTCTTCTCCCACGATTACTTTGTCTATGTATTATCAATGTTTGATTTCCCCTTCACATTTTTCTGTGTTGTTATTTTGCTTTGTTAGTCTCCCTTCTGTGTCTTGTCCCACGATTACTTTGTCTATGAATTATCAATGCTTGATTTCCCCTTCACTTTTTTCTGTGTTGTTATTTTGCTTTGTTTGTCTCCCTGCTGTGTCTTGTCCCACGATTCCTTTGTCTATGGATTATCAATGCTTGATTTCCCCTTCACTTTTTTCTGTGTTGTTATTTTGCTTTGTTTGTCTCCCTTCTGTGTCTTGTCCCACGATTGCTTTGTCTATGGATTATCAATGTTTGATTTCCCCTTCATTTTTTTCTGTGTTGTTATTTTGCTTTGTTAGTCTCCGTGCTGTGTCTTGTCCCACGATTGCTTTGTCTATGGATTATCAATGTTTGATTTCACCTTCACCTTTTTCTGTGTTGTTATTTTGCTTTGTTAGTTTCCCTGCTCTGTCTTGTCCCACCATTGCTTTGTCTATGGATTATCAATGTTTGATTTCCCCTTCACTTTTTTCTGTGTTGTTATTTTGCTTTGTTAGTTTCCCTGCTCTGTCTTGTTCCACGATTGCTTTGTCTATGGATTATCAATATTTGATTTCCACTTCACTTTTTTCTGTGTTGTTATTTTGCATTGTTTGTCTCCCTACTGTGTCTTGTCCCACGATTACTTTGTATATGGATTATCAATGTATGATTTCCCCTTCACTTTTTTCTGTGTTGTTATTTTGCTGTGTTTGTCTCCCAGCTGTGTCTTGTCCCACGATTGCTTTGTTTATAGAATATCAATGTTTCATTTCTCCTTCACTTTTTCTGTGTTGTTATTTTGCTGTGTTTGTCTCCCTCCTGTGTCTTGTCCCACGATTACTTTGTCTATGGATTAATAATGTTTGATTTCCCCTTCACTTTTTCTGTGTTGTTATTTTGCTTTGTTTGTCTCCCTGCTGTGTCTTGTCCCACGATCGCTTTGTCTATGGATTATCAATGTTTGATTTCCCCTTCACTTTTTTCTGTGTTGTTATTTTGCTTTGTTAGTCTCCCTGCTTTGTCTTGTTCCACGATAGCTTTTTCTATGGATTATCAATGTTTTTGATTTCCCCTTCATTTTATTCGGTGTTGTTATTTCGATTTGTTTGTCTCCCTGCTGTGTCTTGTCCAACGATTGCTTTGTCTATGGATTATCAATGTTTGATTTCCCCTTCACTTTTTTTTGTGTTGTTATTTTGTTTTGTTTGTCTCCCTGCTGTGTCTTGTCCCACGATTGCTTTGTCTATGGATTATCAATGTTTGATTTCACCTTCACCTTTTTCTGTGTTGTTATTTTGCTTTGTTTGTCTCCCTGCTTTGTCTTGTCACACGATAACTTTGTCTATGGATTATCAATGTTTGATTCCCCCTTCACTTTTTTCTCTGTTGTTATTTTGCTTTGTTTTTTTCTCTGCTGTGTCTTGTCACACGATTAATTTGTCTATAGATTATCAATGTTTGATTTCCCCTTCATTTTTTTCTGTGGTATTTTCCTTTGTTTGTCCCCCTGCTGTGTCTTCTCCCACGATTACTTTGTCTATGCATTATCAATGTTTGATTTCCCCTTCACATTTTTCTGTGTTGTTATTTTGCTTTGTTAGTCTCCCTGCTTTGTCTTGTTCCACGATAGCTTTTTCTATGGATTATCAATGTTTTTGATTTCCCCTTCATTTTATTCGGTGTTGTTATTTCGATTTGTTTGTCTCCCTGCTGTGTCTTGTCCAACGATTGCTTTGTCTATGGATTATCAATGTTTGATTTCCCCTTCACTTTTTTTGTGTTGTTATTTTGTTTTGTTTGTCTCCCTGCTGTGTCTTGTCCCACGATTGCTTTGTCTATGGATTATCAATGTTTGATTTCACCTTCACCTTTTTCTGTGTTGTTATTTTGCTTTGTTTGTCTCCCTGCTTTGTCTTGTCACACGATAACTTTGTCTATGGATTATCAATGTTTGATTCCCCCTTCACTTTTTTCTCTGTGTTATTTTCCTTTGTTTGTCCCCCTGTTGTGTCTTCTCCCACGATTACTTTGTCTATGTATTATCAATGTTTGATTTCCCCTTCACATTTTTCGGTGTTGTTATTTTGCTTTGTTAGTCTCCCTTCTGTGTCTTGTCCCACGATTGCTTTGTCTATGGATTATCAATGCTTGATTTCCCCTTCACTTTTTTCTGTGTTGTTATTTTGCTTTGTTAGTCTCCCTGCTCTGTCTTGTTCAACGATTGCTTTATCTATGGATTATCAATGCTTGATTTCCCCTTCACTTTTTTCTGTGTTGTTATTTTGCTTTGTTTGTCTCCCTGATGTGTCTTGTCCCACGATTGCTTTTTCTATGGATTATCAATGTTTGATTTCCCCTTCATTTTTTTCTGTGTTGTTATTTTGCTTTGTTAGTCTTCGTGCTGAGTCTTGTTCAACGATTGCTTTATCTATGGATTATCAATGCTTGATTTCCCCTTCACTTTTTTCTGTGTTGTTATTTTGCTTTGTTTGTCTCCCTGATGTGTCTTGTCCCACGATTGCTTTGTCTATGGATTATCAATGTTTGATTTCACCTTCACCTTTTTCTGTGTTGTTATTTTGCTTTGTTAGTTTCCCTGCTCTGTCTTGTTCCACGATTGCTTTGTCTATGGATTATCAATGTTTGATTTCCCCTTCACTTTTTTCGGTGTTGTTATTTTGCTTTGTTAGTTTCCCTGCTCTGTCTTGTTCCACGATTGCTTTGTCTATGGATTATCAATATTTGATTTCCACTTCACTTTTTTCTGTGTTGTTATTTTGCTGTGTTTGTCTCCCTGCTGTGTCTTGTCCCACGATTACTTTGTATATGGATTATCAATGTTTGATTTCCCCTTCACTTTTTTCTGTGTTGTTATTTTGCTGTGTTTGTCTCCCAGCTGTGTCTTGTCCCACGATTGCTTTGTTTATAGAATATCAATGTTTCATTTCTCCTTCACTTTTTCTGTGTTGTTATTTTGCTGTGTTTGTCTCCCTGCTGTGTCTTGTCCCACGATTACTTTGTCTATGGATTAATAATGTTTGATTTCCCCTTCACTTTTTCTGTGTTGTTATTTTGCTTTGTTTGTCTCCCTGCTGTGTCTTGTCCCACGATCGCTTTGTCTATGGATTATCAATGTTTGATTTCCCCTTCACTTTTTTCTGTGTTGTTATTTTGTTTTGTTTGTCTCCCTGCTGTGTCTTGTCCCACGATTGCTTTGTCTATGGATTATCAATGTTTGATTTCACCTTCACCTTTTTCTGTGTTGTTATTTTGCTTTGTTTGTCTCCCTGCTTTGTCTTGTCACACGATAACTTTGTCTATGGATTATCAATGTTTGATTCCCCCTTCACTTTTTTCTCTGTTGTTATTTTGCTTTGATTTTTTCCCTGCTGTGTCTTGTCACACGATTAATTTGTCTATAGATTATCAATGTTTGATTTCCCCTTCATTTTTTTCTGTGTTATTTTCCTTTGTTTGTCCCCCTGCTGTGTCTTCTCCCACGATTACTTTGTCTATGTATTATCAATGTTTGATTTCCCCTTCACATTTTTCTGTGTTGTTATTTTGCTTTGTTAGTCTCCCTTCTGTGTCTTGTCCCACGATTACTTTGTCTATGAATTATCAATGCTTGATTTCCCCTTCACTTTTTTCTGTGTTGTTATTTTGCTTTGTTTGTCTCCCTGCTGTGTCTTGTCCCACGATTCCTTTGTCTATGGATTATCAATGCTTGATTTCCCCTTCACTTTTTTCTGTGTTGTTTTTTTGCTTTGTTTGTCTCCCTTCTGTGTCTTGTCCCACGATTGCTTTGTCTATGGATTATCAATGTTTGATTTCCCCTTCATTTTTTTCTGTGTTGTTATTTTGCTTTGTTAGTCTCCGTGCTGTGTCTTGTCCCACGATTGCTTTGTCTATGGATTATCAATGTTTGATTTCACCTTCACCTTTTTCTGTGTTGTTATTTTGCTTTGTTAGTTTCCCTGCTCTGTCTTGTCCCACCATTGCTTTGTCTATGGATTATCAATGTTTGATTTCCCCTTCACTTTTTTCTGTGTTGTTATTTTGCTTTGTTAGTTTCCCTGCTCTGTCTTGTTCCACGATTGCTTTGTCTATGGATTATCAATATTTGATTTCCACTTCACTTTTTTCTGTGTTGTTATTTTGCATTGTTTGTCTCCCTACTGTGTCTTGTCCCACGATTACTTTGTATATGGATTATCAATGTATGATTTCCCCTTCACTTTTTTCTGTGTTGTTATTTTGCTGTGTTTGTCTCCCAGCTGTGTCTTGTCCCACGATTGCTTTGTTTATAGAATATCAATGTTTCATTTCTCCTTCACTTTTTCTGTGTTGTTATTTTGCTGTGTTTGTCTCCCTCCTGTGTCTTGTCCCACGATTACTTTGTCTATGGATTAATAATGTTTGATTTCCCCTTCACTTTTTCTGTGTTGTTATTTTGCTTTGTTTGTCTCCCTGCTGTGTCTTGTCCCACGATCGCTTTGTCTATGGATTATCAATGTTTGATTTCCCCTTCACTTTTTTCTGTGTTGTTATTTTGCTTTGTTAGTCTCCCTGCTTTGTCTTGTTCCACGATAGCTTTTTCTATGGATTATCAATGTTTTTGATTTCCCCTTCATTTTATTCGGTGTTGTTATTTCGATTTGTTTGTCTCCCTGCTGTGTCTTGTCCAACGATTGCTTTGTCTATGGATTATCAATGTTTGATTTCCCCTTCACTTTTTTTTGTGTTGTTATTTTGTTTTGTTTGTCTCCCTGCTGTGTCTTGTCCCACGATTGCTTTGTCTATGGATTATCAATGTTTGATTTCACCTTCACCTTTTTCTGTGTTGTTATTTTGCTTTGTTTGTCTCCCTGCTTTGTCTTGTCACACGATAACTTTGTCTATGGATTATCAATGTTTGATTCCCCCTTCACTTTTTTCTCTGTTGTTATTTTGCTTTGTTTTTTTCTCTGCTGTGTCTTGTCACACGATTAATTTGTCTATAGATTATCAATGTTTGATTTCCCCTTCATTTTTTTCTGTGGTATT
The DNA here is from genome assembly GCA_963383655.1 of Bathymodiolus septemdierum. Lineage (NCBI taxonomy): Eukaryota > Metazoa > Mollusca > Bivalvia > Mytilida > Modiolidae > Bathymodiolus > Bathymodiolus septemdierum. The sequence continues at coordinate 83,556,645 of OY726525.1, forward strand.
TTCCTTTGTTTGTCCCCCTGCTGTGTCTTCTCCCACGATTACTTTGTCTATGCATTATCAATGTTTGATTTCCCCTTCACATTTTTCTGTGTTGTTATTTTGCTTTGTTAGTCTTCCTTCTTTGTCTTGTCCCACGATTACTTTGTCTATGAATTATCAATGCTTGATTTCCCCTTCACTTTTTTCTGTGTTGTTATTTTGCTTTTTTAGTCTCCCTGCTGTGTCTTGTCCCACGATTGCTTTGTCTATGGATTATCAATGTTTGATTTCACCTTCACCTTTTTCTGTGTTGTTATTTTGCTTTGTTAGTTTCCCTGCTCTGTCTTGTCCCACGATTGCTTTGTCTATGGATTATCAATGTTTGATTTCCCCTTCACTTTTTTCTGTGTTGTTATTTTCCTTTGTTTGTCTCCCTACTGTGTCTTGTCCCACGATCGCTTTGTCTATGGATTATCAATGTTTGATTTCCCCTTCACTTTTTTCTGTGTTGTTATTTTGTTTTGTTTGTCTCCCTGCTGTGTCTTGTCCCACGATTGCTTTGTCTATGGATTATCAATGTTTGATTTCACCTTCACCTTTTTCTGTGTTGTTATTTTGCTTTGTTTGTCTCCCTGCTTTGTCTTGTCACACGATAACTTTGTCTATGGATTATCAATGTTTGATTCCCCCTTCACTTTTTTCTCTGTTGTTATTTTGCTTTGATTTTTTCCCTGCTGTGTCTTGTCACACGATTAATTTGTCTATAGATTATCAATGTTTGATTTCCCCTTCATTTTTTTCTGTGTTATTTTCCTTTGTTTGTCCCCCTGCTGTGTCTTCTCCCACGATTACTTTGTCTATGTATTATCAATGTTTGATTTCCCCTTCACATTTTTCTGTGTTGTTATTTTGCTTTGTTAGTCTCCCTTCTGTGTCTTGTCCCACGATTACTTTGTCTATGAATTATCAATGCTTGATTTCCCCTTCACTTTTTTCTGTGTTGTTATTTTGCTTTGTTTGTCTCCCTGCTGTGTCTTGTCCCACGATTCCTTTGTCTATGGATTATCAATGCTTGATTTCCCCTTCACTTTTTTCTGTGTTGTTATTTTGCTTTGTTTGTCTCCCTTCTGTGTCTTGTCCCACGATTGCTTTGTCTATGGATTATCAATGTTTGATTTCCCCTTCATTTTTTTCTGTGTTGTTATTTTGCTTTGTTAGTCTCCGTGCTGTGTCTTGTCCCACGATTGCTTTGTCTATGGATTATCAATGTTTGATTTCACCTTCACCTTTTTCTGTGTTGTTATTTTGCTTTGTTAGTTTCCCTGCTCTGTCTTGTCCCACCATTGCTTTGTCTATGGATTATCAATGTTTGATTTCCCCTTCACTTTTTTCTGTGTTGTTATTTTGCTTTGTTAGTTTCCCTGCTCTGTCTTGTTCCACGATTGCTTTGTCTATGGATTATCAATATTTGATTTCCACTTCACTTTTTTCTGTGTTGTTATTTTGCATTGTTTGTCTCCCTACTGTGTCTTGTCCCACGATTACTTTGTATATGGATTATCAATGTATGATTTCCCCTTCACTTTTTTCTGTGTTGTTATTTTGCTGTGTTTGTCTCCCAGCTGTGTCTTGTCCCACGATTGCTTTGTTTATAGAATATCAATGTTTCATTTCTCCTTCACTTTTTCTGTGTTGTTATTTTGCTGTGTTTGTCTCCCTCCTGTGTCTTGTCCCACGATTACTTTGTCTATGGATTAATAATGTTTGATTTCCCCTTCACTTTTTCTGTGTTGTTATTTTGCTTTGTTTGTCTCCCTGCTGTGTCTTGTCCCACGATCGCTTTGTCTATGGATTATCAATGTTTGATTTCCCCTTCACTTTTTTCTGTGTTGTTATTTTGCTTTGTTAGTCTCCCTGCTTTGTCTTGTTCCACGATAGCTTTTTCTATGGATTATCAATGTTTTTGATTTCCCCTTCATTTTATTCGGTGTTGTTATTTCGATTTGTTTGTCTCCCTGCTGTGTCTTGTCCAACGATTGCTTTGTCTATGGATTATCAATGTTTGATTTCCCCTTCACTTTTTTTTGTGTTGTTATTTTGTTTTGTTTGTCTCCCTGCTGTGTCTTGTCCCACGATTGCTTTGTCTATGGATTATCAATGTTTGATTTCACCTTCACCTTTTTCTGTGTTGTTATTTTGCTTTGTTTGTCTCCCTGCTTTGTCTTGTCACACGATAACTTTGTCTATGGATTATCAATGTTTGATTCCCCCTTCACTTTTTTCTCTGTTGTTATTTTGCTTTGTTTTTTTCTCTGCTGTGTCTTGTCACACGATTAATTTGTCTATAGATTATCAATGTTTGATTTCCCCTTCATTTTTTTCTGTGGTATTTTCCTTTGTTTGTCCCCCTGCTGTGTCTTCTCCCACGATTACTTTGTCTATGCATTATCAATGTTTGATTTCCCCTTCACATTTTTCTGTGTTGTTATTTTGCTTTGTTAGTCTCCCTTCTTTGTCTTGTCCCACGATTACTTTGTCTATGAATTATCAATGCTTGATTTCCCCTTCACTTTTTTCTGTGTTGTTATTTTGCTTTTTTAGTCTCCCTGCTGTGTCTTGTCCCACGATTGCTTTGTCTATGGATTATCAATGTTTGATTTCCCCTTCATTTTTTTCTGTGTTGTTATTTTGCTTTGTTAGTCTCCGTGCTGTGTCTTGTCCCACGATTGCTTTGTCTATGGATTATCAATGTTTGATTTCACCTTCACCTTTTTCTGTGTTGTTATTTTGCTTTGTTAGTTTCCCTGCTCTGTCTTGTCCCACGATTGCTTTGTCTATGGATTATCAATGTTTGATTTCCCCTTCACTTTTTTCTGTGTTGTTATTTTCCTTTGTTTGTCTCCCTACTGTGTCTTGTCCCACGATCGCTTTGTCTATGGATTATCAATGTTTGATTTCCCCTTCACTTTTTTCTGTGTTGTTATTTTGTTTTGTTTGTCTCCCTGCTGTGTCTTGTCCCACGATTGCTTTGTCTATGGATTATCAATGTTTGATTTCACCTTCACCTTTTTCTGTGTTGTTATTTTGCTTTGTTTGTCTCCCTGCTTTGTCTTGTCACACGATAACTTTGTCTATGGATTATCAATGTTTGATTCCCCCTTCACTTTTTTCTCTGTTGTTATTTTGCTTTGATTTTTTCCCTGCTGTGTCTTGTCACACGATTAATTTGTCTATAGATTATCAATGTTTGATTTCCCCTTCATTTTTTTCTGTGTTATTTTCCTTTGTTTGTCCCCCTGCTGTGTCTTCTCCCACGATTACTTTGTCTATGTATTATCAATGTTTGATTTCCCCTTCACATTTTTCTGTGTTGTTATTTTGCTTTGTTAGTCTCCCTTCTGTGTCTTGTCCCACGATTACTTTGTCTATGAATTATCAATGCTTGATTTCCCCTTCACTTTTTTCTGTGTTGTTATTTTGCTTTGTTTGTCTCCCTGCTGTGTCTTGTCCCACGATTCCTTTGTCTATGGATTATCAATGCTTGATTTCCCCTTCACTTTTTTCTGTGTTGTTATTTTGCTTTGTTTGTCTCCCTTCTGTGTCTTGTCCCACGATTGCTTTGTCTATGGATTATCAATGTTTGATTTCCCCTTCATTTTTTTCTGTGTTGTTATTTTGCTTTGTTAGTCTCCGTGCTGTGTCTTGTCCCACGATTGCTTTGTCTATGGATTATCAATGTTTGATTTCACCTTCACCTTTTTCTGTGTTGTTATTTTGCTTTGTTAGTTTCCCTGCTGTGTCTTGTCCCACGATTGCTTTGTCTATGGATTATCAATGTTTGATTTCCCCTTCACTTTTTTCTGTGTTGTTATTTTGCTTTGTTAGTTTCCCTGCTCTGTCTTGTTCCACGATTGCTTTGTCTATGGATTATCAATATTTGATTTCCACTTCACTTTTTTCTGTGTTGTTATTTTGCATTGTTTGTCTCCCTACTGTGTCTTGTCCCACGATTACTTTGTATATGGATTATCAATGTATGATTTCCCCTTCACTTTTTTCTGTGTTGTTATTTTGCTGTGTTTGTCTCCCAGCTGTGTCTTGTCCCACGATTGCTTTGTTTATAGAATATCAATGTTTCATTTCTCCTTCACTTTTTCTGTGTTGTTATTTTGCTGTGTTTGTCTCCCTCCTGTGTCTTGTCCCACGATTACTTTGTCTATGGATTAATAATGTTTGATTTCCCCTTCACTTTTTCTGTGTTGTTATTTTGCTTTGTTTGTCTCCCTGCTGTGTCTTGTCCCACGATCGCTTTGTCTATGGATTATCAATGTTTGATTTCCCCTTCACTTTTTTCTGTGTTGTTATTTTGCTTTGTTAGTCTCCCTGCTTTGTCTTGTTCCACGATAGCTTTTTCTATGGATTATCAATGTTTTTGATTTCCCCTTCATTTTATTCGGTGTTGTTATTTCGATTTGTTTGTCTCCCTGCTGTGTCTTGTCCAACGATTGCTTTGTCTATGGATTATCAATGTTTGATTTCCCCTTCACTTTTTTTGTGTTGTTATTTTGTTTTGTTTGTCTCCCTGCTGTGTCTTGTCCCACGATTGCTTTGTCTATGGATTATCAATGTTTGATTTCACCTTCACCTTTTTCTGTGTTGTTATTTTGCTTTGTTTGTCTCCCTGCTTTGTCTTGTCACACGATAACTTTGTCTATGGATTATCAATGTTTGATTCCCCCTTCACTTTTTTCTCTGTGTTATTTTCCTTTGTTTGTCCCCCTGTTGTGTCTTCTCCCACGATTACTTTGTCTATGTATTATCAATGTTTGATTTCCCCTTCACATTTTTCGGTGTTGTTATTTTGCTTTGTTAGTCTCCCTTCTGTGTCTTGTCCCACGATTGCTTTGTCTATGGATTATCAATGCTTGATTTCCCCTTCACTTTTTTCTGTGTTGTTATTTTGCTTTGTTAGTCTCCCTGCTCTGTCTTGTTCAACGATTGCTTTATCTATGGATTATCAATGCTTGATTTCCCCTTCACTTTTTTCTGTGTTGTTATTTTGCTTTGTTTGTCTCCCTGATGTGTCTTGTCCCACGATTGCTTTTTCTATGGATTATCAATGTTTGATTTCCCCTTCATTTTTTTCTGTGTTGTTATTTTGCTTTGTTAGTCTTCGTGCTGAGTCTTGTTCAACGATTGCTTTATCTATGGATTATCAATGCTTGATTTCCCCTTCACTTTTTTCTGTGTTGTTATTTTGCTTTGTTTGTCTCCCTGATGTGTCTTGTCCCACGATTGCTTTGTCTATGGATTATCAATGTTTGATTTCACCTTCACCTTTTTCTGTGTTGTTATTTTGCTTTGTTAGTTTCCCTGCTCTGTCTTGTTCCACGATTGCTTTGTCTATGGATTATCAATGTTTGATTTCCCCTTCACTTTTTTCGGTGTTGTTATTTTGCTTTGTTAGTTTCCCTGCTCTGTCTTGTTCCACGATTGCTTTGTCTATGGATTATCAATATTTGATTTCCACTTCACTTTTTTCTGTGTTGTTATTTTGCTGTGTTTGTCTCCCTGCTGTGTCTTGTCCCACGATTACTTTGTATATGGATTATCAATGTTTGATTTCCCCTTCACTTTTTTCTGTGTTGTTATTTTGCTGTGTTTGTCTCCCAGCTGTGTCTTGTCCCACGATTGCTTTGTTTATAGAATATCAATGTTTCATTTCTCCTTCACTTTTTCTGTGTTGTTATTTTGCTGTGTTTGTCTCCCTGCTGTGTCTTGTCCCACGATTACTTTGTCTATGGATTAATAATGTTTGATTTCCCCTTCACTTTTTCTGTGTTGTTATTTTGCTTTGTTTGTCTCCCTGCTGTGTCTTGTCCCACGATCGCTTTGTCTATGGATTATCAATGTTTGATTTCCCCTTCACTTTTTTCTGTGTTGTTATTTTGTTTTGTTTGTCTCCCTGCTGTGTCTTGTCCCACGATTGCTTTGTCTATGGATTATCAATGTTTGATTTCACCTTCACCTTTTTCTGTGTTGTTATTTTGCTTTGTTTGTCTCCCTGCTTTGTCTTGTCACACGATAACTTTGTCTATGGATTATCAATGTTTGATTCCCCCTTCACTTTTTTCTCTGTTGTTATTTTGCTTTGATTTTTTCCCTGCTGTGTCTTGTCACACGATTAATTTGTCTATAGATTATCAATGTTTGATTTCCCCTTCATTTTTTTCTGTGTTATTTTCCTTTGTTTGTCCCCCTGCTGTGTCTTCTCCCACGATTACTTTGTCTATGTATTATCAATGTTTGATTTCCCCTTCACATTTTTCTGTGTTGTTATTTTGCTTTGTTAGTCTCCCTTCTGTGTCTTGTCCCACGATTACTTTGTCTATGAATTATCAATGCTTGATTTCCCCTTCACTTTTTTCTGTGTTGTTATTTTGCTTTGTTTGTCTCCCTGCTGTGTCTTGTCCCACGATTCCTTTGTCTATGGATTATCAATGCTTGATTTCCCCTTCACTTTTTTCTGTGTTGTTATTTTGCTTTGTTTGTCTCCCTTCTGTGTCTTGTCCCACGATTGCTTTGTCTATGGATTATCAATGTTTGATTTCCCCTTCATTTTTTTCTGTGTTGTTATTTTGCTTTGTTAGTCTCCGTGCTGTGTCTTGTCCCACGATTGCTTTGTCTATGGATTATCAATGTTTGATTTCACCTTCACCTTTTTCTGTGTTGTTATTTTGCTTTGTTAGTTTCCCTGCTCTGTCTTGTCCCACCATTGCTTTGTCTATGGATTATCAATGTTTGATTTCCCCTTCACTTTTTTCTGTGTTGTTATTTTGCTTTGTTAGTTTCCCTGCTCTGTCTTGTTCCACGATTGCTTTGTCTATGGATTATCAATATTTGATTTCCACTTCACTTTTTTCTGTGTTGTTATTTTGCATTGTTTGTCTCCCTACTGTGTCTTGTCCCACGATTACTTTGTATATGGATTATCAATGTATGATTTCCCCTTCACTTTTTTCTGTGTTGTTATTTTGCTGTGTTTGTCTCCCAGCTGTGTCTTGTCCCACGATTGCTTTGTTTATAGAATATCAATGTTTCATTTCTCCTTCACTTTTTCTGTGTTGTTATTTTGCTGTGTTTGTCTCCCTCCTGTGTCTTGTCCCACGATTACTTTGTCTATGGATTAATAATGTTTGATTTCCCCTTCACTTTTTCTGTGTTGTTATTTTGCTTTGTTTGTCTCCCTGCTGTGTCTTGTCCCACGATCGCTTTGTCTATGGATTATCAATGTTTGATTTCCCCTTCACTTTTTTCTGTGTTGTTATTTTGCTTTGTTAGTCTCCCTGCTTTGTCTTGTTCCACGATAGCTTTTTCTATGGATTATCAATGTTTTTGATTTCCCCTTCATTTTATTCGGTGTTGTTATTTCGATTTGTTTGTCTCCCTGCTGTGTCTTGTCCAACGATTGCTTTGTCTATGGATTATCAATGTTTGATTTCCCCTTCACTTTTTTTTGTGTTGTTATTTTGTTTTGTTTGTCTCCCTGCTGTGTCTTGTCCCACGATTGCTTTGTCTATGGATTATCAATGTTTGATTTCACCTTCACCTTTTTCTGTGTTGTTATTTTGCTTTGTTTGTCTCCCTGCTTTGTCTTGTCACACGATAACTTTGTCTATGGATTATCAATGTTTGATTCCCCCTTCACTTTTTTCTCTGTTGTTATTTTGCTTTGTTTTTTTCTCTGCTGTGTCTTGTCACACGATTAATTTGTCTATAGATTATCAATGTTTGATTTCCCCTTCATTTTTTTCTGTGGTATTTTCCTTTGTTTGTCCCCCTGCTGTGTCTTCTCCCACGATTACTTTGTCTATGCATTATCAATGTTTGATTTCCCCTTCACATTTTTCTGTGTTGTTATTTTGCTTTGTTAGTCTTCCTTCTTTGTCTTGTCCCACGATTACTTTGTCTATGAATTATCAATGCTTGATTTCCCCTTCACTTTTTTCTGTGTTGTTATTTTGCTTTTTTAGTCTCCCTGCTGTGTCTTGTCCCACGATTGCTTTGTCTATGGATTATCAATGTTTGATTTCACCTTCACCTTTTTCTGTGTTGTTATTTTGCTTTGTTAGTTTCCCTGCTCTGTCTTGTCCCACGATTGCTTTGTCTATGGATTATCAATGTTTGATTTCCCCTTCACTTTTTTCTGTGTTGTTATTTTCCTTTGTTTGTCTCCCTACTGTGTCTTGTCCCACGATCGCTTTGTCTATGGATTATCAATGTTTGATTTCCCCTTCACTTTTTTCTGTGTTGTTATTTTGTTTTGTTTGTCTCCCTGCTGTGTCTTGTCCCACGATTGCTTTGTCTATGGATTATCAATGTTTGATTTCACCTTCACCTTTTTCTGTGTTGTTATTTTGCTTTGTTTGTCTCCCTGCTTTGTCTTGTCACACGATAACTTTGTCTATGGATTATCAATGTTTGATTCCCCCTTCACTTTTTTCTCTGTTGTTATTTTGCTTTGATTTTTTCCCTGCTGTGTCTTGTCACACGATTAATTTGTCTATAGATTATCAATGTTTGATTTCCCCTTCATTTTTTTCTGTGTTATTTTCCTTTGTTTGTCCCCCTGCTGTGTCTTCTCCCACGATTACTTTGTCTATGTATTATCAATGTTTGATTTCCCCTTCACATTTTTCTGTGTTGTTATTTTGCTTTGTTAGTCTCCCTTCTGTGTCTTGTCCCACGATTACTTTGTCTATGAATTATCAATGCTTGATTTCCCCTTCACTTTTTTCTGTGTTGTTATTTTGTTTTGTTTGTCTCCCTGCTGTGTCTTGTCCCACGATTGCTTTGTCTATGGATTATCAATGTTTGATTTCACCTTCACCTTTTTCTGTGTTGTTATTTTGCTTTGTTTGTCTCCCTGCTTTGTCTTGTCACACGATAACTTTGTCTATGGATTATCAATGTTTGATTTCCCCTTCACTTTTTTCTGTGTTGTTATTTTCCTTTGTTTGTCTCCCTACTGTGTCTTGTCCCACGATCGCTTTGTCTATGGATTATCAATGTTTGATTTCCCCTTCACTTTTTTCTGTGTTGTTATTTTGTTTTGTTTGTCTCCCTGCTGTGTCTTGTCCCACGATTGCTTTGTCTATGGATTATCAATGTTTGATTTCACCTTCACCTTTTTCTGTGTTGTTATTTTGCTTTGTTTGTCTCCCTGCTTTGTCTTGTCACACGATAACTTTGTCTATGGATTATCAATGTTTGATTCCCCCTTCACTTTTTTCTCTGTTGTTATTTTGCTTTGATTTTTTCCCTGCTGTGTCTTGTCACACGATTAATTTGTCTATAGATTATCAATGTTTGATTTCCCCTTCATTTTTTTCTGTGTTATTTTCCTTTGTTTGTCTCCCTGCTGTGTCTTGTCCCACGATTCCTTTGTCTATGGATTATCAATGCTTGATTTCCCCTTCACTTTTTTCTGTGTTGTTATTTTGCTTTGTTTGTCTCCCTTCTGTGTCTTGTCCCACGATTGCTTTGTCTATGGATTATCAATGTTTGATTTCCCCTTCATTTTTTTCTGTGTTGTTATTTTGCTTTGTTAGTCTCCGTGCTGTGTCTTGTCCCACGATTGCTTTGTCTATGGATTATCAATGTTTGATTTCACCTTCACCTTTTTCTGTGTTGTTATTTTGCTTTGTTAGTTTCCCTGCTCTGTCTTGTCCCACCATTGCTTTGTCTATGGATTATCAATGTTTGATTTCCCCTTCACTTTTTTCTGTGTTGTTATTTTGCTTTGTTAGTTTCCCTGCTCTGTCTTGTTCCACGATTGCTTTGTCTATGGATTATCAATATTTGATTTCCACTTCACTTTTTTCTGTGTTGTTATTTTGCATTGTTTGTCTCCCTACTGTGTCTTGTCCCACGATTACTTTGTATATGGATTATCAATGTATGATTTCCCCTTCACTTTTTTCTGTGTTGTTATTTTGCTGTGTTTGTCTCCCAGCTGTGTCTTGTCCCACGATTGCTTTGTTTATAGAATATCAATGTTTCATTTCTCCTTCACTTTTTCTGTGTTGTTATTTTGCTGTGTTTGTCTCCCTCCTGTGTCTTGTCCCACGATTACTTTGTCTATGGATTAATAATGTTTGATTTCCCCTTCACTTTTTCTGTGTTGTTATTTTGCTTTGTTTGTCTCCCTGCTGTGTCTTGTCCCACGATCGCTTTGTCTATGGATTATCAATGTTTGATTTCCCCTTCACTTTTTTCTGTGTTGTTATTTTGCTTTGTTAGTCTCCCTGCTTTGTCTTGTTCCACGATAGCTTTTTCTATGGATTATCAATGTTTTTGATTTCCCCTTCATTTTATTCGGTGTTGTTATTTCGATTTGTTTGTCTCCCTGCTGTGTCTTGTCCAACGATTGCTTTGTCTATGGATTATCAATGTTTGATTTCCCCTTCACTTTTTTTTGTGTTGTTATTTTGTTTTGTTTGTCTCCCTGCTGTGTCTTGTCCCACGATTGCTTTGTCTATGGATTATCAATGTTTGATTTCACCTTCACCTTTTTCTGTGTTGTTATTTTGCTTTGTTTGTCTCCCTGCTTTGTCTTGTCACACGATAACTTTGTCTATGGATTATCAATGTTTGATTCCCCCTTCACTTTTTTCTCTGTTGTTATTTTGCTTTGTTTTTTTCTCTGCTGTGTCTTGTCACACGATTAATTTGTCTATAGATTATCAATGTTTGATTTCCCCTTCATTTTTTTCTGTGGTATTTTCCTTTGTTTGTCCCCCTGCTGTGTTTTCTCCCACGATTACTTTGTCTATGCATTATCAATGTTTGATTTCCCCTTCACATTTTTCTGTGTTGTTATTTTGCTTTGTTAGTCTCCCTTCTGTGTCTTGTCCCACGATTACTTTGTCTATGAATTATCAATGCTTGATTTCCCCTTCACTTTTTTCTGTGTTGTTATTTTGCTTTTTTAGTCTCCCTGCTGTGTCTTGTCCCACGATTGCTTTGTCTATGGATTATCAATGTTTGATTTCCCCTTCATTTTTTTCTGTGTTGTTATTTTGCTTTGTTAGTCTCCGTGCTGTGTCTTGTCCCACGATTGCTTTGTCTATGGATTATCAATGTTTGATTTCACCTTCACCTTTTTCTGTGTTGTTATTTTGCTTTGTTAGTTTCCCTGCTCTGTCTTGTCCCACGATTGCTTTGTCTATGGATTATCAATGTTTGATTTCCCCTTCACTTTTTTCTGTGTTGTTATTTTCCTTTGTTAGTTTCCCTGCTCTGTCTTGTTCCACGATTGCTTTGTCTATGGATTATCAATATTTGATTTCCACTTCACTTTTTTCTGTGTTGTTATTTTGCTTTGTTTGTCTCCCTACTGTGTCTTGTTCCACGATTACTTTGTATATGGATTATCAATGTATGATTTCCCCTTCACTTTTTTCTGTGTTGTTATTTTGCTGTGTTTGTCTCCCAGCTGTGTCTTGTCCCACGATTGCTTTGTTTATAGAATATCAATGTTTCATTTCTCCTTCACTTTTTCTGTGTTGTTATTTTGCTGTGTTTGTCTCCCTGCTGTGTCTTGTCCCACGATTACTTTGTCTATGGATTATCAATGTTTGATTTCCCCTTCACTTTTTTCTGTGTTGTTATTTTGCTTTGTTAGTCTCCCTGTTTTGTCTTGTTCCACGATAGCTTTTTCTATGGATTATCACTGTTTTTGATTTCCCCTTCATTTTATTCGGTGTTGTTATTTCGTTTTGTTTGTCTCCCTGCTGTGTCTTGTCCAACGATTGCTTTGTCAATGGATTATCAATGTTTGATTTCCCCTTCACTTTTTTTTGTGTTGTTATTTTGTTTTGTTTGTCTCCCTGCTGTGTCTTGTCCCACGATTGCTTTGTCTATGGATTATCAATGTTTGATTTCACCTTCACCTTTTTCTGTGTTGTTATTTTGCTTTGTTTGTCTCCCTGCTTTGTCTTGTCACACGATAACTTTGTCTATGGATTATCAATGTTTGATTCCCCCTTCACTTTTTTCTCTGTTGTTATTTTGCTTTGTTTTTTTCCCTGCTGTGTCTTGTCACACGATTAATTTGTCTATAGATTATCAATGTTTGATTTCCCCTTCATTTTTTTCTGTGTTATTTTCCTTTGTTTGTCCCCCTGCTCTGTCTTCTCCCACGATTACTTTGTCTATGTATTATCAATGTTTGATTTCCCCTTCACATTTTTCTTTGTTGTTATTTTGCTTTGTTAGTCTCCCTTCTGTGTCTTGTCCCACGATTGCTTTGTCTATGAATTATCAATGCTTGATTTCCCCTTCACTTTTTTCTGTGTTGTTATTTTGCTTTTTTAGTCTCCCTGCTGTGTCTTGTTCAACGATTGCTTTGTCTATGGATTATCAATGTTTGATTTCACCTTCACTTTTTTTTGTGTTGTTATTTTGTTTTGTTTGTCTCCCTCCTGTGTCTTGTCCCACGATTGCTTTGTCTATGGATTATCAATGTTTGATTTCACCTTCACCATTTTCTGTGTTGTTATTTTGCTTTGTTTGTCTCCCTGCTTTGTCTTGTCACACGATAACTTTGTCTATGGATTATCAATGTTTGATTCCCCCTTGACTTTTTTCTCTGTTGTTATTTTGCTTTCTTTTTTTCCCTGCTGTGTCTTGTCAGACGATTAATTTGTCTATAGATTATCAATGTTTGATTTCCCCTTCATTTTTTTCTGTGTTATTTTCCTTTGTTTGTCCCCCTGCTGTGTCTTCTCCCACGATTACTTTGTCTATGGATTATCAATGCTCGATTTCCCCTTCACTTTTTTCTGTGTTGTTATTTTGCTTTGTTTGTCTCCCTGATGTGTCTTGTCCCACGATTGCTTTGTCTATGGATTATCAATGTTTGATTTCCCCTTCATTTTTTTCTGTGTTGTTATTTTGCTTTGTTAGTCTCCGTGCTGTGTCTGGTCCCACGATAGCTTTGTCTATGGATTATCAATGTTTGATTTCCCCTTCACTTTTTTCTGTGTTGTTATTTTGCTTTGTTAGTTTCCCTGCTCTGTCTTGTCCCACGATTGCTTTGTCTATGGATTATCAATGTTTGATTTCCCCTTCACTTTTTTCTCTGTTGTTATTTTGCTTTGTTACTTTCCCTGCTCTGTCTTGTTCCACGATTGCTTTGTCTATGGATTATCAATATTTGATTTCCACTTCACTTTTTTCTGTGTTGTTATTTTGCTTTGTTTGTCTCCCTACTGTGTCTTGTCCCACGATTACTTTGTATATGGATTATCAATGTATGATTTCCCCTTCACTTTTTTCTGTGTTGTTATTTTGCTGTGTTGGTCTCCCTGCTGTGTCTTGTCCCACGATTACTTTGTCTATGGATTATCAATGTTTGATTTCCCCTTCACTTTTTCTGTGTTGTTATTTTGCTGTTTTTGTCTCCCTGCTGTGTCTTGTCCCACGATTGCTTTGTCTATGGATTATCAATGTTTTATTTCCCCTTCACTTTTTTCTGTGTTGTTATTTTGCGTTGTTAGTCTCGCTGCTTTGTCTTGTCCCACGATTGCTTTGTCTATGAATTATCAATGTTTGATTTCCCCTTCACTTTGTTCTGTGTTGTTATTTCGCTTTGTTTGTCTCCCTGCTGTGTCTTGTCCCACGATTACTTTGTCTATGGATTATCAATGTTTGATTTCCCTTTCACTTTTTTCTGTGTTGTTATTTTGTTTTGTTTATCTCCCTGCTGTGTCTTGTCCAACGATTGCTTTGTCTATGGATTATCAATGTTTGATTTCCCCTTCATTTTTTTCTGTGTTGTTATTTTGCTTTGTTTGTCTCCCTGCTTTGTCTTGTTCCTCGATAGCTTTTTCTATGGATTATCAATGTTTGATTTCCCCATCACTTTTTTTTGTGTTGTTATTTTGTTTTGTTTGTCTCCCTGCTGTGTCTTGTCCAACGATTGCTTTGTCTATGGATTATCAATGTTTGATTTCCCCTTCACTTTTTTTTGTGTTGTTATTTTGTTTTGTTTGTCTCCCTGCTGTGTCTTGTCCCACGATTGCTTTGTCTATGGATTATCAATGTTTGATTTCCCCATCACTTTTTTCTGTGTTGTTATTTTGCTGTGTTTTTCTCACTGCTGTGTCTTGTCCAACGATTGCTTTGTCTATGGATTATCAATGTTTGATTTCCTCCTCACTTTTTTCTGTGTTGTTATTTTGTTGTGCTTGTCTCCCTGATTTGTCTTGTGCCACGATTGCTTTGTCTATGGATTATCAATGTTTGATTTCCTCTTCACTTTTTTCTGTGTTGTTATTTTGTTTTGTTTGTCTCCCTGCTGTGTCTTGTCCCACGATTGCTTTGTCTATGGATTATCAATGTTTGATTTCCCCTTCACTTTTTTCTGTGTTGTTATTTTGTTTTGTTTGTCTCCCTGCTGTGTCTTGTCCCACGATTACTTTGTCTATGGATTATCAATGTTTGATTTCCCTTTCACTTTTTTCTGTGTTGTTATTTTGTTTTGTTTATCTCCCTGCTGTGTCTTGTCCAACGATTGCTTTGTCTATGGATTATCAATGTTTGATTTCCCCTTCACTTTTTTCTGTGTTGTTATTTTGCTTTGTTTGTCTCCCTGCTGTGTCTTGTCCCACGATTGCTTTGTCTATGGATTATCAATGTTTTATTTCCCCTTCACTTTTTTCTGTGTTGTTATTTTGCGTTGTTAGTCTCGCTGCTTTGTCTTGTCCCACGATTGCTTTGTCTATGAATTATCAATGTTTGATTTCCCCTTCACTTTGTTCTGTGTTGTTATTTCGCTTTGTTTGTCTCCCTGCTGTGTCTTGTCCCACGATTACTTTGTCTATGGATTATCAATGTTTGATTTACCTTTCACTTTTTTCTGTGTTGTTATTTTGTTTTGTTTATCTCCCTGCTGTGTCTTGTCCAACGATTGCTTTGTCTATGGATTATCAATGTTTGATTTCCCCTTCATTTTTTTCTGTGTTGTTATTTTGCTTTGTTTGTCTCCCTGCTTTGTCTTGTTCCTCGATAGCTTTTTCTATGGATTATCAATGTTTGATTTCCCCTTCATTTCATTCGGTGTTGTTATTTTGTTTTGTTTGTCTCCCTGCTGTGTCTTGTCCCACGATTGCTTTGTCTATGGATTATCAATGTTTGATTTCCCCATCACTTTTTTCTGTGTTGTTATTTTGCTGTGTTTTTCTCACTGCTGTGTCTTGTCCAACGATTGCTTTGTCTATGGATTATCAATGTTTGATTTCCCCATCACTTTTTTCTGTGTTGTTATTTTGCTTTGTTTGTCTCCCTGCTGTGTCTTGTCCCACGATTACTTTTTCTATGGATTATCAATGTTTGATTTCCCTTTCACTTTTTTCTGTGTTGTTATTTTGCTGTGTTTGTCTCCCTGATTTGTCTTGTGCCACGATTGCTTTGTCTATGGATTATCAATGTTTGATTTCCTCTTCACTTTTTCTCTGTTGTTATTTTGCTTTGTTTGTCTCCCTGCTGTGTCTTGTCCCACGATTGCTTTGTCGATGGATTATCAATGTTTGATTTCCCCTTCACTTTTTTCTGTGTTGTTATTTTGCGTTGTTAGTCTCGCTGCTTTGTCTTGTCCAACGATTGCTTTGTCTATGGATTATCAATGTTTGATTTCCCCTTCACTTTTTTCTGTGTTGTTATTTTGCTTTGTTAGTCTCCCTGCTGTGTCTTGTTCCACGATTGCTTTGTCTATGGATTATCAATATTTGATTTCCCCTTCACTTTGTTCTGTGTTGTTATTTCGCTTTGTTTGTCTCCCTGCTTTGTCTTGTCCCACGATTACTTTGTCTATGGATTATCAATGTTTGATTTCCCTTTCACTTTTTTCTGTGTTGTTATTTTGCTTTGTTTATCTCCCTGCTGTGTCTTGTCCAACGATTGCTTTGTCTATGGATTATCAATGTTTGATTTCCCCTTCACTTTTTTCTGTGTTGTTATTTTGCTTTGTTTGTCTCCCTACTGTGTCTTGTCCCACGATTGCTTTGTCTATGGATTATCAATGTTTTATTTCCCCTTCACTTTTTTCTGTGTTGTTATTTTGCGCTGTTAGTCTCGCTGCTTTGTCTTGTCCCACGATTGCTTTGTCTATGAATTATCAATGTTTGATTTCCCCTTCACTTTGTTTTGTGTTGTTATTTTGCTTTGTTTGTCTCCCTGCTGTGTCTTGTCCAACGATTGCTTTGTCTATGGATTATCAATGTTTGATTTCCCCTTCACTTTTTTCTGTGTTGTTATTTTGCTTTGTTTGTCTCCCTACTGTGTCTTGTCCCACGATTGCTTTGTCTATGGATTATCAATGTTTTATTTCCCCTTCACTTTTTTCTGTGTTGTTATTTTGCGCTGTTAGTCTCGCTGCTTTGTCTTGTCCCACGATTGCTTTGTCTATGAATTATCAATGTTTGATTTCCCCTTCACTTTGTTCTGTGTTGTTATTTTGCTTTGTTTGTCTCCCTGCTGTGTCTTGTCCAACGATTGCTTTGTCTATGGATTATCAATGTTTGATTTCCCCTTCACTTTTTTTTGTGTTGTTATTTTGTTTTGTTTGTCTCCCTGCTGTGTCTTGTCCCACGATTGCTTTGTCTATGGATTATCAATGTTTGATTTCCCCTTCACTTTTTTTTGTGTTGTTATTTTGTTTTGTTTGTCTCCCTGCTGTGTCTTGTCCAACGATTGCTTTGTCTATGGATTATCAATGTTTGATTTCCCCTTCACTTTTTTCTGTGTTGTTATTTTGCTGTGTTTTTCTCACTGCTGTGTCTTGCCCAACGATTGCTTTGTCTATGGATTATCAATGTTTGATTTCCCCTTCACTTTTTTCTGTGTTGTTATTTTGCTGTGTTTTTCTCACTGCTGTGTCTTGCCCAACGATTGCTTTGTCTATGGATTATCAATGTTTGATTTCCCCTTCACTTTTTTCTGTGTTGTTATTTTGCTTTGTTTGTCTCCCTGCTTTGTCTTGTTCCACGATAGTTTTTTCTATGGATTATCAATGTTTGATTTCCCCTTCATTTCATTCGGTGTTGTTATTTTGTTTTGTTTATCTCCCTGCTGTGTCTTGTCCCACGATTGCTTTGTCGATGGATTATCAATGTTTGATTTCCCCTTCACTTTTTTCTGTGTTGTTATTTTGCGTTGTTAGTCTCGCTGCTTTGTCTTGTCCCACGATTGCTTTGTCTATGAATTATCAATATTTGATTTCCCCTTCACTTTGTTCTGTGTTGTTATTTCGCTTTGTTTGTCTCCCTGCTGTGTCTTGTCCCACGATTACTTTGTCTATGGATTATCAATGTTTGATTTCCCTTTCACTTTTTTCTGTGTTGTTATTTTGTTTTGTTTATCTCTCTGCTGTGTCTTGTCCAACGATTGCTTTGTCTATGGATTATCAATGTTTGATTTCCCCTTCACTTTTTTCTGTGTTGTTATTTTGCTTTGTTTGTCTCCCTGCTTTGTCTTGTTCCACGATTACTTTGTCTATGGATTATCAATGTTTGATTTCCCTTTCACTTTTTTCTGTGTTGTTATTTTGTTTTGTTTATCTCCCTGCTGTGTCTTGTCCAACGATTGCTTTGTCTATGGATTATCAATGTTTGATTTCCCCTTCACTTTTTTCTGTGTTGTTATTTTGCTTTGTTAGTCTCCCTGCTGTGTCTTGTTCCACGATTGCTTTGTCTATGGATTATCAATATTTGATTTCCACTTCACTTTTTTCTGTGTTGTTATTTTGCTTTGTTTGTCTCCCTACTGTGTCTTGTCCCACGATTACTTTGTCTATGAATTATCAATGTTTGATTTCCCCTTCACTTTGTTCTGTGTTGTTATTTCGCTTTGTTTGTCTCCCTGCTTTGTCTTGTCCCACGATTACTTTGTCTATGGATTATCAATGTTTGATTTCCCTTTCACTTTTTCTGTGTTGTTATTTTGCTTTGTTTATCTCCCTGCTGTGTCTTGTCCAACGATTGCTTTGTCTATGGATTATCAATGTTTGATTTCCCCTTCACTTTTTTCTGTGTTGTTATTTTGCTTTGTTTGTCTCCCTACTGTGTCTTGTCCCACGATTGCTTTGTCTATGGATTATCAATGTGTTATTTCCCCTTCACTTTTTTCTGTGTTGTTATTTTGCGCTGTTAGTCTCGCTGCTTTGTCTTGTCCCACGATTGCTTTGTCTATGAATTATCAATGTTTGATTTCCCCTTCACTTTGTTCTGTGTTGTTATTTTGCTTTGTTTGTCTCCCTGCTGTGTCTTGTCCAACGATTGCTTTGTCTATGGATTATCAATGTTTGATTTCCCCTTCACTTTTTTTTGTGTTGTTATTTTGTTTTGTTTGTCTCCCTGCTGTGTCTTGTCCCACGATTGCTTTGTCTATGGATTATCAATGTTTGATTTCCCTTTCACTTTTTTCTGTGTTGTTATTTTGTTTTGTTTATCTCCCTGCTGTGTCTTGTCCAACGATTGCTTTGTCTATGGATTATCAATGTTTGATTTCCCCTTCACTTTTTTCTGTGTTGTTATTTTGCTTTGTTTGTCTCCCTGCTTTGTCTTGTTCCACGATAGCTTTTTCTATGGATTATCAATGTTTGATTTCCCCTTCATTTCATTCGGTGTTGTTATTTTGTTTTGTTTATCTCCCTGCTGTGTCTTGTCCAACGATTGCTTTGTCTATTGATTATCAATGTTTGATTTCCCCTTCACTTTTTTTTGTGTTGTTATTTTGTTTTGTTTGTCTCCCTGCTGTGTCTTGTCCCACGATTGCTTTGTCTATGGATTATCAATGTTTGATTTCCCCTTCACTTTTTTCTGTGTTGTTATTTTGCTGTGTTTTTCTCCCTGCTGTGTCTTGCCCAACGATTTCTTTGTCTATGGATTATCAATGTTTGATTTCCTCCTCACTTTTTTCTGTGTTGTTATTTTGTTGTGCTTGTCTCCCTGATTTGTCTTGTGCCACGATTGCTTTGTCTATGGATTATCAATGATTGATTTCCTCTTCACTTTTTCTGTGTTGTTATTTTGCTTTGTTTGTCTCCCTGCTGTGTCTTGTCCCACGATTGCTTTGTCTATGGATTATCAATGTTTGATTTCCCCTTCACTTTTTTCTGTGTTGTTATTTTGCGTTGTTAGTCTCGCTGCTTTGTCTTGTCCCACGATTGCTTTGTCTATGAATTATCAATGTTTGATTTCCCCTTCACTTTTTTCTGTGTTGTTATTTCGCTTTGTTTGTCTCCCTGCTTTGTCTTGTCCCACGATTACTTTGTCTATGGATTATCAATGTTTGATTTCCCTTTCACTTTTTTCTGTGTTGTTATTTTGTTTTGTTTATCTCCCTGCTGTGTCTTGTCCAACGATTGCTTTGTCTATGGATTATCAATGTTTGATTTCCCCTTCACTTTTTTCTGTGTTGTTATTTTGCTTTGTTTGTCTCCCTGCTGTGTCTTGTCCCACGATTGCTTTGTCTATGGATTATCAATGTTTTATTTCCCCTTCACTTTTTTCTGTGTTGTTATTTTGCGTTGTTAGTCTCGCTGCTTTGTCTTGTCCCACGATTGCTTTGTCTATGAATTATCAATGTTTGATTTCCCCTTCACTTTGTTCTGTGTTGTTATTTCGCTTTGTTTGTCTCCCTGCTGTGTCTTGTCCCACGATTACTTTGTCTATGGATTATCAATGTTTGATTTCCCTTTCACTTTTTTCTGTGTTGTTATTTTGTTTTGTTTATCTCCCTGCTGTGTCTTGTCCAACGATTGCTTTGTCTATGGATTATCAATGTTTGATTTCCACTTCATTTTTTTCTGTGTTGTTATTTTGCTTTGTTTGTCTCCCTGCTTTGTCTTGTTCCTCGATAGCTTTTTCTATGGATTATCAATGTTTGATTTCCCCTTCATTTCATTCGGTGTTGTTATTTTGTTTTGTTTGTCTCCCTGCTGTGTCTTGTCCAACGATTGCTTTGTCTATGGATTATCAATGTTTGATTTCCCCTTCACTTTTTTTTGTGTTGTTATTTTGTTTTGTTTGTCTCCCTGCTGTGTCTTGTCCCACGATTGCTTTGTCTATGGATTATCAATGTTTGATTTCCCCTTCACTTTTTTCTGTGTTGTTATTTTGTTTTGTTTGTCTCCCTGTTGTGTCTTGTCCAACGATTGCTTTGTCTATGGATTATCAATGTTTGATTTCCCTTTCACTTTTTTCTGTGTTGTTATTTTGTTTTGTTTGTCTCCCTGCTGTGTCTTGTCCAACGATTGCTTTGTCTATGGATTATCAATGTTTGATTTCCCCTTCACTTTTTTCTGTGTTGTTATTTTGCTGTGTTTTTCTCACTGCTGTGTCTTGCCCAACGATTACTTTGTCTATGGATTATCAATGTTTGATTTCCTCTTCACTTTTTTCTTTGTTGTTATTTTGTTTTGTTTGTCTCCCTGCTGTGTCTTGTCCCACGATTACTTTGTCTATGGATTATCAATGTTTGATTTCCTCTTCACTTTTTTCTTTGTTGTTATTTTGCTTTGTTTGTCTCCCTGCTGTGTCTTGTCCCTCGATTACTTTGTCTATGGATTATCAATGTTTGATTTCCCCTTCACTTTTTTCTGTGTTGTTATTTTGCTTTGTTTTTCTCCCTGCTGTGTCTTGTCCCACGATTGCTTTGTCTATGGATTATCAATGTTTGATTTCCCCTTCACTTTTTTCTGTGTTGTTATTTTGCTGTGTTTTTCTCACTGCTGTGTCTTGCCCAACGATTGCTTTGTCTATGGATTATCAATGTTTGATTTCCTCCTCACTTTTTTCTGTGTTGTTATTTTGTTGTGCTTGTCTCCCTGATTTGTCTTGTGCCACGATTGCTTTGTTTATAGATTATCAATGTTTCATTTCTCCTTCACTTTTTCTGTGTTGTTATTTTGCTGTGTTTGTCTCCCTGCTGTGTCTTGTCCCACGATTACTTTGTCTATGGATTATCAATGTTTGATTTCCCCTTCACTTTTTCTGTGTTCTTATTTTGCTTTGTTTGTCTCCCTGCTGTGTCTAGTCCCACGATCGCTTTGTCTATGGATTATCAATGTTTGATTTCCCCTTCACTTTTTTCTGTGTTGTTATTTTGCTTTGTTAGTCTCCCTGCTTTGTCTTGTTCCACGATAGCTTTTTCTATGGATTATCAATGTTTGATTGCCCCTTCACTTTATTCGGTGCTGTTATTTTGTTTTGTTTGTCTCCCTGCTGTATCTTGTCCAACGATTGCTTTGTCTATGGATTATCAATGTTTGATTTCCCCTTCACTTTTTTCTGTGTTGTTATTTTGCTGTGTTTTTCTCCCTGCTGTGTCTTGTCCAACGATTGCTTTGTCTATGGATTATCAATGTTTGATTTCCCCTTCACTTTTTTCTGTGTTGTTATTTTGATGTGTTTTTCTCCCTGCTGTGTCTTGTCCAACGATTGCTTTGTCTATGGATTATCAATGTTTGATTTCCCCTTCACTTTTTCTGTGTTGTTATTTTGCGTTGTTAGTCTCGCTGTTTTGTCTTGTCCCACGATTGCTTTGTCTATGAATTATCAATGTTTGATTTCCTCTTCACTTTGTTCTGTGTTGTTATTTCGCTTTGTTAGTCTCCCTGATTTGTCTTGTCCCACGATTACTTTGTCTATGGATTATCAATGTTTGATTTCCCTTTCACTTTTTTCTGTGTTGTTATTTTGTTTTGTTTATCTCCCTGCTGTGTCTTGTTCAACGATTGCTTTGTCTATGGATTATCAATATTTGATTTCCACTTCACTTTTTCTGTGTTGTTATTTTGCTTTGTTTGTCTCCCTACTGTGTCTTGTCCCACGATTACTTTGTTTATGGATTATCAATGTATGATTTCCCCTTCACTTTTTTCTGTGTTGTTATTTTGCTTTGTTTGTCTCCCAGCTGTGTCTTGTCCCACGATTCCTTTGTCTATAGATTATCAATGTTTTATTTCCTCTTTATTTTTTGCTGTGTTGTTATTTTCCTTTGTTTGTCTCCCTGCTGTGTCTGGTCCCACGATTGCTTTGTCTATGAATTATCAATGTTTGATTTCCCCTTCATTTTTTTCTGTGTTGTTATTTTGCTTTATTTGTCATCCTGCTGCGTCTTGTCCCACGATTGCTTTGTCTATGGATTATCAATGTTTGATTTCCCCTTCATTTTTTTCTGTGTTGTTATATTGCTTTGTTTGTCTCCCTGCTGTGTCTTGTCCCACGATTGCTTTGTCTATAGATTATCAATGTTTGATTTCCCATTCATTTTTTTCTGTGTTGTTATTTTGCTGTGTTTGTCTCCCTGCTGTGCCTTGTCCCACGATTACTTTGTCTATGGATTATCAATGTTTGATTTTCCATCCATTTTTTTCTATGTTGTTATTTTGCTTTGTTTGTCTCCCTGCTGTGTCTTGTCACCCGATTACTTTGTCTATGGATTATCAATGTTTGATTTCCTCTTCACTTTTTTCTGTGTTGTTATTTTGCTTTGTTAGTCTCCCTGCTTTGTCTTGTTGCACGATTGCTTTGTCTATGGATTATCAATGTTTGATTTCCCCTTCACTTTTTTCTGTGTTGTTATTTTGCTTTGTTTGTCTCCCTGCTGTGTCTTGTCCCACGATTACTTTGTCTATGGATTATCAATGTTTGATTTCCCCTCCATTTTTTTCTGTGTTGTTATTTTGCTTTGTTTGTCTTCCTGCTGTGTTTTGTCACACGATTACTTTGTCTATGGATTATCAATGTTTGATTCCCTTTCACTTTTTTCTGTGTTGTTATTTTGCTTTGTTTGGCACCCTGCTGTGTCTTGTCACCCGATTACTTTGTCTATGGATTATCAATGCTTGATTTCCCCTTCACTTTGTTCTGTGTTGTTATTTTGCTTTGTTTGTCTCCCTGCTGTGTCTTGTTCCACGATTGCTTTGTCTATGGATTATCAATATTTGATTTCCACTTCACTTTTTTCTGTGTTGTTATTTTGCTTTGTTTGTCTCCCTGTTTTGTCTTGTTCCACGATTGCTTTGTCTATGGATTATCAATATTTGATTTCCACTTCACTTTTTTCTGTGTTGTTATTTTGCTTTGTTTGTCTCCCTACTGTGTCTTGTCCCACGATTACTTTGTTTATGGATTATCAATGTATGATTTCCCCTTCACTTTTTTCTGTGTTGTTATTTTGCTTTGTTTGTCTCCCAGCTGTGTCTTGTCCCACGATTCCTTTGTCTATGGATTATCAATATTTGATTTCCACTTCACTTTTTGCTGTGTTGTTATTTTCCTTTGTTTGTCTCCCTGCTGTGTCTGGTCCCACGATTGCTTTGTCTATGAATTATCAATGTTTGATTTTCCCTTCATTTTTTTCTGTGTTGTTATTTTGCTTTGTTTGTCATCCTGCTGTGTCTTGTCCCACGATTACTTTGTCTATGGATTATCAATGTTTGATTTCCCCTTCACTTTTTCTGTGAAGCTATATTGCTTTGCTAGTTTCCCTGCTGTGTCTTGTCACACGATTGCTTTGTTTATGGATTATCAATGTTTGATTTCCCCTTCACTTTTTTCTGTGTTGTTATTTTGCTTTGTTTGTCTCCCTGCTTTGTCTTGTCCCACTATTGCTTTGTCTATGGATTATCAATGTTTGATTTCCCCTTCATTTTGTTCTGTGTTGTTATTTTCCTTTGTTTGTCCCTCTGTTGTGTCTTGTCCCACGATTGCTTTATCTATAGATTATCAATGTTTTATTTCCCCTTCACTTTTTTCTGTGTTGTTATTTTGCTTTGTTAGTCTTCCTGCTGTGTCTTGTCCCACGATTGCTTTGTCTATTGATTAGCAATGTTTGATTTCCCCTTCACTTTTTCTGTGCTTTTATTTTGCTTTGTCTCCTTGCTGTGTCTTGTCCCACGATTACTTTGTCTATGGATTATCAATGTTTTATTTCCCCTTCACTTTTTTCTGTGTTGTTGTTTTGCTTTGTTTGTCTCCCTGCTATGTCTTGTCCCACGATTACTTTGCTTATGGATTATCAATGTTTTATTTCCCCTTCACTTTTTTCTGTTTTGTTATTTTGCTTTATTTGTCTCCCTGCTGTGTCATGTCCCACGATTACTTTGTCTATGGATTATCAATGTTTGATTTCCCCTTCACTTTTTTCTGTGTTATTTTTTAACTTTGTTTGTCTCCCAGCTGTGTCTTTTCCCACGATTGCTTTGTTTATAGATTATCAATGTTTGATTTCCCCTTCACTTTGTTCTGTGTTATTATTTTGCTCTGTTTGTCCTGCTGTGTCTTGTCCCACGATTGCTTTTTCTATTGATTATCAATGTTTGATTTCTCCTTCACTTTTTTCTAACGTTTACTTACATGTAATGTTATCAATTCGATTCCCGTCCATAGTTAGATGTACTCGATACCACTGTGCAGTATAATCAGGCTTTGTCATTGTTTTATGTGTCGTTCCATTTTCGGCTACATTATTGATATCTTCATCTTTTCTTATATTGCTGTTATTATACAATCACAAATGTAGTAATTTACACTTAACACTCACAATAACAATCTTTCTTGTCACAATCTCTTGTTTCGGTTGATAATCCTTCACACTGGACTGATACAAATCCGCTACTACAGGAGCGTGTTCTTGTCTGTATACCTGTTACACAGGAGCCTGAACAGTTACTCCACGGTCCCCAACTGTTCCACGGAACTTCTACAACATACACAAAACCATATGTTGATTAATGATTCTTCTGAAGTTTAAGTTTCAAAGTGTTTCTTTTGAAGTTTAAGTTTCAAAGTGTTTCTTCTGAAGTTTTAGTTTTGTAAACGTTTGTGCTGAAGTGTAGTTTATTATAAAGTTAACATTTTCTAAGTGTTACTTCTAAAGTTGAAGTTTCGAAGAGTTTCATCTTAAGTTTAAATTTTAAAAATTTTGTCTTGAGTTTAATTATATATATATATTTCCTCTGGGTTTAAGATTGGAACCGCTTCTTCTGTAGTTGAAGTTTCGAAGAGTTTCATCTTAAGCTTAGTTTTTAAAAGTGTTGTCCGAAGTTTGATTTTCTAAGCGTTTCGTTTGATGCTTTAGTTTTAATGTATACATTTATTTTTTATTCATCGACATTAATGTCTTAACACATTGTTGAAAAGTATTCTGTCAATTGTGTACAGATGACGAGAGATGATGTTCGCAATACTATTTTGGTTCAAAGTTGACTCTCTAACTATGATGTCTTGCTATGCTCTTGTTATTGAAGTGCCTATCCCAAGTCAGGAAAGTGAACGGTGATGTATTTGTTTGTTAGAGGTATCGATTGTGACTCTTTCTATTGGATTGAACTGTTTAGACAGTGTGGTATTTTTTTGTTTTTCATTTCACCAACACATTACAGATTTTCTTTAACACAACCCCTTTAGAATAATTCCAAAATTCAATCGGACAATCTTACAAACAACAAACATAGTCAAGTCGATGCCTTTCCCATACATTCTAGCTCTCGTCTTGGCTTTGCATATCAACTCCAATACAAAAGTCTGGTCCGATATCTACATGTCTATCAACTTTTGCTATGAACATGTTTGTGTATATATAGTTCACTATTACTTTTTAGCTTACTTAAATAAAAAGGTAGGCACGATCCCAAGTGCATATCATTTTTATTTATCGCTGATATTTTTCTATATAATTTGTCGACAGATTATTTTCTATGAAAACACAACAACCCCCTCCGCTAATAGTTAAATGATCGTTCATGACAAATATATCGTTTGCTTATCGCTTCCTAGTTAATTTGATGAGAAAATAATGAAAAAAAAATATACGTAACACAAATGACTTACGGACACACGTGTAAGCATAAACCAATCCTGAACATTTTCCTTCACATGATACATTAAAGTTTGAGTCTGTTACAGTAAATTCACAGGAGGTTTTGTTGTCACATTTGTTCTGCATTTGCGTAGTAATAACTTTTTCTCCAAACCCAACTGAGTGTTGCATACATCTTGCAACCGATGTCCATACGACTCTGAGTACTTGTATGTATCCACCTAGACAAGTCCAATTGAACGTATTATTTGTGCATTCAGTATTTGTAGCTATAAAAAAAAACACTAAGAAGATAAAAGCAAAGTCAATTTACGTAATAATGTAATTATATTGGTCCGTCTATAAACTTCGAAAAAATTTAAGAACCACCAAGTATTTCTTTTAATTTTTTTTTTTTAAAAGGATGAAAGAAGTTGACCGTCAAATGCTTTTCTGGTAATATTTCATCATAGATTAGATCACGAGCTACAATTTGAGTCGTATTTCAAGCTGATTATGAAATTGTTGGTTATTGCAAGTGAAGAAAGGGAGATAGACTTAAAAAGTTGTATTTGGTTATTGTTTTTCAACAAATTAAGAAAGCGATGAGTCATACCATTTTCAAAACTTTTAAATGAATGCACATTTACTCAGTAGCATGAATAACCACCACGTTTAGGTCAAAGCTCCAGCACGCGTCTATTCATTCAACGAACTACGAGACGAAGCCTCTATTGTCGGAATCGCCGCCATTCTTCCATAATTGCGTTGGTTAATTCAGCAATATGTTCACACGGTGGATTACATTGGTTCACATCACGGCCAATAAGGTCCCATGGCAGGCCACTGAAATGTGACAATCGCCTCTAGCTGCATCTTTTCTCTTGCACTGCGAGCTATGTGCGTTCTGGTGTTATCATCGATAACGATCGGCCTGTCAGCCAATGGATGATTATCAAAGTTGGCGTAAAGCACGGTATGCAGCGCCTTTGAGACTACATTGTAAGACATTTAAATCTAACATACTATTAAAAGAAAAACACCCCAGGCAGCTATACCACCGCCAACGAATGTTATTGTTCCCATCAGATTCCCAGCATGGAATGTACTGTTGCTATACCGCAAGACTCGAACGCGGCCATCCACGGGGCGCAATACAAATAATTGTTCGAATTTCTGTTAAAATGTCATAAACATAATTGTATGTTGACAAATACAAATACAAATACAAATACAAATCTTTTATTGTCAATCATGACGCCCAATATATTGAGCAGAATAATTAAGTGAATTACATACATTTGATTTCATATTGACTGGTTTGATTGGTTTTACAACAAAGAAAGAAAGAAGGACAATATAACAAATGAATAAATACAATTATGAAATCTGACCCTGCATGGTGATCTTACATAATTTCCAGATATTTACTTGCACACCATGTATAAGTGTAATATTTTATTAATATTAGTATGAGAGAACCACCAGTGATTCATATTCAGTATAGTTATAATATGCATATAGTATTTTTATGGACAGTATTTCATTAATATTATTAATATTTTATTTATTATTAAATACTATTATTTTTATTCTTTATTTTTCAATCTATCTTAATTTCCTTTGAGAACTAAATCTCTTTCTTTAAGTAAAGAACATAGTAGTGAACTAGTGTTCTTAATTATAAAATTATCTTCTGATGACATTAACAATATTAATTTTGATTTATTTGACATATTATTGAAATTTGTATTCACATTTTTAATATTATTAATAATTTGGGTTCTCTTGTTTTCTAAAACAGGACACTGAAGAAGAAAATGGGTTCATAAGACTCCAAATTCCGTTCTTTGAAACGTCATAGAAGTTGGTATGCAAACCTCACCTATTACGGGAAGGAAGAGATGCATCTACATATATTGATACTTAATCGTTTACACCTACACTGACCATGGTCAATAGACATAATGTTATATGTTTTAGTTTAGCTTAATTTGATATTATATTAAATTTTTCCTTTTCTGTCGAACTTACACAAACAATTGTATTCATTGCACACTTCCTCATAGTACGACTCTCCAACACAGGACGCTCCAATTTCATTTGGTGACGGATTTGTACAACTTCTAGTATACAATTGTATACCTTCACCACAAGTAACACTACAAGTTGAATTCCTGATCCAATTTGACCAGCCGCCATTTCCTACAATACAATAAGCTGTGTTTAGAGTGGGAAAGAAGCAACCACTTATAACACAAGCTTTAGTGAGCTTTTCAATCCGACATGAGAATAAGCATATATAAACAATAAACAAAGCATGTGCATAATAAAATGAAAAGCACTGTCACCATTAAAATGAATTCCATCTATGAAATTTAAAACCTAGCTAAAATATTAAAAAGTATAACACGAAAGGCAATCCTGGTTAAATGAGTATTTGCTTTGGGTTATGTATGTATAGTTTAATTTGATGAGCATAATGCAATCTGATTGGTTGATCCACTTGGAGGAACATTGGTTATACTTGATCAACTGGGTTGGTATCGTGATATCGCCAAAATATTCATTCGCCAACGACTATTTCAATTAGTCCCATGAAATAATCGTAAATAAAATCGAAGAATCATAAAAGTTTGTTAAAAAAATTAAATTCTAAAGACTTATGTTCAATGTTTAAATGTACAACCTGTTTTAGCTTACGCTTTTCGTAGACCACATGGCGGTGTATTAATCATAACCTGCCTCAAACAAAGTTATATCATATAACCTGTTAAACCATTGAACATATTCCTTATCGCCACGAACTTATGGTAATTGAATTGATATCTACGTTTGCAATGAATGTCTATTCAACACTAAAGTTTTTAATTCGGATTGCAAATAATCCACATATATCTATATTTTATGTGATGTGATGTGATAGTGTTTTGTAGATTTTGTTTGTCCTCGGGTAAACGAATGTTTTATTAGGTCCATGACTAAATAACACTGAAGTTTATTTGTCCTCCTTTATTAGTACTGAAAATCACACAATTGCAGGAAAAATTGAAGTAATGTTTGTACGAAATATAACTTACGTTTACAGTTATACGAAACTTGCAATGACGCCTTCCCATCAGACCCACACGAGCTTCCGACGTTGCTATTGGTAACATTAAAACTGCATGCTCTTTGACCATCGCAAAAATTTTGGATGCCATATTTATCAGCATGACTACACCTGCTGTAGCTATAAAGAACAGAGGATATTTGTATGATTTCGTTATATTCACCTGTACAAGTCAACATGGCTCTCTCTCCTTCTAAATATTGCATTGCGAATGGATCTGAAAAAAAATACAAAAAAAAACATTACTCTGAGTGATTGATTGCTGTTTAACGCCAAGTGAGTAATATTTCAGCTATATCATGGCGACAACAAGTTACATTCGATGAGATTATAATGATGTTGGCTTTGTACTAGACCAACACGATTAGATAGTTATAGTGATAGCTCGGTGAAACAAGAGTATGTGAATAGAAATGTCGCTCAACTAGTAAACATTATCCTCGTTGCGAACCAAACAGTATTTGCTTTTATTACTTAATGTTGTGTGTTAGCGCAGAAGTAGCAGCTATCAATCAATTTCACAGTCTTGTTTTGACCCCACAGTGCCCTGAACCCACGATATATCACACTCGAGGTGAGCACACTAATCATTACACCACGTATACTGTATAAATACAATAAGGTGTAATTATATTAAAACAATATTTTCAACATGAATGACATCAAGTAGGTATTTGTGCTAAAAATGTTGGTACTTTCGAATTTGATCCAACATTTGTGACAACTGTGTACACATTTTTATATTCTATTGTAAAGTTGTGTCAATACTTTATGGATTTCTTCCGTATTATCTTTCAGTTGTGTCCTTTATATGGCAGGTATTTTGTTCTGTGCTTACTAAACTTACATCCATTATATAGGACAAAAGCGGTAAATCGAAGGACAGCAAATTCGATGGCAAACAAAAAAAAAACTAAACGTGCATCCATTCCATAGGACAACACAGTTTGGGTGATCAGAAGTGGTAAAATCGATGATGAACAGCAAATACAATGGCAAAAAAAAGTATTCTAGCATAACCTCCTTCTTTCGCTTTTCTAACAAACGAGCGAGATATCCATTCGGTATAATCTCATTAGCACATGGGCCTGTGAATGCGTGACTGACTATTCCATTTGCAGCATAAATTGTGTGCATCATTTTCTGCAAGCGTAAATATAAATTACTGTCTTCCAATCAAAGTATACTAATACTCTTAGACATATCAGAATCGAAATAAATCATGGAAGCCATAATGTGTTTTGAGTTTTAACATGTATTGGCGGGTATTAGTAAATTTTATCCCTCGCTTCTAGCTGGAGATAAAATACTAATATCCGCCATTCCATGTTAAAACTCCCAACACATTCTGGCTTCCATGATTTATTTCTAAAGCAAACAAACAAAAAATAACGCTAAAACCCGAAGATAATCTCCGGTGCCCTGGATAGGTAATCAGTTCCTGTAAGAATTGTTTGTTTTTCGGCATTTTACTTGACAAGCATTTCGCTTTGTTGTAAGGTTCCAATAATAGGCAATACATTATTGTAGAAGGCAAATATAAGAATTAATTATCAGAAAATAATTATATAGAGACAATGTCCGTGAAGTGTCTTAAAATATGAAGTTGATGCGTATGAGCCTTAAAAACTGAGAAAAAGGCGAATTTCACATATGCATGACGCTTCCTGTATTGGCTTAGTACAGGAACGTAGATAAAATAAAATGGCGCGGGGAAGCTTGTTGTATGGACCAAAACCTCCCTTCTGAATGAAATGTTAATAATACTAACCTGAACAGTGATATGTTATTCCAAGCCGTGCTGTAGATTCGTTTGATGAATTATGATCTTTAATCAAATCTGTCAATTCAAACTCACACTTAACTTTATTATGGCACAAATTTGAAACCTCTTTTAAAATATCCTCATCACTGTCATTACAGACAGTGGAGTTGAAATCAACGGTGACAATTTTGATCGTTGCTGCATAATCGGAAAACGTACAATTCAAAATTGCGGTATTTCCATCAGATATCACTTTGAAGTGTGTGACTGGAAAGAGAATACGAAATTATATCGTTTGTACTACACATGCACACTTAATATAAAAACAAACATATATGTAAATGCTCCCGATTCCTATTACAAATAACATCATATGAAATGATATATGCATCGTATTACACAGCAACTCTGGAGAAACACAACGTTATTTACACATTGATATAACGTTGAAATGACATGGCGGCGTTGCATCAACATTGTTTGAACGTTAAAATTATATCATGTGTCTGCTTAAGAATTGGCTGCCATAGCAGTTTGATACACGCTATAAGATATATGTGATGTTTGTCAGGAACTTGTTCCAGGCATGTCATTTTCTCCTGTTGCTCAGGTTCCCCAAAACCAAATCAACAGCTATTTCATTAAAAGTTATTTTTAAGTACCGGTCAATTAAACCTTTATCTTATTATGTGCAAGATATATCAAATATCAAGTGACCTAGCTAAATCTCTCACATTTCCATCCTTCCGGAGAGATACACTTAATCAATAAAAGCGTAGATACATGTATCTAATTTAGTGTGCACGACGCGTTTCTGAAATAACCATCATCAGGTACGCTCAAAATCAGCAGATTGGAAAGCCAAATAATTTAAAGTTTTGGCAGCATTAAAACCAAAGGACCTAACAAGGATAGCCAAAATCAGCTAAGGTAATTTATGCCTGAGGGAGGATGACATTAGTTTTATTAATAATTACATTATTTAGGAACTGTAAATTTAAGTAATTAGACAACATTATTAAGTAAAAAACTGATGGACGTGCTAATCTGGGTCACGGGTCACTGTAATCGGGCGGCTGTTTCTAGAAACAGATACAGTGTTGAAAAAAATGTTGATACTCATAAAATATTGATAAATGCAATAAAATATTATGCTTGTCTTCAAGAAATATGATAGACAAAACCATGTATGAAGCCAAATAATTGAAACTTTTGTGAGCATTAAAACCAAGGGGTCTAACAAGAATAGCCAAAATCAGCTACGGTAATTTATGCCTGAGGGAGGATAACATTAGTTTGATTAATATTTACATTAGTTAGGAACAGTAAATTTCAGTAATAAATATAGTAATAAACCATGTCATTGCCGAAGAACTGACTACTGGGCAGATGAAATCCTCGAGAACAAACAGTTCACCAACAGAGGAATCGAACAAGTGATAGTCATTAAAACGTAGATATCAAAATTAGTGCGCACGACGCGTTACTAAAACAACCTCATCAGATACGCTCAAAATTAAAAGATTGGAAAGCCAAATAATTTAAAGGTTTAGAAGCAATACAACCATATGGCCTAAGCAGGATGAATTAACGTTTATTATATATTTGACAATCTGCATTGACGATATGAGCAATGCTTTATTTACCAGCACGTGTCTTCATATTTTTTTTGTGATTTCGTGCAATTTAGTTTATCGGTTAATCGATTGATTGATTGATTTACATCACTATTTGCAGATATTGTATTCATAGCAAAGTTAACAATGGAGGAAGCAAGGGAGATATACGATGAAGTTTAACATGCACCAAGAAAACTGACCGCCATGAAATAGCTAAAATATTGTTGAACGAGGCGCTAATCACTATTACCCTAACCATAACACATAGATTACTATATCACTGTAGAAAATAAATAATACAAACATGAAAACATTATTTTTAGATTATAAAAAATAAAAATAAAATGTAGATATCAACTTTAGTGCTCATTGTACGTTTCAGAAATTTTGTTTGTTTGATGGTGTTTAACGCCACCTTCAACAATAGTTCAGCTATATCGTGGTGGTCTGTTTCATTGGTGGAGGAAACGGGAGAACCCCGAGAAAACCACCGACCTGTCGTAAGTCACTGACAAACTTTATCACATAATGTTGTACAGCTCGCCCTGATCGAGATTTGAACTCACAATATCAGTGGTGATAGGCACTCATTGCATAGGTAGATGTAAATCCAACTACCATGCCACCAGGGCCACAACGGCACCTTGTTTCTGAAATAACCTTCATCAAGTATCCTCAAAGTCAAAATATTTGAAAGTGAACGCTTTTACGAATTAAAATATGTCATTGAAATATATCATTTTATTTACAT
Source organism: Bathymodiolus septemdierum (assembly GCA_963383655.1). NCBI lineage: Eukaryota > Metazoa > Mollusca > Bivalvia > Mytilida > Modiolidae > Bathymodiolus > Bathymodiolus septemdierum. The sequence goes on from OY726525.1 coordinate 83,589,740, forward strand.
TTTATTTATTAGCTTGAATTGCATGTTGCTTAAACAATTATCTGTTGTAATATATGTATTACATGCATCAATAACGATCTTTGATCTGTGAACAAAAAACGATTTAATATTACATAACAAAGGGCCGGTATTATGTACGGTTTAATCCTGGTTTGCCCACATCTAATTAGAGTTAAACAAAAAAGACCAAGGGTTTACTGACCATAAAATTGTAGTCTGTTCCAAATATATAGGTGTCAAATCATGTTTCTGTGTATATAAGAAGATCTTTTTTCACTGTGTAGTTTCTTTTTAATATATAAATGTGTAAAAAAAAAGATGAATAATATATCATTATATACTTTAATATTACTTCATTGAAGTCAATTACAATTAATTTGAACAATAAATATAACAACATTGAAAGTAATCTTTAAACTTTACCAATATATCAGACAATCATAGCACATATAGTTTATTTTTATCTTATTTAAACACTATTACCCTAACCATAACACATAGATTACTATATCACTTTGTAGAAAATAAATAATGCAAACATGAAAACATTATTTAAACAACATTATTAAAAAACTGCTGGAACGTGCCAATCTGGGTCACGGGTCACTGTAATCGGGCGCTGTATCGAGAAACAGATACGGTGTTGAAAAAACTGTTGATACTCATAAAATCTTGATAAATGCAATAACATGTTATGTTTGTCTTCAAGAAATATGAGAGACACAACCATGTGTGAAGTTTTATGATGAAATATAGCCGATTTCTATGTAAATTTACGAGTTGAAGTGGGGAACCGCCCACAGAAAATTTTAGCGATCTATTTTTTATCTTGGACAAGAATAATGAGCGTCCTGATTGGTTGACCGATTTAAAACACACTGACTCCGCATGGTAAAAAGATGCATGTAAAATAAATCTATGTTATATTTATTCATTTGTTTGATTGTGGAATATTGTTGATCATTAATTTAAACCAGAAAAAAAGGAAAAAGAGGGGGGAATTTATTTGTGAATTTTACAGTTAAAGAAATGTTATGCTTCGAGAGTTTAAAGAGAAAAAAAAAATGTGTTGCGACTAAAGCTTAAATTGGCATTAAAAATTTTACAAATATCAGTGGTTTTGTAATCAAGTAATCAGACAAAAACAAACAAACGGAAAACAATTACATTTGCAAATAAGAAAAAAGGAGAAGAGACAAAAGCAAATAATGACAAGAAAGAGTAAGAACAGAATAACTATTATTAAAGAAAGAAAGACAGAAGTGTGATATATGCCTTTTGTCTATCATTAGGTTATTGTGTTATTTACATGTACTATTCAGATAAAAAAAAACTACGCTTAATGCACCAGTTACTTTATATATATAAAAGAAGAGAAATCGCTTTTGCTATATATATCGGATATGGCAGAGTGGTCTAGGGCGCTGGATATAAGGCTTAGCGATTGGTGCTGCATTGTATCAATGCTGTGAGTTCAAATCCCGTCGAGGGAAGAACAAACATTTGTCAACTCAAATATCTAATTCTAACACTGTTGGATTATATATATACTAGTAAGGTGTTTCTGTGTGATTAAATAATTTGATTAGTAAATGAACTTGATACATTAAAAAAATTGAAAAAAAGAAGATAAATCCGTTTTGCTATATATATGGGTGTTTATCTTAGCTTATTCACTTTTTCGCTTTTTCTATACATAGACGTTTCCCTCAATTCCTTTACATAAACACAATTGTTTTCCACTTGGGATGGGAATTTTTCCGTTCACTTTTCCTGTTGTAAATTTCATCAGGTATAATCTTTTCAGTAATTATTACAGTTTACAATAATGTTTACTTCCCTCCCCCCTTTCCATCAAATATAACACCCCAATAAATTGCAACGATGGGGTAATTAGAAAAATATATATCAAAAACATATGTTAAATAAGTTAAAGAAATAGAAGACAATTATAAAACTTACTTTCATCTGCAGAATTCCACGAGAAGAGAGTAAAATATACAATTAAGTAGGCCCACATCTTGTTCACCATTGCTACGACACCTTTAATATAACAAGAAGACCTTGACTTGGTATTAATAACACGGAAGTTGGCTAGAGTTTCACGATCTAGTAATAGATTGATATCAGGAAAATATTAAAGTTTTCTTATATTCTTTAAAAAAAATACCTAAGGCAAGTAAAGTGAATTAATATCTTTGAAATGCTATGGTAATAAAACAAATATATAAAAAGGGGAAAAAAAGAGCATTCTCTTCATCTAAGCTACTTTCTGTATTAAAGAGTAAGTACAATGTACAGTTCATCAGCTTTTCTGAGCATCTGCCTGCTTACGTCTGTATAATTATTATTCATTGTAATGACTGAACACAAACTTGAAATGTTCAAATGTAATTCTTCAAATATTTTTATGTTAATACAAGATAACATTAACTTTACAAAATATATAGAACAATTGAACACGTGACAGAATAAGCTTCTGCCAAATTATTGTCATTCATAGTTTGTTTATTAAATAGTTTGACACACAGTATCTGATTAATTATATAATCACTATTAAAACAGTAGCTTTGTAATAAAGTCTTAATACAATTTTATGGATTAAAAATCGAACCATTTCAAGAATGGTTGACCAAAACTGATTTTAAGATTGCTTAGATTTGCTTGTGGTCATCAGATTAAATCAGCTCATTTTCATGTTAACACCATTGTAAACAAAGAGGTCATCCTTGTCTGAACAGTTATTTCTGGTTTTATTTGATGTGCTGAGTATTTAAAACCAAAATACAAATTCTGTAATGTTCCAGTGTTTATAATTTAATATTTTTTTGTTTCTTTTCAGAAGCCACTGATGGTGAAATTGAGGAAGTCATAACAGATTGGTTTCGATTTGCAAAAGATAGGGATGAAGGTCGAAAGAGAAGAGAGCAAGAAAGGAGACAAAGAATGGAACCATAGAACGTTAATGATGTTTAATGGAATTATCATAATATTTATTTTTATGATATCTGTGTATTCTAATTATCTCATTCCCCTTTTTAGCTCACCTGACCCTGAGGTGAGCTTTTTCCATCACTTTGCGTCCGTCGTCCATCTGTCCGTCCATTAGACTTTTTCAAAAATCTTCTCCTCTGAAACCACTGAACCATTTGTTACAAAACATTGTACAAATGATCACTAGGGTATGTAGATTCAAACTTGTGATTTTTTTTTGTGGATTGTGAGCATATATATAAAAGATGTGTGTACTAATTGGGTTTTGATTTCCATAACTTTTTTCCCAAGATACAGAATGTTGAAGTTAGTAATTGTTTGGCTATGATTTATATGTGGGGTACATAGTCAGTCAACACAACTCAACTCCTCCTACAGTTTTCCAGCTAGGTATATTTTATTTTGCAGATTGTAAGCATATGTATCATAAATATGTGTTCTCTCTACGTTTTGATTTCGTGAATATTAACAATCAACATGCGTTTAATTTCAGCAGTAATTTTAGGCTTCTACCTCCAAAACCAGGCAGGTTAGCCTGGGTCAGGGTGACCCCTGCCAAAATTATGCTACAAAATAAAAAAAAGTACATGTATCATATAATGCATAATTAATGCAGCCCCTGCTGTATGCACCCTTATCATTTTTATGTGCATGTAGTTTCTAATCTCTACTCATGCAAGATGACCAAATTTGAAAGATACAATTTAACATAGGACTCTGTAGGGATGTACATGTAACAACCTTCTCATCTCAAACCACTCAGCCAGTTTAAACCAAGCATAGCAGGGAAGGTACTCTGGTGATCCACATTGTAAATTGTGTCCATTGACCCTGACCTCAATCCAAGATGGCCTTCACCATGGGACATAGTTATCATAGTACCTGAAGCCACTGAGAAACCAGACGATCGATGCTGAGTTAGCCTCTAGTTAAGTTTATGAATATAAAGCAATAACATACATGACAATTATTACATAGTTGATACCATCAATGGCATAGTTTGATTTATGCTGAGTTAGCCTCTAGTTAAGTTTGTGAATATAAAACAATAACATACATGACAATTATTACATAGCTGATACCATCAATGGCATAGTTTGATTTATGCATATGGATTTATTAAGTTTTTGATTTGAATTTTGTCAATATATAAAGAAGGGATATGGGGTAGACATCGAGCCAACCTCTCATATAACACAAAGTACCAAAATGTGTAAAAGTATATTGGTTTTGATTTAAGTCATTTTAATTTAATTTGTTGGTAATATTTTAGAAATAATGTTGTACAGAGATTTTTTAAACTATGAGTTTGGTAAAGGTTGGAAGAGTTTACATGTCATTATGTCGTAATTCTAATGATGAGGAAAAAGTCTGTCAATTGCCATCCAGTAAGTTACTGAAAATGTATTCTAAGACACCTTCACTGATTTAACTTTCATCTACTACATCAAAATTTGGGAGTTTGTTGGAAGTTTTTATATATGTTTAAAAAAGATATTAATCATTTCTAAAAAAAAGTAATTCCAAAATTAACTTCTTATAATTTGACACATGATTTAATTCACTTCAAAGCTAGGTTACATAATGGCTATTCCCGCAATAAATGTCAGGGGGGTAGGAAGACACCTTTTATTTTTACCCACTGTGCATACAATTTTAAATGATTATGTCTTGTACTTCGTAAGGCAGATTTTTCAAAAACAACCACCACCCATCAAATTTTATTAGAAGTGCCTTCCACCCACCCCATCCCCCAATACAAACATTTCTGGAAGAGCCCTAAAGGTTTTGTAAAAGTATTGATGACAATTCTTATTTATTAAAATAAGTATATAAAGATGTACGGATTACTATAGATTGATGTATTTTATTTTATTATCTTTTTAAATTGAGCATAGCAATAAAGTATTTATATTTTAATTGTATTCATAGTATTTTTACTTCTTAATAGACAAAATGTGTGCTTATGATGGAACACAACCATATTGGAGAGATAAAATTATTTGATTGCTGTTTTTCATCTTGCTGTTGCTAAACAATGAAACACAATTAAGTATATAACTTTATTTGACCAGTTTTTAAACCTGATGGTACTCTTACTAAATTGAGGAGATCAGGTTGATGCAATGTTGACAGAGTTTTATAATTCTAAATTTAATGTCGGTTCTGTTTGCCCAGTGTTGATAAGCTATTTGTATTATAACATTTGACCAACGTTAACTCACCTACGGGTAGTTCCTTAGTTTCATTGAATGTTGGCTTTTCTTCAGTGGTTGCATGAAAAGCCAGTACTAGTGTTGAGTCATCGTGGGCACAACGTTGGTGATTTGTATTATAACATTGGGCCAACTTTGGCCCAGTGTTGGTCCTATAAAATATCTTTACTATAATGTTGTGCCAGTGTTGGCCCAACGTTGGTTCATAGTTGTCTGGTTGGCTGAATGTTGACATTTATTTCAGTGGTTGGAAAGCAAATGTTGGACCAATGTTAAACCAACGGTTGGGGATTACGTTGGGCCGATGAATAAAATCACAGTGGGCCAACGTTAATTTACAACGTTGGCCCAACAAAGTGTGCAACAATAAGCCAACGTTGGCCCAATAACATTTTATGTTTGTCTTCAAGACATATGATAGACAAAACCATGTGTGAAGTTTTATGACGAAATATCTCCGATTTCTATGTAAATTTACGAGTTGAAGTTGCGGCTATATCAAGAAACAGATACGGTGTTGAACAAACTGTTGATACTCATAAAATATTGATAAATGCAATAAAATATAATGTTCGTCTTCAAGAAATATGATAGACAAAACCATGTGTGAAGTTTTATGACGAAACATCTCCGATTTCTATGTAAATTTACGAGTTGAAGTTGCTGCTGTATCGAGAAACAGATACGGTGTTGAAAAAACTGTTGATACTCATAAAATATTGATAAATGCAATAAAAGGTTATGTTTTTCTTCACGAAATATGATAGACAAAATCATGTGTGAAGTTTTATGATGAAATATATCCGATTTCTATGTAAATTTACGAGTTGAAGTTGGTGCTGTATCGAGAAACAAATACGGGTTTGAAAAAAACTGTTGATACTCATAAAATATTGATCAATGCAATGAAAGTTTATGTTTGTCTTCAAGAAATATGATAGACAAAATCATGTGTGAAGTTTTATGATGAAATATCTCTGATTTCTATGTAAATTTACGAGTTGAAGTGGGGAAACACCCACAGGTAATTTTAGCGATCTATTTTTTATCTTGGACAAGACTAATGAGCGTCCTGATTGGATGACCGATATAAAGCACACTGACTCCGCATGGTAAACAGATGCATGTACAATAAATCTATGTTATATTTATTCATTTGTTTGATTCTGGAATATTGTTGATCATTGATTTAAACAAGAAAAAAGGGAAAAAGAGGGGGGGGGGGGGGGGAATTTATTTGTGAATTTTACAGTTAAAGAAATGTTAAGTTTCAAATATTTTTATGTTAATACAAGATAACATTAACTTTACAAAATATATAGAACAATTGAACACGTGACAGAATAAGCTTCTGCCAAATTATTGTCATTCATAGATTGTTTATTAAATAGTTTGACACACTGATTAATTTGATTAATTATATAATCACTATTAAAACAGTAGCTTTGTAATAAAGTCTTAATACAATTTTATGGATTAAAAATCGAACCATTTCAAGAATGGTTGACCAAAACTGATTTTAAGACTTTAAAACCTGCAATATTATTGCTTAGATTATTTTGTAGTCATCAGATTAAATCAGTTCATTTTGATGTTAACACCATTGTAAACAAAGAGGTCATCATTGTCTGAACAGTTATTTCTGGTTTTATTTGATGTGCTGAGTATTTAAACCCAAAATACAAATTCTATAATGTTCCAGTGTTTATAATTTAATATTTTTTTGTTTCTTTGCAGAAGCTGTGCGAATGAACAGAATATCCCAAAAAGTCACTGATAGTGAAATTGAGGATGTCATAAGAGATTAGTTTCGAATTGCAAAAGATAGGGAGGAAGGTCGAAAGAGAAGAGAGCAAGAAAGTAGACAAAGAATGGAACCATATAACGTTAATGATGTTTAATGGAATTATTATAAAATTTATTTTTATAATATCTGTGTATTCTAATTATCTCATTCCCCTTTTTAGCTCATAACCCTATTGCCATCACTTTGCGTCCGTCGTCCGTCTGTCCGTCCATTATACTTTTTCAAAAATTTTCTCCTCTGAAACCACTGAACCATTTGTTACAAAACATTGTACAAATGATCACTAGGGTATGTAGATTCAAATTTGTGTCAAAACAACTCAACTCCTACAGTTTTCCAGCTAGGCATATTTTATTTTGCAGATTGTAAGCATATGTATCATAAATGTGTGTTCTCTCTAGGTTTTGATTTCCGTGAATATTAACAATCAACATGCTTTTAATTTCAGCAGTAATTTTAGGCTTCTACCTCCAAGACCAGACAGGTTATTCTGGGTCAGGGTGACCTCTGCCAAAATTATGCTACAAAATAAAAAAGTACATGTATCAAATAATGCTTAATTAATGCAGCCCCTGCTTTATACACCATTATCATTTTTATGTACAAAGTGCATGTAATTTCTAATTTCCAACCATGCAAGATGACCAACTTTGAAAGATATAATTTAACATAGGACTCTGTAGGGAAGTACATGTAACAATCTTCTCATCTCAAACCACTGAGCCAGTTTAAACCAAGCATAGCAGGGAAGGTACATTGATGATCCACATTGTAAATGTGTCCATTGACCCTGACCTGAATCCAAGATGACCTTCACCATGGGACATAGTTATCATAGTACCTGAAGCCACTGAGAAACCAGGCGAGCGATGCTGAGTGAGCCTCTAGTTAAATTTATGAATATAAAACAATAACATACATGACAATTATTACATAGTTGATACCATCAATGGCATAGTTTGATTTATGCTGAGTGAGCCTCTAGTTAAGTTTGTGAATATAAAACAATAACATACATGACAATTATTACATAGTTGATACCATCAATGGCATAGTTTGATTTATGCTGAGTGAGCCTCTAGTTAAGTTTGTGAATATAAAGCAATAACATACATGACAATTATTACATAGTTGATACCATCAATGGCATAGTTTGATTTATGTATATGGATTTATTAAGTTTTTGATTTGAATTTTGTTTTGTATTTTTGTTTCTCTATTATTTAATACCAATGGTAGATTAGTTACTAATGTAATGTAAATCTTACATCAAAATACATTAGATATGAAATATCATGCTGTGTTTGTAACTATTTGTCAATATATAAAGAAGGGATATGGGGTAGACATCGAGCCAACCTCTCATATAACACAAAGTACCAAAATGTGTAAAAGTATATTGGTGTTTTTAAGTCATTTTAATTTCCAATTGTTGGCAATATTTTAGAAATAATGTTGTACAGAGATTTTCTAATCTATGAGTTTGGTAAAGGTTGGAAGAGTTTACATGTCATTATGTCGTAATTCTAATGATGAGGAAAAAGTCTGTCAATTGCCATCCAGTAAGTTCCTGAAAATGCATTCTAAGACACCTTCACTGCTTTAACTTTCATCTACTACATCACAATTTGGGAGTTTGTTGGAAGTTTTTATTTATGATTAAAAAAGATATTAATCATTTCTATAAAAAAGTAATTCCAAAATTAACTTCTTATAATCTGACACATGATTTAATTCACTTCAAAGCTAGGTTAAATAATGGATATTCCCGCAATAAATGTCAGGGAGGTAGGAAGGCACTTTTTATTTTTGCCCACTGTGCATACAATTTTAAATGATTATGTCTTGTACTTCTTCAGGCAGATTTTTTCAAAAACAACCACCACCCATTAAATGTTATTAGAAGTTCATTCAAACCCACCCCATCCACCCCCCCCCCCCCCCCTTACAAACAATCCTGAAAGAGCCGTAAAGGTTTTGTAAAAGTATTGATGACAATTCTTATTTATTAAAATATGTATATAAAGATGTACGGATTGCTATAGATTGATGTATTTTATTGTATTATCTTTTAAAATTGAGCATAACAATAAAGTATTAATATTTTAATTGTATTCATAGTATTTTTACTTCTTAATAGACAACATTTGTGCTTATGATGGAACACAACCATATTGGAGAGATACAATTATTTGATTGCTGTTTTTCATCTTGCTGTTGCTAAGCAATGAAATACAATTAAGTATATAACTTTATTTGACCAGTTTTAAAACCTGATGGTACTCTTACTAAATTGAGGAGATGAGGTTGAGGCAATGTTGGCAGAGTTTTATAATTCTAAATTTAATGTCGGTTCTGTTTGCCCAGTGTTGATAAGATATTTGTATTATAACATTTGACCAACTACGGGTAGTTCCTTAGTTTCATTGAATGATGGTTTTTCTTCAGTGTTTGCATGGAAAGCAAGTACTAGTGTTGGGTCATCGTTGGTGATTTGCATTATAATATTGGTCCAACTTTGACCCAGTGTTGGTCCTATAAAATATCTTTATTATAATGTTGGGCCAGTGTTGGCCCAACGTTGGTTCATAGTTGTCTGGTTAGCTGAATGTTGGTATTTATTTCAGTGGTTGGAAAGCAAATGTTGGGCCAATGTTAAACCAACGATTGGGGATTACGTTGGGCCGATGAATAAAATCACAGTGGGCCAACGTTAATTTACAACGTTGGCCCAACAAAGTGTACAACAATAAGCCAAATTTGGCCCAAAGGAAGATTGCTATCTGGGTATATGCGATGCCTGATTTAGTGCGCATGATCGTTTCTGGAATAATAAACATCGGGTATGTTCATAGTGAGAACAAAATAACATTTCGGAAGTAAGAACATAACAGAACCTAAACAGTATAAGCAAAATCGACGAAGGCCACCTATGCCTAAAAACGATTTAATTAAGTTAGTTTTAATACATTTCATTTTCATTATTTAGGAGAAGGGGTTATGGTGTTTAACGCTACTTTCAACAATATATCAGTTATATCGTGTCGGTCAGTTGTATTGGTAGAGGAAACAGGATTATCCGGAGACAACATAACCTGGCGCCAGTCACTGAAAAACTTTATCACATGATGCTGTATCGAGTACACCTATGCGTGCTTGCATCTTAAATCTTCTCCATGTTACATCTAATTTACTAGATTCCTTGTACTATAAAAGGACATATATTATTGTGCTAAAACCACTCTGATTCTACCAAAAAGTTATCTTAAACAGATATCAACATGCTAGAGTGTTTGATTGACAACATGGACAACATATTTGTTATCTTTGGTGAACGTTTTTTTTCAACAGACAGTCGGCATACATATGGGTACACGCTGTGCTCCTCTTCTCGCAGACTTGTTCCGTTATTCGTATGAGGTAGACTTCATACAGGGGCTTCTCAAGAAAAACGAAAAGAAGCTAGTCACGATCGTTTAATTTCACCTTCCGCTATATATATGACGTCCTTTCACTAAATAATTATAGGTTTGGTGATTCCGTTGATCGCAACTATCCCATTGAGTTTGAAATAAAGGATACCACAGATACATATAGGTCTGCTTTATACCTTGACATACAGCTCGAAATTGACAGTGAAAGGCGGGTAAGAACGAAACTTTACGACAAAAGAGATGATTTTTATTTTCTCTCAGTTGATACGATATTCCAGAGCTTGTGGTTCCTATCCAGATTTCTTTGATAGAGGGTTGCTGCTAACAAGGAAGCTACTGAACTAAAGGTTCCTCTTGGTTAAGTTGAAGTAAACACTTCGAAAGTTTTACAGTTTACCATGAAATTGATTGACCGCTATGGAATATTTGTAGTAAGCACCTCCCGGTCCTTTCCTCATTCATGACTTATCACCGGTTTTGTAGCTAGATTAACACGACGGACGTCAATAGTGGAGCAGAAACTGCTCACCATTCTGGAGCACCTGAGTTCATCCACCGTTTTTAGTGGGGTTCGTGTCACTCGATCTTCAGCTTTAAGTGTATGTTCTGTAGACCATTGTTTGTCCTACTGCACTGTTTCTTTTGACCATTGTGTTGTCTGTAATTCTTTGATGTAGGGATTCTGATTGCACCTTTGGTATCTTCAAACTCTTCTTTCAATTACCGGCTCATCGGTCAACGTAACACTTGTTATTCTGAATTCCAATGAACTTGAATTGTAGATCTTGTGCTTGGTAAGAAGAGTTTGAAGATATCAAAGATATACTCAAAAACCGTAAATGGCAGGATAGACAATACAATGACCAAGAAAAAGGTACAAAAGGACAAACAATAATCTACAAAGTAATACACAGAAAACTAAAGATTGAGCAACAGGAACCCCATTAAAACTGGGGATGAACACAAGTGCTCCGGAAGAGTAACAAGTTCCTGTTCCACTAATATCAACCATAATGTTATTCTTTTTACAAACCAGGTGATAAGCCATGAACGCAGAAAGGCCCGGATTGTATTTACAACAAACGGATGAAGAGCGTGAAGAAACCAAAGAGGGAATACGGATTCGTATATCGAAGAAGGACGAACTATAACATAACAACAAAAATAACTACAAAACGACAAACAATAATCTACCAAACATTATATATAAAATTAATGATCAAACAACAAGAACCTCACTAAAACCGAAGGTAAATTCAGGTGCTCCGGAAGAGTTGGCAGTTCCTTTTCTACTAGTTGAACTCGTAGTGTTGCTCTTGTTACAAAACCCGGAGAAATTTCATGAATGGGTAAAGGACCAGATTGTGACTGCGAACATATCGGTGTTCATTTGTGACACAGATATTCCGTAACGGATAACCAAGTCATACAACATAAAGGAGATGCGTGTAATAAAAACATAGATATCCAAATAAGTGCACACGGCGCGTTTCAGGAATAACCTTCATCATATACGCTCAATGTCACAAGATGGGAAAGCCAAATAATGTAAATGTTTGCGATCAAATAAGCAAAACGATATATACAGGATATCCAAAGTCGTCTATGGATGAGTTTCAATAACGTACGTTATCTAGGAACTGTCCATTTACTTATAATAAACCACGCAATGTCGAAGCACTGACTACTGGGTGAATAATACCTCCGTGAACTAAAAGTCCACCAGCAGAGACATGTAACCAGTGATAGTCAAAAAGTTAATATATAATTTATGAAAAGAACATGTCAACCGATATAAATAAATCGACCAATCTCCTTTCACCTGACCTCTATGAACAGACAAAACACCACGTCATATGACGTTAGATATCAATAGGTCCTGGCTTGGGTTAGAAATCTTTAGGTCCTGGCTTTAGTTATAAATCTATAGGTCCTGGCTTTAGCTAGAAATCTATAGGTCATGGCTTGGGTTAGAAATCCATAGGTCATGGCTTGGGTTAGACATCTATAGGTCCTGGCTTGGGTTATCCACAAAAAGTAGTGGAGTTAAACCAGTCAATGGGATTCCCAATCCCCCTCTTGTAAACTGGATCTTGAACGTCAAATGTCTACTTTAGTGTGTTCAGTAATTTAGCAGTATCACCGACCTAATATTCAATGTATTGTTATAAATTAAAGAAACAACGTAGTTTGTACATTACCTTGAATTGTGTTTTGAATGAGGAAGAGGTAAAATATGTGACAAAATCATAAAACCGTCTTAAAAAGGAAGAAATAAGATAAAAACAAAGTAACAAAATAAATCAAACTAATAATTAAGAAAATAAATAAAAACATAAATTAATAATAAAAAAACATATTGTGGAAACAGTTCCAAAATCTAACAGAAAAATCGTAGAACAAGGCATAATCTATACACCTAACACACAAATACATGGGCCGTTCTTGTTCCTGGCTTGGTACAGGAATTTTAATAATAAAAAAGGCGGGTTAAACTATTTGTATGGGCCCGTACTAATCACTCTTTTTGTATTGATCAATGGCGGATATGGCAATGAACATCACAAAGTTGGCGTTTGTATGTCCCGATTAATTTTCCCAAGGATTTCAGAACATGGACCATTCCCAAAACAGGAAAAAGGGAAGATGACATTTTTAAATAATACAACCGTTTTTTCATAGAGATGTTCGCGTTTTGTCACAATACAGATTAAATGTGTTGTTTTAGGTGTTTTGATGTCTAGTTTGAGTTAAACCGTATATTGACTGGACTAAAATGTCTGTAAATAAAAATTGCTCGATTAGTTAGTTTAGTTATTTATAAAACGACTGCCATGCATGTAGTAGGATTTACGTACCTATTCGAAACACTCGGTCGGGGCAGCTCGTGTTTGTATCTTGTATTCAAATCTAATCTTACACTTATTAACTAAAGTTGTGACCTCGAATCCCGCTCATGACAAGGTGTATTCAATAACACATTACGCGAAAAAGTTTGTCAGTGACTTGCTGCAGGTCGACGATTTTCCCCAGGTGCCCCGGTTTCCCCCACAAAACTGACCACCACGATATAACTAATATCGTTGAAAGTGGCGTTGAACACCATAACCATAAGCCACCTATTATATATGTGAGCATAGGTATCTAGTATTTAGATGTCCAGTTCATTATCTGCGAGAATACAACATATACATGTAACATTCATACACGAGGGACGCCTTGGGTCCATAGAACCGTGCCACTTTTTTTAAGTGCCTGTACCAAGTAAGGACAGTGAGCTGTCGTGCATACCAGTGTTAGTGGTACCGATGTTGTCTCTGTTTCTAGAGTTTTAATATTGCATTTTGGATCTGTTCCGTCAACAAATTTTCTTTCAAAAAGAGTATGGCAACCCTTCTTAAAGGTTAAATGGTCACTCACTATGAATAAAAACAGCTGAAATATTACTCACTTAATTATAAACAACATTCACCCACACTTCCTAAAACAGACAGTATTAAGCGTCTTTTTCATATATCTGAAATGATATGAAAAATATGGAAAATATTGAAGAATATTTTTATTTTAACAAAGCAATTAATACTGCATGCATCTTATTTAAGTTTACATTATGCCCTACAGTAAGGGGGAATAACTCTGTATCTGAAGGGATAACTCTGTAATAGGGGACATCACTCTTTATGTGGGGAATAAGTTACAACTCTGTATGTGCAAGGATAATACTACAGAAGGGGGAATAACTCTTTATGTGGAGGTTTAGCACTGCAGTATGGAATATATCTATTCATGTGAGGATAACACTGCAGTAAGGGACATAACCCTGTATGTGGAGGAATAAGACTGTAGTAGGGGACATAGCTCTTTATGCGGAGGAATAAGTTACAATTGTATGTGCAAGGATAATACTAGAGTAAGAGGAATAACTCTTTATGTGGAGGTTTAACACTGCAGTATGGGAAAACTATTCATGTGGGGATAACATTGCAGTAGGGGACATAATCAATTCTTACAATCTGATTAGGTAATCGGCTGGAAAAAGCGACTTCTGATTGGTTTTTTTTCCAGTGATGTGATTGGTTGGTAATATAAAACATTTCAATCCTCTTTTAGGTTAAATAAGTTCATTTTTTGGCCCCTTCAGATCGCGCGCACCCCACCCGACCAGGTGAAGCCCTGCGGGTGACGTTTGAATGGCTATTCTGCAAGGAACATGAACTGTGATATAACGACATGTACTAGAAAAACAACTAACTGATATTTTAAAACGTTGGATTTCAAGCGTCGCGACTTGAAAAAGTACGGTAAAGAAATACGGAAAAATAAGTACGGTGAAAAAAAGTACGGAAAAAATGTACGGGAAAAAAAAGTACGGGAAAAAGTACGGGAAATAATTTGAGGGAAAAAGTCACGTGACTTCCGGACAGGACCTCTTCTGGTCACTTCTGGTCAAGCATGCACAATGGTCCGATCCCCCTCAATCCCCCTCAAATGTGGTTTTGTCCGTACCCATATACTACTTTGATACCACTTAAATATTTCAATTCCAACTAATATATGATGTAATGTTCACAGCCTTTTCCCCCTTTTACATTCAGATTGTTTTAGCAGTAACTTTCAAACAATTTAAGGCACACTAGTGGAGAGAAAGTGTGTGAGCGAATGAATGAAGCTTTAGAGTGACTTTACTGCAGTTGTTTTAGTGGTCATATTTTATACAAGCAAAATACTTATTTTTATATATTATAATCAATCTAAAGGAGATATAACAATGTGATAATGATAAACCATTAATCATATCAAAACATTATATTAAAAAAATATTGATAATTATCCTAAAAAAATAACTGATAAAATTGATTTGATTTGATTTATTGTGTTTAACGCCACTTTCAGCAATATTTCAGCTATATCATGGCGACCAGTTTTAGTGGTGGAAGAAGTTGGAGTACCCGGAGAGAACCATCGACCATGGGCAAGCAACTGGTAAACTTTATCACTTGCGTCTGAGAGTCGAGTGCACCCTTTTTGTAATTTACAAATCCAGGCGCGAACCCACGCCGTATTGGTGATAGGTTTGTATGAGTTGTTAAGTAATCCAACTACCTAACTCATTGAGCCACCCGGGCCCTGTGATAAAATTGAAAATCTCAGTGAGAACAACATGGTATATATTTAATAGATTTTTCAAAGATTACTATATTTTTAATTTAGATTATGAGAAACGAAAAATATTAAGTAAGTTCATAATTTGTGGTCAAGGACTTGGAGTTATAAAAAGGTCGATATTAGATTCAAAAAAATATTGATGATTAGTATCATTTCTTTCTTCATTGACAAGTAAGTAAGAATATAGGTAAACAACTCTTAAATCATTTTGTTAAAAGCAGAACATAATTATTACTTTTTAAATCATTAAGAAGGCATTTAAAATCCTCAACATCTAATGGCATTAAAATGTTGTATCATTTATCACACAGTATTTAGAACTGAGGATACAACTTCAAATTTAAAAAATCTCTCTCATTTCATCATTTCTTGGAATCAAATTGTTGACACGTTTCAACTTATTTTTGTTCTTTTCTGTTTGAGATGTTGTAGAAAAACACACAAACATAGTAAGTAGCAGTAAAATAATGTAGGATAAAAGATGTGTTTATTTCGACTTTTCGTGTTCTTATTTCACTTTTTCAAGTAATGACTTCGTCTTTTCGATTTTACCCGTAAATATTTAGTATTTCGCTTTTTCAAACCCAATGCATCAATGAATTTACATTCACTGCATGCCGAAAGGTCGGAAAGTCTCAAAACGTTCAAAATATTCAAGATCACAAAACTCAAAACGACGGACCATAAATGACAGCCAGTAAAACGGATGAAATATTTAAAAGTGTGAAACGTGACCTTTTGTTAATTAATGACGATGTATCTAAATTAGACACACATGTGCTTAAAGTATTAAAAGAATACATATGAAGTTTTGCTACATGAGTACATCTGTTTTAGTTTAACACAAAATGTTTCTTACCGCGGACATATTGTTTATCATCCACCCGATAGTATTCGAACGTCCTTGGCGAACTTCAAAAGAATCATTTCTGTGTTTTGAACTGTCTTTCCTGTTCGCATTGCCTATTGTCTTTCTATAATGATCCATATATGGCCTATATTCAGAGTTTACATTCATACAGTGTTGTAGTTCATTCGTCAGATATATACCTCTTTTTATTTGGGTTAATCTTTTAAATCTCGTAAATTTTTGTTTGTTAATCTTTTCATATAATAATTTACTAATGAAGCATGATACTAATTGTTTACTGAACCAAAATAAAGAACAATAAAGACAATTGATTTATCTCTCTGATCACGTAGTGCACAGTATTCTTTTTAATAAGATGGGGAAGCATTGACGTCAACACAGGATCAAAAGAATATCAAAATGTATGACGTAAAATGATCACAAAAAATAAGTAAATTAGTTTTGATCACTAAAAATAAGTAAATTCGCAATCAAAATGATAAAAAATAAAATAAAAATTATGATCATGAAAAATAAGTTAATCTCGTTACTTTTACAATATCTACTGAAAACTAAGCATTTAAAAAAAAAGTTCCAC
This sequence comes from Bathymodiolus septemdierum, assembly GCA_963383655.1. Classification (NCBI taxonomy): domain Eukaryota; kingdom Metazoa; phylum Mollusca; class Bivalvia; order Mytilida; family Modiolidae; genus Bathymodiolus; species Bathymodiolus septemdierum. The sequence goes on from OY726525.1 coordinate 83,606,805, forward strand.
TCTATGCACTCCAGCTCATAATTCCATATATAAGTCACGTTTTGATTGCATTGACCCTTTCGTATTTAAATTAAACCTACGGCAGTACTGAAATGTTGATTTAAATGATTGATTGCAGTACAACATAATTGGTATTTCAGCTGTTTTCATTTGGAGATGCTACGCATTGCAGGGGCGTATGAGCCGGGAGAGAACGTGCAAGGGGGACACTTGTCCCCTTTTGCCAAATATATGTTAGAAAATAGTTGTATATCAATTTATCTGTGATCAATGTTTTTTTTTCTTTCTAAGGAGTGGGTACTTCGGGGGGAGAAGGGTAATTCCTGTGTATGTTTTGACCAATTTCCGTAGAATCTATTTCATCGTTTCATGAAATAAAAACCTAGATAAGGGATTGAACCCCCAGGTCCCCGCTTGGGTCCTGACCTGTAAACAGGCTGTAAGCCACCTCTTTACAACGGGGTCGCATAATATGCGTCTAACATAATTTACAAACAGATTGATATGATGTGAAACACTGAATTATTACAAATTTCCAATAAAAAAAATAAGATTTGTGGGTTAGGATTATTTTGCTTAACGCCACTTTCAACACTATTTCAGTTATATCGTGGAACTGGAGTACCCGGAGAAAACCACCGACCTGTCGCAAGTCACTGACAAACTGTATCACATAATGTTGTATCGAGTACACCTTGCCATGAACGCAGTTCAAACTCACAACGTTAGTGGTGATAGACACTGATTGCATATATAGGTAGCTGTCAATCCGACTACCATACGATCTTGACCACGAAGACCCCTAAAATACTTAACGGTTATTTCTCGGAAAACTATAGTTTCATCGAAAAAGATAATAATTTCATAGACATGTATTAAATTACACCAGAAAACATTTCTTGTATCAACAAATTTTGAAATATACATTTTCCCATTGTGGTCATGAAAGGAAGCGATATTACTATTAAGAGCGTGCGTAAAATAACACGAACGGACCCTCAATGAAGAAACCCTATCTATCACATACATTCTTTATTAAGCACGATTGTACACATAGGGCATATAAAATAAAAAATAATCCCATACTTAGCGACGCTTTGAGCAACTCTGTGGGATTGTGCACTGGGAACATTTGACAGTATACCCAAGAAAAAAGGCAAAAAGACAAACAATGGCCAACAAAGCTATACACAGAAAACTAACAGATTGATCAGCACATACATCAACTTACTATAAAACGGGGATGAACTTATGTGCAACGGAAGAGTAACCAGCTCATGCTCCACCAATGTCACCGTTTCTGTTACTCGTGTTAAAAATACGACGATAAGCCATGAACGCGGAAAGACGGGAGTTGACCACGACAAATGGAACATCCGACAGACATTCGCCAAACGGCCATTAAAACCAATACAGCGACTTTAAAAACACTCAAATTGATGACATCAACCCGTACATATGTCGGTTATATGGTTTAATTATGACTCCAATTTTCCTGTATTTGTATTGGATTGGAACGAAAATTTATAGAGTTGCATATCATCATGTTGATGTGTCATGTGTGCATCATCATTTCGCGAAAGTCAGAGTCAAAGTAAGAGTTGTGGTCCTTTATAACATAGACATTAAAAAGAGTATATGGTGTGTGAACATCAGTTCTCCTATATATTGTTTTGGATTGTAATAACATTTTACATACTAGCTTATCATCATATGATATGTAGTTGTTAATTACATCTTTTCACGAAGATCATAAATCATAGTAAGAGTTCATGATTATTTACAACACAAAAAGACTGGTTGGCTCGGAAGCAGGATAATGTGTACCAGTGGGGCGACATATCTACCCGCCACATTTTTGTGCATATCCCAAGCGAGAACAAGGATATCCAACGCCATATCTCGTGATCGCTTATGCGTTTAATGGTTTGAAGTGAGAGGTGGTGGTTCATTTTGTTCATATTGGTGAACTTGTTCATCATTATACTATATACATTTTCTTTTCAATAAGAGAATAGACTTAAATACAATAAAGCATGTATGTAAATAAAAGGTGGTAGTGAGATGATGGATATGGTAAGGTGGTAGTGAGATGATAGATATGGTAAGGTGGTAGTGAGATGATATATATGGTAAGGTGGTAGTGAGATGATGGATATGGTAAGGTGGTAGTGAGATGATAGATATGGTAAGGTGGTAGTGAGATGATGGATATGGTAAGGTGGTAGTGAGATGATGGATATGGTAAGAACACTGCCATTTAACGGGAGCCAACGACTACTCTGAAATAAACCGTTGATGATAAGGAACTGTTGTTATTTATCTTTCACGTCTTGCCCTCGTGGAGTTTTGCCTTTGATTCGTCTCGAGCAATCACCGAACTCCTCATTTCTAAGCCCACAATGGGAAAGAAGGCTCGGTTTCTATATACCTAAAATGCTATTTACACAATAAGCATAAAAATCACTAACGTCTAATATAATAATAAATATTACAATTCAGGAGAGAAGTTGTTTTATCATCATCGTTTCAACTACTAAATAATACAGTGCATGCAAACAGGTAGATACGATAACGTAACCCTCAGTCCACTTTTCGCTGGAGCAAAAGCGGACTGAGGGTTACGTTATCGTCTCTAGCAAACAGGGCCTCCAAGAGAAATTTTGCAAGGCGGAACAAGACTGCTTTGGTGCCCTGGGGACAGGCTGACACTTCTCTCAAAATTGAGGATTTGAGGTCAAATAAAACCACAATGTAAATGTGAGTGATGATCAATAACCAGAATTCAGAAGTCTCAGTGAATTTTACATAACCAATAAACTAAAAATAGTTGAATATACATGTACCGTACTCCAATAAAAAGTAAAAATCAAAATAATACGTCTATGGTTAAGGCTATGGGGCCCTTCAGAGATTCACAGACCCCCCTTCTTAGTTCTTCGGGTCCCGGGTCGATGTACAGGCTGAACCTCCTCTCAAAGGCCCTGCATGAAAATACGTCAATCATGAAGAGGTCAAGTCGACCATTTTCAACTCTCAATTATAATTATGATTTCCATTTTTATTTAAATTCTATATAAGTTTGTGTGTTAAAACAGAACTATAAAATCAATGTATATTTTCATTTCCATTGTCCATACCGTTTCATAAATACATTGTATTCATACAAAGAATGTTTTTCGGTATGTATTACTGAATTCCAAAGATTCTACAAGTACATTTTTTGCCAGTTAGGCTATTTATGATATAGAGTGCATTATAATACGTCATAAATATACAACTGTATAATCCACAGACGATTTTCTCCTAATCGCCTGTGTATGCCTTTTGACAAATAACACCTTTTAAGCGTTTCCGCAACTATGTACCACAAAACATAATACCCAGATTCTTTTTCACATTAAAACAATTTTATTCAATTCATTAATTACATTGTATTTATACCTCACAACACGATATTGCTGAAATATTGTTGAAAGTGGCGTTAAACAGCACAACCCTAACCCTGACAACATGTAGGGAAACAGTATAATGTTTTGACTCCTCCGTCACAATTCTTTGCCGCCTAAATCCAGCATTCAGTTCTCATCTGAACTTCATATTTGTAGTCATGGAAGCTTACACTACCAATAATCAGATCCAGTTCGAATAACAACCAGTTTCAGGCGCGGGTCCACGCTTAAGCGTTAAGGTGGCTGAAATTTGGGCAAGGTTCCGAGCACGTACAGGATAGATGCTGACAATGGAGAGCAGAGAGTCGAAGCGCCCCGGGAACTACGGAGGTTTGAGGAATTGTAGCTATTAATAGTATTCTGATAGATTACATGTTGTATAACATATGCTTTGGAAATTTTATGGGGCCAATCTATATCTAGTATTTTTGCGGAAATTTGTTTTTATCTGAAAAATACGTATTTTGTTTTGGAGTTGTCTCTCTTTGATCGTGATTACGAAGGTTTTACAAGCCAAAACCCAGAGGAAGTTCAAATAAAAGACATTGTCTAACAGTATTTTGGAGGAAAAACGTGTTTTTTGCAATCAATCAATCAATCAATCAATCAATCAATCAATATATCAATCTATCTATCTATCAATCAATCAATCAATCAATCAATCAATTGTGTTTCTGTGACTCAATATATATAATAATCAGCGCAGAACTGGTGAAAGGTTCGGTGAACCTCGCCTTTTTTCCAGTTTTTAAGCCTCATACATGTAAACTTGATATTTTAAGACACTGCATTCATATTGTTTATTTACCTCTTGGAAAATATTAAGATGCAAAAATAATTACGTAGCTTCTTTTAAATAAACCTCAAACTTACGAATAACAACATTAAAAAAGCCTTTACGTATTCTAGTAAAATATTGTTCTCATTCACCAGCTCTGGTTTTGATTGATTAATGTTTAACCCCAGCTTTAGTAGTATTTCAGTTATATTGTGTCGTCACTAGTTCGGTTTTGGTGGATTTTTCATTTTTATATAATTTTTATTATTGGAGATCCACTAAAAAAACATTTTAAAAAGTTATTTTCATTACACAAGTGTGGACACAGAAATGTGCTGTCCAAAAGGCAAGTGTGGATGTCAATATTCCATATTATTAACCTTAAAAGAAAAATTATTGATGGACACAAGGGTGCTGGAATATTTTTAATAAAATAACCCTAACCCTAACCATAGAGCGCTCTCTCTGCCAAGGGATATACAATTGTATCATTAATAATAAATTAAAAAATAATAAATTCAGATTTTCTATTTAAAATAAATCTCATTTACAAAACCACTGATATTTGTTAAATTTTCAACGTTGATTTAAGCTTTAGTCGCAACACATTTTTATTTTTCTCTTTAAACTGTCGAAACATAACATTTCTTTAACTGTAAAATTCACAAATAAAATTCACCCCCCTTTTTCCCCTGTTTAAATCAATGATCAACAATATTCCAGAATCAAACAAATGAATAAATATAACATAGATTTCTTCTACATGCATCTTTTTACCATGCGGAATCAGTGTGTTTTAAATCGATCATCCAGTCAGGATGCTCATTATTCTTGTCCAAGATGAAAACAAATACATCCCTAAAATTACCTGTGGGTGTTTCCCCACTTCAACTCGTAGATATACAAAAATCGGAGATATTTCGTCATAAAACTTCACACATGGTTTTATTTATCATATTTCTTGAAAACAAACATAACATGTTATTGCATTTATCAATATTTTATGAGTATCAACAGTTTGCTCAACACCGTATCTGTTTCTCGATACAGCCACCTGATTACAGTGACCCATGACCCACTTTAGAACGTTCTACCAGTTTGTTCTTAATAATGTTGTTTAATTATTTTATTCGTCTTAATAAATGTATCCGATTACTAAATATGTTTAATACCATCGTATTTTATTACTCTATGGAATTACTTAATGTATTGTGGCTATCCTGTGTAGGTCCTTTAGTTTTATTGCTCCCGAAACTTTAAATTATTTTTGCATTCCAATCTTTCGATTTTGAGCGTACCCGATGAAGGTTATTCCAGGAACGCGTCGTGCGCAATAAATTTGATATCTACATTTTTATTATTTAAGTGAACAGCTGTTTTAGATTGATTTTAATCATGGCGACCAGTTTTTTAGTGATGGAAGAAGCCGGAGTACCCGGGTAGAACCAGCGACCATGGAAAAGCAACTGGTAAACATTATCATTTGCGGCTGCGAGTTGAAAATACCTATTTTTGCAATTTACAAAGCCGGTCGCTTTTCGTTTTATGTTCTAAATTCACACTGCTCAAACGAACATAAATCATGTATGTGTTAAACTGCTTTATTCATTGCATAGTACACATAACTGAGCATATACAATTAGTGCACACTTCTCTCATTTTTGGTCCATTTTAATTAAACAAACGAAGTATATAAGGTACTGAAAGGCGCAGTGACCATGCACAAAGAAAGCCGTTTGCAAAAACATGTAAATACCTAGATTCTGAGACACAGATAAACGTTTCTGTAAACTTTCTTAAACCTAACCATCTTTGGCTTTATCTGATTTCCAACGATCATGAACTTTGGCGTATCGTTCTGAGTAGCAGCTGTGGCTCCACCAGATCTGAAACTGTGCATACCTAACCCTAACCCTAACCCTAACCCTAACCCTAAACCCAAAGTCTGAAAAAGCCGATTGTATTATTTCTCTTGTTCTAGTATATGACAGACATGCATTTTTCTTTCTAAGCATACAAGCCTTAGAACCTTTGAAACTAGAGGCTCCCAGGTTTTCAAATTGACATCGAAAGTTAATAGAAAATGGCGGTGTTACACATACTTTTGAAAGTGGGCCACCCAAAGATCATTTTAGCTAAAATTTCTGAGCAAAATATTTTGATGTGATTTTTATCTCATACTATTCCTAAACAGAATAAACTGGCTGAACAAATCTCACAGAAAAATCCAGAATATATGTTACACTACTCATTGCCATGTAACTGCAGTTAAAATGTGAGTTCATTTTGATCTGTAATAAAGCAGAAATTGACAACTAAAGACATTTCTATTGTTGGTAACAGCAGTCATTTTGAATGGAAGGCGGAGCTGTCGGACATAATATTGAAAAGGGACCACCCAAGGACCATCCCAGATAAATTTGCTTTAATTTGGTTCAGTGTTTTCAGAGGAGAAGATTAAAATGTGATCTGTTATCAAAATATGCCTAATTTGCAAAATCCGTATAAATCGGCTGAAAGAAACATTTCACAGAAAAAACCTGGAATATATGTTAAGCTACTCCTTGCCATGTAGCTGCAGTTAAAATTTGAGCTCATTTAGACTTACACTAAAGCAGCAATGGACAATTGAAGAAATTTCTATTTTTAGTAACAGCAGCCACCTTGAACGGAGGACGGTCGGAACAAAGAGTACTAACACTTGATAAGGACCCTGCAAGACAAATTTCTGCCAAGTATGGTTCCAATCCATCCAATGGTTCTTGAGAAGAAGTTTGTGTTACATATTTCCCATAGGGTTGCTATGTTAAATTATGTCCCCTGCTGGTGGCCATCTTGGATTTTCAATCGGTCCAAAAATTAACAACAATTGGTTAGCAGCTTGCTATGATCATTCATGACAATTTTCAATTCCATCCTCTATGTAGTATCGGAGAAGAAGATCTTTGAAAATTCAGCCAATCAGAGGCTATTATGGCCCCTGGCTAACCGATCGGAACAAAAAGTAACAACAATTGTTCAGAACCTTGTCAGGAACATTTCTGCCATGTATGGTTCCAATCCATCCAGTGGTTCTTGAGAAAAAGTTTGTTCAAGCACCGGTCAGGTCACACCAAAGACTGAAATTGGCATTTGTTGCTTTTCCGCTAAGTACACAGCATTAAGGAGAAAGAGAAAAGACTGGTTGGCTCGGAATCAGGATAATGTGTCCGAGTGGGGCGACATGTCTATCTGCAGGCTGTTGTTGCAGTGAGCTACATGTAGCGAGTGAATGAGTGATTGTAGTTTAACGCCAATTCAGCAATTTTTCAGCTATATCATGGCGAGAACAAGTTAATTTTCAATGAGATGGTGATGAGGTCCGCTTTGTACTAGAACAACCTGCTGAGTTTGATTGTTATAGTGCTAGCTCAGTGAAACAACAGTCCACGGATAGACATGTCACTCCACTCGGAAACTTTATTCTGATTCCGAGCTAACCAGTCTTTTCTCTTTCTCCTTAATGCTGTATGCTAAGAGGAGAAGCAACACATATCAATTTCATAGTCTTTAGTGTGACCCGACCGGGGCTCGAAACCAGAACTTAGCGCACTCGAGGCGAGCACGCTAACAATAACACCATGGATGCGGTACAACGACAAGAGATACGACTGTATGACACTATTAAAAAGTGACCTTTTATATTTTTTAGAAATTAAATACATATTAAAAAACGTGTCAACATATGTGTCAGGAGTTTTACAATGTTAACATATTTTTTTCGAGATTTATGTTTTGAATAATCGGTTTTTACGAATTATTGTTTGGAAACCCACGTGTAAAATATCAAATAAATAAATAAATAATGCGGTTGCTACATATAGCACTATAAAAATCCAACTAAATGTATTGGTCTATAACAAAGCGAAACCCATCATCATTTCATTGAAAATGAACTTGCTCTTGCCATGATATAGCAGAAATATTGCCGAGTTGGCGTTAAATAACAATCACTTACGTGTTGTAGAAACATTCCAGAACTGCTCCATCAGCTGGATTTACAACTACCTGTGCAGTCAGTGGCTATCACCAATAAAGTTGTGACTTCAAATACCACTCATGGCAAGGTCTGTACTCGATACAACATTTTGTGATTAAGTTTTCTTCGGGTAATCCGGTTTCCTCCAACAAAAAAACTGACCGCCACGATATAACTGAAATATTGTTGAACATGGCATTAAACACCATAACCCTAGCTCTATGGTGGATTTCTGGTTACCATATGACAATGGGGATTTGGACGGGTCTAATCGACATACTCCTGAATAAAGTATATCTTTACATTCTATCGAAAAGCTCCCATTTTTACACATATTAGGTATGAAGAGTTGGCTATTGCTGCGTTCGTAGTGATATTATGAAAAAAAAGTTTGATACAACCCATTTTTTCTATAAAAACTACAATATCGCCGCCATTCTTTGGGGTACTGTACATCATGAAATTACACCTACCTAGCCTCAAAGTCGCTTCGATTGAAATCTGTGTTGTGTCTCGTGCTTCCGCCGATATGAATCGTCCCCAGGGACATGAATCTTAATATTCATAACACTTAAAGTCCATATATATCCTTTGAAGGCAGTAAAATCAGTAATATCGCTTTCATTTCGTCCGTTTTAAATATTCAAATCACGGAAGTCGTTTTACATTTTCAGGGGAGATTACTCTTCATCAATCAGAGGTCTTCCGAGTGTGACTGAAAGTAATGAAAAGAACCGATAACATCCGAATGGTTGTAAAAAGGGGCAAAATATGAATTTGTGGGGAAGAAGATAAAAACAAATATGGAAACTTCGAGAGAAGAAAATCAAAGCATCATATCAAAGCAAAATATAATATCTTGGTAGAAAAATGTTATTTGAAGTAGAATCAAAGCATCATTTCAAAAGAAAATAAAATATCTTGGTAGAAAAATGTTATTTGAAGTAGAATCAAAGCATCATTTCAAAAGAAAATAAAATATCTTGGTAAAAAAAGTACTGTCAAAATTAGGGGGATGAATGGGGGGGTCTCAAATTCCTGATTCCCTTCCGCTTAGCAAAATTAAGGACAGCATACCGGCTAGGACGTCACCCGGGTTAACAAGGTCCCCATTTGCTACTACACGGAACAGGGTAGCAAATGATATATGCGTTCCACGAAAAATCCTACGGGATACCCCCGATTTGTCTTACGTTCAGCCAGAGGGTAATTATTATTTCAAAACTTCAGATTCGTATCAAATTTTAAAATCTTGTTCTTTTAATATTTCGGACTGCCTTAAATCTCCAGGTACTTGTGACTCTTCTCCATCCATTACTACTTGCAAATAAAAAATTGACAAAAATAATACTTGTAAAACATGCATCATGCTAATAACTTCTCCTGAATTTACAAGTAATTTAACTGGAAAAACTTACTACACCAAATCGTTTTACCCTCTGGACTGTTCTACTAATGTCATTTACGGCATAGAATGTACACTCTGTGGACTTTTGTATGTTGGTGAAACTCATCAAACATTGCGAAGTAGGATGCACCAACATCGATATGATGCAAAAGATCCCAAATACAGGATTTTACATAATCATTTCAATCAACCGGGTCATGACCGCTGTTTTACGATGAAAGTTCGAATCATCGAGAAGATTTACCATCATACAAACAGTCCTATGCTTAGTACATCTTACCGTACCAATAGAGAGTTGTTTTGGATTAAAGAGTTAGGCACTGCAATGCCTTACGGTTGCAATGATAACATCAAAGGAGTGGGAAATTTGTCAAGTCCTGGATGCAACGAAATCAACGTGATGAGCCTTTTTAATACTATTCCAAGAACTAAGCGTAGCCATGGTCATCAAAGATTTCAACATCCTAATGTTAAGAAGTCCTCTAAACCAAGAACGTTACAAGATACTTTTAATGATTTACTTTCTAATATACATTAACCTCTTGGAATTCATCACATTCGTACAATTTTATTTTCACTAACTGTAGACTACCTCAAAGATCTTAGGGATTTTGGACTTGACAAAGGAGGCGTAGATCCTTTTTCTCCTAAGTACAGATTGTCTAGTATTATATGTGACGTGGCGTCCTTTCGTCTTTTTAAGCCAGTTCGATCTGAACCTCATCATGATAACAACAGAAAATTCCTCCATATTCCGTTTGCTAACAAAGGAATCGATGTTATTAACATCAGCAACATTCTTAATAGAAAAGAGGTCGTAAAAGAAATTACACCATATTTCAAAAACCAATATGTTCTCAGTGTCTCCTATAGCTACACTAACAGCATTGCCCGTAAAATTTTCAACTACAAAGAAGAATTGCAAGGTATTAACATAGAAGAGTACCTTAAGAACCCGCTGACTTGTGACTGCTCCCACTCTCCTTTTCAATACAACCCATCTGGACATGTAATCACTGGTGATCTGAATATCATTCAACATGAAAGTCTCCGAAAGATGATTTATCATGGTCCTAAATTCAGAGAACCTCAACACATCAATTGGAAATATAATTTCAAGATAATTATGGATGCTGTTGAAGATTATGCCAGAAGGTGGATAAAGGGAGAAGTAGACCAAGATCCTGAGTTAGAGTCCTTGTCAGACTGGGTTAGAACAATTAGGTCTCTAGTACAAGGTCGGATTCACACTCAAAAATGTGTTACTAGTCGACCAAAGTCTGTATTTAAAGACCAAGAAGCTGTTAAGTGTCTTTCCTCTCTGCATGACGAATATGTTATCGTTCCTGCGGACAAGGCTTCCAACAATATCGTGTTTGTATGTAAATCATATTACTTCGAATGCCTAATCAAGGAATTAGGCATGCATTGCAACACCTCTAGTAATACCACATACAAATCAACTTCGTTCGACAAAGATGAAATCCTAGCTAACCAAAGATCATTCATGACCTCTTTAAACATTCCCTCTGGTAAAGAGTCTGAGGATTTACTCTATTTATATTGGATACCTAAGCTCCATAAGACACCATACAAAAAAGGTACATAGCGGTATCATCAACTTGTTCGACGAAAGAATTGTCTATTCACCTGACAAAGATTCTGTCTACAGTAAAAGAGGGACAACATAAATATTGTGAAACTGTTTACTCGCGTAGTGGCATAAATCACATGTGAATTTTGAAAAACTCTAAAGATCTTTTGGATAACCTGAAATCAAGATCTTTCTCTCACGTATCCTCCATCAACTCTATATACCACCCTACCACATGACAAATTAAAAACCCGCTTAAAAGAAACAATTCATAAAGCTTTCAGCCAAAGAAAAAATGGCTCAAAATTTGTTGTGTTAGGCTACAATTCCACATATTTTTCAAACAAAATTCAAAAAGGTAAAACATGCTACTACGAGGAACAAGTGATCAGTATACTGGAGTTCCTCATCGATAACATATGTGTCTCCTTTGGAGGGACACTGTTTCAGCAGGTCGTCGGCATACCAATGGGTACGAATTGTACCCATCTTCTAGCCAATTTATTGTTATACTCATATGAGTCGAAGTTTCTTCAAAAGCTTGTAATTAGAGCCTTTAATTTCACATACATGTATATTGATGACATTTTATCTATCAATAATTCTAGATTTGCAGAATTTCTTCCATTGATATATCCTCCAGAGATGGAAGTTAAAGAGACCACAGACACAGCTTCGTCCGCATCATTTTTAAACTTATACCTCGAATGTGAATGTGACAGTGGTCAACTCAGTACTAAAATTTATGATAAACGAGACGACTTCAATTTTAAAATCATAAATTTTGCAAACTTGTGCAGCAATATACCAGCTTCTCCTGCATATGGTGTTTACATCTCGCAATTGATTCGCTATGCAAGGGCCAGTAGCAATTATTCTGATTTCCTGAAACGTCATCGTCATCTGAGAAATAGGCTACTGGACCAGGGCTATGCAAAGATTCGCGTTATTCGATATCTTTAAAAGTTTATATTCTGATACCAAGATCTTGTCGAAATATATTCCTTCTCTGCAGAAACGAGTATAAGCGATGCATTTTCATATAGTTAAGATGTATAAAGATAAAGAAGTCAAGAAAAATGTCAAAAATATTTTGCTATCAATGTGTGACGTAAAAGTGTTTTGTCCTGTAGTAAAACTATAGCAACTGAAGTTGCTGGTTTCTGTACAAATGTTTAAATTTAATCTTTAATTTGTTTACTAATCATAAATCAATGCAATGTGTTGTTGTGTACAAAACGATTTAAATAAGTAAATACATGAAAGATATATCTATAAAACTGAGGGTGAACTAAATTGATCCGGAATGGTCAGCAGTTCCTGCTCCATTAGTGACACCCGTCGTGTTAATCTAGATACAAACCAGGTGATAAGTCACGAACGAGGGAAGGACCGGGAACTTTTGCTTGTAATTGTATTATGTTTATGTGTTAGTTAATGCTTTGGTCTTTGGATATATTTTATTTGGGAATGCACCTATTTGTATGGCCTCTATCCCATCACCCTGTTCTATACCATTTAGCCTCGGGTCCTTTACAAGTGTGACCAAGGGCCATTCGACCACCTTTTTGAATGTGTGTTGCCCTATTGTTGCTTGTTGCAAAGAGCCCCATAACAGTTCAACCTTCAGGGTCCCAAAAATATAAGTCTACCAGTGCTCGCATCATCTCCTTCCAGTTTGGAATACTGATTCGTAGTGGTGACCATCCATATTAGATAAAGGCAGTGTTGTCTCGTATACACTGCTTTCGTCATTATGTTTATGTTGCCTTTTTCTAACAAAAACAACCATAATTACTACAATTAAAACTATAAACAATCCGCCGATGGAAGCACCGATTATAATTGGTGTCGAATCTGTTTTTTCCGTGACAGCGGAATCTTTCGATGTAAACAGAAGTGTCAAGTCGAAGAATGTGGTGTCTATTCCATCGGTACAAGATATTGTAATTACATATTCAGAAGTTGTGGTGACATCACTACTTGAATTCTCAGTCAAAAACAGAGAGGCATCTGCAAATGAATAAATGAATGTACAAGTAACAAAATGAAAAGAACATGTCATAGTGTCAGAACAATTACAAATTATCGATCGAGAGATATTTTGGTTCATGTTCTCAGCCAGGATCTGGATTTCCAACGCCATGTGTCGTGGTTTTTTTACAATTATGTTCTGTGAATTGAGGTGAGAGGTGGTTGCTGGCATTGCTTATATTGATGGAATTGCTATTAATCGCGAAGGAACTGTTTACCCTTCCGAAGCACCTGAGTTCACCCCAGGTTTCTTCTTGTTCTTTAGTTTACTGTGTAATGTTTTGTAGATCGATGTTTGTCCTTTTGTCCTTGTTTGGCCATTGTTTTTTCTGTCCTTCTCTGATTGACGGTTTCTGATAACCCCATAGATAGCTTCAAATCTTTCTTGACAATAATAAAAACAATTGTGATTACTCTAACCCTATCTATATTTACTCTTCGAAGGCAACATGATACCTATATAACCGTTACTTTTCCAATGAAGATATATGACAAATGCGTCACTGAGAACATGACACACTTACAGTTACCGTGTAGAGATAGGAGGAACATGTCAGTATGTGGTGATGTCTTGTTGATCATACATGTCACGTGGTCTGATGGATCGTCTACAGTGAACGTGGTAAGATTAAGGTTGATGTTACTAGGGTTGATTCTCAACGTGGCTGGGAGGCCATGTATCATAGGAGGCTGTAATGAAAATGATCACGTCAAACACTTTGTGAGTAGGTGACCTCAGACATAATGTCATCAATATTAGGTAGAAATAGAAGAAGAAGTTGGTATTTGGAGTACAAATAATGCTTCTATTTGATAATGAGGACGATGTTGAAAGGTAGAAAGTATATACATTGTTTTGTAAGCGCTTTGTTGGTATTACATCGGAATGTTTATTTCTGCAGAATATCCTTCCGAACGTGTATACATTGTCTGTGTTCTGTTTTGATAATCACGAAAATACAAATGGTTAAATGGTGATATGTAAAAACGTAACAAGAAAACACTATTTTACCATGTTGATAACATAGATCTTTGGAAATTTTGAAAATAAAATTGACCAAGGAAATGTTGTAAGAGCTATCACCGGGTTTATGACTAGAGATACAAAACATATGGGTTCATCCTTGTTTTTAGTGGGGTTCGTGTTGCTCGATCTTTAGTTTTCTCTGTAGTGTTTTGTAGATTGTTGTTGATTCCTTTTGCTTTTGGCCATTGTGTTTTCTGTCGGAGTATTAGTACCACTTTCATATCTTCAAACTCTCCTGGGAAGAGTAATAATCACAACGTATTTTAATCTGATAGTCTCTGGGTATTAAGCGTCATAGAATGAACACAACAGGTAGTATCAAAATATAATATTAAAATATCAGTTTTCAGGTTTTCTCTAGTTTCGTGTTAGTGTTGTAGCATTGTCATTTAATATCAAATATGTTATCGTATTATTGATATTAAATTCAAATTATCTTTTGATTTTGAGCATTTGTGATGATTGTTATTGCAGAAACGCGTCGTGCGCACTAAATAAGTTATCTGTGTTTTTATCAGTATAGCAAATGTTCGTGACATCATAATAAACCATAGGTAGAAAGACAGGATACTGAATCACCTTATTTCTTTTCTTTTGTTTCCTTGTCTTTTGTTATTTTATTTTTTTCAATGTCATTTGCGTCCTATTTTCTATAGTTGGTATGTATGATGCACTGGTGTAATAAAGTTAAACCATTTTGACGTCTCATTTCTGTAAACACGAAAAGCTTAAAGATACCACAAGGGTAATAATAAGCCGTCAATCAATGAAGAACAAACAAAACAGAACACAAAATATGTTCTACAAAACATACACATAAAGCTAAAGATCTAGCAACATGAATCCCACTGAAAGGGTGAACTCGTGTGCTCCGGAAGGATCAACAGTACATGCTCCACATTTGGCAGCAGAGAAAAAGACCAATATCAGACTGATTAAATGAATTACAAAATGACCAATGTAGATACAAATATCTTGCTTTGTGAATGGACAAACCTTGCTATTGTTTTCTAAAGGACTCTGATTCTAATAAAGAGTTTTCTGAAACTGAGAGAATCAATATGCTCGAGTACTGGACAACACATTTGTTCTGTTTTGGAGGACGTATTTTTCAAAAGACAAGCGATCGATATGACGAACAGGCTGATCAGAACTTGTTGGTTCTGCATAAGGCTAGGTTTATGGTGTTTAACGTCACTTTCGTGGTATTGCACCGACATTTACAATAACTTAGTACAATGAACAGTCTGATGCATATTAATGACATCCGTGTGCCTCAGTATTTTCCTCGGTTCATACTCACAGTATTTACCGTCACTATGGTAACGTCCAATGTAGCTGTATTATAGCACCAATCTTGTACTGAGAGAACATAAGTATATCTTGTTCTCTTCTGGGGAAGCATTTTCTTTACAAGGATGCTTCCTGTAATTCAATATATCCAAATCGTATATAAGATTTTTTCTAAAAGTCTTGCAAGAACTTAAGCAAAAAAAATATTCGTCTTGAATGGATATGATTTGTTTCGTCATAAGTAAAATTATACTGATATGTATACTATTATTCAACTCGACCATCCATGCTTGAATAATATCCCAATGCACCAAGTCTTGGGAAGTCATGTATATAGTGTTAGGGGTATACATTTTGTCTCGGATTTGCGATAGTA
Organism: Bathymodiolus septemdierum; assembly: GCA_963383655.1. Lineage (NCBI taxonomy): Eukaryota > Metazoa > Mollusca > Bivalvia > Mytilida > Modiolidae > Bathymodiolus > Bathymodiolus septemdierum. The sequence continues at coordinate 83,622,785 of OY726525.1, forward strand.
TTTTGGAAATTGTCCGACAGTGTAGTATTATTTGGCTTTCATTTTATTCATTACTTACATGTACATATAATATAATATAGCATAATGCATAATATCAGCCACAGTCTAAGGCTTTAGATGCTGGGTTCAAGAGTATATGCATATGCAGCGCATTTTCTTTATGTCCAAGCAGTTATTTGTTTAATCGAAATGAACTTATGATATAGTGGTATCATATTTGTTTTAAGATTAAATGTCAGACTCTGTGATCTATTTATCTTAACATTTATTCCATAGCGAATATTGGGAGGCTTCGGGAAAAAAAACCAGCATAACACTGCCGCATTTGATTAATATACATGTACCAAGCCCGGAATGTGAGCGCTTTCTATTGCCTGTTTCTATGATTGTGTTAATGATTTTTGGAACTGTTTCGACCGTGTAGTCTTGTTTGTTTGCTTTTGTTTTTGTTTTTGCTCGTTTTTTGTTCATATTCCTTAACTAATATTCCTTTTTGACTATGGTTGATCATGCATGACTTGTGTGGTGATACGGAGTTTGGATCTGTTCAGACAGTATGGTATTATATGTTTTCCATTTTATTGCAATAAATGCCCTCAATACGTACGTAAACGAGTATCAAAGTAGAAGTATTCATTATCATAGTCTAGTTCTATTTTGTGAATGAAATCTCCAAAATCTGTTATCTGAATATCCATCACTTTGTCATTGACACTTGTATGGTCACCAATAGTTACGCTGTCAGGAGTCATACCAAATTGTGGTGGTCCCTCTGAAATAAGAAAATGCAAAACAAAAATAATAAGTTTGAAAAACACTTGCATGACTGCATCATGCCATGGAGAGTTAATGCTTTGGCGCATAAAACTAGCTTAACACCGCCGCTTTTTATTGAAGTGCATGTACCAGGTTAGGGCAATGTGTGGTCATGTGTTTATGCATCGATTTTTCCTCTATTGCTATGATTTTGGAACTTATCCGATATTGTTTTTGTTTTTCATTTGATTTCAATTACTAGTACATGAATAATAAAGGACAATGGTGGCCGAGGGTTTAATGTCGTTGCCTTCTGTCCAGAAGCAAATTATTGTCCCTTCAAATTAATACCAAAATATCAAAAATTCTAAAATGAGGAAGAACTATTTACTTTAACATTTCTTTGATTGATTATTAATTAGGAAAAGAAGGTGATGGACATCAATTCCATAAATATCAACAAAACGAACAATCACCTCTCATCTTAACTGAACTCACTGAACACAACAAGACCACTACAAATGACGTTAAAAATCCAGGTCCTTTATTGGGACAGACACAATATTTCACATGTCCACTAAGTTACTTACTAACTGTAGAGGTATAAGACATGGTGTAAATTCTGCTTGAATGCTGGGGTAAGTATTCTACGTTGATCTCATCTCCAACATTTGCAGAGTTCATATTAGTCCGTAGTATCGTCGTCGGACATGACTTCTTTGATGGCAGGCAGTCATAGTACTCAATGATGCTATGTCCACCGTCGTGCCTGAAATAAGAATTGCATGATTAATATAGTTAAGACAATCTGATTAAATATAATGGAAAATAAAAATATGACACTGATGGATCCGGAAAAGCTTCAAAATTCAATCGAAAAGTCATAGAACGACAGAAAGACAGAGGCAAAACCGATATCACAATCACACATTATATATACTCGAGGGTCACTTTCGTGGAATGAAAAATAGGCTGAAAATGAGCTGAAAACTACTTAAAAGGTCATACAAACTCATTTAACGCCACATTGAATGGTTTTGAAATGAGAAATAGAAAAACAAAATTGTCTATATGGTCTTGTGAGTTTGCTGTTTATTGATGTACTATATTCTTACATTCAGTACTATTATATGCTAAAATTATAATAATTACTTACCATCCAATAATATCTTCTGTGTTTATTAATATCCTCTCATTTTCAGGTACATTGTACGTTGTTTGTTTGTTAACGTCTGTTGCTATTGTGAAATATAATATACTACATATATACAAGTAATGTATAGTAAAGACACAAAAATATCAGAGTGAAAATGAAATACATGTTTAATAAATATTTATATATTACATTATGTTTTGTATTATAAACTTAGATATCTAATTTCGTGCGCACTATGTGTTTCTAGAATAACCTTCACCAAGTACGTTCATAGTCAAACAGATTAGAAAGACAAATAAGGTAAAAGTTTTTCTGAGCAATAAAAAACTAAAGGACCTAAACATGATCTACAGTTACATATGTTTAAAGGACATAAACATGATCTACAGCTACATATGTTTAAAGGACCTAAACATGATCTACAGTTACATATGTTTAAAGGACCTAAACATGATCTACAGTTACATATGTTTAAAGGACCTAAACATGATCTACAGCTACATATGTTTAAAGGACCTAAACATGATCTACAGTTACATATGTTTAAAGGATCTAAACATGATCTACAGCTACATATGTTTAAAGGACCTAAGCATGATCTACAGTTACATATGTTTAAAGGACCTAAACATGATCTACAGCTACATATGTTTAAAGGACCTAAATATGATCTACAGTTACATATGTTTAAAGGACCTAAACATGATCTACAGTTACATATGTTTAAAGGACCTAAACATGATCTACAGTTACATATGCTTAAAGGACCTAAACATGATCTACAGCTACATATGTTTAAAGAACCTAAACATGATCTACAGTTACATATGTTTAAAGGACCTAAACATGATCTACAGTTACATATGTTTAAAGGACCTAAACATGATCTACAGTTAAATATGTTTAAAGGACCTAAACATGATCTACAGCTACATATGTTTAAAGGACCTAAACATGATCTACAGTTACATATGTTTAAAGGACCTAAACATGATCTACAGTTACATATGTTAAAAAGGACCTAAACATGATCTACAGTTACATATGTTTAAAGGACCTAAACATGATCTACAGCTACATATGTTTAAAGGACCTAAACATGATCTACAGTTACATATGTTTAAAGGACCTAAACATGATCTACAGTTACATATGTTTAAAGGACCTAAACATGATCTACAGCTACATATGTTTAAAGGACCTAAACATGATCTACAGCTACATATGTTTAAAGGACCTAAACATGATCTACAGCTACATATGTTTAAAGGACCTAAACATGATCTACAGTTACATATGTTTAAAGGACCTAAACATGATCTACAGTTACATATGTTTAAAGGACCTAAACATGATCTACAGTTACATATGTTTAAAGGACCTAAACATGATCTACAGCTACATATGTTTAAATGACCTAAACATGATCTACAGTTACATATGTTTAAAGGACCTAAACATGATCTACAGCTACATATGTTTAAAGGACCTAAACATGATCTACAGCTACATATGTTTGAGAGAGAATGAACTTAGTCTTAATCATTTACATTATTTAGAAACTGCCAATATCTAAGATAAATATATTTAATAAGCCATATCAGTGTTGAAGCACTGACTGTTGAGGGAACTGTTATTAACATAACAAGATAAAATATACAGTGAAACATGTTCAAACAGAGTCCTGAATAAACCATACTGTAAATAAAGTCAACATGTAGGACATCTTTGTATTGTGAGCTCCATGACATATTGTATCCAGGGTCAATGTTTTTCCACATAATTGCCTCCTTTTGTTGAAAAGTGACCCTCTCCAATTTAGAAGCTCTTGCTGCTTAGATGTATTCGCATACCTTAGCTTTATTTCTCAGCAGATGTAATTATAGCAGGATAAATTGTCATATTAACCTTACCTTGAACAACTATTGTATTAGTCCCAACCACTTTATACATATTGATGCCAGTCTTTCTCCATACACTGAATGTTACAGTCCCTGTCTTTACAGGTATATAATACCACATGGTAATCTGTCCACAACAATGGACAGTATTTACTGGATCTATGAGAAGATATCCTCTTCCTAAATGTAACAAATATATAAACATATGTTATAAACTATCAACTTAACACGAGATTACAAAATTGCGATTCGTATTAATCTGGTATAGATTAATTTTAGAGTCACATGTCATTTTATACGTGTTTTGATTGGATTAAAAAGTTGAGGTTATTTGTAAATGTACTGAATCTAAAATAAATAGCCGTCGTTCTCAAGGCGTCGCGTGCCGTTGTCATCAGGTGATTTTCTTTAAATGAGGTACATTTAGGGTTATTTAAATTAATTTCCAATTATTTGCCTTATTTTGAAAAAAATTAATAAATTTTTCAACATCATAGCAAAAAGAGTGAATTAATTAATAAGGATTGATCGAAATTATTTGTTTGAAATAACCTCAATCAGGTTGCACACTGCTACACGGTGTGTGCAACCTGATTGAGGTTATTTCTTCATGAACAGAACACAAATTGCGATCAATCCTTAACTATTTCGGTTAGGGGGTTAGGGATAAGGTTTTTAACGCCACTTTACAACAATATTTCAGTTATATCGTTGTAAGTTTTATTGGTGGAGTCGCTGGAGAAAACCATCAACCTGCAAAAATTAACTGATAAACATTACCACACAATGTTGTATCGAGTACACAGTTGTATCGAGTACACTCGCCATGTATATTTGGTATTTAAATACAATATGGAAGTGACAGCAATTTTGTCTCCTATGCTATGGCGATAGCAAGGTTACATGTCGATGATATTTTGATGCTAATGATGTCCGCTTTATACTATATCAATATAGTCAGTTTTGTATAGTGCTATATGCTATAGGCGGGAATATACGTCCCTCCACTTTCCACTTCCTCATCTTTATTCCGAGACAACCCGTATTTGTTTTCACTGTTTAATGCTGCGTGCTTAGCTGAGAAGTATCCAATACCAAATTTATGGTCTTTGATTTAACCCACCCGAGGTTGTACCCACGATCTACCGAACCATAAATACAACTAATCATTAAGTCAGTAATAAGAAAGACGGTAAATCACACTTTTGTCCCGTTTTTCCCCCCATTTATATATTATTTTGTGAACACGGTAACGCTTGCTCTCGTACTGAATATGCGTGAAATCTTTGTTACTGCACGTTAGGCGACAATCAATCAATCAATCAATCAATCAATCAATCAATCAATCAATCAACTAATCAATCAATCAATCAATCAATCAATCAATCAATCAATCAATCAATCAATGTAGCTTACCAGTGGAGTTATCTGTCGTAAATGGTAAAGACGAATCTTGTCTATCATAAAATTTCTGATCACCACAATCTAGAACAAAAATGAAATGAGTCTAAGTCAAATAATTCACAAAATTAGTCTAAGTCAAATAATTCACAAACTTTTTCTAAGTCAAATAATTCAAAAAATGATATTGAAAGTGTTCGATTATATAATTATCACTTTCGCAACCATCACTACCGTGTTCACATGGCAGTTGGCAATACATTAACGGATGGTCATCACTAATTGGTTGACCGTTTTGAAATATACACATGCATCAATGCTGAACATCCTGCACATGATACACCAAAGTCTGTTACATTAAAATTACAGGAAGTTTTGTTCTCACATTCGTTCTGCACATTCTTGATAACATTCGTTGGTGGATCAGACCCACTTGTTGTTTGGATACACCCATCTATTTTAGAATATATCCATAAGGCACTTTGTACTTGTAAGTATCCACCTGGACAAGTCCAAAGGAACGCAGTATTTGTACATTCAATTTTTGTATCTATGAAAAATAAACTAACAAGATAAATGCAAAATAAATTTTTGTTTGCAATGTAATTAAGCTACAAAAATATCTATATGTTATGTGATGTGTAGTGATAGTGTTTTGAAGATCATTGTTTGTGCCAGAAATGCTTTACTGGGTCCATGAAAAAATAACAATGAAGTGTAGTTGACCCCTTTATTAGTACTCAAAATCTACAGCAGGGCTTGGAATAACAGATCACTGTTCATGTTATTATTATTAACATTTCATTAAAAGGGAGGTTTTGTTTTTTTTTAAAAAAAAAATATTCTGATTCCCAATGTTGCTGAAAAAAATATTCTGATTTTGGTGGAGGAAAACAAAATGTGATTCAGAGTTTTTGTCATATAATATGATGTTATATTCTGGAAAAAAAAAAAATAAAAAATTCTGAACGAAACAAAAAACCATAATTCCCCCGCCCCCCCCCCCCCCCCCCCCCTCCTTTCAAGTTAAATGGTCGGTCCCTAAGAAAAATTCATTTCTCCAATGGCAATGAATGTGTCCCCTTTTATACATCACGATCTGGTTCACCGTCACGATGTATCCATATCTCAAATGTCAATGGATCCTTTACTTTTTACGTAGATTTTTTTCTTTCCTTTATCACTGCCAATACTTTTACCAGATATGACTGTATATATGAGCTACACAGTGGGTGTCTTATATGAAGCAGGAACTGTGTACCCTTCACGAGCATCTGAGTCACTCCCAATTTTTGGTGACGTCCGTGTTGCTCATCTTTCTAGTTTTCTGTGTGGTTATTTAGCTTTGTTTGTCTCCCTGCTGTTTCTTGTCCCACGATTGCTTTGTCTATGGATTATCAATGTTTGATTTCACCTTCACCTTTTTCTGTGTTGTTATTTTGCTTTGTTTGTCTCCCTGCTTTGTCTTGTCACACGATAACTTTGTCTATGGATTATCAATGTTTGATTCCCCCTTCACATTTTTCTCTGTTGTTATTTTGCTTTGTTTTTTTCCCTGCTGTGTCTTGTCACACGATTAATTTGTCTATAGATTATCAATGTTTGATTTCCCCTTCATTTTTTTCTGTGTTATTTTCCTTTGTTTGTCCCCCTGTTGTGTCTTCTCCCACGATTACTTTGTCTATGTATTATCAATGTTTGATTTCCCCTTCACATTTTTCGGTGTTGTTATTTTGCTTTGTTAGTCTCCCTTCTGTGTCTTGTCCCACGATTGCTTTGTCTATGGATTATCAATGTTTGATTTCCCCTTCATTTTTTTCTGTGTTGTTATTTTGCTTTGTTAGTCTTCGTGCTGAGTCTTGTTCAACGATTGCTTTATCTATGGATTATCAATGCTTGATTTCCCCTTCACTTTTTTCTGTGTTGTTATTTTGCTTTGTTTGTCTCCCTGATGTGTCTTGTCCCACGATTGCTTTGTCTATGGATTATCAATGTTTGATTTCACCTTCACCTTTTTCTGTGTTGTTATTTTGCTTTGTTAGTTTCCCTGCTCTGTCTTGTTCCACGATTGCTTTGTCTATGGATTATCAATGTTTGATTTCCCCTTCACTTTTTTCGGTGTTGTTATTTTGCTTTGTTAGTTTCCCTGCTCTGTCTTGTTCCACGATTGCTTTGTCTATGGATTATCAATATTTGATTTCCACTTCACTTTTTTCTGTGTTGTTATTTTGCTGTGTTTGTCTCCCAGCTGTGTCTTGTCCCACGATTGCTTTGTTTATAGAATATCAATGTTTCATTTCTCCTTCACTTTTTCTGTGTTGTTATTTTGCTGTGTTTGTCTCCCTGCTGTGTCTTGTCCCACGATTACTTTGTCTATGGATTAATAATGTTTGATTTCCCCTTCACTTTTTCTGTGTTGTTATTTTGCTTTGTTTGTCTCCCTGCTGTGTCTTGTCCCACGATCGCTTTGTCTATGGATTATCAATGTTTGATTTCCCCTTCACTTTTTTCTGTGTTGTTATTTTGTTTTGTTTGTCTCCCTGCTGTGTCTTGTCCCACGATTGCTTTGTCTATGGATTATCAATGTTTGATTTCACCTTCACCTTTTTCTGTGTTGTTATTTTGCTTTGTTTGTCTCCCTGCTTTGTCTTGTCACACGATAACTTTGTCTATGGATTATCAATGTTTGATTCCCCTTCACTTTTTTCTCTGTTGTTATTTTGCTTTGATTTTTTCCCTGCTGTGTCTTGTCACACGATTAATTTGTCTATAGATTATCAATGTTTGATTTCCCCTTCATTTTTTTCTGTGTTATTTTCCTTTGTTTGTCCCCCTGCTGTGTCTTCTCCCACGATTACTTTGTCTATGTATTATCAATGTTTGATTTCCCCTTCACATTTTTCTGTGTTGTTATTTTGCTTTGTTAGTCTCCCTTCTGTGTCTTGTCCCACGATTACTTTGTCTATGAATTATCAATGCTTGATTTCCCCTTCACTTTTTTCTGTGTTGTTATTTTGCTTTGTTTGTCTCCCTGCTGTGTCTTGTCCCACGATTCCTTTGTCTATGGATTATCAATGCTTGATTTCCCCTTCACTTTTTTCTGTGTTGTTATTTTGCTTTGTTTGTCTCCCTTCTGTGTCTTGTCCCACGATTGCTTTGTCTATGGATTATCAATGTTTGATTTCCCCTTCATTTTTTTCTGTGTTGTTATTTTGCTTTGTTAGTCTCCGTGCTGTGTCTTGTCCCACGATTGCTTTGTCTATGGATTATCAATGTTTGATTTCACCTTCACCTTTTTCTGTGTTGTTATTTTGCTTTGTTAGTTTCCCTGCTCTGTCTTTTCCCACCATTGCTTTGTCTATGGATTATCAATGTTTGATTTCCCCTTCACTTTTTTCTGTGTTGTTATTTTGCTTTGTTAGTTTCCCTGCTCTGTCTTGTTCCACGATTGCTTTGTCTATGGATTATCAATATTTGATTTCCACTTCACTTTTTTCTGTGTTGTTATTTTGCATTGTTTGTCTCCCTACTGTGTCTTGTCCCACGATTACTTTGTATATGGATTATCAATGTATGATTTCCCCTTCACTTTTTTCTGTGTTGTTATTTTGCTGTGTTTGTCTCCCAGCTGTGTCTTGTCCCACGATTGCTTTGTTTATAGAATATCAATGTTTCATTTCTCCTTCACTTTTTCTGTGTTGTTATTTTGCTGTGTTTGTCTCCCTCCTGTGTCTTGTCCCACGATTACTTTGTCTATGGATTAATAATGTTTGATTTCCCCTTCACTTTTTCTGTGTTGTTATTTTGCTTTGTTTGTCTCCCTGCTGTGTCTTGTCCCACGATCGCTTTGTCTATGGATTATCAATGTTTGATTTCCCCTTCACTTTTTTCTGTGTTGTTATTTTGCTTTGTTAGTCTCCCTGCTTTGTCTTGTTCCACGATAGCTTTTTCTATGGATTATCAATGTTTTTGATTTCCCCTTCATTTTATTCGGTGTTGTTATTTCGATTTGTTTGTCTCCCTGCTGTGTCTTGTCCAACGATTGCTTTGTCTATGGATTATCAATGTTTGATTTCCCCTTCACTTTTTTTTGTGTTGTTATTTTGTTTTGTTTGTCTCCCTGCTGTGTCTTGTCCCACGATTGCTTTGTCTATGGATTATCAATGTTTGATTTCACCTTCACCTTTTTCTGTGTTGTTATTTTGCTTTGTTTGTCTCCCTGCTTTGTCTTGTCACACGATAACTTTGTCTATGGATTATCAATGTTTGATTCCCCCTTCACTTTTTTCTCTGTTGTTATTTTGCTTTGTTTTTTTTCTCTGCTGTGTCTTGTCACACGATTAATTTGTCTATAGATTATCAATGTTTGATTTCCCCTTCATTTTTTTCTGTGGTATTTTCCTTTGTTTGTCCCCCTGCTGTGTCTTCTCCCACGATTACTTTGTCTATGCATTATCAATGTTTGATTTCCCCTTGACATTTTTCTGTGTTGTTATTTTGCTTTGTTAGTCTCCCTTCTTTGTCTTGTCCCACGATTACTTTGTCTATGAATTATCAATGCTTGATTTCCCCTTCACTTTTTTCTGTGTTGTTATTTTGCTTTTTTAGTCTCCCTGCTGTGTCTTGTCCCACGATTGCTTTGTCTATGGATTATCAATGTTTGATTTCCCCTTCATTTTTTTCTGTGTTGTTATTTTGCTTTGTTAGTCTCCGTGCTGTGTCTTGTCCCACGATTGCTTTGTCTATGGATTATCAATGTTTGATTTCACCTTCACCTTTTTCTGTGTTGTTATTTTGCTTTGTTAGTTTCCCTGCTCTGTCTTGTCCCACGATTGCTTTGTCTATGGATTATCAATGTTTGATTTCCCCTTCACTTTTTTCTGTGTTGTTATTTTCCTTTGTTTGTCTCCCTACTGTGTCTTGTCCCACGATCGCTTTGTCTATGGATTATCAATGTTTGATTTCCCCTTCACTTTTTTCTGTGTTGTTATTTTGTTTTGTTTGTCTCCCTGCTGTGTCTTGTCCCACGATTGCTTTGTCTATGGATTATCAATGTTTGATTTCACCTTCACCTTTTTCTGTGTTGTTATTTTGCTTTGTTTGTCTCCCTGCTTTGTCTTGTCACACGATAACTTTGTCTATGGATTATCAATGTTTGATTCCCCCTTCACATTTTTCTCTGTTGTTATTTTGCTTTGTTTTTTTCCCTGCTGTGTCTTGTCACACGATTAATTTGTCTATAGATTATCAATGTTTGATTTCCCCTTCATTTTTTTCTGTGTTATTTTCCTTTGTTTGTCCCCCTGTTGTGTCTTCTCCCACGATTACTTTGTCTATGTATTATCAATGTTTGATTTCCCCTTCACATTTTTCGGTGTTGTTATTTTGCTTTGTTAGTCTCCCTTCTGTGTCTTGTCCCACGATTGCTTTGTCTATGGATTATCAATGCTTGATTTCCCCTTCACTTTTTTCTGTGTTGTTATTTTGCTTTGTTAGTCTCCCTGCTCTGTCTTGTTCAACGATTGCTTTATCTATGGATTATCAATGCTTGATTTCCCCTTCACTTTTTTCTGTGTTGTTATTTTGCTTTGTTTGTCTCCCTGATGTGTCTTGTCCCACGATTGCTTTTTCTATGGATTATCAATGTTTGATTTCCCCTTCATTTTTTTCTGTGTTGTTATTTTGCTTTGTTAGTCTTCGTGCTGAGTCTTGTTCAACGATTGCTTTATCTATGGATTATCAATGCTTGATTTCCCCTTCACTTTTTTCTGTGTTGTTATTTTGCTTTGTTTGTCTCCCTGATGTGTCTTGTCCCACGATTGCTTTGTCTATGGATTATCAATGTTTGATTTCACCTTCACCTTTTTCTGTGTTGTTATTTTGCTTTGTTAGTTTCCCTGCTCTGTCTTGTTCCACGATTGCTTTGTCTATGGATTATCAATGTTTGATTTCCCCTTCACTTTTTTCGGTGTTGTTATTTTGCTTTGTTAGTTTCCCTGCTCTGTCTTGTTCCACGATTGCTTTGTCTATGGATTATCAATATTTGATTTCCACTTCACTTTTTTCTGTGTTGTTATTTTGCTGTGTTTGTCTCCCAGCTGTGTCTTGTCCCACGATTGCTTTGTTTATAGAATATCAATGTTTCATTTCTCCTTCACTTTTTCTGTGTTGTTATTTTGCTGTGTTTGTCTCCCTGCTGTGTCTTGTCCCACGATTACTTTGTCTATGGATTAATAATGTTTGATTTCCCCTTCACTTTTTCTGTGTTGTTATTTTGCTTTGTTTGTCTCCCTGCTGTGTCTTGTCCCACGATCGCTTTGTCTATGGATTATCAATGTTTGATTTCCCCTTCACTTTTTTCTGTGTTGTTATTTTGTTTTGTTTGTCTCCCTGCTGTGTCTTGTCCCACGATTGCTTTGTCTATGGATTATCAATGTTTGATTTCACCTTCACCTTTTTCTGTGTTGTTATTTTGCTTTGTTTGTCTCCCTGCTTTGTCTTGTCACACGATAACTTTGTCTATGGATTATCAATGTTTGATTCCCCTTCACTTTTTTCTCTGTTGTTATTTTGCTTTGATTTTTTCCCTGCTGTGTCTTGTCACACGATTAATTTGTCTATAGATTATCAATGTTTGATTTCCCCTTCATTTTTTTCTGTGTTATTTTCCTTTGTTTGTCCCCCTGCTGTGTCTTCTCCCACGATTACTTTGTCTATGTATTATCAATGTTTGATTTCCCCTTCACATTTTTCTGTGTTGTTATTTTGCTTTGTTAGTCTCCCTTCTGTGTCTTGTCCCACGATTACTTTGTCTATGAATTATCAATGCTTGATTTCCCCTTCACTTTTTTCTGTGTTGTTATTTTGCTTTGTTTGTCTCCCTGCTGTGTCTTGTCCCACGATTCCTTTGTCTATGGATTATCAATGCTTGATTTCCCCTTCACTTTTTTCTGTGTTGTTATTTTGCTTTGTTTGTCTCCCTTCTGTGTCTTGTCCCACGATTGCTTTGTCTATGGATTATCAATGTTTGATTTCCCCTTCATTTTTTTCTGTGTTGTTATTTTGCTTTGTTAGTCTCCGTGCTGTGTCTTGTCCCACGATTGCTTTGTCTATGGATTATCAATGTTTGATTTCACCTTCACCTTTTTCTGTGTTGTTATTTTGCTTTGTTAGTTTCCCTGCTCTGTCTTGTCCCACCATTGCTTTGTCTATGGATTATCAATGTTTGATTTCCCCTTCACTTTTTTCTGTGTTGTTATTTTGCTTTGTTAGTTTCCCTGCTCTGTCTTGTTCCACGATTGCTTTGTCTATGGATTATCAATATTTGATTTCCACTTCACTTTTTTCTGTGTTGTTATTTTGCATTGTTTGTCTCCCTACTGTGTCTTGTCCCACGATTACTTTGTATATGGATTATCAATGTATGATTTCCCCTTCACTTTTTTCTGTGTTGTTATTTTGCTGTGTTTGTCTCCCAGCTGTGTCTTGTCCCACGATTGCTTTGTTTATAGAATATCAATGTTTCATTTCTCCTTCACTTTTTCTGTGTTGTTATTTTGCTGTGTTTGTCTCCCTCCTGTGTCTTGTCCCACGATTACTTTGTCTATGGATTAATAATGTTTGATTTCCCCTTCACTTTTTCTGTGTTGTTATTTTGCTTTGTTTGTCTCCCTGCTGTGTCTTGTCCCACGATCGCTTTGTCTATGGATTATCAATGTTTGATTTCCCCTTCACTTTTTTCTGTGTTGTTATTTTGCTTTGTTAGTCTCCCTGCTTTGTCTTGTTCCACGATAGCTTTTTCTATGGATTATCAATGTTTTTGATTTCCCCTTCATTTTATTCGGTGTTGTTATTTCGATTTGTTTGTCTCCCTGCTGTGTCTTGTCCAACGATTGCTTTGTCTATGGATTATCAATGTTTGATTTCCCCTTCACTTTTTTTTGTGTTGTTATTTTGTTTTGTTTGTCTCCCTGCTGTGTCTTGTCCCACGATTGCTTTGTCTATGGATTATCAATGTTTGATTTCACCTTCACCTTTTTCTGTGTTGTTATTTTGCTTTGTTTGTCTCCCTGCTTTGTCTTGTCACACGATAACTTTGTCTATGGATTATCAATGTTTGATTCCCCCTTCACTTTTTTCTCTGTTGTTATTTTGCTTTGTTTTTTTCTCTGCTGTGTCTTGTCACACGATTAATTTGTCTATAGATTATCAATGTTTGATTTCCCCTTCATTTTTTTCTGTGGTATTTTCCTTTGTTTGTCCCCCTGCTGTGTCTTCTCCCACGATTACTTTGTCTATGCATTATCAATGTTTGATTTCCCCTTGACATTTTTCTGTGTTGTTATTTTGCTTTGTTAGTCTCCCTTCTTTGTCTTGTCCCACGATTACTTTGTCTATGAATTATCAATGCTTGATTTCCCCTTCACTTTTTTCTGTGTTGTTATTTTGCTTTTTTAGTCTCCCTGCTGTGTCTTGTCCCACGATTGCTTTGTCTATGGATTATCAATGTTTGATTTCCCCTTCATTTTTTTCTGTGTTGTTATTTTGCTTTGTTAGTCTCCGTGCTGTGTCTTGTCCCACGATTGCTTTGTCTATGGATTATCAATGTTTGATTTCACCTTCACCTTTTTCTGTGTTGTTATTTTGCTTTGTTAGTTTCCCTGCTCTGTCTTGTCCCACGATTGCTTTGTCTATGGATTATCAATGTTTGATTTCCCCTTCACTTTTTTCTGTGTTGTTATTTTCCTTTGTTTGTCTCCCTACTGTGTCTTGTCCCACGATCGCTTTGTCTATGGATTATCAATGTTTGATTTCCCCTTCACTTTTTTCTGTGTTGTTATTTTGTTTTGTTTGTCTCCCTGCTGTGTCTTGTCCCACGATTGCTTTGTCTATGGATTATCAATGTTTGATTTCACCTTCACCTTTTTCTGTGTTGTTATTTTGCTTTGTTTGTCTCCCTGCTTTGTCTTGTCACACGATAACTTTGTCTATGGATTATCAATGTTTGATTCCCCCTTCACATTTTTCTCTGTTGTTATTTTGCTTTGTTTTTTTCCCTGCTGTGTCTTGTCACACGATTAATTTGTCTATAGATTATCAATGTTTGATTTCCCCTTCATTTTTTTCTGTGTTATTTTCCTTTGTTTGTCCCCCTGTTGTGTCTTCTCCCACGATTACTTTGTCTATGTATTATCAATGTTTGATTTCCCCTTCACATTTTTCGGTGTTGTTATTTTGCTTTGTTAGTCTCCCTTCTGTGTCTTGTCCCACGATTGCTTTGTCTATGGATTATCAATGCTTGATTTCCCCTTCACTTTTTTCTGTGTTGTTATTTTGCTTTGTTAGTCTCCCTGCTCTGTCTTGTTCAACGATTGCTTTATCTATGGATTATCAATGCTTGATTTCCCCTTCACTTTTTTCTGTGTTGTTATTTTGCTTTGTTTGTCTCCCTGATGTGTCTTGTCCCACGATTGCTTTTTCTATGGATTATCAATGTTTGATTTCCCCTTCATTTTTTTCTGTGTTGTTATTTTGCTTTGTTAGTCTTCGTGCTGAGTCTTGTTCAACGATTGCTTTATCTATGGATTATCAATGCTTGATTTCCCCTTCACTTTTTTCTGTGTTGTTATTTTGCTTTGTTTGTCTCCCTGATGTGTCTTGTCCCACGATTGCTTTGTCTATGGATTATCAATGTTTGATTTCACCTTCACCTTTTTCTGTGTTGTTATTTTGCTTTGTTAGTTTCCCTGCTCTGTCTTGTTCCACGATTGCTTTGTCTATGGATTATCAATGTTTGATTTCCCCTTCACTTTTTTCGGTGTTGTTATTTTGCTTTGTTAGTTTCCCTGCTCTGTCTTGTTCCACGATTGCTTTGTCTATGGATTATCAATATTTGATTTCCACTTCACTTTTTTCTGTGTTGTTATTTTGCTGTGTTTGTCTCCCAGCTGTGTCTTGTCCCACGATTGCTTTGTTTATAGAATATCAATGTTTCATTTCTCCTTCACTTTTTCTGTGTTGTTATTTTGCTGTGTTTGTCTCCCTGCTGTGTCTTGTCCCACGATTACTTTGTCTATGGATTAATAATGTTTGATTTCCCCTTCACTTTTTTCTGTGTTGTTATTTTGTTTTGTTTGTCTCCCTGCTGTGTCTTGTCCCACGATTGCTTTGTCTATGGATTATCAATGTTTGATTTCACCTTCACCTTTTTCTGTGTTGTTATTTTGCTTTGTTTGTCTCCCTGCTTTGTCTTGTCACACGATAACTTTGTCTATGGATTATCAATGTTTGATTCCCCTTCACTTTTTTCTCTGTTGTTATTTTGCTTTGATTTTTTCCCTGCTGTGTCTTGTCACACGATTAATTTGTCTATAGATTATCAATGTTTGATTTCCCCTTCATTTTTTTCTGTGTTATTTTCCTTTGTTTGTCCCCCTGCTGTGTCTTCTCCCACGATTACTTTGTCTATGTATTATCAATGTTTGATTTCCCCTTCACATTTTTCTGTGTTGTTATTTTGCTTTGTTAGTCTCCCTTCTGTGTCTTGTCCCACGATTACTTTGTCTATGAATTATCAATGCTTGATTTCCCCTTCACTTTTTTCTGTGTTGTTATTTTGCTTTGTTTGTCTCCCTGCTGTGTCTTGTCCCACGATTCCTTTGTCTATGGATTATCAATGCTTGATTTCCCCTTCACTTTTTTCTGTGTTGTTATTTTGCTTTGTTTGTCTCCCTTCTGTGTCTTGTCCCACGATTGCTTTGTCTATGGATTATCAATGTTTGATTTCCCCTTCATTTTTTTCTGTGTTGTTATTTTGCTTTGTTAGTCTCCGTGCTGTGTCTTGTCCCACGATTGCTTTGTCTATGGATTATCAATGTTTGATTTCACCTTCACCTTTTTCTGTGTTGTTATTTTGCTTTGTTAGTTTCCCTGCTCTGTCTTGTCCCACCATTGCTTTGTCTATGGATTATCAATGTTTGATTTCCCCTTCACTTTTTTCTGTGTTGTTATTTTGCTTTGTTAGTTTCCCTGCTCTGTCTTGTTCCACGATTGCTTTGTCTATGGATTATCAATATTTGATTTCCACTTCACTTTTTTCTGTGTTGTTATTTTGCATTGTTTGTCTCCCTACTGTGTCTTGTCCCACGATTACTTTGTATATGGATTATCAATGTATGATTTCCCCTTCACTTTTTTCTGTGTTGTTATTTTGCTGTGTTTGTCTCCCAGCTGTGTCTTGTCCCACGATTGCTTTGTTTATAGAATATCAATGTTTCATTTCTCCTTCACTTTTTCTGTGTTGTTATTTTGCTGTGTTTGTCTCCCTCCTGTGTCTTGTCCCACGATTACTTTGTCTATGGATTAATAATGTTTGATTTCCCCTTCACTTTTTCTGTGTTGTTATTTTGCTTTGTTTGTCTCCCTGCTGTGTCTTGTCCCACGATCGCTTTGTCTATGGATTATCAATGTTTGATTTCCCCTTCACTTTTTTCTGTGTTGTTATTTTGCTTTGTTAGTCTCCCTGCTTTGTCTTGTTCCACGATAGCTTTTTCTATGGATTATCAATGTTTTTGATTTCCCCTTCATTTTATTCGGTGTTGTTATTTCGATTTGTTTGTCTCCCTGCTGTGTCTTGTCCAACGATTGCTTTGTCTATGGATTATCAATGTTTGATTTCCCCTTCACTTTTTTTTGTGTTGTTATTTTGTTTTGTTTGTCTCCCTGCTGTGTCTTGTCCCACGATTGCTTTGTCTATGGATTATCAATGTTTGATTTCACCTTCACCTTTTTCTGTGTTGTTATTTTGCTTTGTTTGTCTCCCTGCTTTGTCTTGTCACACGATAACTTTGTCTATGGATTATCAATGTTTGATTCCCCCTTCACTTTTTTCTCTGTTGTTATTTTGCTTTGTTTTTTTCTCTGCTGTGTCTTGTCACACGATTAATTTGTCTATAGATTATCAATGTTTGATTTCCCCTTCATTTTTTTCTGTGGTATTTTCCTTTGTTTGTCCCCCTGCTGTGTCTTCTCCCACGATTACTTTGTCTATGCATTATCAATGTTTGATTTCCCCTTCACATTTTTCTGTGTTGTTATTTTGCTTTGTTAGTCTCCCTGCTTTGTCTTGTTCCACGATAGCTTTTTCTATGGATTATCAATGTTTTTGATTTCCCCTTCATTTTATTCGGTGTTGTTATTTCGATTTGTTTGTCTCCCTGCTGTGTCTTGTCCAACGATTGCTTTGTCTATGGATTATCAATGTTTGATTTCCCCTTCACTTTTTTTGTGTTGTTATTTTGTTTTGTTTGTCTCCCTGCTGTGTCTTGTCCCACGATTGCTTTGTCTATGGATTATCAATGTTTGATTTCACCTTCACCTTTTTCTGTGTTGTTATTTTGCTTTGTTTGTCTCCCTGCTTTGTCTTGTCACACGATAACTTTGTCTATGGATTATCAATGTTTGATTCCCCCTTCACTTTTTTCTCTGTGTTATTTTCCTTTGTTTGTCCCCCTGTTGTGTCTTCTCCCACGATTACTTTGTCTATGTATTATCAATGTTTGATTTCCCCTTCACATTTTTCGGTGTTGTTATTTTGCTTTGTTAGTCTCCCTTCTGTGTCTTGTCCCACGATTGCTTTGTCTATGGATTATCAATGCTTGATTTCCCCTTCACTTTTTTCTGTGTTGTTATTTTGCTTTGTTAGTCTCCCTGCTCTGTCTTGTTCAACGATTGCTTTATCTATGGATTATCAATGCTTGATTTCCCCTTCACTTTTTTCTGTGTTGTTATTTTGCTTTGTTTGTCTCCCTGATGTGTCTTGTCCCACGATTGCTTTTTCTATGGATTATCAATGTTTGATTTCCCCTTCATTTTTTTCTGTGTTGTTATTTTGCTTTGTTAGTCTTCGTGCTGAGTCTTGTTCAACGATTGCTTTATCTATGGATTATCAATGCTTGATTTCCCCTTCACTTTTTTCTGTGTTGTTATTTTGCTTTGTTTGTCTCCCTGATGTGTCTTGTCCCACGATTGCTTTGTCTATGGATTATCAATGTTTGATTTCACCTTCACCTTTTTCTGTGTTGTTATTTTGCTTTGTTAGTTTCCCTGCTCTGTCTTGTTCCACGATTGCTTTGTCTATGGATTATCAATGTTTGATTTCCCCTTCACTTTTTTCGGTGTTGTTATTTTGCTTTGTTAGTTTCCCTGCTCTGTCTTGTTCCACGATTGCTTTGTCTATGGATTATCAATATTTGATTTCCACTTCACTTTTTTCTGTGTTGTTATTTTGCTGTGTTTGTCTCCCTGCTGTGTCTTGTCCCACGATTACTTTGTATATGGATTATCAATGTTTGATTTCCCCTTCACTTTTTTCTGTGTTGTTATTTTGCTGTGTTTGTCTCCCAGCTGTGTCTTGTCCCACGATTGCTTTGTTTATAGAATATCAATGTTTCATTTCTCCTTCACTTTTTCTGTGTTGTTATTTTGCTGTGTTTGTCTCCCTGCTGTGTCTTGTCCCACGATTACTTTGTCTATGGATTAATAATGTTTGATTTCCCCTTCACTTTTTCTGTGTTGTTATTTTGCTTTGTTTGTCTCCCTGCTGTGTCTTGTCCCACGATCGCTTTGTCTATGGATTATCAATGTTTGATTTCCCCTTCACTTTTTTCTGTGTTGTTATTTTGTTTTGTTTGTCTCCCTGCTGTGTCTTGTCCCACGATTGCTTTGTCTATGGATTATCAATGTTTGATTTCACCTTCACCTTTTTCTGTGTTGTTATTTTGCTTTGTTTGTCTCCCTGCTTTGTCTTGTCACACGATAACTTTGTCTATGGATTATCAATGTTTGATTCCCCCTTCACTTTTTTCTCTGTTGTTATTTTGCTTTGATTTTTTCCCTGCTGTGTCTTGTCACACGATTAATTTGTCTATAGATTATCAATGTTTGATTTCCCCTTCATTTTTTTCTGTGTTATTTTCCTTTGTTTGTCCCCCTGCTGTGTCTTCTCCCACGATTACTTTGTCTATGTATTATCAATGTTTGATTTCCCCTTCACATTTTTCTGTGTTGTTATTTTGCTTTGTTAGTCTCCCTTCTGTGTCTTGTCCCACGATTACTTTGTCTATGAATTATCAATGCTTGATTTCCCCTTCACTTTTTTCTGTGTTGTTATTTTGCTTTGTTTGTCTCCCTGCTGTGTCTTGTCCCACGATTCCTTTGTCTATGGATTATCAATGCTTGATTTCCCCTTCACTTTTTTCTGTGTTGTTATTTTGCTTTGTTTGTCTCCCTTCTGTGTCTTGTCCCACGATTGCTTTGTCTATGGATTATCAATGTTTGATTTCCCCTTCATTTTTTTCTGTGTTGTTATTTTGCTTTGTTAGTCTCCGTGCTGTGTCTTGTCCCACGATTGCTTTGTCTATGGATTATCAATGTTTGATTTCACCTTCACCTTTTTCTGTGTTGTTATTTTGCTTTGTTAGTTTCCCTGCTCTGTCTTGTCCCACCATTGCTTTGTCTATGGATTATCAATGTTTGATTTCCCCTTCACTTTTTTCTGTGTTGTTATTTTGCTTTGTTAGTTTCCCTGCTCTGTCTTGTTCCACGATTGCTTTGTCTATGGATTATCAATATTTGATTTCCACTTCACTTTTTTCTGTGTTGTTATTTTGCATTGTTTGTCTCCCTACTGTGTCTTGTCCCACGATTACTTTGTATATGGATTATCAATGTATGATTTCCCCTTCACTTTTTTCTGTGTTGTTATTTTGCTGTGTTTGTCTCCCAGCTGTGTCTTGTCCCACGATTGCTTTGTTTATAGAATATCAATGTTTCATTTCTCCTTCACTTTTTCTGTGTTGTTATTTTGCTGTGTTTGTCTCCCTCCTGTGTCTTGTCCCACGATTACTTTGTCTATGGATTAATAATGTTTGATTTCCCCTTCACTTTTTCTGTGTTGTTATTTTGCTTTGTTTGTCTCCCTGCTGTGTCTTGTCCCACGATCGCTTTGTCTATGGATTATCAATGTTTGATTTCCCCTTCACTTTTTTCTGTGTTGTTATTTTGCTTTGTTAGTCTCCCTGCTTTGTCTTGTTCCACGATAGCTTTTTCTATGGATTATCAATGTTTTTGATTTCCCCTTCATTTTATTCGGTGTTGTTATTTCGATTTGTTTGTCTCCCTGCTGTGTCTTGTCCAACGATTGCTTTGTCTATGGATTATCAATGTTTGATTTCCCCTTCACTTTTTTTTGTGTTGTTATTTTGTTTTGTTTGTCTCCCTGCTGTGTCTTGTCCCACGATTGCTTTGTCTATGGATTATCAATGTTTGATTTCACCTTCACCTTTTTCTGTGTTGTTATTTTGCTTTGTTTGTCTCCCTGCTTTGTCTTGTCACACGATAACTTTGTCTATGGATTATCAATGTTTGATTCCCCCTTCACTTTTTTCTCTGTTGTTATTTTGCTTTGTTTTTTTCTCTGCTGTGTCTTGTCACACGATTAATTTGTCTATAGATTATCAATGTTTGATTTCCCCTTCATTTTTTTCTGTGGTATTTTCCTTTGTTTGTCCCCCTGCTGTGTCTTCTCCCACGATTACTTTGTCTATGCATTATCAATGTTTGATTTCCCCTTCACATTTTTCTGTGTTGTTATTTTGCTTTGTTAGTCTCCCTTCTTTGTCTTGTCCCACGATTACTTTGTCTATGAATTATCAATGCTTGATTTCCCCTTCACTTTTTTCTGTGTTGTTATTTTGCTTTTTTAGTCTCCCTGCTGTGTCTTGTCCCACGATTGCTTTGTCTATGGATTATCAATGTTTGATTTCCCCTTCATTTTTTTCTGTGTTGTTATTTTGCTTTGTTAGTCTCCGTGCTGTGTCTTGTCCCACGATTGCTTTGTCTATGGATTATCAATGTTTGATTTCACCTTCACCTTTTTCTGTGTTGTTATTTTGCTTTGTTAGTTTCCCTGCTCTGTCTTGTCCCACGATTGCTTTGTCTATGGATTATCAATGTTTGATTTCCCCTTCACTTTTTTCTGTGTTGTTATTTTCCTTTGTTTGTCTCCCTACTGTGTCTTGTCCCACGATCGCTTTGTCTATGGATTATCAATGTTTGATTTCCCCTTCACTTTTTTCTGTGTTGTTATTTTGTTTTGTTTGTCTCCCTGCTGTGTCTTGTCCCACGATTGCTTTGTCTATGGATTATCAATGTTTGATTTCACCTTCACCTTTTTCTGTGTTGTTATTTTGCTTTGTTTGTCTCCCTGCTTTGTCTTGTCACACGATAACTTTGTCTATGGATTATCAATGTTTGATTCCCCCTTCACTTTTTTCTCTGTTGTTATTTTGCTTTGATTTTTTCCCTGCTGTGTCTTGTCACACGATTAATTTGTCTATAGATTATCAATGTTTGATTTCCCCTTCATTTTTTTCTGTGTTATTTTCCTTTGTTTGTCCCCCTGCTGTGTCTTCTCCCACGATTACTTTGTCTATGTATTATCAATGTTTGATTTCCCCTTCACATTTTTCTGTGTTGTTATTTTGCTTTGTTAGTCTCCCTTCTGTGTCTTGTCCCACGATTACTTTGTCTATGAATTATCAATGCTTGATTTCCCCTTCACTTTTTTCTGTGTTGTTATTTTGCTTTGTTTGTCTCCCTGCTGTGTCTTGTCCCACGATTCCTTTGTCTATGGATTATCAATGCTTGATTTCCCCTTCACTTTTTTCTGTGTTGTTATTTTGCTTTGTTTGTCTCCCTTCTGTGTCTTGTCCCACGATTGCTTTGTCTATGGATTATCAATGTTTGATTTCCCCTTCATTTTTTTCTGTGTTGTTATTTTGCTTTGTTAGTCTCCGTGCTGTGTCTTGTCCCACGATTGCTTTGTCTATGGATTATCAATGTTTGATTTCACCTTCACCTTTTTCTGTGTTGTTATTTTGCTTTGTTAGTTTCCCTGCTGTGTCTTGTCCCACGATTGCTTTGTCTATGGATTATCAATGTTTGATTTCCCCTTCACTTTTTTCTGTGTTGTTATTTTGCTTTGTTAGTTTCCCTGCTCTGTCTTGTTCCACGATTGCTTTGTCTATGGATTATCAATATTTGATTTCCACTTCACTTTTTTCTGTGTTGTTATTTTGCATTGTTTGTCTCCCTACTGTGTCTTGTCCCACGATTACTTTGTATATGGATTATCAATGTATGATTTCCCCTTCACTTTTTTCTGTGTTGTTATTTTGCTGTGTTTGTCTCCCAGCTGTGTCTTGTCCCACGATTGCTTTGTTTATAGAATATCAATGTTTCATTTCTCCTTCACTTTTTCTGTGTTGTTATTTTGCTGTGTTTGTCTCCCTCCTGTGTCTTGTCCCACGATTACTTTGTCTATGGATTAATAATGTTTGATTTCCCCTTCACTTTTTCTGTGTTGTTATTTTGCTTTGTTTGTCTCCCTGCTGTGTCTTGTCCCACGATCGCTTTGTCTATGGATTATCAATGTTTGATTTCCCCTTCACTTTTTTCTGTGTTGTTATTTTGCTTTGTTAGTCTCCCTGCTTTGTCTTGTTCCACGATAGCTTTTTCTATGGATTATCAATGTTTTTGATTTCCCCTTCATTTTATTCGGTGTTGTTATTTCGATTTGTTTGTCTCCCTGCTGTGTCTTGTCCAACGATTGCTTTGTCTATGGATTATCAATGTTTGATTTCCCCTTCACTTTTTTTGTGTTGTTATTTTGTTTTGTTTGTCTCCCTGCTGTGTCTTGTCCCACGATTGCTTTGTCTATGGATTATCAATGTTTGATTTCACCTTCACCTTTTTCTGTGTTGTTATTTTGCTTTGTTTGTCTCCCTGCTTTGTCTTGTCACACGATAACTTTGTCTATGGATTATCAATGTTTGATTCCCCCTTCACTTTTTTCTCTGTGTTATTTTCCTTTGTTTGTCCCCCTGTTGTGTCTTCTCCCACGATTACTTTGTCTATGTATTATCAATGTTTGATTTCCCCTTCACATTTTTCGGTGTTGTTATTTTGCTTTGTTAGTCTCCCTTCTGTGTCTTGTCCCACGATTGCTTTGTCTATGGATTATCAATGCTTGATTTCCCCTTCACTTTTTTCTGTGTTGTTATTTTGCTTTGTTAGTCTCCCTGCTCTGTCTTGTTCAACGATTGCTTTATCTATGGATTATCAATGCTTGATTTCCCCTTCACTTTTTTCTGTGTTGTTATTTTGCTTTGTTTGTCTCCCTGATGTGTCTTGTCCCACGATTGCTTTTTCTATGGATTATCAATGTTTGATTTCCCCTTCATTTTTTTCTGTGTTGTTATTTTGCTTTGTTAGTCTTCGTGCTGAGTCTTGTTCAACGATTGCTTTATCTATGGATTATCAATGCTTGATTTCCCCTTCACTTTTTTCTGTGTTGTTATTTTGCTTTGTTTGTCTCCCTGATGTGTCTTGTCCCACGATTGCTTTGTCTATGGATTATCAATGTTTGATTTCACCTTCACCTTTTTCTGTGTTGTTATTTTGCTTTGTTAGTTTCCCTGCTCTGTCTTGTTCCACGATTGCTTTGTCTATGGATTATCAATGTTTGATTTCCCCTTCACTTTTTTCGGTGTTGTTATTTTGCTTTGTTAGTTTCCCTGCTCTGTCTTGTTCCACGATTGCTTTGTCTATGGATTATCAATATTTGATTTCCACTTCACTTTTTTCTGTGTTGTTATTTTGCTGTGTTTGTCTCCCTGCTGTGTCTTGTCCCACGATTACTTTGTATATGGATTATCAATGTTTGATTTCCCCTTCACTTTTTTCTGTGTTGTTATTTTGCTGTGTTTGTCTCCCAGCTGTGTCTTGTCCCACGATTGCTTTGTTTATAGAATATCAATGTTTCATTTCTCCTTCACTTTTTCTGTGTTGTTATTTTGCTGTGTTTGTCTCCCTGCTGTGTCTTGTCCCACGATTACTTTGTCTATGGATTAATAATGTTTGATTTCCCCTTCACTTTTTCTGTGTTGTTATTTTGCTTTGTTTGTCTCCCTGCTGTGTCTTGTCCCACGATCGCTTTGTCTATGGATTATCAATGTTTGATTTCCCCTTCACTTTTTTCTGTGTTGTTATTTTGTTTTGTTTGTCTCCCTGCTGTGTCTTGTCCCACGATTGCTTTGTCTATGGATTATCAATGTTTGATTTCACCTTCACCTTTTTCTGTGTTGTTATTTTGCTTTGTTTGTCTCCCTGCTTTGTCTTGTCACACGATAACTTTGTCTATGGATTATCAATGTTTGATTCCCCCTTCACTTTTTTCTCTGTTGTTATTTTGCTTTGATTTTTTCCCTGCTGTGTCTTGTCACACGATTAATTTGTCTATAGATTATCAATGTTTGATTTCCCCTTCATTTTTTTCTGTGTTATTTTCCTTTGTTTGTCCCCCTGCTGTGTCTTCTCCCACGATTACTTTGTCTATGTATTATCAATGTTTGATTTCCCCTTCACATTTTTCTGTGTTGTTATTTTGCTTTGTTAGTCTCCCTTCTGTGTCTTGTCCCACGATTACTTTGTCTATGAATTATCAATGCTTGATTTCCCCTTCACTTTTTTCTGTGTTGTTATTTTGCTTTGTTTGTCTCCCTGCTGTGTCTTGTCCCACGATTCCTTTGTCTATGGATTATCAATGCTTGATTTCCCCTTCACTTTTTTCTGTGTTGTTATTTTGCTTTGTTTGTCTCCCTTCTGTGTCTTGTCCCACGATTGCTTTGTCTATGGATTATCAATGTTTGATTTCCCCTTCATTTTTTTCTGTGTTGTTATTTTGCTTTGTTAGTCTCCGTGCTGTGTCTTGTCCCACGATTGCTTTGTCTATGGATTATCAATGTTTGATTTCACCTTCACCTTTTTCTGTGTTGTTATTTTGCTTTGTTAGTTTCCCTGCTCTGTCTTGTCCCACCATTGCTTTGTCTATGGATTATCAATGTTTGATTTCCCCTTCACTTTTTTCTGTGTTGTTATTTTGCTTTGTTAGTTTCCCTGCTCTGTCTTGTTCCACGATTGCTTTGTCTATGGATTATCAATATTTGATTTCCACTTCACTTTTTTCTGTGTTGTTATTTTGCATTGTTTGTCTCCCTACTGTGTCTTGTCCCACGATTACTTTGTATATGGATTATCAATGTATGATTTCCCCTTCACTTTTTTCTGTGTTGTTATTTTGCTGTGTTTGTCTCCCAGCTGTGTCTTGTCCCACGATTGCTTTGTTTATAGAATATCAATGTTTCATTTCTCCTTCACTTTTTCTGTGTTGTTATTTTGCTGTGTTTGTCTCCCTCCTGTGTCTTGTCCCACGATTACTTTGTCTATGGATTAATAATGTTTGATTTCCCCTTCACTTTTTCTGTGTTGTTATTTTGCTTTGTTTGTCTCCCTGCTGTGTCTTGTCCCACGATCGCTTTGTCTATGGATTATCAATGTTTGATTTCCCCTTCACTTTTTTCTGTGTTGTTATTTTGCTTTGTTAGTCTCCCTGCTTTGTCTTGTTCCACGATAGCTTTTTCTATGGATTATCAATGTTTTTGATTTCCCCTTCATTTTATTCGGTGTTGTTATTTCGATTTGTTTGTCTCCCTGCTGTGTCTTGTCCAACGATTGCTTTGTCTATGGATTATCAATGTTTGATTTCCCCTTCACTTTTTTTTGTGTTGTTATTTTGTTTTGTTTGTCTCCCTGCTGTGTCTTGTCCCACGATTGCTTTGTCTATGGATTATCAATGTTTGATTTCACCTTCACCTTTTTCTGTGTTGTTATTTTGCTTTGTTTGTCTCCCTGCTTTGTCTTGTCACACGATAACTTTGTCTATGGATTATCAATGTTTGATTCCCCCTTCACTTTTTTCTCTGTTGTTATTTTGCTTTGTTTTTTTCTCTGCTGTGTCTTGTCACACGATTAATTTGTCTATAGATTATCAATGTTTGATTTCCCCTTCATTTTTTTCTGTGGTATTTTCCTTTGTTTGTCCCCCTGCTGTGTCTTCTCCCACGATTACTTTGTCTATGCATTATCAATGTTTGATTTCCCCTTCACATTTTTCTGTGTTGTTATTTTGCTTTGTTAGTCTTCCTTCTTTGTCTTGTCCCACGATTACTTTGTCTATGAATTATCAATGCTTGATTTCCCCTTCACTTTTTTCTGTGTTGTTATTTTGCTTTTTTAGTCTCCCTGCTGTGTCTTGTCCCACGATTGCTTTGTCTATGGATTATCAATGTTTGATTTCACCTTCACCTTTTTCTGTGTTGTTATTTTGCTTTGTTAGTTTCCCTGCTCTGTCTTGTCCCACGATTGCTTTGTCTATGGATTATCAATGTTTGATTTCCCCTTCACTTTTTTCTGTGTTGTTATTTTCCTTTGTTTGTCTCCCTACTGTGTCTTGTCCCACGATCGCTTTGTCTATGGATTATCAATGTTTGATTTCCCCTTCACTTTTTTCTGTGTTGTTATTTTGTTTTGTTTGTCTCCCTGCTGTGTCTTGTCCCACGATTGCTTTGTCTATGGATTATCAATGTTTGATTTCACCTTCACCTTTTTCTGTGTTGTTATTTTGCTTTGTTTGTCTCCCTGCTTTGTCTTGTCACACGATAACTTTGTCTATGGATTATCAATGTTTGATTCCCCCTTCACTTTTTTCTCTGTTGTTATTTTGCTTTGATTTTTTCCCTGCTGTGTCTTGTCACACGATTAATTTGTCTATAGATTATCAATGTTTGATTTCCCCTTCATTTTTTTCTGTGTTATTTTCCTTTGTTTGTCCCCCTGCTGTGTCTTCTCCCACGATTACTTTGTCTATGTATTATCAATGTTTGATTTCCCCTTCACATTTTTCTGTGTTGTTATTTTGCTTTGTTAGTCTCCCTTCTGTGTCTTGTCCCACGATTACTTTGTCTATGAATTATCAATGCTTGATTTCCCCTTCACTTTTTTCTGTGTTGTTATTTTGCTTTGTTTGTCTCCCTGCTGTGTCTTGTCCCACGATTCCTTTGTCTATGGATTATCAATGCTTGATTTCCCCTTCACTTTTTTCTGTGTTGTTATTTTGCTTTGTTTGTCTCCCTTCTGTGTCTTGTCCCACGATTGCTTTGTCTATGGATTATCAATGTTTGATTTCCCCTTCATTTTTTTCTGTGTTGTTATTTTGCTTTGTTAGTCTCCGTGCTGTGTCTTGTCCCACGATTGCTTTGTCTATGGATTATCAATGTTTGATTTCACCTTCACCTTTTTCTGTGTTGTTATTTTGCTTTGTTAGTTTCCCTGCTCTGTCTTGTCCCACCATTGCTTTGTCTATGGATTATCAATGTTTGATTTCCCCTTCACTTTTTTCTGTGTTGTTATTTTGCTTTGTTAGTTTCCCTGCTCTGTCTTGTTCCACGATTGCTTTGTCTATGGATTATCAATATTTGATTTCCACTTCACTTTTTTCTGTGTTGTTATTTTGCATTGTTTGTCTCCCTACTGTGTCTTGTCCCACGATTACTTTGTATATGGATTATCAATGTATGATTTCCCCTTCACTTTTTTCTGTGTTGTTATTTTGCTGTGTTTGTCTCCCAGCTGTGTCTTGTCCCACGATTGCTTTGTTTATAGAATATCAATGTTTCATTTCTCCTTCACTTTTTCTGTGTTGTTATTTTGCTGTGTTTGTCTCCCTCCTGTGTCTTGTCCCACGATTACTTTGTCTATGGATTAATAATGTTTGATTTCCCCTTCACTTTTTCTGTGTTGTTATTTTGCTTTGTTTGTCTCCCTGCTGTGTCTTGTCCCACGATCGCTTTGTCTATGGATTATCAATGTTTGATTTCCCCTTCACTTTTTTCTGTGTTGTTATTTTGCTTTGTTAGTCTCCCTGCTTTGTCTTGTTCCACGATAGCTTTTTCTATGGATTATCAATGTTTTTGATTTCCCCTTCATTTTATTCGGTGTTGTTATTTCGATTTGTTTGTCTCCCTGCTGTGTCTTGTCCAACGATTGCTTTGTCTATGGATTATCAATGTTTGATTTCCCCTTCACTTTTTTTTGTGTTGTTATTTTGTTTTGTTTGTCTCCCTGCTGTGTCTTGTCCCACGATTGCTTTGTCTATGGATTATCAATGTTTGATTTCACCTTCACCTTTTTCTGTGTTGTTATTTTGCTTTGTTTGTCTCCCTGCTTTGTCTTGTCACACGATAACTTTGTCTATGGATTATCAATGTTTGATTCCCCCTTCACTTTTTTCTCTGTTGTTATTTTGCTTTGTTTTTTTCTCTGCTGTGTCTTGTCACACGATTAATTTGTCTATAGATTATCAATGTTTGATTTCCCCTTCATTTTTTTCTGTGGTATTTTCCTTTGTTTGTCCCCCTGCTGTGTTTTCTCCCACGATTACTTTGTCTATGCATTATCAATGTTTGATTTCCCCTTCACATTTTTCTGTGTTGTTATTTTGCTTTGTTAGTCTCCCTTCTGTGTCTTGTCCCACGATTACTTTGTCTATGAATTATCAATGCTTGATTTCCCCTTCACTTTTTTCTGTGTTGTTATTTTGCTTTTTTAGTCTCCCTGCTGTGTCTTGTCCCACGATTGCTTTGTCTATGGATTATCAATGTTTGATTTCCCCTTCATTTTTTTCTGTGTTGTTATTTTGCTTTGTTAGTCTCCGTGCTGTGTCTTGTCCCACGATTGCTTTGTCTATGGATTATCAATGTTTGATTTCACCTTCACCTTTTTCTGTGTTGTTATTTTGCTTTGTTAGTTTCCCTGCTCTGTCTTGTCCCACGATTGCTTTGTCTATGGATTATCAATGTTTGATTTCCCCTTCACTTTTTTCTGTGTTGTTATTTTCCTTTGTTAGTTTCCCTGCTCTGTCTTGTTCCACGATTGCTTTGTCTATGGATTATCAATATTTGATTTCCACTTCACTTTTTTCTGTGTTGTTATTTTGCTTTGTTTGTCTCCCTACTGTGTCTTGTTCCACGATTACTTTGTATATGGATTATCAATGTATGATTTCCCCTTCACTTTTTTCTGTGTTGTTATTTTGCTGTGTTTGTCTCCCAGCTGTGTCTTGTCCCACGATTGCTTTGTTTATAGAATATCAATGTTTCATTTCTCCTTCACTTTTTCTGTGTTGTTATTTTGCTGTGTTTGTCTCCCTGCTGTGTCTTGTCCCACGATTACTTTGTCTATGGATTATCAATGTTTGATTTCCCCTTCACTTTTTTCTGTGTTGTTATTTTGCTTTGTTAGTCTCCCTGTTTTGTCTTGTTCCACGATAGCTTTTTCTATGGATTATCACTGTTTTTGATTTCCCCTTCATTTTATTCGGTGTTGTTATTTCGTTTTGTTTGTCTCCCTGCTGTGTCTTGTCCAACGATTGCTTTGTCAATGGATTATCAATGTTTGATTTCCCCTTCACTTTTTTTGTGTTGTTATTTTGTTTTGTTTGTCTCCCTGCTGTGTCTTGTCCCACGATTGCTTTGTCTATGGATTATCAATGTTTGATTTCACCTTCACCTTTTTCTGTGTTGTTATTTTGCTTTGTTTGTCTCCCTGCTTTGTCTTGTCACACGATAACTTTGTCTATGGATTATCAATGTTTGATTCCCCCTTCACTTTTTTCTCTGTTGTTATTTTGCTTTGTTTTTTTCCCTGCTGTGTCTTGTCACACGATTAATTTGTCTATAGATTATCAATGTTTGATTTCCCCTTCATTTTTTTCTGTGTTATTTTCCTTTGTTTGTCCCCCTGCTCTGTCTTCTCCCACGATTACTTTGTCTATGTATTATCAATGTTTGATTTCCCCTTCACATTTTTCTTTGTTGTTATTTTGCTTTGTTAGTCTCCCTTCTGTGTCTTGTCCCACGATTGCTTTGTCTATGAATTATCAATGCTTGATTTCCCCTTCACTTTTTTCTGTGTTGTTATTTTGCTTTTTTAGTCTCCCTGCTGTGTCTTGTTCAACGATTGCTTTGTCTATGGATTATCAATGTTTGATTTCACCTTCACTTTTTTTTGTGTTGTTATTTTGTTTTGTTTGTCTCCCTCCTGTGTCTTGTCCCACGATTGCTTTGTCTATGGATTATCAATGTTTGATTTCACCTTCACCTTTTTCTGTGTTGTTATTTTGCTTTGTTTGTCTCCCTGCTTTGTCTTGTCACACGATAACTTTGTCTATGGATTATCAATGTTTGATTCCCCCTTCACTTTTTTCTCTGTTGTTATTTTGCTTTGTTTTTTTCCCTGCTGTGTCTTGTCACACGATTAATTTGTCTATAGATTATCAATGTTTGATTTCCCCTTCATTTTTTTCTGTGTTATTTTCCTTTGTTTGTCCCCCTGCTCTGTCTTCTCCCACGATTACTTTGTCTATGTATTATCAATGTTTGATTTCCCCTTCACATTTTTCTTTGTTGTTATTTTGCTTTGTTAGTCTCCCTTCTGTGTCTTGTCCCACGATTGCTTTGTCTATGAATTATCAATGCTTGATTTCCCCTTCACTTTTTTCTGTGTTGTTATTTTGCTTTTTTAGTCTCCCTGCTGTGTCTTGTTCAACGATTGCTTTGTCTATGGATTATCAATGTTTGATTTCACCTTCACTTTTTTTTGTGTTGTTATTTTGTTTTGTTTGTCTCCCTCCTGTGTCTTGTCCCACGATTGCTTTGTCTATGGATTATCAATGTTTGATTTCACCTTCACCATTTTCTGTGTTGTTATTTTGCTTTGTTTGTCTCCCTGCTTTGTCTTGTCACACGATAACTTTGTCTATGGATTATCAATGTTTGATTCCCCCTTGACTTTTTTCTCTGTTGTTATTTTGCTTTCTTTTTTTCCCTGCTGTGTCTTGTCAGACGATTAATTTGTCTATAGATTATCAATGTTTGATTTCCCCTTCATTTTTTTCTGTGTTATTTTCCTTTGTTTGTCCCCCTGCTGTGTCTTCTCCCACGATTACTTTGTCTATGGATTATCAATGCTCGATTTCCCCTTCACTTTTTTCTGTGTTGTTATTTTGCTTTGTTTGTCTCCCTGATGTGTCTTGTCCCACGATTGCTTTGTCTATGGATTATCAATGTTTGATTTCCCCTTCATTTTTTTCTGTGTTGTTATTTTGCTTTGTTAGTCTCCGTGCTGTGTCTGGTCCCACGATAGCTTTGTCTATGGATTATCAATGTTTGATTTCCCCTTCACTTTTTTCTGTGTTGTTATTTTGCTTTGTTAGTTTCCCTGCTCTGTCTTGTCCCACGATTGCTTTGTCTATGGATTATCAATGTTTGATTTCCCCTTCACTTTTTTCTCTGTTGTTATTTTGCTTTGTTACTTTCCCTGCTCTGTCTTGTTCCACGATTGCTTTGTCTATGGATTATCAATATTTGATTTCCACTTCACTTTTTTCTGTGTTGTTATTTTGCTTTGTTTGTCTCCCTACTGTGTCTTGTCCCACGATTACTTTGTATATGGATTATCAATGTATGATTTCCCCTTCACTTTTTTCTGTGTTGTTATTTTGCTGTGTTGGTCTCCCTGCTGTGTCTTGTCCCACGATTACTTTGTCTATGGATTATCAATGTTTGATTTCCCCTTCACTTTTTCTGTGTTGTTATTTTGCTGTTTTTGTCTCCCTGCTGTGTCTTGTCCCACGATTGCTTT
Organism: Bathymodiolus septemdierum; assembly: GCA_963383655.1. Taxonomy (NCBI): domain Eukaryota; kingdom Metazoa; phylum Mollusca; class Bivalvia; order Mytilida; family Modiolidae; genus Bathymodiolus; species Bathymodiolus septemdierum. The sequence goes on from OY726525.1 coordinate 83,654,657, forward strand.
GTCTATGGATTATCAATGTTTTATTTCCCCTTCACTTTTTTCTGTGTTGTTATTTTGCGTTGTTAGTCTCGCTGCTTTGTCTTGTCCCACGATTGCTTTGTCTATGAATTATCAATGTTTGATTTCCCCTTCACTTTGTTCTGTGTTGTTATTTCGCTTTGTTTGTCTCCCTGCTGTGTCTTGTCCCACGATTACTTTGTCTATGGATTATCAATGTTTGATTTCCCTTTCACTTTTTTCTGTGTTGTTATTTTGTTTTGTTTATCTCCCTGCTGTGTCTTGTCCAACGATTGCTTTGTCTATGGATTATCAATGTTTGATTTCCCCTTCATTTTTTTCTGTGTTGTTATTTTGCTTTGTTTGTCTCCCTGCTTTGTCTTGTTCCTCGATAGCTTTTTCTATGGATTATCAATGTTTGATTTCCCCATCACTTTTTTTTGTGTTGTTATTTTGTTTTGTTTGTCTCCCTGCTGTGTCTTGTCCAACGATTGCTTTGTCTATGGATTATCAATGTTTGATTTCCCCTTCACTTTTTTTTGTGTTGTTATTTTGTTTTGTTTGTCTCCCTGCTGTGTCTTGTCCCACGATTGCTTTGTCTATGGATTATCAATGTTTGATTTCCCCATCACTTTTTTCTGTGTTGTTATTTTGCTGTGTTTTTCTCACTGCTGTGTCTTGTCCAACGATTGCTTTGTCTATGGATTATCAATGTTTGATTTCCTCCTCACTTTTTTCTGTGTTGTTATTTTGTTGTGCTTGTCTCCCTGATTTGTCTTGTGCCACGATTGCTTTGTCTATGGATTATCAATGTTTGATTTCCCCTTCACTTTTTTCTGTGTTGTTATTTTGTTTTGTTTGTCTCCCTGCTGTGTCTTGTCCCACGATTGCTTTGTCTATGGATTATCAATGTTTGATTTCCCCTTCACTTTTTTCTGTGTTGTTATTTTGTTTTGTTTGTCTCCCTGCTGTGTCTTGTCCCACGATTACTTTGTCTATGGATTATCAATGTTTGATTTCCCTTTCACTTTTTCTGTGTTGTTATTTTGTTTTGTTTATCTCCCTGCTGTGTCTTGTCCAACGATTGCTTTGTCTATGGATTATCAATGTTTGATTTCCCCTTCACTTTTTTCTGTGTTGTTATTTTGCTTTGTTTGTCTCCCTGCTGTGTCTTGTCCCACGATTGCTTTGTCTATGGATTATCAATGTTTTATTTCCCCTTCACTTTTTTCTGTGTTGTTATTTTGCGTTGTTAGTCTCGCTGCTTTGTCTTGTCCCACGATTGCTTTGTCTATGAATTATCAATGTTTGATTTCCCCTTCACTTTGTTCTGTGTTGTTATTTCGCTTTGTTTGTCTCCCTGCTGTGTCTTGTCCCACGATTACTTTGTCTATGGATTATCAATGTTTGATTTACCTTTCACTTTTTTCTGTGTTGTTATTTTGTTTTGTTTATCTCCCTGCTGTGTCTTGTCCAACGATTGCTTTGTCTATGGATTATCAATGTTTGATTTCCCCTTCATTTTTTTCTGTGTTGTTATTTTGCTTTGTTTGTCTCCCTGCTTTGTCTTGTTCCTCGATAGCTTTTTCTATGGATTATCAATGTTTGATTTCCCCTTCATTTCATTCGGTGTTGTTATTTTGTTTTGTTTGTCTCCCTGCTGTGTCTTGTCCCACGATTGCTTTGTCTATGGATTATCAATGTTTGATTTCCCCATCACTTTTTTCTGTGTTGTTATTTTGCTGTGTTTTTCTCACTGCTGTGTCTTGTCCAACGATTGCTTTGTCTATGGATTATCAATGTTTGATTTCCCCATCACTTTTTTCTGTGTTGTTATTTTGCTTTGTTTGTCTCCCTGCTGTGTCTTGTCCCACGATTACTTTTTCTATGGATTATCAATGTTTGATTTCCCTTTCACTTTTTTCTGTGTTGTTATTTTGCTGTGTTTGTCTCCCTGATTTGTCTTGTGCCACGATTGCTTTGTCTATGGATTATCAATGTTTGATTTCCTCTTCACTTTTTCTCTGTTGTTATTTTGCTTTGTTTGTCTCCCTGCTGTGTCTTGTCCCACGATTGCTTTGTCGATGGATTATCAATGTTTGATTTCCCCTTCACTTTTTTCTGTGTTGTTATTTTGCGTTGTTAGTCTCGCTGCTTTGTCTTGTCCAACGATTGCTTTGTCTATGGATTATCAATGTTTGATTTCCCCTTCACTTTTTTCTGTGTTGTTATTTTGCTTTGTTAGTCTCCCTGCTGTGTCTTGTTCCACGATTGCTTTGTCTATGGATTATCAATATTTGATTTCCCCTTCACTTTGTTCTGTGTTGTTATTTCGCTTTGTTTGTCTCCCTGCTTTGTCTTGTCCCACGATTATTTTGTCTATGGATTATCAATGTTTGATTTCCCTTTCACTTTTTTCTGTGTTGTTATTTTGCTTTGTTTATCTCCCTGCTGTGTCTTGTCCAACGATTGCTTTGTCTATGGATTATCAATGTTTGATTTCCCCTTCACTTTTTTCTGTGTTGTTATTTTGCTTTGTTTGTCTCCCTACTGTGTCTTGTCCCACGATTGCTTTGTCTATGGATTATCAATGTTTTATTTCCCCTTCACTTTTTTCTGTGTTGTTATTTTGCGCTGTTAGTCTCGCTGCTTTGTCTTGTCCCACGATTGCTTTGTCTATGAATTATCAATGTTTGATTTCCCCTTCACTTTGTTTTGTGTTGTTATTTTGCTTTGTTTGTCTCCCTGCTGTGTCTTGTCCAACGATTGCTTTGTCTATGGATTATCAATGTTTGATTTCCCCTTCACTTTTTTCTGTGTTGTTATTTTGCTTTGTTTGTCTCCCTACTGTGTCTTGTCCCACGATTGCTTTGTCTATGGATTATCAATGTTTTATTTCCCCTTCACTTTTTTCTGTGTTGTTATTTTGCGCTGTTAGTCTCGCTGCTTTGTCTTGTCCCACGATTGCTTTGTCTATGAATTATCAATGTTTGATTTCCCCTTCACTTTGTTCTGTGTTGTTATTTTGCTTTGTTTGTCTCCCTGCTGTGTCTTGTCCAACGATTGCTTTGTCTATGGATTATCAATGTTTGATTTCCCCTTCACTTTTTTTTGTGTTGTTATTTTGTTTTGTTTGTCTCCCTGCTGTGTCTTGTCCCACGATTGCTTTGTCTATGGATTATCAATGTTTGATTTCCCCTTCACTTTTTTTTGTGTTGTTATTTTGTTTTGTTTGTCTCCCTGCTGTGTCTTGTCCAACGATTGCTTTGTCTATGGATTATCAATGTTTGATTTCCCCTTCACTTTTTTCTGTGTTGTTATTTTGCTGTGTTTTTCTCACTGCTGTGTCTTGCCCAACGATTGCTTTGTCTATGGATTATCAATGTTTGATTTCCCCTTCACTTTTTTCTGTGTTGTTATTTTGCTGTGTTTTTCTCACTGCTGTGTCTTGCCCAACGATTGCTTTGTCTATGGATTATCAATGTTTGATTTCCCCTTCACTTTTTTCTGTGTTGTTATTTTGCTTTGTTTGTCTCCCTGCTTTGTCTTGTTCCACGATAGTTTTTTCTATGGATTATCAATGTTTGATTTCCCCTTCATTTCATTCGGTGTTGTTATTTTGTTTTGTTTATCTCCCTGCTGTGTCTTGTCCCACGATTGCTTTGTCGATGGATTATCAATGTTTGATTTCCCCTTCACTTTTTTCTGTGTTGTTATTTTGCGTTGTTAGTCTCGCTGCTTTGTCTTGTCCCACGATTGCTTTGTCTATGAATTATCAATATTTGATTTCCCCTTCACTTTGTTCTGTGTTGTTATTTCGCTTTGTTTGTCTCCCTGCTGTGTCTTGTCCCACGATTACTTTGTCTATGGATTATCAATGTTTGATTTCCCTTTCACTTTTTTCTGTGTTGTTATTTTGTTTTGTTTATCTCCCTGCTGTGTCTTGTCCAACGATTGCTTTGTCTATGGATTATCAATGTTTGATTTCCCCTTCACTTTTTTCTGTGTTGTTATTTTGCTTTGTTTGTCTCCCTGCTTTGTCTTGTTCCACGATTACTTTGTCTATGGATTATCAATGTTTGATTTCCCTTTCACTTTTTTCTGTGTTGTTATTTTGTTTTGTTTATCTCCCTGCTGTGTCTTGTCCAACGATTGCTTTGTCTATGGATTATCAATGTTTGATTTCCCCTTCACTTTTTTCTGTGTTGTTATTTTGCTTTGTTAGTCTCCCTGCTGTGTCTTGTTCCACGATTGCTTTGTCTATGGATTATCAATATTTGATTTCCACTTCACTTTTTTCTGTGTTGTTATTTTGCTTTGTTTGTCTCCCTACTGTGTCTTGTCCCACGATTACTTTGTCTATGAATTATCAATGTTTGATTTCCCCTTCACTTTGTTCTGTGTTGTTATTTCGCTTTGTTTGTCTCCCTGCTTTGTCTTGTCCCACGATTACTTTGTCTATGGATTATCAATGTTTGATTTCCCTTTCACTTTTTTCTGTGTTGTTATTTTGCTTTGTTTATCTCCCTGCTGTGTCTTGTCCAACGATTGCTTTGTCTATGGATTATCAATGTTTGATTTCCCCTTCACTTTTTTCTGTGTTGTTATTTTGCTTTGTTTGTCTCCCTACTGTGTCTTGTCCCACGATTGCTTTGTCTATGGATTATCAATGTGTTATTTCCCCTTCACTTTTTTCTGTGTTGTTATTTTGCGCTGTTAGTCTCGCTGCTTTGTCTTGTCCCACGATTGCTTTGTCTATGAATTATCAATGTTTGATTTCCCCTTCACTTTGTTCTGTGTTGTTATTTTGCTTTGTTTGTCTCCCTGCTGTGTCTTGTCCAACGATTGCTTTGTCTATGGATTATCAATGTTTGATTTCCCCTTCACTTTTTTTTGTGTTGTTATTTTGTTTTGTTTGTCTCCCTGCTGTGTCTTGTCCCACGATTGCTTTGTCTATGGATTATCAATGTTTGATTTCCCTTTCACTTTTTTCTGTGTTGTTATTTTGTTTTGTTTATCTCCCTGCTGTGTCTTGTCCAACGATTGCTTTGTCTATGGATTATCAATGTTTGATTTCCCCTTCACTTTTTTCTGTGTTGTTATTTTGCTTTGTTTGTCTCCCTGCTTTGTCTTGTTCCACGATAGCTTTTTCTATGGATTATCAATGTTTGATTTCCCCTTCATTTCATTCGGTGTTGTTATTTTGTTTTGTTTATCTCCCTGCTGTGTCTTGTCCAACGATTGCTTTGTCTATTGATTATCAATGTTTGATTTCCCCTTCACTTTTTTTTGTGTTGTTATTTTGTTTTGTTTGTCTCCCTGCTGTGTCTTGTCCCACGATTGCTTTGTCTATGGATTATCAATGTTTGATTTCCCCTTCACTTTTTTCTGTGTTGTTATTTTGCTGTGTTTTTCTCCCTGCTGTGTCTTGCCCAACGATTTCTTTGTCTATGGATTATCAATGTTTGATTTCCTCCTCACTTTTTTCTGTGTTGTTATTTTGTTGTGCTTGTCTCCCTGATTTGTCTTGTGCCACGATTGCTTTGTCTATGGATTATCAATGATTGATTTCCTCTTCACTTTTTCTGTGTTGTTATTTTGCTTTGTTTGTCTCCCTGCTGTGTCTTGTCCCACGATTGCTTTGTCTATGGATTATCAATGTTTGATTTCCCCTTCACTTTTTTCTGTGTTGTTATTTTGCGTTGTTAGTCTCGCTGCTTTGTCTTGTCCCACGATTGCTTTGTCTATGAATTATCAATGTTTGATTTCCCCTTCACTTTTTTCTGTGTTGTTATTTCGCTTTGTTTGTCTCCCTGCTTTGTCTTGTCCCACGATTACTTTGTCTATGGATTATCAATGTTTGATTTCCCTTTCACTTTTTTCTGTGTTGTTATTTTGTTTTGTTTATCTCCCTGCTGTGTCTTGTCCAACGATTGCTTTGTCTATGGATTATCAATGTTTGATTTCCCCTTCACTTTTTTCTGTGTTGTTATTTTGCTTTGTTTGTCTCCCTGCTGTGTCTTGTCCCACGATTGCTTTGTCTATGGATTATCAATGTTTTATTTCCCCTTCACTTTTTTCTGTGTTGTTATTTTGCGTTGTTAGTCTCGCTGCTTTGTCTTGTCCCACGATTGCTTTGTCTATGAATTATCAATGTTTGATTTCCCCTTCACTTTGTTCTGTGTTGTTATTTCGCTTTGTTTGTCTCCCTGCTGTGTCTTGTCCCACGATTACTTTGTCTATGGATTATCAATGTTTGATTTCCCTTTCACTTTTTTCTGTGTTGTTATTTTGTTTTGTTTATCTCCCTGCTGTGTCTTGTCCAACGATTGCTTTGTCTATGGATTATCAATGTTTGATTTCCACTTCATTTTTTTCTGTGTTGTTATTTTGCTTTGTTTGTCTCCCTGCTTTGTCTTGTTCCTCGATAGCTTTTTCTATGGATTATCAATGTTTGATTTCCCCTTCATTTCATTCGGTGTTGTTATTTTGTTTTGTTTGTCTCCCTGCTGTGTCTTGTCCAACGATTGCTTTGTCTATGGATTATCAATGTTTGATTTCCCCTTCACTTTTTTTTGTGTTGTTATTTTGTTTTGTTTGTCTCCCTGCTGTGTCTTGTCCCACGATTGCTTTGTCTATGGATTATCAATGTTTGATTTCCCCTTCACTTTTTTCTGTGTTGTTATTTTGTTTTGTTTGTCTCCCTGTTGTGTCTTGTCCAACGATTGCTTTGTCTATGGATTATCAATGTTTGATTTCCCTTTCACTTTTTTCTGTGTTGTTATTTTGTTTTGTTTGTCTCCCTGCTGTGTCTTGTCCAACGATTGCTTTGTCTATGGATTATCAATGTTTGATTTCCCCTTCACTTTTTTCTGTGTTGTTATTTTGCTGTGTTTTTCTCACTGCTGTGTCTTGCCCAACGATTACTTTGTCTATGGATTATCAATGTTTGATTTCCTCTTCACTTTTTTCTTTGTTGTTATTTTGTTTTGTTTGTCTCCCTGCTGTGTCTTGTCCCACGATTACTTTGTCTATGGATTATCAATGTTTGATTTCCTCTTCACTTTTTTCTTTGTTGTTATTTTGCTTTGTTTGTCTCCCTGCTGTGTCTTGTCCCTCGATTACTTTGTCTATGGATTATCAATGTTTGATTTCCCCTTCACTTTTTTCTGTGTTGTTATTTTGCTTTGTTTTTCTCCCTGCTGTGTCTTGTCCCACGATTGCTTTGTCTATGGATTATCAATGTTTGATTTCCCCTTCACTTTTTTCTGTGTTGTTATTTTGCTGTGTTTTTCTCACTGCTGTGTCTTGCCCAACGATTGCTTTGTCTATGGATTATCAATGTTTGATTTCCTCCTCACTTTTTTCTGTGTTGTTATTTTGTTGTGCTTGTCTCCCTGATTTGTCTTGTGCCACGATTGCTTTGTTTATAGATTATCAATGTTTCATTTCTCCTTCACTTTTTCTGTGTTGTTATTTTGCTGTGTTTGTCTCCCTGCTGTGTCTTGTCCCACGATTACTTTGTCTATGGATTATCAATGTTTGATTTCCCCTTCACTTTTTCTGTGTTCTTATTTTGCTTTGTTTGTCTCCCTGCTGTGTCTAGTCCCACGATCGCTTTGTCTATGGATTATCAATGTTTGATTTCCCCTTCACTTTTTTCTGTGTTGTTATTTTGCTTTGTTAGTCTCCCTGCTTTGTCTTGTTCCACGATAGCTTTTTCTATGGATTATCAATGTTTGATTGCCCCTTCACTTTATTCGGTGCTGTTATTTTGTTTTGTTTGTCTCCCTGCTGTGTCTTGTCCAACGATTGCTTTGTCTATGGATTATCAATGTTTGATTTCCCCTTCACTTTTTTCTGTGTTGTTATTTTGCTGTGTTTTTCTCCCTGCTGTGTCTTGTCCAACGATTGCTTTGTCTATGGATTATCAATGTTTGATTTCCCCTTCACTTTTTTCTGTGTTGTTATTTTGATGTGTTTTTCTCCCTGCTGTGTCTTGTCCAACGATTGCTTTGTCTATGGATTATCAATGTTTGATTTCCCCTTCACTTTTTCTGTGTTGTTATTTTGCGTTGTTAGTCTCGCTGTTTTGTCTTGTCCCACGATTGCTTTGTCTATGAATTATCAATGTTTGATTTCCTCTTCACTTTGTTCTGTGTTGTTATTTCGCTTTGTTAGTCTCCCTGATTTGTCTTGTCCCACGATTACTTTGTCTATGGATTATCAATGTTTGATTTCCCTTTCACTTTTTTCTGTGTTGTTATTTTGTTTTGTTTATCTCCCTGCTGTGTCTTGTTCAACGATTGCTTTGTCTATGGATTATCAATGTTTGATTTCCCCTTCACTTTTTTCTGTGTTGTTATTTTGCTTTGTTAGTCTCCCTGCTTTGTCTTGTTCCACGATTGCTTTGTCTATGGATTATCAATATTTGATTTCCACTTCACTTTTTCTGTGTTGTTATTTTGCTTTGTTTGTCTCCCTACTGTGTCTTGTCCCACGATTACTTTGTTTATGGATTATCAATGTATGATTTCCCCTTCACTTTTTTCTGTGTTGTTATTTTGCTTTGTTTGTCTCCCAGCTGTGTCTTGTCCCACGATTCCTTTGTCTATAGATTATCAATGTTTTATTTCCTCTTTATTTTTTGCTGTGTTGTTATTTTCCTTTGTTTGTCTCCCTGCTGTGTCTGGTCCCACGATTGCTTTGTCTATGAATTATCAATGTTTGATTTCCCCTTCATTTTTTTCTGTGTTGTTATTTTGCTTTATTTGTCATCCTGCTGCGTCTTGTCCCACGATTGCTTTGTCTATGGATTATCAATGTTTGATTTCCCCTTCATTTTTTTCTGTGTTGTTATATTGCTTTGTTTGTCTCCCTGCTGTGTCTTGTCCCACGATTGCTTTGTCTATAGATTATCAATGTTTGATTTCCCATTCATTTTTTTCTGTGTTGTTATTTTGCTGTGTTTGTCTCCCTGCTGTGCCTTGTCCCACGATTACTTTGTCTATGGATTATCAATGTTTGATTTTCCATCCATTTTTTTCTATGTTGTTATTTTGCTTTGTTTGTCTCCCTGCTGTGTCTTGTCACCCGATTACTTTGTCTATGGATTATCAATGTTTGATTTCCTCTTCACTTTTTTCTGTGTTGTTATTTTGCTTTGTTAGTCTCCCTGCTTTGTCTTGTTGCACGATTGCTTTGTCTATGGATTATCAATGTTTGATTTCCCCTTCACTTTTTTCTGTGTTGTTATTTTGCTTTGTTTGTCTCCCTGCTGTGTCTTGTCCCACGATTACTTTGTCTATGGATTATCAATGTTTGATTTCCCCTCCATTTTTTTCTGTGTTGTTATTTTGCTTTGTTTGTCTTCCTGCTGTGTTTTGTCACACGATTACTTTGTCTATGGATTATCAATGTTTGATTCCCTTTCACTTTTTTCTGTGTTGTTATTTTGCTTTGTTTGGCACCCTGCTGTGTCTTGTCACCCGATTACTTTGTCTATGGATTATCAATGCTTGATTTCCCCTTCACTTTGTTCTGTGTTGTTATTTTGCTTTGTTTGTCTCCCTGCTGTGTCTTGTTCCACGATTGCTTTGTCTATGGATTATCAATATTTGATTTCCACTTCACTTTTTTCTGTGTTGTTATTTTGCTTTGTTTGTCTCCCTGTTTTGTCTTGTTCCACGATTGCTTTGTCTATGGATTATCAATATTTGATTTCCACTTCACTTTTTTCTGTGTTGTTATTTTGCTTTGTTTGTCTCCCTACTGTGTCTTGTCCCACGATTACTTTGTTTATGGATTATCAATGTATGATTTCCCCTTCACTTTTTTCTGTGTTGTTATTTTGCTTTGTTTGTCTCCCAGCTGTGTCTTGTCCCACGATTCCTTTGTCTATGGATTATCAATATTTGATTTCCACTTCACTTTTTGCTGTGTTGTTATTTTCCTTTGTTTGTCTCCCTGCTGTGTCTGGTCCCACGATTGCTTTGTCTATGAATTATCAATGTTTGATTTTCCCTTCATTTTTTTCTGTGTTGTTATTTTGCTTTGTTTGTCATCCTGCTGTGTCTTGTCCCACGATTACTTTGTCTATGGATTATCAATGTTTGATTTCCCCTTCACTTTTTCTGTGAAGCTATATTGCTTTGCTAGTTTCCCTGCTGTGTCTTGTCACACGATTGCTTTGTTTATGGATTATCAATGTTTGATTTCCCCTTCACTTTTTTCTGTGTTGTTATTTTGCTTTGTTTGTCTCCCTGCTTTGTCTTGTCCCACTATTGCTTTGTCTATGGATTATCAATGTTTGATTTCCCCTTCATTTTGTTCTGTGTTGTTATTTTCCTTTGTTTGTCCCTCTGTTGTGTCTTGTCCCACGATTGCTTTATCTATAGATTATCAATGTTTTATTTCCCCTTCACTTTTTTCTGTGTTGTTATTTTGCTTTGTTAGTCTTCCTGCTGTGTCTTGTCCCACGATTGCTTTGTCTATTGATTAGCAATGTTTGATTTCCCCTTCACTTTTTCTGTGCTTTTATTTTGCTTTGTCTCCTTGCTGTGTCTTGTCCCACGATTACTTTGTCTATGGATTATCAATGTTTTATTTCCCCTTCACTTTTTTCTGTGTTGTTGTTTTGCTTTGTTTGTCTCCCTGCTATGTCTTGTCCCACGATTACTTTGCTTATGGATTATCAATGTTTTATTTCCCCTTCACTTTTTTCTGTTTTGTTATTTTGCTTTATTTGTCTCCCTGCTGTGTCATGTCCCACGATTACTTTGTCTATGGATTATCAATGTTTGATTTCCCCTTCACTTTTTTCTGTGTTATTTTTTAACTTTGTTTGTCTCCCAGCTGTGTCTTTTCCCACGATTGCTTTGTTTATAGATTATCAATGTTTGATTTCCCCTTCACTTTGTTCTGTGTTATTATTTTGCTCTGTTTGTCCTGCTGTGTCTTGTCCCACGATTGCTTTTTCTATTGATTATCAATGTTTGATTTCTCCTTCACTTTTTTCTAACGTTTACTTACATGTAATGTTATCAATTCGATTCCCGTCCATAGTTAGATGTACTCGATACCACTGTGCAGTATAATCAGGCTTTGTCATTGTTTTATGTGTCGTTCCATTTTCGGCTACATTATTGATATCTTCATCTTTTCTTATATTGCTGTTATTATACAATCACAAATGTAGTAATTTACACTTAACACTCACAATAACAATCTTTCTTGTCACAATCTCTTGTTTCGGTTGATAATCCTTCACACTGGACTGATACAAATCCGCTACTACAGGAGCGTGTTCTTGTCTGTATACCTGTTACACAGGAGCCTGAACAGTTACTCCACGGTCCCCAACTGTTCCACGGAACTTCTACAACATACACAAAACCATATGTTGATTAATGATTCTTCTGAAGTTTAAGTTTCAAAGTGTTTCTTTTGAAGTTTAAGTTTCAAAGTGTTTCTTCTGAAGTTTTAGTTTTGTAAACGTTTGTGCTGAAGTGTAGTTTATTATAAAGTTAACATTTTCTAAGTGTTACTTCTAAAGTTGAAGTTTCGAAGAGTTTCATCTTAAGTTTAAATTTTAAAAATTTTGTCTTGAGTTTAATTATATATATATATTTCCTCTGGGTTTAAGATTGGAACCGCTTCTTCTGTAGTTGAAGTTTCGAAGAGTTTCATCTTAAGCTTAGTTTTTAAAAGTGTTGTCCGAAGTTTGATTTTCTAAGCGTTTCGTTTGATGCTTTAGTTTTAATGTATACATTTATTTTTTATTCATCGACATTAATGTCTTAACACATTGTTGAAAAGTATTCTGTCAATTGTGTACAGATGACGAGAGATGATGTTCGCAATACTATTTTGGTTCAAAGTTGACTCTCTAACTATGATGTCTTGCTATGCTCTTGTTATTGAAGTGCCTATCCCAAGTCAGGAAAGTGAACGGTGATGTATTTGTTTGTTAGAGGTATCGATTGTGACTCTTTCTATTGGATTGAACTGTTTAGACAGTGTGGTATTTTTTTGTTTTTCATTTCACCAACACATTACAGATTTTCTTTAACACAACCCCTTTAGAATAATTCCAAAATTCAATCGGACAATCTTACAAACAACAAACATAGTCAAGTCGATGCCTTTCCCATACATTCTAGCTCTCGTCTTGGCTTTGCATATCAACTCCAATACAAAAGTCTGGTCCGATATCTACATGTCTATCAACTTTTGCTATGAACATGTTTGTGTATATATAGTTCACTATTACTTTTTAGCTTACTTAAATAAAAAGGTAGGCACGATCCCAAGTGCATATCATTTTTATTTATCGCTGATATTTTTCTATATAATTTGTCGACAGATTATTTTCTATGAAAACACAACAACCCCCTCCGCTAATAGTTAAATGATCGTTCATGACAAATATATCGTTTGCTTATCGCTTCCTAGTTAATTTGATGAGAAAATAATGAAAAAAAAATATACGTAACACAAATGACTTACGGACACACGTGTAAGCATAAACCAATCCTGAACATTTTCCTTCACATGATACATTAAAGTTTGAGTCTGTTACAGTAAATTCACAGGAGGTTTTGTTGTCACATTTGTTCTGCATTTGCGTAGTAATAACTTTTTCTCCAAACCCAACTGAGTGTTGCATACATCTTGCAACCGATGTCCATACGACTCTGAGTACTTGTATGTATCCACCTAGACAAGTCCAATTGAACGTATTATTTGTGCATTCAGTATTTGTAGCTATAAAAAAAAACACTAAGAAGATAAAAGCAAAGTCAATTTACGTAATAATGTAATTATATTGGTCCGTCTATAAACTTCGAAAAAATTTAAGAACCACCAAGTATTTCTTTTAATTTTTTTTTTTTAAAAGGATGAAAGAAGTTGACCGTCAAATGCTTTTCTGGTAATATTTCATCATAGATTAGATCACGAGCTACAATTTGAGTCGTATTTCAAGCTGATTATGAAATTGTTGGTTATTGCAAGTGAAAAAAGGGAGATAGACTTAAAAAGTTGTATTTGGTTATTGTTTTTCAACAAATTAAGAAAGCGATGAGTCATACCATTTTCAAAACTTTTAAATGAATGCACATTTACTCAGTAGCATGAATAACCACCACGTTTAGGTCAAAGCTCCAGCACGCGTCTATTCATTCAACGAACTACGAGACGAAGCCTCTATTGTCGGAATCGCCGCCATTCTTCCATAATTGCGTTGGTTAATTCAGCAATATGTTCACACGGTGGATTACATTGGTTCACATCACGGCCAATAAGGTCCCATGGCAGGCCACTGAAATGTGACAATCGCCTCTAGCTGCATCTTTTCTCTTGCACTGCGAGCTATGTGCGTTCTGGTGTTATCATCGATAACGATCGGCCTGTCAGCCAATGGATGATTATCAAAGTTGGCGTAAAGCACGGTATGCAGCGCCTTTGAGACTACATTGTAAGACATTTAAATCTAACATACTATTAAAAGAAAAACACCCCAGGCAGCTATACCACCGCCAACGAATGTTATTGTTCCCATCAGATTCCCAGCATGGAATGTACTGTTGCTATACCGCAAGACTCGAACGCGGCCATCCACGGGGCGCAATACAAATAATTGTTCGAATTTCTGTTAAAATGTCATAAACATAATTGTATGTTGACAAATACAAATACAAATACAAATACAAATCTTTTATTGTCAATCATGACGCCCAATATATTGAGCAGAATAATTAAGTGAATTACATACATTTGATTTCATATTGACTGGTTTGATTGGTTTTACAACAAAGAAAGAAAGAAGGACAATATAACAAATGAATAAATACAATTATGAAATCTGACCCTGCATGGTGATCTTACATAATTTCCAGATATTTACTTGCACACCATGTATAAGTGTAATATTTTATTAATATTAGTATGAGAGAACCACCAGTGATTCATATTCAGTATAGTTATAATATGCATATAGTATTTTTATGGACAGTATTTCATTAATATTATTAATATTTTATTTATTATTAAATACTATTATTTTTATTCTTTATTTTTCAATCTATCTTAATTTCCTTTGAGAACTAAATCTCTTTCTTTAAGTAAAGAACATAGTAGTGAACTAGTGTTCTTAATTATAAAATTATCTTCTGATGACATTAACAATATTAATTTTGATTTATTTGACATATTATTGAAATTTGTATTCACATTTTTAATATTATTAATAATTTGGGTTCTCTTGTTTTCTAAAACAGGACACTGAAGAAGAAAATGGGTTCATAAGACTCCAAATTCCGTTCTTTGAAACGTCATAGAAGTTGGTATGCAAACCTCACCTATTACGGGAAGGAAGAGATGCATCTACATATATTGATACTTAATCGTTTACACCTACACTGACCATGGTCAATAGACATAATGTTATATGTTTTAGTTTAGCTTAATTTGATATTATATTAAATTTTTCCTTTTCTGTCGAACTTACACAAACAATTGTATTCATTGCACACTTCCTCATAGTACGACTCTACAACACAGGACGCTCCAATTTCATTTGGTGACGGATTTGTACAACTTCTAGTATACAATTGTATACCTTCACCACAAGTAACACTACAAGTTGAATTCCTGATCCAATTTGACCAGCCGCCATTTCCTACAATACAATAAGCTGTGTTTAGAGTGGGAAAGAAGCAACCACTTATAACACAAGCTTTAGTGAGCTTTTCAATCCGACATGAGAATAAGCATATATAAACAATAAACAAAGCATGTGCATAATAAAATGAAAAGCACTGTCACCATTAAAATGAATTCCATCTATGAAATTTAAAACCTAGCTAAAATATTAAAAAGTATAACACGAAAGGCAATCCTGGTTAAATGAGTATTTGCTTTGGGTTATGTATGTATAGTTTAATTTGATGAGCATAATGCAATCTGATTGGTTGATCCACTTGGAGGAACATTGGTTATACTTGATCAACTGGGTTGGTATCGTGATATCGCCAAAATATTCATTCGCCAACGACTATTTCAATTAGTCCCATGAAATAATCGTAAATAAAATCGAAGAATCATAAAAGTTTGTTAAAAAAATTAAATTCTAAAGACTTATGTTCAATGTTTAAATGTACAACCTGTTTTAGCTTACGCTTTTCGTAGACCACATGGCGGTGTATTAATCATAACCTGCCTCAAACAAAGTTATATCATATAACCTGTTAAACCATTGAACATATTCCTTATCGCCACGAACTTATGGTAATTGAATTGATATCTACGTTTGCAATGAATGTCTATTCAACACTAAAGTTTTTAATTCGGATTGCAAATAATCCACATATATCTATATTTTATGTGATGTGATGTGATAGTGTTTTGTAGATTTTGTTTGTCCTCGGGTAAACGAATGTTTTATTAGGTCCATGACTAAATAACACTGAAGTTTATTTGTCCTCCTTTATTAGTACTGAAAATCACACAATTGCAGGAAAAATTGAAGTAATGTTTGTACGAAATATAACTTACGTTTACAGTTATACGAAACTTGCAATGACGCCTTCCCATCAGACCCACACGAGCTTCCGACGTTGCTATTGGTAACATTAAAACTGCATGCTCTTTGACCATCGCAAAAATTTTGGATGCCATATTTATCAGCATGACTACACCTGCTGTAGCTATAAAGAACAGAGGATATTTGTATGATTTCGTTATATTCACCTGTACAAGTCAACATGGCTCTCTCTCCTTCTAAATATTGCATTGCGAATGGATCTGAAAAAAAATACAAAAAAAAACATTACTCTGAGTGATTGATTGCTGTTTAACGCCAAGTGAGTAATATTTCAGCTATATCATGGCGACAACAAGTTACATTCGATGAGATTATAATGATGTTGGCTTTGTACTAGACCAACACGATTAGATAGTTATAGTGATAGCTCGGTGAAACAAGAGTATGTGAATAGAAATGTCGCTCAACTAGTAAACATTATCCTCGTTGCGAACCAAACAGTATTTGCTTTTATTACTTAATGTTGTGTGTTAGCGCAGAAGTAGCAGCTATCAATCAATTTCACAGTCTTGTTTTGACCCCACAGTGCCCTGAACCCACGATATATCACACTCGAGGTGAGCACACTAATCATTACACCACGTATACTGTATAAATACAATAAGGTGTAATTATATTAAAACAATATTTTCAACATGAATGACATCAAGTAGGTATTTGTGCTAAAAATGTTGGTACTTTCGAATTTGATCCAACATTTGTGACAACTGTGTACACATTTTTATATTCTATTGTAAAGTTGTGTCAATACTTTATGGATTTCTTCCGTATTATCTTTCAGTTGTGTCCTTTATATGGCAGGTATTTTGTTCTGTGCTTACTAAACTTACATCCATTATATAGGACAAAAGCGGTAAATCGAAGGACAGCAAATTCGATGGCAAACAAAAAAAAAACTAAACGTGCATCCATTCCATAGGACAACACAGTTTGGGTGATCAGAAGTGGTAAAATCGATGATGAACAGCAAATACAATGGCAAAAAAAAGTATTCTAGCATAACCTCCTTCTTTCGCTTTTCTAACAAACGAGCGAGATATCCATTCGGTATAATCTCATTAGCACATGGGCCTGTGAATGCGTGACTGACTATTCCATTTGCAGCATAAATTGTGTGCATCATTTTCTGCAAGCGTAAATATAAATTACTGTCTTCCAATCAAAGTATACTAATACTCTTAGACATATCAGAATCGAAATAAATCATGGAAGCCATAATGTGTTTTGAGTTTTAACATGTATTGGCGGGTATTAGTAAATTTTATCCCTCGCTTCTAGCTGGAGATAAAATACTAATATCCGCCATTCCATGTTAAAACTCCCAACACATTCTGGCTTCCATGATTTATTTCTAAAGCAAACAAACAAAAAATAACGCTAAAACCCGAAGATAATCTCCGGTGCCCTGGATAGGTAATCAGTTCCTGTAAGAATTGTTTGTTTTTCGGCATTTTACTTGACAAGCATTTCGCTTTGTTGTAAGGTTCCAATAATAGGCAATACATTATTGTAGAAGGCAAATATAAGAATTAATTATCAGAAAATAATTATATAGAGACAATGTCCGTGAAGTGTCTTAAAATATGAAGTTGATGCGTATGAGCCTTAAAAACTGAGAAAAAGGCGAATTTCACATATGCATGACGCTTCCTGTATTGGCTTAGTACAGGAACGTAGATAAAATAAAATGGCGCGGGGAAGCTTGTTGTATGGACCAAAACCTCCCTTCTGAATGAAATGTTAATAATACTAACCTGAACAGTGATATGTTATTCCAAGCCGTGCTGTAGATTCGTTTGATGAATTATGATCTTTAATCAAATCTGTCAATTCAAACTCACACTTAACTTTATTATGGCACAAATTTGAAACCTCTTTTAAAATATCCTCATCACTGTCATTACAGACAGTGGAGTTGAAATCAACGGTGACAATTTTGATCGTTGCTGCATAATCGGAAAACGTACAATTCAAAATTGCGGTATTTCCATCAGATATCACTTTGAAGTGTGTGACTGGAAAGAGAATACGAAATTATATCGTTTGTACTACACATGCACACTTAATATAAAAACAAACATATATGTAAATGCTCCCGATTCCTATTACAAATAACATCATATGAAATGATATATGCATCGTATTACACAGCAACTCTGGAGAAACACAACGTTATTTACACATTGATATAACGTTGAAATGACATGGCGGCGTTGCATCAACATTGTTTGAACGTTAAAATTATATCATGTGTCTGCTTAAGAATTGGCTGCCATAGCAGTTTGATACACGCTATAAGATATATGTGATGTTTGTCAGGAACTTGTTCCAGGCATGTCATTTTCTCCTGTTGCTCAGGTTCCCCAAAACCAAATCAACAGCTATTTCATTAAAAGTTATTTTTAAGTACCGGTCAATTAAACCTTTATCTTATTATGTGCAAGATATATCAAATATCAAGTGACCTAGCTAAATCTCTCACATTTCCATCCTTCCGGAGAGATACACTTAATCAATAAAAGCGTAGATACATGTATCTAATTTAGTGTGCACGACGCGTTTCTGAAATAACCATCATCAGGTACGCTCAAAATCAGCAGATTGGAAAGCCAAATAATTTAAAGTTTTGGCAGCATTAAAACCAAAGGACCTAACAAGGATAGCCAAAATCAGCTAAGGTAATTTATGCCTGAGGGAGGATGACATTAGTTTTATTAATAATTACATTATTTAGGAACTGTAAATTTAAGTAATTAGACAACATTATTAAGTAAAAAACTGATGGACGTGCTAATCTGGGTCACGGGTCACTGTAATCGGGCGGCTGTTTCTAGAAACAGATACAGTGTTGAAAAAAATGTTGATACTCATAAAATATTGATAAATGCAATAAAATATTATGCTTGTCTTCAAGAAATATGATAGACAAAACCATGTATGAAGCCAAATAATTGAAACTTTTGTGAGCATTAAAACCAAGGGGTCTAACAAGAATAGCCAAAATCAGCTACGGTAATTTATGCCTGAGGGAGGATAACATTAGTTTGATTAATATTTACATTAGTTAGGAACAGTAAATTTCAGTAATAAATATAGTAATAAACCATGTCATTGCCGAAGAACTGACTACTGGGCAGATGAAATCCTCGAGAACAAACAGTTCACCAACAGAGGAATCGAACAAGTGATAGTCATTAAAACGTAGATATCAAAATTAGTGCGCACGACGCGTTACTAAAACAACCTCATCAGATACGCTCAAAATTAAAAGATTGGAAAGCCAAATAATTTAAAGGTTTAGAAGCAATACAACCATATGGCCTAAGCAGGATGAATTAACGTTTATTATATATTTGACAATCTGCATTGACGATATGAGCAATGCTTTATTTACCAGCACGTGTCTTCATATTTTTTTTGTGATTTCGTGCAATTTAGTTTATCGGTTAATCGATTGATTGATTGATTTACATCACTATTTGCAGATATTGTATTCATAGCAAAGTTAACAATGGAGGAAGCAAGGGAGATATACGATGAAGTTTAACATGCACCAAGAAAACTGACCGCCATGAAATAGCTAAAATATTGTTGAACGTGGCGCTAATCACTATTACCCTAACCATAACACATAGATTACTATATCACTGTAGAAAATAAATAATACAAACATGAAAACATTATTTTTAGATTATAAAAAATAAAAATAAAATGTAGATATCAACTTTAGTGCTCATTGTACGTTTCAGAAATTTTGTTTGTTTGATGGTGTTTAACGCCACCTTCAACAATAGTTCAGCTATATCGTGGTGGTCAGATTCATTGGTGGAAGAAACCGGAGAACCCCGAGAAAACCACCGACCTGTCGTAAGTCACTGACAAACTTTATCACATAATGTTGTACAGCTCGCCCTGATCGAGATTTGAACTCACAATATCAGTGGTGATAGGCACTCATTGCATAGGTAGATGTAAATCCAACTACCATGCCACCAGGGCCACAACGGCACCTTGTTTCTGAAATAACCTTCATCAAGTATCCTCAAAGTCAAAATATTTGAAAGTGAACGCTTTTACGAATTAAAATATGTCATTGAAATATATCATTTTATTTACATTTTATTTATTAGCTTGAATTGCATGTTGCTTAAACAATTATCTGTTGTAATATATGTATTACATGCATCAATAACGATCTTTGATCTGTGAACAAAAAACGATTTAATATTACATAACAAAGGGCCGGTATTATGTACGGTTTAATCCTGGTTTGCCCACATCTAATTAGAGTTAAACAAAAAAGACCAAGGGTTTACTGACCATAAAATTGTAGTCTGTTCCAAATATATAGGTGTCAAATCATGTTTCTGTGTATATAAGAAGATCTTTTTTCACTGTGTAGTTTCTTTTTAATATATAAATGTGTAAAAAAAAAGATGAATAATATATCATTATATACTTTAATATTACTTCATTGAAGTCAATTACAATTAATTTGAACAATAAATATAACAACATTGAAAGTAATCTTTAAACTTTACCAATATATCAGACAATCATAGCACATATAGTTTATTTTTATCTTATTTAAACACTATTACCCTAACCATAACACATAGATTACTATATCACTTTGTAGAAAATAAATAATGCAAACATGAAAACATTATTTAAACAACATTATTAAAAAACTGCTGGAACGTGCCAATCTGGGTCACGGGTCACTGTAATCGGGCGCTGTATCGAGAAACAGATACGGTGTTGAAAAAACTGTTGATACTCATAAAATCTTGATAAATGCAATAACATGTTATGTTTGTCTTCAAGAAATATGAGAGACACAACCATGTGTGAAGTTTTATGATGAAATATAGCCGATTTCTATGTAAATTTACGAGTTGAAGTGGGGAACCGCCCACAGAAAATTTTAGCGATCTATTTTTTATCTTGGACAAGAATAATGAGCGTCCTGATTGGTTGACCGATTTAAAACACACTGACTCCGCATGGTAAAAAGATGCATGTAAAATAAATCTATGTTATATTTATTCATTTGTTTGATTGTGGAATATTGTTGATCATTAATTTAAACCAGAAAAAAAGGAAAAAGAGGGGGGAATTTATTTGTGAATTTTACAGTTAAAGAAATGTTATGCTTCGAGAGTTTAAAGAGAAAAAAAAAATGTGTTGCGACTAAAGCTTAAATTGGCATTAAAAATTTTACAAATATCAGTGGTTTTGTAATCAAGTAATCAGACAAAAACAAACAAACGGAAAACAATTACATTTGCAAATAAGAAAAAAGGAGAAGAGACAAAAGCAAATAATGACAAGAAAGAGTAAGAACAGAATAACTATTATTAAAGAAAGAAAGACAGAAGTGTGATATATGCCTTTTGTCTATCATTAGGTTATTGTGTTATTTACATGTACTATTCAGATAAAAAAAAACTACGCTTAATGCACCAGTTACTTTATATATATAAAAGAAGAGAAATCGCTTTTGCTATATATATCGGATATGGCAGAGTGGTCTAGGGCGCTGGATATAAGGCTTAGCGATTGGTGCTGCATTGTATCAATGCTGTGAGTTCAAATCCCGTCGAGGGAAGAACAAACATTTGTCAACTCAAATATCTAATTCTAACACTGTTGGATTATATATATACTAGTAAGGTGTTTCTGTGTGATTAAATAATTTGATTAGTAAATGAACTTGATACATTAAAAAAATTGAAAAAAAGAAGATAAATCCGTTTTGCTATATATATGGGTGTTTATCTTAGCTTATTCACTTTTTCGCTTTTTCTATACATAGACGTTTCCCTCAATTCCTTTACATAAACACAATTGTTTTCCACTTGGGATGGGAATTTTTCCGTTCACTTTTCCTGTTGTAAATTTCATCAGGTATAATCTTTTCAGTAATTATTACAGTTTACAATAATGTTTACTTCCCTCCCCCCTTTCCATCAAATATAACACCCCAATAAATTGCAACGATGGGGTAATTAGAAAAATATATATCAAAAACATATGTTAAATAAGTTAAAGAAATAGAAGACAATTATAAAACTTACTTTCATCTGCAGAATTCCACGAGAAGAGAGTAAAATATACAATTAAGTAGGCCCACATCTTGTTCACCATTGCTACGACACCTTTAATATAACAAGAAGACCTTGACTTGGTATTAATAACACGGAAGTTGGCTAGAGTTTCACGATCTAGTAATAGATTGATATCAGGAAAATATTAAAGTTTTCTTATATTCTTTAAAAAAAATACCTAAGGCAAGTAAAGTGAATTAATATCTTTGAAATGCTATGGTAATAAAACAAATATATAAAAAGGGGAAAAAAAGAGCATTCTCTTCATCTAAGCTACTTTCTGTATTAAAGAGTAAGTACAATGTACAGTTCATCAGCTTTTCTGAGCATCTGCCTGCTTACGTCTGTATAATTATTATTCATTGTAATGACTGAACACAAACTTGAAATGTTCAAATGTAATTCTTCAAATATTTTTATGTTAATACAAGATAACATTAACTTTACAAAATATATAGAACAATTGAACACGTGACAGAATAAGCTTCTGCCAAATTATTGTCATTCATAGTTTGTTTATTAAATAGTTTGACACACAGTATCTGATTAATTATATAATCACTATTAAAACAGTAGCTTTGTAATAAAGTCTTAATACAATTTTATGGATTAAAAATCGAACCATTTCAAGAATGGTTGACCAAAACTGATTTTAAGATTGCTTAGATTTGCTTGTGGTCATCAGATTAAATCAGCTCATTTTCATGTTAACACCATTGTAAACAAAGAGGTCATCCTTGTCTGAACAGTTATTTCTGGTTTTATTTGATGTGCTGAGTATTTAAAACCAAAATACAAATTCTGTAATGTTCCAGTGTTTATAATTTAATATTTTTTTGTTTCTTTTCAGAAGCCACTGATGGTGAAATTGAGGAAGTCATAACAGATTGGTTTCGATTTGCAAAAGATAGGGATGAAGGTCGAAAGAGAAGAGAGCAAGAAAGGAGACAAAGAATGGAACCATAGAACGTTAATGATGTTTAATGGAATTATCATAATATTTATTTTTATGATATCTGTGTATTCTAATTATCTCATTCCCCTTTTTAGCTCACCTGACCCTGAGGTGAGCTTTTTCCATCACTTTGCGTCCGTCGTCCATCTGTCCGTCCATTAGACTTTTTCAAAAATCTTCTCCTCTGAAACCACTGAACCATTTGTTACAAAACATTGTACAAATGATCACTAGGGTATGTAGATTCAAACTTGTGATTTTTTTTTGTGGATTGTGAGCATATATATAAAAGATGTGTGTACTAATTGGGTTTTGATTTCCATAACTTTTTTCCCAAGATACAGAATGTTGAAGTTAGTAATTGTTTGGCTATGATTTATATGTGGGGTACATAGTCAGTCAACACAACTCAACTCCTCCTACAGTTTTCCAGCTAGGTATATTTTATTTTGCAGATTGTAAGCATATGTATCATAAATATGTGTTCTCTCTACGTTTTGATTTCGTGAATATTAACAATCAACATGCGTTTAATTTCAGCAGTAATTTTAGGCTTCTACCTCCAAAACCAGGCAGGTTAGCCTGGGTCAGGGTGACCCCTGCCAAAATTATGCTACAAAATAAAAAAAGTACATGTATCATATAATGCATAATTAATGCAGCCCCTGCTGTATGCACCCTTATCATTTTTATGTGCATGTAGTTTCTAATCTCTACTCATGCAAGATGACCAAATTTGAAAGATACAATTTAACATAGGACTCTGTAGGGATGTACATGTAACAACCTTCTCATCTCAAACCACTCAGCCAGTTTAAACCAAGCATAGCAGGGAAGGTACTCTGGTGATCCACATTGTAAATTGTGTCCATTGACCCTGACCTCAATCCAAGATGGCCTTCACCATGGGACATAGTTATCATAGTACCTGAAGCCACTGAGAAACCAGACGATCGATGCTGAGTTAGCCTCTAGTTAAGTTTATGAATATAAAGCAATAACATACATGACAATTATTACATAGTTGATACCATCAATGGCATAGTTTGATTTATGCTGAGTTAGCCTCTAGTTAAGTTTGTGAATATAAAACAATAACATACATGACAATTATTACATAGCTGATACCATCAATGGCATAGTTTGATTTATGCATATGGATTTATTAAGTTTTTGATTTGAATTTTGTCAATATATAAAGAAGGGATATGGGGTAGACATCGAGCCAACCTCTCATATAACACAAAGTACCAAAATGTGTAAAAGTATATTGGTTTTGATTTAAGTCATTTTAATTTAATTTGTTGGTAATATTTTAGAAATAATGTTGTACAGAGATTTTTTAAACTATGAGTTTGGTAAAGGTTGGAAGAGTTTACATGTCATTATGTCGTAATTCTAATGATGAGGAAAAAGTCTGTCAATTGCCATCCAGTAAGTTACTGAAAATGTATTCTAAGACACCTTCACTGCTTTAACTTTCATCTACTACATCAAAATTTGGGAGTTTGTTGGAAGTTTTTATATATGTTTAAAAAAGATATTAATCATTTCTAAAAAAAAGTAATTCCAAAATTAACTTCTTATAATTTGACACATGATTTAATTCACTTCAAAGCTAGGTTACATAATGGCTATTCCCGCAATAAATGTCAGGGGGGTAGGAAGACACCTTTTATTTTTACCCACTGTGCATACAATTTTAAATGATTATGTCTTGTACTTCGTAAGGCAGATTTTTCAAAAACAACCACCACCCATCAAATTTTATTAGAAGTGCCTTCCACCCACCCCATCCCCCAATACAAACATTTCTGGAAGAGCCCTAAAGGTTTTGTAAAAGTATTGATGACAATTCTTATTTATTAAAATAAGTATATAAAGATGTACGGATTACTATAGATTGATGTATTTTATTTTATTATCTTTTTAAATTGAGCATAGCAATAAAGTATTTATATTTTAATTGTATTCATAGTATTTTTACTTCTTAATAGACAAAATGTGTGCTTATGATGGAACACAACCATATTGGAGAGATAAAATTATTTGATTGCTGTTTTTCATCTTGCTGTTGCTAAACAATGAAACACAATTAAGTATATAACTTTATTTGACCAGTTTTTAAACCTGATGGTACTCTTACTAAATTGAGGAGATCAGGTTGATGCAATGTTGACAGAGTTTTATAATTCTAAATTTAATGTCGGTTCTGTTTGCCCAGTGTTGATAAGCTATTTGTATTATAACATTTGACCAACGTTAACTCACCTACGGGTAGTTCCTTAGTTTCATTGAATGTTGGCTTTTCTTCAGTGGTTGCATGAAAAGCCAGTACTAGTGTTGAGTCATCGTGGGCACAACGTTGGTGATTTGTATTATAACATTGGGCCAACTTTGGCCCAGTGTTGGTCCTATAAAATATCTTTACTATAATGTTGTGCCAGTGTTGGCCCAACGTTGGTTCATAGTTGTCTGGTTGGCTGAATGTTGACATTTATTTCAGTGGTTGGAAAGCAAATGTTGGACCAATGTTAAACCAACGGTTGGGGATTACGTTGGGCCGATGAATAAAATCACAGTGGGCCAACGTTAATTTACAACGTTGGCCCAACAAAGTGTGCAACAATAAGCCAACGTTGGCCCAATAACATTTTATGTTTGTCTTCAAGACATATGATAGACAAAACCATGTGTGAAGTTTTATGACGAAATATCTCCGATTTCTATGTAAATTTACGAGTTGAAGTTGCGGCTATATCAAGAAACAGATACGGTGTTGAACAAACTGTTGATACTCATAAAATATTGATAAATGCAATAAAATATAATGTTCGTCTTCAAGAAATATGATAGACAAAACCATGTGTGAAGTTTTATGACGAAACATCTCCGATTTCTATGTAAATTTACGAGTTGAAGTTGCTGCTGTATCGAGAAACAGATACGGTGTTGAAAAAACTGTTGATACTCATAAAATATTGATAAATGCAATAAAAGGTTATGTTTTTCTTCACGAAATATGATAGACAAAATCATGTGTGAAGTTTTATGATGAAATATATCCGATTTCTATGTAAATTTACGAGTTGAAGTTGGTGCTGTATCGAGAAACAAATACGGGTTTGAAAAAAACTGTTGATACTCATAAAATATTGATCAATGCAATAAAAGTTTATGTTTGTCTTCAAGAAATATGATAGACAAAATCATGTGTGAAGTTTTATGATGAAATATCTCTGATTTCTATGTAAATTTACGAGTTGAAGTGGGGAAACACCCACAGGTAATTTTAGCGATCTATTTTTTATCTTGGACAAGACTAATGAGCGTCCTGATTGGATGACCGATATAAAGCACACTGACTCCGCATGGTAAACAGATGCATGTACAATAAATCTATGTTATATTTATTCATTTGTTTGATTCTGGAATATTGTTGATCATTGATTTAAACAAGAAAAAAGGGAAAAAGAGGGGGGGGGGGGGAATTTATTTGTGAATTTTACAGTTAAAGAAATGTTAAGTTTCAAATATTTTTATGTTAATACAAGATAACATTAACTTTACAAAATATATAGAACAATTGAACACGTGACAGAATAAGCTTCTGCCAAATTATTGTCATTCATAGATTGTTTATTAAATAGTTTGACACACTGATTAATTTGATTAATTATATAATCACTATTAAAACAGTAGCTTTGTAATAAAGTCTTAATACAATTTTATGGATTAAAAATCGAACCATTTCAAGAATGGTTGACCAAAACTGATTTTAAGACTTTAAAACCTGCAATATTATTGCTTAGATTATTTTGTAGTCATCAGATTAAATCAGTTCATTTTGATGTTAACACCATTGTAAACAAAGAGGTCATCATTGTCTGAACAGTTATTTCTGGTTTTATTTGATGTGCTGAGTATTTAAACCCAAAATACAAATTCTATAATGTTCCAGTGTTTATAATTTAATATTTTTTTGTTTCTTTGCAGAAGCTGTGCGAATGAACAGAATATCCCAAAAAGTCACTGATAGTGAAATTGAGGATGTCATAAGAGATTAGTTTCGAATTGCAAAAGATAGGGAGGAAGGTCGAAAGAGAAGAGAGCAAGAAAGTAGACAAAGAATGGAACCATATAACGTTAATGATGTTTAATGGAATTATTATAAAATTTATTTTTATAATATCTGTGTATTCTAATTATCTCATTCCCCTTTTTAGCTCATAACCCTATTGCCATCACTTTGCGTCCGTCGTCCGTCTGTCCGTCCATTATACTTTTTCAAAAATTTTCTCCTCTGAAACCACTGAACCATTTGTTACAAAACATTGTACAAATGATCACTAGGGTATGTAGATTCAAATTTGTGTCAAAACAACTCAACTCCTACAGTTTTCCAGCTAGGCATATTTTATTTTGCAGATTGTAAGCATATGTATCATAAATGTGTGTTCTCTCTAGGTTTTGATTTCCGTGAATATTAACAATCAACATGCTTTTAATTTCAGCAGTAATTTTAGGCTTCTACCTCCAAGACCAGACAGGTTATTCTGGGTCAGGGTGACCTCTGCCAAAATTATGCTACAAAATAAAAAAGTACATGTATCAAATAATGCTTAATTAATGCAGCCCCTGCTTTATACACCATTATCATTTTTATGTACAAAGTGCATGTAATTTCTAATTTCCAACCATGCAAGATGACCAACTTTGAAAGATATAATTTAACATAGGACTCTGTAGGGAAGTACATGTAACAATCTTCTCATCTCAAACCACTGAGCCAGTTTAAACCAAGCATAGCAGGGAAGGTACATTGATGATCCACATTGTAAATGTGTCCATTGACCCTGACCTGAATCCAAGATGACCTTCACCATGGGACATAGTTATCATAGTACCTGAAGCCACTGAGAAACCAGGCGAGCGATGCTGAGTGAGCCTCTAGTTAAATTTATGAATATAAAACAATAACATACATGACAATTATTACATAGTTGATACCATCAATGGCATAGTTTGATTTATGCTGAGTGAGCCTCTAGTTAAGTTTGTGAATATAAAACAATAACATACATGACAATTATTACATAGTTGATACCATCAATGGCATAGTTTGATTTATGCTGAGTGAGCCTCTAGTTAAGTTTGTGAATATAAAGCAATAACATACATGACAATTATTACATAGTTGATACCATCAATGGCATAGTTTGATTTATGTATATGGATTTATTAAGTTTTTGATTTGAATTTTGTTTTGTATTTTTGTTTCTCTATTATTTAATACCAATGGTAGATTAGTTACTAATGTAATGTAAATCTTACATCAAAATACATTAGATATGAAATATCATGCTGTGTTTGTAACTATTTGTCAATATATAAAGAAGGGATATGGGGTAGACATCGAGCCAACCTCTCATATAACACAAAGTACCAAAATGTGTAAAAGTATATTGGTGTTTTTAAGTCATTTTAATTTCCAATTGTTGGCAATATTTTAGAAATAATGTTGTACAGAGATTTTCTAATCTATGAGTTTGGTAAAGGTTGGAAGAGTTTACATGTCATTATGTCGTAATTCTAATGATGAGGAAAAAGTCTGTCAATTGCCATCCAGTAAGTTCCTGAAAATGCATTCTAAGACACCTTCACTGCTTTAACTTTCATCTACTACATCACAATTTGGGAGTTTGTTGGAAGTTTTTATTTATGATTAAAAAAGATATTAATCATTTCTATAAAAAAGTAATTCCAAAATTAACTTCTTATAATCTGACACATGATTTAATTCACTTCAAAGCTAGGTTAAATAATGGATATTCCCGCAATAAATGTCAGGGAGGTAGGAAGGCACTTTTTATTTTTGCCCACTGTGCATACAATTTTAAATGATTATGTCTTGTACTTCTTCAGGCAGATTTTTTCAAAAACAACCACCACCCATTAAATGTTATTAGAAGTTCATTCAAACCCACCCCATCCACCCCCCCCCCCCCCCTTACAAACAATCCTGAAAGAGCCGTAAAGGTTTTGTAAAAGTATTGATGACAATTCTTATTTATTAAAATATGTATATAAAGATGTACGGATTGCTATAGATTGATGTATTTTATTGTATTATCTTTTAAAATTGAGCATAACAATAAAGTATTAATATTTTAATTGTATTCATAGTATTTTTACTTCTTAATAGACAACATTTGTGCTTATGATGGAACACAACCATATTGGAGAGATACAATTATTTGATTGCTGTTTTTCATCTTGCTGTTGCTAAGCAATGAAATACAATTAAGTATATAACTTTATTTGACCAGTTTTAAAACCTGATGGTACTCTTACTAAATTGAGGAGATGAGGTTGAGGCAATGTTGGCAGAGTTTTATAATTCTAAATTTAATGTCGGTTCTGTTTGCCCAGTGTTGATAAGATATTTGTATTATAACATTTGACCAACTACGGGTAGTTCCTTAGTTTCATTGAATGATGGTTTTTCTTCAGTGTTTGCATGGAAAGCAAGTACTAGTGTTGGGTCATCGTTGGTGATTTGCATTATAATATTGGTCCAACTTTGACCCAGTGTTGGTCCTATAAAATATCTTTATTATAATGTTGGGCCAGTGTTGGCCCAACGTTGGTTCATAGTTGTCTGGTTAGCTGAATGTTGGTATTTATTTCAGTGGTTGGAAAGCAAATGTTGGGCCAATGTTAAACCAACGATTGGGGATTACGTTGGGCCGATGAATAAAATCACAGTGGGCCAACGTTAATTTACAACGTTGGCCCAACAAAGTGTACAACAATAAGCCAAATTTGGCCCAAAGGAAGATTGCTATCTGGGTATATGCGATGCCTGATTTAGTGCGCATGATCGTTTCTGGAATAATAAACATCGGGTATGTTCATAGTGAGAACAAAATAACATTTCGGAAGTAAGAACATAACAGAACCTAAACAGTATAAGCAAAATCGACGAAGGCCACCTATGCCTAAAAACGATTTAATTAAGTTAGTTTTAATACATTTCATTTTCATTATTTAGGAGAAGGGGTTATGGTGTTTAACGCTACTTTCAACAATATATCAGTTATATCGTGTCGGTCAGTTGTATTGGTAGAGGAAACAGGATTATCCGGAGACAACATAACCTGGCGCCAGTCACTGAAAAACTTTATCACATGATGCTGTATCGAGTACACCTATGCGTGCTTGCATCTTAAATCTTCTCCATGTTACATCTAATTTACTAGATTCCTTGTACTATAAAAGGACATATATTATTGTGCTAAAACCACTCTGATTCTACCAAAAAGTTATCTTAAACAGATATCAACATGCTAGAGTGTTTGATTGACAACATGGACAACATATTTGTTATCTTTGGTGAACGTTTTTTTTCAACAGACAGTCGGCATACATATGGGTACACGCTGTGCTCCTCTTCTCGCAGACTTGTTCCGTTATTCGTATGAGGTAGACTTCATACAGGGGCTTCTCAAGAAAAACGAAAAGAAGCTAGTCACGATCGTTTAATTTCACCTTCCGCTATATATATGACGTCCTTTCACTAAATAATTATAGGTTTGGTGATTCCGTTGATCGCAACTATCCCATTGAGTTTGAAATAAAGGATACCACAGATACATATAGGTCTGCTTTATACCTTGACATACAGCTCGAAATTGACAGTGAAAGGCGGGTAAGAACGAAACTTTACGACAAAAGAGATGATTTTTATTTTCTCTCAGTTGATACGATATTCCAGAGCTTGTGGTTCCTATCCAGATTTCTTTGATAGAGGGTTGCTGCTAACAAGGAAGCTACTGAACTAAAGGTTCCTCTTGGTTAAGTTGAAGTAAACACTTCGAAAGTTTTACAGTTTACCATGAAATTGATTGACCGCTATGGAATATTTGTAGTAAGCACCTCCCGGTCCTTTCCTCATTCATGACTTATCACCGGTTTTGTAGCTAGATTAACACGACGGACGTCAATAGTGGAGCAGAAACTGCTCACCATTCTGGAGCACCTGAGTTCATCCACCGTTTTTAGTGGGGTTCGTGTCACTCGATCTTCAGCTTTAAGTGTATGTTCTGTAGACCATTGTTTGTCCTACTGCACTGTTTCTTTTGACCATTGTGTTGTCTGTAATTCTTTGATGTAGGGATTCTGATTGCACCTTTGGTATCTTCAAACTCTTCTTTCAATTACCGGCTCATCGGTCAACGTAACACTTGTTATTCTGAATTCCAATGAACTTGAATTGTAGATCTTGTGCTTGGTAAGAAGAGTTTGAAGATATCAAAGATATACTCAAAAACCGTAAATGGCAGGATAGACAATACAATGACCAAGAAAAAGGTACAAAAGGACAAACAATAATCTACAAAGTAATACACAGAAAACTAAAGATTGAGCAACAGGAACCCCATTAAAACTGGGGATGAACACAAGTGCTCCGGAAGAGTAACAAGTTCGTGTTCCACTAATATCAACCATAATGTTATTCTTTTTACAAACCAGGTGATAAGCCATGAACGCAGAAAGGCCCGGATTGTATTTACAACAAACGGATGAAGAGCGTGAAGAAACCAAAGAGGGAATACGGATTCGTATATCGAAGAAGGACGAACTATAACATAACAACAAAAATAACTACAAAACGACAAACAATAATCTACCAAACATTATATATAAAATTAATGATCAAACAACAAGAACCTCACTAAAACCGAAGGTAAATTCAGGTGCTCCGGAAGAGTTGGCAGTTCCTTTTCTACTAGTTGAACTCGTAGTGTTGCTCTTGTTACAAAACCCGGAGAAATTTCATGAATGGGTAAAGGACCAGATTGTGACTGCGAACATATCGGTGTTCATTTGTGACACAGATATTCCGTAACGGATAACCAAGTCATACAACATAAAGGAGATGCGTGTAATAAAAACATAGATATCCAAATAAGTGCACACGGCGCGTTTCAGGAATAACCTTCATCATATACGCTCAATGTCACAAGATGGGAAAGCCAAATAATGTAAATGTTTGCGATCAAATAAGCAAAACGATATATACAGGATATCCAAAGTCGTCTATGGATGAGTTTCAATAACGTACGTTATCTAGGAACTGTCCATTTACTTATAATAAACCACGCAATGTCGAAGCACTGACTACTGGGTGAATAATACCTCCGTGAACTAAAAGTCCACCAGCAGAGACATGTAACCAGTGATAGTCAAAAAGTTAATATATAATTTATGAAAAGAACATGTCAACCGATATAAATAAATCGACCAATCTCCTTTCACCTGACCTCTATGAACAGACAAAACACCACGTCATATGACGTTAGATATCAATAGGTCCTGGCTTGGGTTAGAAATCTTTAGGTCCTGGCTTTAGTTATAAATCTATAGGTCCTGGCTTTAGCTAGAAATCTATAGGTCATGGCTTGGGTTAGAAATCCATAGGTCATGGCTTGGGTTAGACATCTATAGGTCCTGGCTTGGGTTATCCACAAAAAGTAGTGGAGTTAAACCAGTCAATGGGATTCCCAATCCCCCTCTTGTAAACTGGATCTTGAACGTCAAATGTCTACTTTAGTGTGTTCAGTAATTTAGCAGTATCACCGACCTAATATTCAATGTATTGTTATAAATTAAAGAAACAACGTAGTTTGTACATTACCTTGAATTGTGTTTTGAATGAGGAAGAGGTAAAATATGTGACAAAATCATAAAACCGTCTTAAAAAGGAAGAAATAAGATAAAAACAAAGTAACAAAATAAATCAAACTAATAATTAAGAAAATAAATAAAAACATAAATTAATAATAAAAAAACATATTGTGGAAACAGTTCCAAAATCTAACAGAAAAATCGTAGAACAAGGCATAATCTATACACCTAACACACAAATACATGGGCCGTTCTTGTTCCTGGCTTGGTACAGGAATTTTAATAATAAAAAAGGCGGGTTAAACTATTTGTATGGGCCCGTACTAATCACTCTTTTTGTATTGATCAATGGCGGATATGGCAATGAACATCACAAAGTTGGCGTTTGTATGTCCCGATTAATTTTCCCAAGGATTTCAGAACATGGACCATTCCCAAAACAGGAAAAAGGGAAGATGACATTTTTAAATAATACAACCGTTTTTTCATAGAGATGTTCGCGTTTTGTCACAATACAGATTAAATGTGTTGTTTTAGGTGTTTTGATGTCTAGTTTGAGTTAAACCGTATATTGACTGGACTAAAATGTCTGTAAATAAAAATTGCTCGATTAGTTAGTTTAGTTATTTATAAAACGACTGCCATGCATGTAGTAGGATTTACGTACCTATTCGAAACACTCGGTCGGGGCAGCTCGTGTTTGTATCTTGTATTCAAATCTAATCTTACACTTATTAACTAAAGTTGTGACCTCGAATCCCGCTCATGACAAGGTGTATTCAATAACACATTACGCGAAAAAGTTTGTCAGTGACTTGCTGCAGGTCGACGATTTTCCCCAGGTGCCCCGGTTTCCCCCACAAAACTGACCACCACGATATAACTAATATCGTTGAAAGTGGCGTTGAACACCATAACCATAAGCCACCTATTATATATGTGAGCATAGGTATCTAGTATTTAGATGTCCAGTTCATTATCTGCGAGAATACAACATATACATGTAACATTCATACACGAGGGACGCCTTGGGTCCATAGAACCGTGCCACTTTTTTTAAGTGCCTGTACCAAGTAAGGACAGTGAGCTGTCGTGCATACCAGTGTTAGTGGTACCGATGTTGTCTCTGTTTCTAGAGTTTTAATATTGCATTTTGGATCTGTTCCGTCAACAAATTTTCTTTCAAAAAGAGTATGGCAACCCTTCTTAAAGGTTAAATGGTCACTCACTATGAATAAAAACAGCTGAAATATTACTCACTTAATTATAAACAACATTCACCCACACTTCCTAAAACAGACAGTATTAAGCGTCTTTTTCATATATCTGAAATGATATGAAAAATATGGAAAATATTGAAGAATATTTTTATTTTAACAAAGCAATTAATACTGCATGCATCTTATTTAAGTTTACATTATGCCCTACAGTAAGGGGGAATAACTCTGTATCTGAAGGGATAACTCTGTAATAGGGGACATCACTCTTTATGTGGGGAATAAGTTACAACTCTGTATGTGCAAGGATAATACTACAGAAGGGGGAATAACTCTTTATGTGGAGGTTTAGCACTGCAGTATGGAATATATCTATTCATGTGAGGATAACACTGCAGTAAGGGACATAACCCTGTATGTGGAGGAATAAGACTGTAGTAGGGGACATAGCTCTTTATGCGGAGGAATAAGTTACAATTGTATGTGCAAGGATAATACTAGAGTAAGAGGAATAACTCTTTATGTGGAGGTTTAACACTGCAGTATGGGAAAACTATTCATGTGGGGATAACATTGCAGTAGGGGACATAATCAATTCTTACAATCTGATTAGGTAATCGGCTGGAAAAAGCGACTTCTGATTGGTTTTTTTTCCAGTGATGTGATTGGTTGGTAATATAAAACATTTCAATCCTCTTTTAGGTTAAATAAGTTCATTTTTTGGCCCCTTCAGATCGCGCGCACCCCACCCGACCAGGTGAAGCCCTGCGGGTGACGTTTGAATGGCTATTCTGCAAGGAACATGAACTGTGATATAACGACATGTACTAGAAAAACAACTAACTGATATTTTAAAACGTTGGATTTCAAGCGTCGCGACTTGAAAAAGTACGGTAAAGAAATACGGAAAAATAAGTACGGTGAAAAAAAGTACGGAAAAAATGTACGGGAAAAAAAAGTACGGGAAAAAGTACGGGAAATAATTTGAGGGAAAAAGTCACGTGACTTCCGGACAGGACCTCTTCTGGTCACTTCTGGTCAAGCATGCACAATGGTCCGATCCCCCTCAATCCCCCTCAAATGTGGTTTTGTCCGTACCCATATACTACTTTGATACCACTTAAATATTTCAATTCCAACTAATATATGATGTAATGTTCACAGCCTTTTCCCCCTTTTACATTCAGATTGTTTTAGCAGTAACTTTCAAACAATTTAAGGCACACTAGTGGAGAGAAAGTGTGTGAGCGAATGAATGAAGCTTTAGAGTGACTTTACTGCAGTTGTTTTAGTGGTCATATTTTATACAAGCAAAATACTTATTTTTATATATTATAATCAATCTAAAGGAGATATAACAATGTGATAATGATAAACCATTAATCATATCAAAACATTATATTAAAAAAATATTGATAATTATCCTAAAAAAATAACTGATAAAATTGATTTGATTTGATTTATTGTGTTTAACGCCACTTTCAGCAATATTTCAGCTATATCATGGCGACCAGTTTTAGTGGTGGAAGAAGTTGGAGTACCCGGAGAGAACCATCGACCATGGGCAAGCAACTGGTAAACTTTATCACTTGCGTCTGAGAGTCGAGTGCACCCTTTTTGTAATTTACAAATCCAGGCGCGAACCCACGCCGTATTGGTGATAGGTTTGTATGAGTTGTTAAGTAATCCAACTACCTAACTCATTGAGCCACCCGGGCCCTGTGATAAAATTGAAAATCTCAGTGAGAACAACATGGTATATATTTAATAGATTTTTCAAAGATTACTATATTTTTAATTTAGATTATGAGAAACGAAAAATATTAAGTAAGTTCATAATTTGTGGTCAAGGACTTGGAGTTATAAAAAGGTCGATATTAGATTCAAAAAAATATTGATGATTAGTATCATTTCTTTCTTCATTGACAAGTAAGTAAGAATATAGGTAAACAACTCTTAAATCATTTTGTTAAAAGCAGAACATAATTATTACTTTTTAAATCATTAAGAAGGCATTTAAAATCCTCAACATCTAATGGCATTAAAATGTTGTATCATTTATCACACAGTATTTAGAACTGAGGATACAACTTCAAATTTAAAAAATCTCTCTCATTTCATCATTTCTTGGAATCAAATTGTTGACACGTTTCAACTTATTTTTGTTCTTTTCTGTTTGAGATGTTGTAGAAAAACACACAAACATAGTAAGTAGCAGTAAAATAATGTAGGATAAAAGACAAAGGTATGGGTACCAGATGTGTCTATTTCGACTTTTCGTGTTCTTATTTCACTTTTTCAAGTAATGACTTCGTCTTTTCGATTTTACCCGTAAATATTTAGTATTTCGCTTTTTCAAACCCAATGCATCAATGAATTTACATTCACTGCATGCCGAAAGGTCGGAAAGTCTCAAAACGTTCAAAATATTCAAGATCACAAAACTCAAAACGACGGACCATAAATGACAGCCAGTAAAACGGATGAAATATTTAAAAGTGTGAAACGTGACCTTTTGTTAATTAATGACGATGTATCTAAATTAGACACACATATGCTTAAAGTATTAAAAGAATACATATGAAGTTTTGCTACATGAGTACATCTGTTTTAGTTTAACACAAAATGTTTCTTACCGCGGACATATTGTTTATCATCCACCCGATAGTATTCGAACGTCCTTGGCGAACTTCAAAAGAATCATTTCTGTGTTTTGAACTGTCTTTCCTGTTCGCATTGCCTATTGTCTTTCTATAATGATCCATATATGGCCTATATTCAGAGTTTACATTCATACAGTGTTGTAGTTCATTCGTCAGATATATACCTCTTTTTATTTGGGTTAATCTTTTAAATCTCGTAAATTTTTGTTTGTTAATCTTTTCATATAATAATTTACTAATGAAGCATGATACTAATTGTTTACTGAACCAAAATAAAGAACAATAAAGACAATTGATTTATCTCTCTGATCACGTAGTGCACAGTATTCTTTTTAATAAGATGGGGAAGCATTGACGTCAACACAGGATCAAAAGAATATCAAAATGTATGACGTAAAATGATCACAAAAAATAAGTAAATTAGTTTTGATCACTAAAAATAAGTAAATTCGCAATCAAAATGATAAAAAATAAAATAAAAATTATGATCATGAAAAATAAGTTAATCTCGTTACTTTTACAATATCTACTGAAAACTAAGCATTTAAAAAAAAAGTTCCACTCTATGCACTCCCGCTCATAATTCCATATATAAGTCACGTTTTGATTGCATTGACCCTTTCGTATTTAAATTAAACCTACGGCAGTACTGAAATGTTGATTTAAATGATTGATTGCAGTACAACATAATTGGTATTTCAGCTGTTTTCATTTGGAGATGCTACGCATTGCAGGGGCGTATGAGCCGGGAGAGAACGTGCAAGGGGGACACTTGTCCCCTTTTGCCAAATATATGTTAGAAAATAGTTGTATATCAATTTATCTGTGATCAATGTTTTTTTTTCTTTCTAAGGAGTGGGTACTTCGGGGGGAGAAGGGTAATTCCTGTGTATGTTTTGACCAATTTCCGTAGAATCTATTTCATCGTTTCATGAAATAAAAACCTAGATAAGGGATTGAACCCCCAGGTCCCCGCTTGGGTCCTGACCTGTAAACAGGCTGTAAGCCACCTCTTTACAACGGGGTCGCATAATATGCGTCTAACATAATTTACAAACAGATTGATATGATGTGAAACACTGAATTATTACAAATTTCCAATAAAAAAAATAAGATTTGTGGGTTAGGATTATTTTGCTTAACGCCACTTTCAACACTATTTCAGTTATATCGTGGAACTGGAGTACCCGGAGAAAACCACCGACCTGTCGCAAGTCACTGACAAACTGTATCACATAATGTTGTATCGAGTACACCTTGCCATGAACGCAGTTCAAACTCACAACGTTAGTGGTGATAGACACTGATTGCATATATAGGTAGCTGTCAATCCGACTACCATACGATCTTGACCACGAAGACCCCTAAAATACTTAACGGTTATTTCTCGGAAAACTATAGTTTCATCGAAAAAGATAATAATTTCATAGACATGTATTAAATTACACCAGAAAACATTTCTTGTATCAACAAATTTTGAAATATACATTTTCCCATTGTGGTCATGAAAGGAAGCGATATTACTATTAAGAGCGTGCGAAAAATAACACGAACGGACCCTCAATGAAGAAACCCTATCTATCACATACATTCTTTATTAAGCACGATTGTACACATAGGGCATATAAAATAAAAAATAATCCCATACTTAGCGACGCTTTGAGCAACTCTGTGGGATTGTGCACTGGGAACATTTGACAGTATACCCAAGAAAAAAGGCAAAAAGACAAACAATGGCCAACAAAGCTATACACAGAAAACTAACAGATTGATCAGCACATACATCAACTTACTATAAAACGGGGATGAACTTATGTGCAACGGAAGAGTAACCAGCTCATGCTCCACCAATGTCACCGTTTCTGTTACTCGTGTTAAAAATACGACGATAAGCCATGAACGCGGAAAGACGGGAGTTGACCACGACAAATGGAACATCCGACAGACATTCGCCAAACGGCCATTAAAACCAATACAGCGACTTTAAAAACACTCAAATTGATGACATCAACCCGTACATATGTCGGTTATATGGTTTAATTATGACTCCAATTTTCCTGTATTTGTATTGGATTGGAACGAAAATTTATAGAGTTGCATATCATCATGTTGATGTGTCATGTGTGCATCATCATTTCGCGAAAGTCAGAGTCAAAGTAAGAGTTGTGGTCCTTTATAACATAGACATTAAAAAGAGTATATGGTGTGTGAACATCAGTTCTCCTATATATTGTTTTGGATTGTAATAACATTTTACATACTAGCTTATCATCATATGATATGTAGTTGTTAATTACATCTTTTCACGAAGATCATAAATCATAGTAAGAGTTCATGATTATTTACAACACAAAAAGACTGGTTGGCTCGGAAGCAGGATAATGTGTACCAGTGGGGCGACATATCTACCCGCCACATTTTTGTGCATATCCCAAGCGAGAACAAGGATATCCAACGCCATATCTCGTGATCGCTTATGCGTTTAATGGTTTGAAGTGAGAGGTGGTGGTTCATTTTGTTCATATTGGTGAACTTGTTCATCATTATACTATATACATTTTCTTTTCAATAAGAGAATAGACTTAAATACAATAAAGCATGTATGTAAATAAAAGGTGGTAGTGAGATGATGGATATGGTAAGGTGGTAGTGAGATGATAGATATGGTAAGGTGGTAGTGAGATGATATATATGGTAAGGTGGTAGTGAGATGATGGATATGGTAAGGTGGTAGTGAGATGATAGATATGGTAAGGTGGTAGTGAGATGATGGATATGGTAAGGTGGTAGTGAGATGATGGATATGGTAAGAACACTGCCATTTAACGGGAGCCAACGACTACTCTGAAATAAACCGTTGATGATAAGGAACTGTTGTTATTTATCTTTCACGTCTTGCCCTCGTGGAGTTTTGCCTTTGATTCGTCTCGAGCAATCACCGAACTCCTCATTTCTAAGCCCACAATGGGAAAGAAGGCTCGGTTTCTATATACCTAAAATGCTATTTACACAATAAGCATAAAAATCACTAACGTCTAATATAATAATAAATATTACAATTCAGGAGAGAAGTTGTTTTATCATCATCGTTTCAACTACTAAATAATACAGTGCATGCAAACAGGTAGATACGATAACGTAACCCTCAGTCCACTTTTCGCTGGAGCAAAAGCGGACTGAGGGTTACGTTATCGTCTCTAGCAAACAGGGCCTCCAAGAGAAATTTTGCAAGGCGGAACAAGACTGCTTTGGTGCCCTGGGGACAGGCTGACACTTCTCTCAAAATTGAGGATTTGAGGTCAAATAAAACCACAATGTAAATGTGAGTGATGATCAATAACCAGAATTCAGAAGTCTCAGTGAATTTTACATAACCAATAAACTAAAAATAGTTGAATATACATGTACCGTACTCCAATAAAAAGTAAAAATCAAAATAATACGTCTATGGTTAAGGCTATGGGGCCCTTCAGAGATTCACAGACCCCCCTTCTTAGTTCTCCGGGTCCCGGGTCGATGTACAGGCTGAACCTCATCTCAAAGGCCCTGCATGAAAATACGTCAATCATGAAGAGGTCAAGTCGACCATTTTCAACTCTCAATTATAATTATGATTTCCATTTTTATTTAAATTCTATATAAGTTTGTGTGTTAAAACAGAACT
The DNA here is from genome assembly GCA_963383655.1 of Bathymodiolus septemdierum. Taxonomy (NCBI): domain Eukaryota; kingdom Metazoa; phylum Mollusca; class Bivalvia; order Mytilida; family Modiolidae; genus Bathymodiolus; species Bathymodiolus septemdierum. The sequence goes on from OY726525.1 coordinate 83,694,557, forward strand.
ATAAAATCAATGTATATTTTCATTTCCATTGTCCATACCGTTTCATAAATACATTGTATTCATACAAAGAATGTTTTTCGGTATGTATTACTGAATTCCAAAGATTCTACAAGTACATTTTTTGCCAGTTAGGCTATTTATGATATAGAGTGCATTATAATACGTCATAAATATACAACTGTATAATCCACAGACGATTTTCTCCTAATCGCCTGTGTATGCCTTTTGACAAATAACACCTTTTAAGCGTTTCCGCAACTATGTACCACAAAACATAATACCCAGATTCTTTTTCACATTAAACAATTTTATTCAATTCATTAATTACATTGTATTTATACCTCACAACACGATATTGCTGAAATATTGTTGAAAGTGGCGTTAAACAGCACAACCCTAACCCTGACAACATGTAGGGAAACAGTATAATGTTTTGACTCCTCCGTCACAATTCTTTGCCGCCTAAATCCAGCATTCAGTTCTCATTTGAACTTCATATTTGTAGTCATGGAAGCTTACACTACCAATAATCAGATCCAGTTCGAATAACAACCAGTTTCAGGCGCGGGTCCACGCTTAAGCGTTAAGGTGGCTGAAATTTGGGCAAGGTTCCGAGCACGTACAGGATAGATGCTGACAATGGAGAGCAGAGAGTCGAAGCGCCCCGGGAACTACGGAGGTTTGAGGAATTGTAGCTATTAATAGTATTCTGATAGATTACATGTTGTATAACATATGCTTTGGAAATTTTATGGGGCCAATCTATATCTAGTATTTTTGCGGAAATTTGTTTTTATCTGAAAAATACGTATTTTGTTTTGGAGTTGTCTCTCTTTGATCGTGATTACGAAGGTTTTACAAGCCAAAACCCAGAGGAAGTTCAAATAAAAGACATTGTCTAACAGTATTTTGGAGGAAAAACGTGTTTTTTGCAATCAATCAATCAATCAATCAATCAATCAATCAATCAATCAATCAATCAATATATCAATCTATCTATCTATCAATCAATCAATCAATCAATCAATCAATTGTGTTTCTGTGACTCAATATATATAATAATCAGCGCAGAACTGGTGAAAGGTTCGGTGAACCTCGCCTTTATTCCAGTTTTTAAGCCTCATACATGTAAACTTGATATTTTAAGACACTGCATTCATATTGTTTATTTACCTCTTGGAAAATATTAAGATGCAAAAATAATTACGTAGCTTCTTTTAAATAAACCTCAAACTTACGAATAACAACATTAAAAAAGCCTTTACGTATTCTAGTAAAATATTGTTCTCATTCACCAGCTCTGGTTTTGATTGATTAATGTTTAACCCCAGCTTTAGTAGTATTTCAGTTATATTGTGTCGTCACTAGTTCGGTTTTGGTGGATTTTTCATTTTTATATAATTTTTATTATTGGAGATCCACTAAAAAAACATTTTAAAAAGTTATTTTCATTACACAAGTGTGGACACAGAAATGTGCTGTCCAAAAGGCAAGTGTGGATGTCAATATTCCATATTATTAACCTTAAAAGAAAAATTATTGATGGACACAAGGGTGCTGGAATATTTTTAATAAAATAACCCTAACCCTAACCATAGAGCGCTCTCTCTGCCAAGGGATATACAATTGTATCATTAATAATAAATTAAAAAATAATAAATTCAGATTTTCTATTTAAAATAAATCTCATTTACAAAACCACTGATATTTGTTAAATTTTCAACGTTGATTTAAGCTTTAGTCGCAACACATTTTTATTTTTCTCTTTAAACTGTCGAAACATAACATTTCTTTAACTGTAAAATTCACAAATAAAATTCACCCCCCTTTTTCCCCTGTTTAAATCAATGATCAACAATATTCCAGAATCAAACAAATGAATAAATATAACATAGATTTCTTCTACATGCATCTTTTTACCATGCGGAATCAGTGTGTTTTAAATCGATCATCCAGTCAGGATGCTCATTATTCTTGTCCAAGATGAAAACAAATACATCCCTAAAATTACCTGTGGGTGTTTCCCCACTTCAACTCGTAGATATACAAAAATCGGAGATATTTCGTCATAAAACTTCACACATGGTTTTATTTATCATATTTCTTGAAAACAAACATAACATGTTATTGCATTTATCAATATTTTATGAGTATCAACAGTTTGCTCAACACCGTATCTGTTTCTCGATACAGCCACCTGATTACAGTGACCCATGACCCACTTTAGAACGTTCTACCAGTTTGTTCTTAATAATGTTGTTTAATTATTTTATTCGTCTTAATAAATGTATCCGATTACTAAATATGTTTAATACCATCGTATTTTATTACTCTATGGAATTACTTAATGTATTGTGGCTATCCTGTGTAGGTCCTTTAGTTTTATTGCTCCCGAAACTTTAAATTATTTTTGCATTCCAATCTTTCGATTTTGAGCGTACCCGATGAAGGTTATTCCAGGAACGCGTCGTGCGCAATAAATTTGATATCTACATTTTTATTATTTAAGTGAACAGCTGTTTTAGATTGATTTTAATCATGGCGACCAGTTTTTTAGTGGTGGAAGAAGCCGGAGTACCCGGGTAGAACCAGCGACCATGGAAAAGCAACTGGTAAACATTATCATTTGCGGCTGCGAGTTGAAAATACCTATTTTTGCAATTTACAAAGCCGGTCGCTTTTCGTTTTATGTTCTAAATTCGCACTGCTCAAACGAACATAAATCATGTATGTGTTAAACTGCTTTATTCATTGCATAGTACACATAACTGAGCATATACAATTAGTGCACACTTCTCTCATTTTTGGTCCATTTTAATTAAACAAACGAAGTATATAAGGTACTGAAAGGCGCAGTGACCATGCACAAAGAAAGCCGTTTGCAAAAACATGTAAATACCTAGATTCTGAGACACAGATAAACGTTTCTGTAAACTTTCTTAAACCTAACCATCTTTGGCTTTATCTGATTTCCAACGATCATGAACTTTGGCGTATCGTTCTGAGTAGCAGCTGTGGCTCCACCAGATCTGAAACTGTGCATACCTAACCCTAACCCTAACCCTAACCCTAACCCTAAACCCAAAGTCTGAAAAAGCCGATTGTATTATTTCTCTTGTTCTAGTATATGACAGACATGCATTTTTCTTTCTAAGCATACAAGCCTTAGAACCTTTGAAACTAGAGGCTCCCAGGTTTTCAAATTGACATCGAAAGTTAATAGAAAATGGCGGTGTTACACATACTTTTGAAAGTGGGCCACCCAAAGATCATTTTAGCTAAAATTTCTGAGCAAAATATTTTGATGTGATTTTTATCTCATACTATTCCTAAACAGAATAAACTGGCTGAACAAATCTCACAGAAAAATCCAGAATATATGTTACACTACTCATTGCCATGTAACTGCAGTTAAAATGTGAGTTCATTTTGATCTGTAATAAAGCAGAAATTGACAACTAAAGACATTTATATTGTTGGTAACAGCAGTCATTTTGAATGGAAGGCGGAGCTGTCGGACATAATATTGAAAAGGGACCACCCAAGGACCATCCCAGATAAATTTGCTTTAATTTGGTTCAGTGTTTTCAGAGGAGAAGATTAAAATGTGATCTGTTATCAAAATATGCCTAATTTGCAAAATCCGTATAAATCGGCTGAAAGAAACATTTCACAGAAAAAACCTGGAATATATGTTAAGCTACTCCTTGCCATGTAGCTGCAGTTAAAATTTGAGCTCATTTAGACTTACACTAAAGCAGCAATGGACAATTGAAGAAATTTCTATTTTTAGTAACAGCAGCCACCTTGAACGGAGGACGGTCGGAACAAAGAGTACTAACACTTGATAAGGACCCTGCAAGACAAATTTCTGCCAAGTATGGTTCCAATCCATCCAATGGTTCTTGAGAAGAAGTTTGTGTTACATATTTCCCATAGGGTTGCTATGTTAAATTATGTCCCCTGCTGGTGGCCATCTTGGATTTTCAATCGGTCCAAAAATTAACAACAATTGGTTAGCAGCTTGCTATGATCATTCATGACAATTTTCAATTCCATCCTCTATGTAGTATCGGAGAAGAAGATCTTTGAAAATTCAGCCAATCAGAGGCTATTATGGCCCCTGGCTAACCGATCGGAACAAAAAGTAACAACAATTGTTCAGAACCTTGTCAGGAACATTTCTGCCATGTATGGTTCCAATCCATCCAGTGGTTCTTGAGAAAAAGTTTGTTCAAGCACCGGTCAGGTCACACCAAAGACTGAAATTGGCATTTGTTGCTTTTCCGCTAAGTACACAGCATTAAGGAGAAAGAGAAAAGACTGGTTGGCTCGGAATCAGGATAATGTGTCCGAGTGGGGCGACATGTCTATCTGCAGGCTGTTGTTGCAGTGAGCTACATGTAGCGAGTGAATGAGTGATTGTAGTTTAACGCCAATTCAGCAATTTTTCAGCTATATCATGGCGAGAACAAGTTAATTTTCAATGAGATGGTGATGAGGTCCGCTTTGTACTAGAACAACCTGCTGAGTTTGATTGTTATAGTGCTAGCTCAGTGAAACAACAGTCCACGGATAGACATGTCACTCCACTCGGAAACTTTATTCTGATTCCGAGCTAACCAGTCTTTTCTCTTTCTCCTTAATGCTGTATGCTAAGAGGAGAAGCAACACATATCAATTTCATAGTCTTTAGTGTGACCCGACCGGGGCTCGAAACCAGAACTTAGCGCACTCGAGGCGAGCACGCTAACAATAACACCATGGATGCGGTACAACGACAAGAGATACGACTGTATGACACTATTGAAAAGTGACCTTTTATATTTTTTAGAAATTAAATACATATTAAAAAACGTGTCAACATATGTGTCAGGGGTTTTACAATGTTAACATATTTTTTTCGAGATTTATGTTTTGAATAATCGGTTTTTACGAATTATTGTTTGGAAACCCACGTGTAAAATATCAAATAAATAAATAAATAATGCGGTTGCTACATATAGCACTATAAAAATCCAACTAAATGTATTGGTCTATAACAAAGCGAAACCCATCATCATTTCATTGAAAATGAACTTGCTCTTGCCATGATATAGCAGAAATATTGCCGAGTTGGCGTTAAATAACAATCACTTACGTGTTGTAGAAACATTCCAGAACTGCTCCATCAGCTGGATTTACAACTACCTGTGCAGTCAGTGGCTATCACCAATAAAGTTGTGACTTCAAATACCACTCATGGCAAGGTCTGTACTCGATACAACATTTTGTGATTAAGTTTTCTTCGGGTAATCCGGTTTCCTCCAACAAAAAAACTGACCGCCACGATATAACTGAAATATTGTTGAACATGGCATTAAACACCATAACCCTAGCTCTATGGTGGATTTCTGGTTACCATATGACAATGGGGATTTGGACGGGTCTAATCGACATACTCCTGAATAAAGTATATCTTTACATTCTATCGAAAAGCTCCCATTTTTACACATATTAGGTATGAAGAGTTGGCTATTGCTGCGTTCGTAGTGATATTATGAAAAAAAAGTTTGATACAACCCATTTTTTCTATAAATACTACAATATCGCCGCCATTCTTTGGGGTACTGTACATCATGAAATTACACCTACCTAGCCTCAAAGTCGCTTCGATTGAAATCTGTGTTGTGTCTCGTGCTTCCGCCGATATGAATCGTCCCCAGGGACATGAATCTTAATATTCATAACACTTAAAGTCCATATATATCCTTTGAAGGCAGTAAAATCAGTAATATCGCTTTCATTTCGTCCGTTTTAAATATTCAAATCACGGAAGTCGTTTTACATTTTCAGGGGAGATTACTCTTCATCAATCAGAGGTCTTCCGAGTGTGACTGAAAGTAATGAAAAGAACCGATAACATCCGAATGGTTGTAAAAAGGGGCAAAATATGAATTTGTGGGGAAGAAGATAAAAACAAATATGGAAACTTCGAGAGAAGAAAATCAAAGCATCATATCAAAACAAAATATAATATCTTGGTAGAAAAATGTTATTTGAAGTAGAATCAAAGCATCATTTCAAAAGAAAATAAAATATCTTGGTAGAAAAATGTTATTTGAAGTAGAATCAAAGCATCATTTCAAAAGAAAATAAAATATCTTGGTAGAAAAATGTTATTTGAAGTAGAATCAAAGCATCATTTCAAAAGAAAATAAAATATCTTGGTAAAAAAAGTACTGTCAAAATTAGGGGGATGAATGGGGGGGTCTCAAATTCCTGATTCCCTTCCGCTTAGCAAAATTAAGGACAGCATACCGGCTAGGACGTCACCCGGGTTAACAAGGTCCCCATTTGCTACTACACGGAACAGGGTAGCAAATGATATATGCGTTCCACGAAAAATCCTACGGGATACCCCCGATTTGTCTTACGTTCAGCCAGAGGGTAATTATTATTTCAAAACTTCAGATTCGTATCAAATTTTAAAATCTTGTTCTTTTAATATTTCGGACTGCCTTAAATCTCCAGGTACTTGTGACTCTTCTCCATCCATTACTACTTGCAAATAAAAAATTGACAAAAATAATACTTGTAAAACATGCATCATGCTAATAACTTCTCCTGAATTTACAAGTAATTTAACTGGAAAAACTTACTACACCAAATCGTTTTACCCTCTGGACTGTTCTACTAACGTCATTTACGGCATAGAATGTACACTCTGTGGACTTTTGTATGTTGGTGAAACTCATCAAACATTGCGAAGTAGGATGCACCAACATCGATATGATGCAAAAGATCCCAAATACAGGATTTTGCATAATCATTTCAATCAACCGGGTCATGACCGCTGTTTGACGATGAAAGTTCGAATCATCGAGAAGATTTACCATCATACAAACAGTCCTATGCTTAGTACACCTTACCGTACCAATAGAGAGTTGTTTTGGATTAAAGAGTTAGGCACTGCAATGCCTTACGGTTGCAATGATAACATCAAAGGAGTGGGAAATTTGTCAAGTCCTGGATGCAACGAAATCAACGTGATGAGCCTTTTTAATACTATTCCAAGAACTAAGCGTAGCCATGGTCATCAAAGATTTCAACATCCTAATGTTAAGAAGTCCTCTAAACCAAGAACGTTACAAGATACTTTTAATGATTTACTTTCTAATATACATAAACCTCTTGGAATTCATCACATTCGTACAATTTTATTTTCACTAACTGTAGACTACCTCAAAGATCTTAGGGATTTTGGACTTGACAAAGGAGGCGTAGATCCTTTTTCTCCTAAGTACAGATTGTCTTGTATTATATGTGACGTGGCGTCCTTTCGTCTTTTTAAGCCAGTTCGATCTGAACCTCATCATGATAACAACAGAAAATTCCTCCATATTCCGTTTGCTAACAAAGGAATCGATGTTATTAACATCAGCAACATTCTTAATAGAAAAGAGGTCGTAAAAGAAATTACACCATATTTCAAAAACCAATATGTTCTCAGTGTCTCCTATAGCTACACTAACAGCATTGCCCGTAAAATTTTCAACTACAAAGAAGAATTGCAAGGTATTAACATAGAAGAGTACCTTAAGAACCCGCTGACTTGTGACTGCTCCCACTCTCCTTTTCAATACAACCCATCTGGACATGTAATCACTGGTGATCTGAATATCATTCAACATGAAAGTCTCCGAAAGATGATTTATCATGGTCCTAAATTCAGAGAACCTCAACACATCAATTGGAAATATAATTTCAAGATAATTATGGATGCTGTTGAAGATTATGCCAGAAGGTGGATAAAGGGAGAAGTAGACCAAGATCCTGAGTTAGAGTCCTTGTCAGACTGGGTTAGAACAATTAGGTCTCTAGTACAAGGTCGGATTCACACTCAAAAATGTGTTACTAGTCGACCAAAGTCTGTATTTAAAGACCAAGAAGCTGTTAAGTGTCTTTCCTCTCTGCATGACGAATATGTTATCGTTCCTGCGGACAAGGCTTCCAACAATATCGTGTTTGTATGTAAATCATATTACTTCGAATGCCTAATCAAGGAATTAGGCATGCATTGCAACACCTCTAGTAATACCACATACAAATCAACTTCGTTCGACAAAGATGAAATCCTAGCTAACCAAAGATCATTCATGACCTCTTTAAACATTCCCTCTGGTAAAGAGTCTGAGGATTTACTCTATTTATATTGGATACCTAAGCTCCATAAGACACCATACAAAAAAGGTACATAGCGGTATCATCAACTTGTTCGACGAAAGAATTGTCTATTCACCTGACAAAGATTCTGTCTACAGTAAAAGAGGGACAACATAAATATTGTGAAACTGTTTACTCGCGTAGTGGCATAAATCACATGTGAATTTTGAAAAACTCTAAAGATCTTTTGGATAACCTGAAATCAAGATCTTTCTCTCACGTATCCTCCATCAACTCTATATACCACCCTACCACATGACAAATTAAAAACCCGCTTAAAAGAAACAATTCATAAAGCTTTCAGCCAAAGAAAAAATGGCTCAAAATTTGTTGTGTTAGGCTACAATTCCACATATTTTTCAAACAAAATTCAAAAAGGTAAAACATGCTACTACGAGGAACAAGTGATCAGTATACTGGAGTTCCTCATCGATAACATATGTGTCTCCTTTGGAGGGACACTGTTTCAGCAGGTCGTCGGCATACCAATGGGTACGAATTGTACCCATCTTCTAGCCAATTTATTGTTATACTCATATGAGTCGAAGTTTCTTCAAAAGCTTGTAATTAGAGCCTTTAATTTCACATACATGTATATTGATGACATTTTATCTATCAATAATTCTAGATTTGCAGAATTTCTTCCATTGATATATCCTCCAGAGATGGAAGTTAAAGAGACCACAGACACAGCTTCGTCCGCATCATTTTTAAACTTATACCTCGAATGTGAATGTGACAGTGGTCAACTCAGTACTAAAATTTATGATAAACGAGACGACTTCAATTTTAAAATCATAAATTTTGCAAACTTGTGCAGCAATATACCAGCTTCTCCTGCATATGGTGTTTACATCTCGCAATTGATTCGCTATGCAAGGGCCAGTAGCAATTATTCTGATTTCCTGAAACGTCATCGTCATCTGAGAAATAGGCTACTGGACCAGGGCTATGCAAAGATTCGCGTTATTCGATATCTTTAAAAGTTTATATTCTGATACCAAGATCTTGTCGAAATATATTCCTTCTCTGCAGAAACGAGTATAAGCGATGCATTTTCATATAGTTAAGATGTATAAAGATAAAGAAGTCAAGAAAAATGTCAAAAATATTTTGTTATCAATGTGTGACGTAAAAGTGTTTTGTCCTGTAGTAAAACTATAGCAACTGAAGTTGCTGGTTTCTGTACAAATGTTTAAATTTAATCTTTAATTTGTTTACTAATCATAAATCAATGCAATGTGTTGTTGTGTACAAAACGATTTAAATAAGTAAATACATGAAAGATATATCTATAAAACTGAGGGTGAACTAAATTGATCCGGAATGGTCAGCAGTTCCTGCTCCATTAGTGACACCCGTCGTGTTAATCTAGATACAAACCCGGTGATAAGTCACGAACGAGGGAAGGACCGGGAACTTTTGCTTGTAATTGTATTATGTGTATGTGTTAGTTAATGCTTTGGTCTTTGGATATATTTTATTTGGGAATGCACCTATTTGTATGGCCTCTATCCCATCACCCTGTTCTATACCATTTAGCCTCGGGTCCTTTACAAGTGTGACCAAGGGCCATTCGACCACCTTTTTGAATGTGTGTTGCCCTATTGTTGCTTGTTGCAAAGAGCCCCATAACAGTTCAACCTTCAGGGTCCCAAAAATATAAGTCTACCAGTGCTCGCATCATCTCCTTCCAGTTTGGAATACTGATTCGTAGTGGTGACCATCCATATTAGATAAAGGCAGTGTTGTCTCGTATACACTGCTTTCGTCATTATGTTTATGTTGCCTTTTTCTAACAAAAACAACCATAATTACTACAATTAAAACTATAAACAATCCGCCGATGGAAGCACCGATTATAATTGGTGTCGAATCTGTTGTTTCCGTGACAGCGGAATCTTTCGATGTAAACAGAAGTGTCAAGTCGAAGAATGTGGTGTCTATTCCATCGGTACAAGATATTGTAATTACATATTCAGAAGTTGTGGTGACATCACTACTTGAATTCTCAGTCAAAAACAGAGAGGCATCTGCAAATGAATAAATGAATGTACAAGTAACAAAATGAAAAGAACATGTCATAGTGTCAGAACAATTACAAATTATCGATCGAGAGATATTTTGGTTCATGTTCTCAGCCAGAATCTGGATTTCCAATGCCATGTGTCGTGGTTTTTTTACAATTATGTTCTGTGAATTGAGGTGAGAGGTGGTTGCTGGCATTGCTTATATTGATGGAATTGCTATTAATCGCGAAGGAACTGTTTACCCTTCCGAAGCACCTGAGTTCACCCCAGGTTTCTTTTTGTTCTTTAGTTTACTGTGTAATGTTTTGTAGATCGATGTTTGTCCTTTTGTCCTTGTTTGGCCATTGTTTTTTCTGTCCTTCTCTGATTGACGGTTTCTGATAACCCCATAGATAGCTTCAAATCTTTCTTGACAATAATAAAAACAATTGTGATTACTCTAACCCTATCTATATTTACTCTTCGAAGGCAACATGATACCTATATAACCGTTACCTTTCCAATGAAGATATATGACAAATGCGTCACTGAGAACATGACACACTTACAGTTACCGTGTAGAGATAGGAGGAACATGTCAGTATGTGGTGATGTCTTGTTGATCATACATGTCACGTGGTCTGATGGATCGTCTACAGTGAACGTGGTAAGATTAAGGTTGATGTTACTAGGGTTGATTCTCAACGTGGCTGGGAGGCCATGTATCATAGGAGGCTGTAATGAAAATGATCACGTCAAACACTTTGTGAGTAGGTGACCTCAGACATAATGTCATCAATATTAGGTAGAAATAGAAGAAGAAGTTGGTATTTGGAGTACAAATAATGCTTCTATTTGATAATGAGGACGATGTTGAAAGGTAGAAAGTATATACATTGTTTTGTAAGCGCTTTGTTGGTATTACATCGGAATGTTTATTTCTGCAGAATATCCTTCCGAACGTGTATACATTGTCTGTGTTCTGTTTTGATAATCACGAAAATACAAATGGTTAAATGGTGATATGTAAAAACGTAACAAGAAAACACTATTTTACCATGTTGATAACATAGATCTTTGGAAATTTTGAAAATAAAATTGACCAAGGAAATGTTGTAAGAGCTATCACCGGGTTTATGACTAGAGATACAAAACATATGGGTTCATCCTTGTTTTTAGTGGGGTTCGTGTTGCTCGATCTTTAGTTTTCTCTGTAGTGTTTTGTAGATTGTTGTTGATTCCTTTTGCTTTTGGCCATTGTGTTTTCTGTCGGAGTATTAGTACCACTTTCATATCTTCAAACTCTCCTGGGAAGAGTAATAATCACAACGTATTTTAATCTGATAGTCTCTGGGTATTAAGCGTCATAGAATGAACACAACAGGTAGTATCAAAATATAATATTAAAATATCAGTTTTCAGGTTTTCTCTAGTTTCGTGTTAGTGTTGTAGCATTGTCATTTAATATCAAATATGTTATCGTATTATTGATATTAAATTCAAATTATCTTTTGATTTTGAGCATTTGTGATGATTGTTATTGCAGAAACGCGTCGTGCGCACTAAATAAGTTATCTGTGTTTTTATCAGTATAGCAAATGTTCGTGACATCATAATAAACCATAGGTAGAAAGACAGGATACTGAATCACCTTATTTCTTTTCTTTTGTTTCCTTGTCTTTTGTTATTTTATTTTTTTCAATGTCATTTGCGTCCTATTTTCTATAGTTGGTATGTATGATGCACTGGTGTAATAAAGTTAAACCATTTTGACGTCTCATTTCTGTAAACACGAAAAGCTTAAAGATACCACAAGGGTAATAATAAGCCGTCAATCAATGAAGAACAAACAAAACAGAACACAAAATATGTTCTACAAAACATACACATAAAGCTAAAGATCTAGCAACATGAATCCCACTGAAAGGGTGAACTCGTGTGCTCCGGAAGGATCAACAGTACATGCTCCACATTTGGCAGCAGAGAAAAAGACCAATATCAGACTGATTAAATGAATTACAAAATGACCAATGTAGATACAAATATCTTGCTTTGTGAATGGACAAACCTTGCTATTGTTTTCTAAAGGACTCTGATTCTAATAAAGAGTTTTCTGAAACTGAGAGAATCAATATGCTCGAGTACTGGACAACACATTTGTTCTGTTTTGGAGGACGTATTTTTCAAAAGACAAGCGATCGATATGACGAACAGGCTGATCAGAACTTGTTGGTTCTGCATAAGGCTAGGTTTATGGTGTTTAACGTCACTTTCGTGGTATTGCACCGACATTTACAATAACTTAGTACAATGAACAGTCTGATGCATATTAATGACATCCGTGTGCCTCAGTATTTTCCTCGGTTCATACTCACAGTATTTACCGTCACTATGGTAACGTCCAATGTAGCTGTATTATAGCACCAATCTTGTACTGAGAGAACATAAGTATATCTTGTTCTCTTCTGGGGAAGCATTTTCTTTACAAGGATGCTTCCTGTAATTCAATATATCCAAATCGTATATAAGATTTTTTCTAAAAGTCTTGCAAGAACTTAAGCAAAAAAAATATTCGTCTTGAATGGATATGATTTGTTTCGTCATAAGTAAAATTATACTGATATGTATACTATTATTCAACTCGACCATCCATGCTTGAATAATATCCCAATGCACCAAGTCTTGGGAAGTCATGTATATAGTGTTAGGGGTATACATTTTGTCTCGGATTTGCGATAGTATTTTGGAAATTGTCCGACAGTGTAGTATTATTTGGCTTTCATTTTATTCATTACTTACATGTACATATAATATAATATAGCATAATGCATAATATCAGCCACAGTCTAAGGCTTTAGATGCTGGGTTCAAGAGTATATGCATATGCAGCGCATTTTCTTTATGTCCAAGCAGTTATTTGTTTAATCGAAATGAACTTATGATATAGTGGTATCATATTTGTTTTAAGATTAAATGTCAGACTCTGTGATCTATTTATCTTAACATTTATTCCATAGCGAATATTGGGAGGCTTCGGGAAAAAAAACCAGCATAACACTGCCGCATTTGATTAATATACATGTACCAAGCCCGGAATGTGAGCGCTTTCTATTGCCTGTTTCTATGATTGTTTTAATGATTTTTGGAACTGTTTCGACCGTGTAGTCTTGTTTGTTTGCTTTTGTTTTTGTTTTTGCTCGTTTTTTGTTCATATTCCTTAACTAATATTCCTTTTTGACTATGGTTGATCATGCATGACTTGTGTGGTGATACGGAGTTTGGATCTGTTCAGACAGTATGGTATTATATGTTTTCCATTTTATTGCAATAAATGCCCTCAATACGTACGTAAACGAGTATCAAAGTAGAAGTATTCATTATCATAGTCTAGTTCTATTTTGTGAATGAAATCTCCAAAATCTGTTATCTGAATATCCATCACTTTGTCATTGACACTTGCATGGTCACCAATAGTTACGCTGTCAGGAGTCATACCAAATTGTGGTGGTCCCTCTGAAATAAGAAAATGCAAAACAAAAATAATAAGTTTGAAAAACACTTGCATGACTGCATCATGCCATGGAGAGTTAATGCTTTGGCGCATAAAACTAGTTTAACACCGCCGCTTTTTATTGAAGTGCATGTACCAGGTTAGGGCAATGTGTGGTCATGTGTTTATGCATCGATTTTTCCTCTATTGCTATGATTTTGGAACTTATCCGATATTGTTTTTGTTTTTCATTTGATTTCAATTACTAGTACATGAATAATAAAGGACAATGGTGGCCGAGGGTTTAATGTCGTTGCCTTCTGTCCAGAAGCAAATTATTGTCCCTTCAAATTAATACCAAAATATCAAAAATTCTAAAATGAGGAAGAACTATTTACTTTAACATTTCTTTGATTGATTATTAATTAGGAAAAGAAGGTGATGGACATCAATTCCATAAATATCAACAAAACGAACAATCACCTCTCATCTTAACTGAACTCACTGAACACAACAAGACCACTACAAATGACGTTAAAAATCCAGGTCCTTTATTGGGACAGACACAATATTTCACATGTCCACTAAGTTACTTACTAACTGTAGAGGTATAAGACATGGTGTAAATTCTGCTTGAATGCTGGGGTAAGTATTCTACGTTGATCTCATCTCCAACATTTGCAGAGTTCATATTAGTCCGTAGTATCGTCGTCGGACATGACTTCTTTGATGGCAGGCAGTCATAGTACTCAATGATGCCATGTCCACCGTCGTGCCTGAAATAAGAATTGCATGATTAATATAGTTAAGACAATCTGATTAAATATAATGGAAAATAAAAATATGACACTGATGGATCCGGAAAAGCTTCAAAATTCAATCGAAAAGTCATAGAACGACAGAAAGACAGAGGCAAAACCGATATCACAATCACACATTATATATACTCGAGGGTCACTTTCGTGGAATGAAAAATAGGCTGAAAATGAGCTGAAAACTACTTAAAAGGTCATACAAACTCATTTAACGCCACATTGAATGGTTTTGAAATGAGAAATAGAAAAACAAAATTGTCTATATGGTCTTGTGAGTTTGCTGTTTATTGATGTACTATATTCTTACATTCAGTACTATTATATGCTAAAATTATAATAATTACTTACCATCCAATAATATCTTCTGTGTTTATTAATATCCTCTCATTTTCAGGTACATTGTACGTTGTTTGTTTGTTAACGTCTGTTGCTATTGTGAAATATAATATACTACATATATACAAGTAATGTATAGTAAAGACACAAAAATATCAGAGTGAAAATGAAATACATGTTTAATAAATATTTATATATTACATTATGTTTTGTATTATAAACTTAGATATCTAATTTCGTGCGCACTATGTGTTTCTAGAATAACCTTCACCAAGTACGTTCATAGTCAAACAGATTAGAAAGACAAATAAGGTAAAAGTTTTTCTGAGCAATAAAAAACTAAAGGACCTAAACATGATCTACAGTTACATATGTTTAAAGGACCTAAACATGATCTACAGCTACATATGTTTAAAGGACCTAAACATGATCTACAGTTACATATGTTTAAAGGACCTAAACATGATCTACAGTTACATATGTTTAAAGGACCTAAACATGATCTACAGCTACATATGTTTAAAGGACCTAAACATGATCTACAGTTACATATGTTTAAAGGATCTAAACATGATCTACAGCTACATATGTTTAAAGGACCTAAGCATGATCTACAGTTACATATGTTTAAAGGACCTAAACATGATCTACAGCTACATATGTTTAAAGGACCTAAACATGATCTACAGTTACATATGTTTAAAGGACCTAAACATGATCTACAGTTACATATGTTTAAAGGACCTAAACATGATCTACAGTTACATATGCTTAAAGGACCTAAACATGATCTACAGCTACATATGTTTAAAGGACCTAAACATGATCTACAGTTACATATGTTTAAAGGACCTAAACATGATCTACAGTTACATATGTTTAAAGGACCTAAACATGATCTACAGTTACATATGTTTAAAGGACCTAAACATGATCTACAGCTACATATGTTTAAAGGACCTAAACATGATCTACAGTTACATATGTTTAAAGGACCTAAACATGATCTACAGTTACATATGTTAAAAAGGACCTAAACATGATCTACAGTTACATATGTTTAAAGGACCTAAACATGATCTACAGCTACATATGTTTAAAGGACCTAAACATGATCTACAGTTACATATGTTTAAAGGACCTAAACATGATCTACAGTTACATATGTTTAAAGGACCTAAACATGATCTACAGCTACATATGTTTAAAGGACCTAAACATGATCTACAGTTACATATGTTTAAAGGACCTAAACATGATCTACAGCTACATATGTTTAAAGGACCTAAACATGATCTACAGTTACATATGTTTAAAGGACCTAAACATGATCTACAGTTACATATGTTTAAAGACCTAAACATGATCTACAGTTACATATGTTTAAAGGACCTAAACATGATCTACAGCTACATATGTTTAAAGGACCTAAACATGATCTACAGTTACATATGTTTAAAGGACCTAAACATGATCTACAGCTACATATGTTTAAAGGACCTAAACATGATCTACAGCTACATATGTTTGAGAGAGAATGAACTTAGTCTTAATCATTTACATTATTTAGAAACTGCCAATATCTAAGATAAATATATTTAATAAGCCATATCAGTGTTGAAGTACTGACTGTTGAGGGAACTGTTATTAACATAACAAGATAAAATATACAGTGAAACATGTTCAAACAGAGTCCTGAATAAACCATACTGTAAATAAAGTCAACATGTAGGACATCTTTGTATTGTGAGCTCCATGACATATTGTATCCAGGGTCAATGTTTTTCCACATAATTGCCTCCTTTTGTTGAAAAGTGACCCTCTCCAATTTAGAAGCTCTTGCTGCTTAGATGTATTCGCATACCTTAGCTTTATTTCTCAGCAGATGTAATTATAGCAGGATAAATTGTCATATTAACCTTACCTTGAACAACTATTGTATTAGTCCCAACCACTTTATACATATTGATGCCAGTCTTTCTCCATACACTGAATGTTACAGTCCCTGTCTTTACAGGTATATAATACCACATGGTAATCTGTCCACAACAATGGACAGTATTTACTGGATCTATGAGAAGATATCCTCTTCCTAAATGTAACAAATATATAAACATATGTTATAAACTATCAACTTAACACGAGATTACAAAATTGCGATTCGTATTAATCTGGTATAGATTAATTTTAGAGTCACATGTCATTTTATACGTGTTTTGATTGGATTAAAAAGTTGAGGTTATTTGTAAATGTACTGAATCTAAAATAAATAGCCGTCGTTCTCAAGGCGTCGCGTGCCGTTGTCATCAGGTGATTTTCTTTAAATGAGGTACATTTAGGGTTATTTAAATTAATTTCCAATTATTTGCCTTATTTTGAAAAAAATTAATAAATTTTTCAACATCATAGCAAAAAGAGTGAATTAATTAATAAGGATTGATCGAAATTATTTGTTTGAAATAACCTCAATCAGGTTGTACACTGCTACACGGTGTGTGCAACCTGATTGAGGTTATTTCTTCATGAACAGAACACAAATTGCGATCAATCCTTAACTATTTCGGTTAGGGGGTTAGGGATAAGGTTTTTAACGCCACTTACAACAATATTTCAGTTATATCGTTGTAAGTTTTATTGGTGGAGTCGCTGGAGAAAACCATCAACCTGCAAAAATTAACTGATAAACATTACCACACAATGTTGTATCGAGTACACAGTTGTATCGAGTACACTCGCCATGTATATTTGGTATTTAAATACAATATGGAAGTGACAGCAATTTTGTCTCCTATGCTATGGCGATAGCAAGGTTACATGTCGATGATATTTTGATGCTAATGATGTCCGCTTTATACTATATCAATATAGTCAGTTTTGTATAGTGCTATATGCTATAGGCGGGAATATACGTCCCTCCACTTTCCACTTCCTCATCTTTATTCCGAGACAACCCGTATTTGTTTTCACTGTTTAATGCTGCGTGCTTAGCTGAGAAGTATCCAATACCAAATTTATGGTCTTTGATTTGACCCATCCGAGGTTGTACCCACGATCTACCGAACCATAAATACAACTAATCATTAAGTCAGTAATAAGAAAGACGGTAAATCACACTTTTGTCCCGTTTTTCCCCCCATTTATATATTATTTTGTGAACACGGTAACGCTTGCTCTCGTACTGAATATGCGTGAAATCTTTGTTACTGCACGTTAGGCGACAATCAATCAATCAATCAATCAATCAATCAATCAATCAATCAATCAACCAATCAACCAATCAATCAATCAATCAATCAATCAATCAATCAATCAATCAATCAATGTAGCTTACCAGTGGAGTTATCTGTCGTAAATGGTAAAGACGAATCTTGTCTATCATAAAATTTCTGATCACCACAATCTAGAACAAAAATGAAATGAGTCTAAGTCAAATAATTCACAAAATTAGTCTAAGTCAAATAATTCACAAACTTTTTCTAAGTCAAATAATTCAAAAAATTATATTGAAAGTGTTCGATTATATAATTATCACTTTCGCAACCATCACTACCGTGTTCACATGGCAGTTGGCAATACATTAACGGATGGTCATCACTAATTGGTTGACCGTTTTGAAATATACACATGCATCAATGCTGAACATCCTGCACATGATACACCAAAGTCTGTTACATTAAAATTACAGGAAGTTTTGTTCTCACATTCGTTCTGCACATTCTTGATAACATTCGTTGGTGGATCAGACCCACTTGTTGTTTGGATACACCCATCTATTTTAGAATATATCCATAAGGCACTTTGTACTTGTAAGTATCCACCTGGACAAGTCCAAAGGAACGCAGTATTTGTACATTCAATTTTTGTATCTATGAAAAATAAACTAACAAGATAAATGCAAAATAAATTTTTGTTTGCAATGTAATTAAGCTACAAAAATATCTATATGTTATGTGATGTGTAGTGATAGTGTTTTGAAGATCATTGTTTGTGCCAGAAATGCTTTACTGGGTCCATGAAAAAATAACAATGAAGTGTAGTTGACCCCTTTATTAGTACTCAAAATCTACAGCAGGGCTTGGAATAACAGATCACTGTTCATGTTATTATTATTAACATTTCATTAAAAGGGAGGTTTTGTTTTTTTTTAAAAAAAAAATATTCTGATTCCCAATGTTGCTGAAAAAAATATTCTGATTTTGGTGGAGGAAAACAAAATGTGATTCAGAGTTTTTGTCATATAATATGATGTTATATTCTGGAAAAAAAAAAAAAAAAAAATTCTGAACGAAACAAAAAACCATAATTCCCCCGCGCCCCCCCCCCCCCCCCCCCCCTTTCAAGTTAAATGGTCGGTCTCTAAGAAAAATTCATTTCTCCAATGGCAATGAATGTGTCCCCTTTTATACATCACGATCTGGTTCACCGTCACGATGTATCCATATCTCAAATGTCAATGGATCCTTTACTTTTTACGTAGATTTTTTTCTTTCCTTTATCACTGCCAATACTTTTACCAGACATGACTGTATATATGAGCTACACAGTGGGTGTCTTATATGAAGCAGGAACTGTGTACCCTTCACGAGCATCTGAGTCACTCCCAATTTTTGGTGACGTCCGTGTTGCTCATCTTTCTAGTTTTCTGTGTGGTTATTTAGCTTTGTTTGTCTCCCTGCTGTTGCTTGTCCCACGATTGCTTTGTCTATGGATTATCAATGTTTGATTTCACCTTCACCTTTTTCTGTGTTGTTATTTTGCTTTGTTTGTCTCCCTGCTTTGTCTTGTCACACGATAACTTTGTCTATGGATTATCAATGTTTGATTCCCCCTTCACATTTTTCTCTGTTGTTATTTTGCTTTGTTTTTTTACCTGCTGTGTCTTGTCACACGATTAATTTGTCTATAGATTATCAATGTTTGATTTCCCCTTCATTTTTTTCTGTGTTATTTTCCTTTGTTTGTCCCCCTGTTGTGTCTTCTCCCACGATTACTTTGTCTATGTATTATCAATGTTTGATTTCCCCTTCACATTTTTCGGTGTTGTTATTTTGCTTTGTTAGTCTCCCTTCTGTGTCTTGTCCAACGATTGCTTTGTCTATGGATTATCAATGCTTGATTTCCCCTTCACTTTTTTCTGTGTTGTTATTTTGCTTTGTTAGTCTCCCTGCTCTGTCTTGTTCAACGATTGCTTTATCTATGGATTATCAATGCTTGATTTCCCCTTCACTTTTTTCTGTGTTGTTATTTTGCTTTGTTTGTCTCCCTGATGTGTCTTGTCCCACGATTGCTTTGTCTATGGATTATCAATGTTTGATTTCCCCTTCATTTTTTTCTGTGTTGTTATTTTGCTTTGTTAGTCTTCGTGCTGAGTCTTGTTCAACGATTGCTTTATCTATGGATTATCAATGCTTGATTTCCCCTTCACTTTTTTCTGTGTTGTTATTTTGCTTTGTTTGTCTCCCTGATGTGTCTTGTCCCACGATTGCTTTGTCTATGGATTATCAATGTTTGATTTCACCTTCACCTTTTTCTGTGTTGTTATTTTGCTTTGTTAGTTTCCCTGCTCTGTCTTGTTCCACGATTGCTTTGTCTATGGATTATCAATGTTTGATTTCCCCTTCACTTTTTTCGGTGTTGTTATTTTGCTTTGTTAGTTTCCCTGCTCTGTCTTGTTCCACGATTGCTTTGTCTATGGATTATCAATATTTGATTTCCACTTCACTTTTTTCTGTGTTGTTATTTTGCATTGTTTGTCTCCCTACTGTGTCTTGTCCCACGATTACTTTGTATATGGATTATCAATGTATGATTTCCCCTTCACTATTTTCTGTGTTGTTATTTTGCTGTGTTTGTCTCCCAGCTGTGTCTTGTCCCACGATTGCTTTGTTTATAGAATATCAATGTTTCATTTCTCCTTCACTTTTTCTGTGTTGTTATTTTGCTGTGTTTGTCTCCCTGCTGTGTCTTGTCCCACGATTACTTTGTCTATGGATTAATAATGTTTGATTTCCCCTTCACTTTTTCTGTGTTGTTATTTTGCTTTGTTTGTCTCCCTGCTGTGTCTTGTCCCACGATCGCTTTGTCTATGGATTATCAATGTTTGATTTCCCCTTCACTTTTTTCTGTGTTGTTATTTTGTTTTGTTTGTCTCCCTGCTGTGTCTTGTCCCACGATTGCTTTGTCTATGGATTATCAATGTTTGATTTCACCTTCACCTTTTTCTGTGTTGTTATTTTGCTTTGTTTGTCTCCCTGCTTTGTCTTGTCACACGATAACTTTGTCTATGGATTATCAATGTTTGATTCCCCCTTCACTTTTTTCTCTGTTGTTATTTTGCTTTGTTTTTTTCCCTGCTGTGTCTTGTCACACGATTAATTTGTCTATAGATTATCAATGTTTGATTTCCCCTTCATTTTTTTCTGTGTTATTTTCCTTTGTTTGTCCCCCTGCTGTGTCTTCTCCCACGATTACTTTGTCTATGTATTATCAATGTTTGATTTCCCCTTCACATTTTTCTGTGTTGTTACTTTGCTTTGTTAGTCTCCCTTCTGTGTCTTGTCCCACGATTACTTTGTCTATGAATTATCAATGCTTGATTTCCCCTTCACTTTTTTCTGTGTTGTTATTTTGCTTTGTTTGTCTCCCTGCTGTGTCTTGTCCCACGATTCCTTTGTCTATGGATTATCAATGCTTGATTTCCCCTTCACTTTTTTCTGTGTTGTTATTTTGCTTTGTTTGTCTCCCTGATGTGTCTTGTCCCACGATTGCTTTGTCTATGGATTATCAATGTTTGATTTCCCCTTCATTTTTTTCTGTGTTGTTATTTTGCTTTGTTAGTCTCCGTGCTGTGTCTTGTCCCACGATTGCTTTGTCTATGGATTATCAATGTTTGATTTCACCTTCACCTTTTTCTGTGTTGTTATTTTGCTTTGTTAGTTTCCCTGCTCTGTCTTGTCCCACCATTGCTTTGTCTATGGATTATCAATGTTTGATTTCCCCTTCACTTTTTTCTGTGTTGTTATTTTGCTTTGTTAGTTTCCCTGCTCTGTCTTGTTCCACGATTGCTTTGCCTATGGATTATCAATATTTGATTTCCACTTCACTTTTTTCTGTGTTGTTATTTTGCTTTGTTTGTCTCCCTACTGTGTCTAGTCCCACGATTACATTGTATATGGATTATCAATGTATGATTTCCCCTTCACTTTTTTCTGTGTTGTTATTTTGCTGTGTTTGTCTCCCAGCTGTGTCTTGTCCCACGATTGCTTTGTTTATAGAATATCAATGTTTCATTTCTCCTTCACTTTTTCTGTGTTGTTATTTTGCTGTGTTTGTCTCCATGCTGTGTCTTGTCCCACGATTACTTTGTCTATGGATTAATAATGTTTGATTTCCCCTTCACTTTTTCTGTGTTGTTATTTTGCTTTGTTTGTCTCCCTGCTGTGTCTTGTCCCACGATCGCTTTGTCTATGGATTATCAATGTTTGATTTCCCCTTCACTTTTTTCTGTGTTGTTATTTTGCTTTGTTAGTCTCCGTGCTGTGTCTTGTCCCACGATTGCTTTGTCTATGGATTATCAATGTTTGATTTCACCTTCACCTTTTTCTGTGTTGTTATTTTGCTTTGTTAGTTTCCCTGCTCTGTCTTGTCCCACCATTGCTTTGTCTATGGATTATCAATGTTTGATTTCCCCTTCACTTTTTTCTGTGTTGTTATTTTGCTTTGTTAGTTTCCCTGCTCTGTCTTGTTCCACGATTGCTTTGTCTATGGATTATCAATATTTGATTTCCACTTCACTTTTTTCTGTGTTGTTATTTTGCATTGTTTGTCTCCCTACTGTGTCTTGTCCCACGATTACATTGTATATGGATTATCAATGTATGATTTCCCCTTCACTTTTTTCTGTGTTGTTATTTTGCTGTGTTTGTCTCCCAGCTGTGTCTTGTCCCACGATTGCTTTGTTTATAGAATATCAATGTTTCATTTCTCCTTCACTTTTTCTGTGTTGTTATTTTGCTGTGTTTGTCTCCCTGCTGTGTTTTGTCCCACGATTACTTTGTCTATGGATTAATAATGTTTGATTTCCCCTTCACTTTTTCTGTGTTGTTATTTTGCTTTGTTTGTCTCCCTGCTGTGTCTTGTCCCACGATCGCTTTGTCTATGGATTATCAATGTTTGATTTCCCCTTCACTTTTTTCTGTGTTGTTATTTTGCTTTGTTAGTCTCCCTGCTTTGTCTTGTTCCACGATAGCTTTTTCTATGGATTATCAATGTTTTTGATTTCCCCTTCATTTCATTCGGTGTTGTTATTTCGATTTGTTTGTCTCCCTGCTGTGTCTTGTCCAACGATTGCTTTGTCTATGGATTATCAATGTTTGATTTCCCCTTCACTTTTTTTTGTGTTGTTATTTTGTTTTGTTTGTCTCCCTGCTGTGTCTTGTCCCACGATTGCTTTGTCTATGGATTATCAAGGTTTGATTTCACCTTCACCTTTTTCTGTGTTGTTATTTTGCTTTGTTTGTCTCCCTGCTTTGTCTTGTCACACGATAACTTTGTCTATGGATTATCAATGTTTGATTCCCCCTTCACTTTTTTCTCTGTTGTTATTTTGCTTTGTTTTTTTCTCTGCTGTGTCTTGTCACACGATTAATTTGTCTATAGATTATCAATGTTTGATTTCCCCTTCATTTTTTTCTGTGTTATTTTCCTTTGTTTGTCCCCCTGCTGTGTCTTCTCCCACGATTACTTTGTCTATGCATTATCAATGTTTGATTTCCCCTTCACATTTTTCTGTGTTGTTATTTTGCTTTGTTAGTCTCCCTTCTGTGTCTTGTCCCACGATTACTTTGTCTATGAATTATCAATGCTTGATTTCCCCTTCACTTTTTTCTGTGTTGTTATTTTGCTTTTTTAGTCTCCCTGCTGTGTCTTGTCCCACGATTGCTTTGTCTATGGATTATCAATGTTTGATTTCCCCTTCATTTTTTTCTGTGTTGTTATTTTGCTTTGTTAGTCTCCGTGCTGTGTCTTGTCCCACGATTGCTTTGTCTATGGATTATCAATGTTTGATTTCACCTTCACCTTTTTCTGTGTTGTTATTTTGCTTTGTTAGTTTCCCTGCTCTGTCTTGTCCCACGATTGCTTTGTCTATGGATTATCAATGTTTGATTTCCCCTTCACTTTTTTCTGTGTTGTTATTTTCCTTTGTTAGTTTCCCTGCTCTGTCTTGTTCCACGATTGCTTTGTCTATGGATTATCAATATTTGATTTCCACTTCACTTTTTTCTGTGTTGTTATTTTGCTTTGTTTGTCTCCCTACTGTGTCTTGTCCCACGATTACTTTGTATATGGATTATCAATGTATGATTTCCCCTTCACTTTTTTCTGTGTTGTTATTTTGCTGTGTTTGTCTCCCAGCTGTGTCTTGTCCCACGATTGCTTTGTTTATAGAATATCAATGTTTCATTTCTCCTTCACTTTTTCTGTGTTGTTATTTTGCTGTGTTTGTCTCCCTGCTGTGTCTTGTCCCACGATTACTTTGTCTATGGATTATCAATGTTTGATTTCCCCTTCACTTTTTTCTGTGTTGTTATTTTGCTTTGTTAGTCTCCCTGCTTTGTCTTGTTCCACGATAGCTTTTTCTATGGATTATCACTGTTTTTGATTTCCCCTTCATTTTATTCGGTGTTGTTATTTTGTTTTGTTTGTCTCCCTGCTGTGTCTTGTCCCACGATTGCTTTGTCTATGGATTATCAATGTTTGATTTCACCTTCACCTTTTTCTGTGTTGTTATTTTGCTTTGTTTGTCTCCCTGCTTTGTCTTGTCACACGATAACTTAGTCTATGGATTATCAATGTTTGATTCCCCCTTCACTTTTTTCTCTGTTGTTATTTTGCTTTGTTTTTTTCCCTGCTGTGTCTTGTCACACGATTAATTTGTCTATAGATTATCAATGTTTGATTTCCCCTTCATTTTTTTCTGTGTTATTTTCCTTTGTTTGTCCCCCTGCTGTGTCTTCTCCCACGATTACTTTGTCTATGCATTATCAATGTTTGATTTCCCCTTCACATTTTTCTGTGTTGTTATTTTGCTTTGTTAGTCTCCCTTCTGTGTCTTGTCCCACGATTACTTTGTCTATGGATTATCAATGTTTGATTTCCCCTTCATTTTTTTCTGTGTTGTTATTTTGCTTTGTTAGTCTCCGTGCTGTGTCTTGTCCCACGATTGCTTTGTCTATGGATTATCAATGTTTGATTTCACCTTCACCTTTTTCTGTGTTGTTATTTTGCTTTGTTAGTTTCCCTGCTCTGTCTTGTCCCACGATTGCTTTGTCTATGGATTATCAATATTTGATTTCCACTTCACTTTTTTCTGTGTTGTTATTTTGCTTTGTTTGTCTCCCTACTGTGTCTTGTCCCACGATTACTTTGTATATGGATTATCAATGTATGATTTCCCCTTCACTTTTTTCTGTGTTGTTATTTTGCTGTGTTTGTCTCCCAGCTGTGTCTTGTCCCACGATTGCTTTGTTTATAGAATATCAATGTTTCATTTCTCCTTCACTTTTTCTGTGTTGTTATTTTGCTGTGTTTGTCTCCCTGCTGTGTCTTGTCCCACGATTACTTTGTCTATGGATTATCAATGTTTGATTTCCCCTTCACTTTTTTCTGTGTTGTTATTTTGCTTTGTTAGTCTCCCTGCTTTGTCTTGTTCCACGATAGCTTTTTCTATGGATTATCACTGTTTTTGATTTCCCCTTCATTTTATTCGGTGTTGTTATTTTGTTTTGTTTGTCTCCCTGCTGTGTCTTGTCCCACGATTGCTTTGTCTATGGATTATCAATGTTTGATTTCACCTTCACCTTTTTCTGTGTTGTTATTTTGCTTTGTTTGTCTCCCTGCTTTGTCTTGTCACACGATAACTTAGTCTATGGATTATCAATGTTTGATTCCCCCTTCACTTTTTTCTCTGTTGTTATTTTGCTTTGTTTTTTTCCCTGCTGTGTCTTGTCACACGATTAATTTGTCTATAGATTATCAATGTTTGATTTCCCCTTCATTTTTTTCTGTGTTATTTTCCTTTGTTTGTCCCCCTGCTGTGTCTTCTCCCACGATTACTTTGTCTATGTATTATCAATGTTTGATTTCCCCTTCACATTTTTCTGTGTTGTTATTTTGCTTTGTTAGTCTCCCTTCTGTGTCTTGTCCCACGATTGCTTTGTCTATGAATTATCAATGCTTGATTTCCCCTTCACTTTTTTCTGTGTTGTTATTTTGCTTTTTTAGTCTCCCTGCTGTGTCTTGTTCAACGATTGCTTTGTCTATGGATTATCAATGTTTGATTTCACCTTCACTTTTTTTTGTGTTGTTATATTGTTTTGTTTGTCTCCCTGCTGTGTCTTGTCCCACGATTGCTTTGTCTATGGATTATCAATGTTTGATTTCACCTTCACCTTTTTCTGTGTTGTTATTTTGCTTTGTTTGTCTCCCTGCTTTGTCTTGTCACACGATAACTTTGTCTATGGATTATCAATGTTTGATTCCCCCTTGACTTTTTTCTCTGTTGTTATTTTGCTTTCTTTTTTTCCCTGCTGTGTCTTGTCAGACGATTAATTTGTCTATAGATTATCAATGTTTGATTTCCCCTTCATTTTTTTCTGTGTTATTTTCCTTTGTTTGTCCCCCTGCTGTGTCTTCTCCCACGATTACTTTGTCTATGGATTATCAATGCTCGATTTCCCCTTCACTTTTTTCTGTGTTGTTATTTTGCTTTGTTTGTCTCCCTGATGTGTCTTGTCCCACGATTGCTTTGTCTATGGATTATCAATGTTTGATTTCCCCTTCATTTTTTTCTGTGTTGTTATTTTGCTTTGTTAGTCTCCGTGCTGTGTCTGGTCCCACGATAGCTTTGTCTATGGATTATCAATGTTTGATTTCCCCTTCACTTTTTTCTGTGTTGTTATTTTGCTTTGTTAGTTTCCCTGCTCTGTCTTGTCCCACGATTGCTTTGTCTATGGATTATCAATGTTTGATTTCCCCTTCACTTTTTTCTGTGTTGTTATTTTGCTTTGTTACTTTCCCTGCTCTGTCTTGTTCCACGATTGCTTTGTCTATGGATTATCAATATTTGATTTCCACTTCACTTTTTTCTGTGTTGTTATTTTGCTTTGTTTGTCTCCCTACTGTGTCTTGTCCCACGATTACTTTGTATATGGATTATCAATGTATGATTTCCCCTTCACTTTTTTCTGTGTTGTTATTTTGCTGTGTTTGTCTCCCAGCTGTGTCTTGTCCCACGATTGCTTTGTTTATAGAATATCAATGTTTCATTTCTCCTTCACTTTTTCTGTGTTGTTATTTTGCTGTTTTTGTCTCCCTGCTGTGTCTTGTCCCACGATTACTTTGTCTATGGATTATCAATGTTTGATTTCCCCTTCACTTTTTCTGTGTTGTTATTTTGCTTTGTTTGTTTCCCTGCTGTGTCTTGTCCCACGATCGCTTTGTCTATGGATTATCAATGTTTGATTTCCCCTTCACTTTTTTCTGTGTTGTTATTTTGCTTTGTTAGTCTCCCTGCTTTGTCTTGTTCCACGATAGCTTTTTCTATGGATTATCAATGTTTGATTTCCCCTTCATTTCACTCGGTGTTGTTATTTTGTTTTGTTTGTCTCCCTGCTGTGTCTTGTCCAACGATTGCTTTGTCTATGGATTATCAATGTTTGATTTCCCCTTCACTTTTTTTTGTGTTGTTATTTTGTTTTGTTTGTCTCCCTGCTGTGTCTTGTCCCACGATTGCTTTGTCTATGGATTATCAATGTTTGATTTCCCCTTCACTTTTTTCTGTGTTGTTATTTTGCTGTGTTTTTCTCCCTGCTGTGTCTTGC
Organism: Bathymodiolus septemdierum; assembly: GCA_963383655.1. Lineage (NCBI taxonomy): Eukaryota > Metazoa > Mollusca > Bivalvia > Mytilida > Modiolidae > Bathymodiolus > Bathymodiolus septemdierum. Next base: position 83,722,293 of record OY726525.1, read on the forward strand.
CCAACGATTGCTTTGTCTATGGATTATCAATGTTTGATTTCCTCCTCACTTTTTTCTGTGTTGTTATTTTGCTTTGTTTGTCTCCCTGCTGTGTCTTGTCCCACGATTGCTTTGTCTATGGATTATCAATGTTTGATTTCCCCTTCACTTTTTTCTGTGTTGTTATATTGCTTTGTTTGTCTCCCTGCTTTGTCTTGTTCCACGATAGCTTTTTCTATGGATTATCAATGTTTGATTTCCCCTTCATTTCATTCGGTGTTGTTATTTTGTTTTGTTTGTCTCCCTGCTGTGTCTTGTCCAACGATTGCTTTGTCTATTGATTATCAATGTTTGATTTCCCCTTCACTTTTTTTTGTGTTGTTATTTTGTTTTGTTTGTCTCCCTGCTGTGTCTTGTCCAACGATTGCTTTGTCTATTGATTATCAATGTTTGATTTCCCCTTCACTTTTTTCTGTGTTGTTATTTTGCTTTGTTTGTCTCCCTGCTTTGTCTTGTTCCACGATAGCTTTTTCTATGGATTATCAATGTTTGATTTCCCCTTCATTTCATTCGGTGTTGTTATTTTGTTTTGTTTGTCTCCCTGCTGTGTCTTGTCCAACGATTGCTTTGTCTATTGATTATCAATGTTTGATTTCCCCTTAACTTTTTTTTGTGTTGTTATTTTGTTTTGTTTGTCTCCCTGCTGTGTCTTGTCCCACGATTGCTTTGTCTATGGATTATCAATGTTTGATTTCCCCTTCACTTTTTTCTGTGTTGTTATTTTGCTGTGTTTTTCTCCCTGCTGTGTCTTGCCCAACGATTTCTTTGTCTATGGATTATCAATGTTTGATTTCCTCCTCACTTTTTTCTGTGTTGTTATTTTGTTGTGCTTGTCTCCCTGATTTGTCTTGTGCCACGATTGCTTTGTCTATGGCTTATCAATGTTTGATTTCCCCTTCACTTTTTTCTGTGTTGTTATTTTGTTTTGTTTGTCTCTCTGCTGTGTCTTGTCCAACGATTGCTTTGTCTATGGATTATCAATGTTTGATTTCCCCTTCACTTTTTTCTGTGTTGTTATTTTGCGTTGTTAGTCTCGCTGCTTTGTCTTGTCCCACGATTGCTTTGTCTATGAATTATCAATGCTTGATTTCCCCTTCACTTTGTTCTGTGTTGTTATTTCGCTTTGTTTGTCTCCCTGCTTTGTCTTGTCCCACGATTACTTCGTCTATGGATTATCAATGTTTGATTTCCCTTTCACTTTTTTCTGTGTTGTTATTTTGTTTTGTTTATCTCCCTGCTGTGTCTTGTCCAACGATTGCTTTGTCTATGGATTATCAATGTTTGATTTCCCCTTCACTTTTTTCTGTGTTGTTATTTTGCTTTGTTTGTCTCCCTGCTGTGTCTTGTCCCACGATTGCTTTGTCTATGGATTATCAATGTTTTATTTCCCCTTCACTTTTTTCTGTGTTGTTATTTTGCGTTGTTAGTCTCGCTGCTTTGTCTTGTCCCACGATTGCTTTGTCTATGAATTATCAATGTTTGATTTCCCCTTCACTTTGTTCTGTGTTGTTATTTCGCTTTGTTTGTCTCCCTGCTGTGTCTTGTCCCACGATTACTTTGTCTATGGATTATCAATGTTTGATTTCCCTTTCACTTTTTTCTGTGTTATTATTTTGTTTTGTTTATCTCCCTGCTGTGTCTTGTCCAACGATTGCTTTGTCTATGGATTATCAATGTTTGATTTCCCCTTCATTTTTTTCTGTGTTGTTATTTTGCTTTGTTTGTCTCCCTGCTTTGTCTTGTTCCTCGATAGCTTTTTCTATGGATTATCAATGTTTGATTTCCCCTTCATTTCATTCGGTGTTGTTATTTTGTTTTGTTTGTCTCCCTGCTGTGTCTTGTCCAACGATTGCTTTGTCTATGGATTATCAATGTTTGATTTCCCCTTCACTTTTTTTTGTGTTGTTATTTTGTTTTGTTTGTCTCCCTGCTGTGTCTTGTCCCACGATTGCTTTGTCTATGGATTATCAATGTTTGATTTCCCCATCACTTTTTTCTGTGTTGTTATTTTGCTGTGTTTTTCTCACTGCTGTGTCTTGCCCAACGATTGCTTTGTCTATGGATTATCAATGTTTGATTTCCTCCTCACTTTTTTCTGTGTTGTTATTTTGTTGTGCTTGTCTCCCTGATTTGTCTTGTGCCACGATTGCTTTGTCTATGGATTATCAATGTTTGATTTCCCCTTCACTTTTTTCTGTGTTGTTATTTTGTTTTGTTTGTCTCCCTGCTGTGTCTTGTCCCACGATTACTTTGTCTATGGATTATCAATGTTTGATTTCCCTTTCACTTTTTTCTGTGTTGTTATTTTGTTTTGTTTATCTCCCTGCTGTGTCTTATCCAACGATTGCTTTGTCTATGTATTATCAATGTTTGATTTCCTCTTCACTTTTTTCTGTGTTTTTATTTTGCTTTGTTTGTCTCCCTGCTGTGTCTTGTCCCACGATTACTTTTTCTATGGATTATCAATGTTTGATTTCCCTTTCACTTTTTTCTGTGTTGTTACTTTGCTGTGTTTGTCTCCCTGATTTGTCTTGTGCCACGATTGCTTTGTCTATGGATTATCAATGTTTGATTTCCCTTTCACTTTTTTCTGTGTTGTTATTTTGTTTTGTTTATCTCCCTGCTGTGTCTTGTCCAACGATTGTTTTGTCTATGGATTATCAATGTTTGATTTCCCCTTCACTTTTTTCTGTGTTGTTATTTTGCTTTGTTTGTCTCCCTGCTTTGTCTTGTTCCACGATTACTTTGTCTATGGATTATCAATGTTTGATTTCCCTTTCACTTTTTTCTGTGTTGTTATTTTGTTTTGTTTATCTCCCTGCTGTGTCTTGTCCAACGATTGCTTCGTCTATGGATTATCAATGTTTGATTTCCCCTTCACTTTTTTCTGTGTTGTTATTTTGCTTTGTTAGTCTCCCTGCTGTGTCTTGTTCCACGATTGCTTTGTCTATGGATTATCAATATTTGATTTCCACTTCACTTTTTTCTGTGTTGTTATTTTGCTTTGTTTGTCTCCCTACTGTGTCTTGTCCCACGATTACTTTGTCTATGAATTATCAATGTTTGATTTCCCCTTCACTTTGTTCTGTGTTGTTATTTCGCTTTGTTTGTCTCCCTGCTTTGTCTTGTCCCACGATTACTTTGTCTATGGATTATCAATGTTTGATTTCCCTTTCCCTTTTTTCTGTGTTGTTATTTTGTTTTGTTTATCTCCCTGCTGTGTCTTGTCCAACGATTGCTTTGTCTATGGATTATCAATGTTTGATTTCCCCTTCACTTTTTTCTGTGTTGTTATTTTGCTTTGTTTGTCTCCCTGCTGTGTCTTGTCCCACGATTGCTTTGTCTATGGATTATCAATGTTTTATTTCCCCTTCACTTTTTTCTGTGTTGTTATTTTCCGCTGTTAGTCTCGCTGCTTTGTCTTGTCCCACGATTGCTTTGTCTATGAATTATCAATGTTTGATTTCCCCTTCACTTTGTTCTGTGTTGTTATTTTGCTTTGTTTGTCTCCCTGATTTGTCTTGTGCCACGATTGCTTTGTCTATGGATTATCAATGTTTGATTTCCTCTTCACTTTCTTCTGTGTTGTTATTTTGTTTTGTTTGTCTCCCTGCTGTGTCTTGTCCCACGATTGCTTTGTCTATGGATTATCAATGTTTGATTTCCCCTTCACTTTTTTCTGTGTTGTTATTTTGTTTTGTTTGTCTCCCTGCTGTGTCTTGTCCCACGATTACTTTGTCTATGGATTATCAATGTTTGATTTCCCTTTCACTTTTTTCTGTGTTGTTATTTTGTTTTGTTTATCTCCCTGCTGTGTCTTGTCCAACGATTGCTTTGTCTATGGATTATCAATGTTTGATTTCCCCTTCACTTTTTTCTGTGTTGTTATTTTGCTTTGTTTGTCTCCCTGCTGTGTCTTGTCCCACGATTGCTTTGTCTATGGATTATCAATGTTTTATTTCCCCTTCACTTTTTTCTGTGTTGTTATTTTGCGCTGTTAGTCTCGCTGCTTTGTCTTGTCCCACGATTGCTTTGTCTATGAATTATCAATGTTTGATTTCCCCTTCACTTTGTTCTGTGTTGTTATTTTGCTTTGTTTGTCTCCCTGCTGTGTCTTGTCCAACGATTGCTTTGTCTATGAATTATCAATGTTTGATTTCCCCTTCACTTTGTTCTGTGTTGTTATTTTGTTTTGTTTGTCTACCTGCTGTGTCTTGTCCCACGATTGCTTTGTCTATGGATTATCAATGTTTGATTTCCCTTTCACTTTTTTCTTTGTTGTTATTTTGTTTTGTTTATCTCCCTGCTGTGTCTTGTCCAACGATTGCTTTGTCTATGGATTATCAATGTTTGATTTCCCCTTCACTTTTTTCTGTGTTGTTATTTTGCTTTGTTTGTCTCCCTGCTTTGTCTTGTTCCACGATAGATTTTTCTATGGATTATCAATGTTTGATTTCCCCTTCATTTCATTCGGTGTTGTTATTTTGTTTTGTTTATCTCCCTGCTGTGTCTTGTCCAACGATTGCTTTGTCTATTGATTATCAATGTTTGATTTCCCCTTCACTTTTTTTTGTGTTGTTATTTTGTTTTGTTTGTCTCCCTGCTGTGTCTTGTCCCACGATTGCTTTGTCTATGGATTATCAATGTTTGATTTCCCCTTCACTTTTTTCTGTGTTGTTATTTTGCTGTGTTTTTCTCCCTGCTGTGTCTTGCCCAACGATTTCTTTGTCTATGGATTATCAATGTTTGATTTCCTCCTCACTTTTTTCTGTGTTGTTATTTTGTTGTGCTTGTCTCCCTGCTGTGTCTTGTCCCACGATTGCTTTGTCTATGGATTATCAATGTTTGATTTCCCCTTCACTTTTTTCTGTGTTGTTATTTTGCTGTGTTTTTCTCCCTGCTGTGTCTTGCCCAACGATTACTTTGTCTATGGATTATCAATGTTTGATTTCCTCTTCACTTTTTCTGTGTTGTTATTTTGCTTTGTTTGTCTCCCTGCTGTGTCTTGTCCCACGATTGCTTTGTCTATGGATTATCAATGTTTGATTTCCCCTTCACTTTTTTCTGTGTTGTTATTTTGCGTTGTTAGTCTCGCTGCTTTGTCTTGTCCCACGATTGCTTTGTCTATGAATTATCAATGTTTGATTTCCCCTTCACTTTTTTCTGTGTTGTTATTTCGCTTTGTTTGTCTCCCTGCTTTGTCTTGTCCCACGATTACTTTGTCTATGGATTATCAATGTTTGATTTCCCTTTCACTTTTTTCTGTGTTGTTATTTTGTTTTGTTTATCTCCCTGCTGTGTCTTGTCCAACGATTGCTTTGTCTATGGATTATCAATGTTTGATTTCCCCTTCACTTTTTTCTGTGTTGTTATTTTGCTTTGTTTGTCTCCCTGCTGTGTCTTGTCCCACGATTGCTTTGTCTATGGATTATCAATGTTTTATTTCCCCTTCACTTGTTTCTGTGTTGTTATTTTGCGTTGTTAGTCTCGCTGCTTTGTCTTGTCCCACGATTGCTTTGTCTATGAATTATCAATGTTTGATTTCCCCTTCACTTTGTTCTGTGTTGTTATTTCGCTTTGTTTGTCTCCCTGCTGTTTCTTGTCCCACGATTACTTTGTCTATGGATTATCAATGTTTGATTTCCCTTTCACTTTTTTCTGTGTTGTTATTTTGTTTTGTTTATCTCCCTGCTGTGTCTTGTCCAACGATTGCTTTGTCTATGGATTATCAATGTTTGATTTCCCCTTCATTTTTTTCTGTGTTGTTATTTTGCTTTGTTTGTCTCCCTGCTTTGTCTTGTTCCTCGATAGCTTTTTCTATGGATTATCAATGTTTGATTTCCCCTTCATTTCATTCGGTGTTGTTATTTTGTTTTGTTTGTCTCCCTGCTGTGTCTTGTCCAACGATTGCTTTGTCTATGGATTATCAATGTTTGATTTCCTCTTCACTTTTTTCTGTGTTGTTATTTTGTTTTGTTTGTCTCCCTGCTGTGTCTTGTCCAACGATTGCTTTGTCTATGGATTATCAATGTTTGATTTCCCCTTCACTTTTTTCTGTGTTGTTATTTTGCTGTGTTTTTCTCACTGCTGTGTCTTGCCCAACGATTGCTTTGTCTATGGATTATCAATGTTTGATTTCCCCTTCACTTTTTTCTGTGTTGTTATTTTGCTGTGTTTTTCTCACTGCTGTGTCTTGCCCAACGATTGCTTTGTCTATGGATTATCAATGTTTGATTTCCTCTTCACTTTTTTCTGTGTTGTTATTTTGCTTTGTTTGTCTCCCTGATTTGTCTTGTGCCACGATTGCTTTGTCTATGGATTATCAATGTTTGATTTCCCCTTCACTTTTTTCTGTGTTGTTATTTTGTTTTGTTTGTCTCCCTGCTGTGTCTTGTCCAACGATTGCTTTGTCTATGGATTATCAATGTTTGATTTCCCCTTCACTTTTTTCTGTGTTGTTATTTTGCTGTGTTTTTCTCACTGCTGTGTCTTGCCCAACGATTGCTTTGTCTATGGATTATCAATGTTTGATTTCCTCCTCACTTTTTTCTGTGTTGTTATTTTGTTTTGTTTGTCTCCCTGCTGTGTCTTGTCCAACGATTGCTTTGTCTATGGATTATCAATGTTTGATTTCCCCTTCACTTTTTTCTGTGTTGTTATTTTGCTGTGTTTTTCTCACTGCTGTGTCTTGCCCAACGATTGCTTTGTCTATGGATTATCAATGTTTGATTTCCCCTTCACTTTTTTCTGTGTTGTTATTTTGCTGTGTTTTTCTCACTGCTGTGTCTTGCCCAACGATTACTTTGTCTATGGATTATCAATGTTTGATTTCCTCTTCACTTTTTTCTGTGTTGTTATTTTGCTTTGTTTGTCTCCCTGATTTGTCTTGTGCCACGATTGCTTTGTCTATGGATTATCAATGTTTGATTTCCTCTTCACTTTTTTCTGTGTTGTTATTTTGCTTTGTTTGTCTCCCTGATTTGTCTTGTGCCACGATTGCTTTGTCTATGGATTATCAATGTTTGATTTCCCCTTCACTTTTTTCTGTGTTGTTATTTTGTTTTGTTTGTCTCCCTGCTGTGTCTTGTCCAACGATTGCTTTGTCTATGGATTATCAATGTTTGATTTCCCCTTCACTTTTTTCTGTGTTGTTATTTTGCTGTGTTTTTCTCACTGCTGTGTCTTGCCCAACGATTGCTTTGTCTATGGATTATCAATGTTTGATTTCCTCCTCACTTTTTTCTGTGTTGTTATTTTGTTGTGTTTGTCTCCCTGATTTGTCTTGTGCCACGATTGCTTTGTCTATGGATTATCAATGTTTGATTTCCTCTTCACTTTTTCTGTGTTGTTATTTTGCTTTGTTTGTCTCCCTGCTGTGTCTTGTTCCACGATTGCTTTGTCTATGGATTATCAATATTTGATTTCCACTTCACTTTTTTCTGTGTTGTTATTTTGCTTTGTTTGTCTCCCTACTGTGTCTTGTCCCACGATTACTTTGTCTATGGATTATCAATGTATGATTTCCCCTTCACTTTTTTCTGTGTTGTTATTTTGCTTTGTTTGTCTCCCAGCTGTGTCTTGTCCCACGATTCCTTTGTCTATGGATTATCAATGTTTGATTTCCCCTTCACTTTTTTCTGTGTTGTTATTTTGCTTTGTTTGTCTCCCAGCTGTGTTTTGTTCCACGATTACTTTGTCTATGGATTATCAATGTTTGATTTCCCCCTCATTTTTTTCTGTGTTGTTATTTTGCTGTGTTTGTCTCCCTGCTGTGTCTTGTCCCACGATTGCTTTGTTTATAGATTATCAATGTTTCATTTCTCCTTCACTTTTTCTGTGTTGTTATTTTGCTGTGTTTGTCTCCCTGCTGTGTCTTGTCCCACGATTACTTTGTCTATGGATTATCAATGTTTGATTTCCCTTTCACTTTTTCTGTGTTGTTATTTTGCTTTGTTTGTCTCCCTGCTGTGTCTTGTCCCACGATTGCTTTGTCTATGGATTATCAATGTTTGATTTCCCCTTCACTTTTTTCTGTGTTGTTATTTTCCTTTGTTAGTTTCCCTGCTCTGTCTTGTTCCACGATTGCTTTGTCTATGGATTATCAATATTTGATTTCCACTTCACTTTTTTCTGTGTTGTTATTTTGCTTTGTTTGTCTCCCTACTGTGTCTTGTCCCACGATTACTTTGTATATGGATTATCAATGTATGATTTCCCCTTCACTTTTTTCTGTGTTGTTATTTTGCTGTGTTTGTCTCCCAGCTGTGTCTTGTCCCACGATTGCTTTGTTTATAGAATATCAATGTTTCATTTCTCCTTCACTTTTTCTGTGTTGTTATTTTGCTGTGTTTGTCTCCCTGCTGTGTCTTGTCCCACGATTACTTTGTCTATGGATTATCAATGTTTGATTTCCCCTTCACTTTTTTCTGTGTTGTTATTTTGCTTTGTTAGTCTCCCTGCTTTGTCTTGTTCCACGATAGCTTTTTCTATGGATTATCACTGTTTTTGATTTCCCCTTCATTTTATTCGGTGTTGTTATTTTGTTTTGTTTGTCTCCCTGCTGTGTCTTGTCCCACGATTGCTTTGTCTATGGATTATCAATGTTTGATTTCACCTTCACCTTTTTCTGTGTTGTTATTTTGCTTTGTTTGTCTCCCTGCTTTGTCTTGTCACACGATAACTTAGTCTATGGATTATCAATGTTTGATTCCCCCTTCACTTTTTTCTCTGTTGTTATTTTGCTTTGTTTTTTTCCCTGCTGTGTCTTGTCACACGATTAATTTGTCTATAGATTATCAATGTTTGATTTCCCCTTCATTTTTTTCTGTGTTATTTTCCTTTGTTTGTCCCCCTGCTGTGTCTTCTCCCACGATTACTTTGTCTATGCATTATCAATGTTTGATTTCCCCTTCACATTTTTCTGTGTTGTTATTTTGCTTTGTTAGTCTCCCTTCTGTGTCTTGTCCCACGATTACTTTGTCTATGAATTATCAATGCTTGATTTCCCCTTCACTTTTTTCTGTGTTGTTATTTTGCTTTTTTAGTCTCCCTGCTGTGTCTTGTCCCACGATTGCTTTGTCTATGGATTATCAATGTTTGATTTCCCCTTCATTTTTTTCTGTGTTGTTATTTTGCTTTGTTAGTCTCCGTGCTGTGTCTTGTCCCACGATTGCTTTGTCTATGGATTATCAATGTTTGATTTCACCTTCACCTTTTTCTGTGTTGTTATTTTGCTTTGTTAGTTTCCCTGCTCTGTCTTGTCCCACGATTGCTTTGTCTATGGATTATCAATGTTTGATTTCCCCTTCACTTTTTTCTGTGTTGTTATTTTCCTTTGTTAGTTTCCCTGCTCTGTCTTGTTCCACGATTGCTTTGTCTATGGATTATCAATATTTGATTTCCACTTCACTTTTTTCTGTGTTGTTATTTTGCTTTGTTTGTCTCCCTACTGTGTCTTGTCCCACGATTACTTTGTATATGGATTATCAATGTATGATTTCCCCTTCACTTTTTTCTGTGTTGTTATTTTGCTGTGTTTGTCTCCCAGCTGTGTCTTGTCCCACGATTGCTTTGTTTATAGAATATCAATGTTTCATTTCTCCTTCACTTTTTCTGTGTTGTTATTTTGCTGTGTTTGTCTCCCTGCTGTGTCTTGTCCCACGATTACTTTGTCTATGGATTATCAATGTTTGATTTCCCCTTCACTTTTTTCTGTGTTGTTATTTTGCTTTGTTAGTCTCCCTGCTTTGTCTTGTTCCACGATAGCTTTTTCTATGGATTATCACTGTTTTTGATTTCCCCTTCATTTTATTCGGTGTTGTTATTTTGTTTTGTTTGTCTCCCTGCTGTGTCTTGTCCCACGATTGCTTTGTCTATGGATTATCAATGTTTGATTTCACCTTCACCTTTTTCTGTGTTGTTATTTTGCTTTGTTTGTCTCCCTGCTTTGTCTTGTCACACGATAACTTAGTCTATGGATTATCAATGTTTGATTCCCCCTTCACTTTTTTCTCTGTTGTTATTTTGCTTTGTTTTTTTCCCTGCTGTGTCTTGTCACACGATTAATTTGTCTATAGATTATCAATGTTTGATTTCCCCTTCATTTTTTTCTGTGTTATTTTCCTTTGTTTGTCCCCCTGCTGTGTCTTCTCCCACGATTACTTTGTCTATGGATTATCAATGTTTGATTTCCCCTTCACATTTTTCTGTGTTGTTATTTTGCTTTGTTAGTCTCCCTTCTGTGTCTTGTCCCACGATTGCTTTGTCTATGAATTATCAATGCTTGATTTCCCCTTCACTTTTTTCTGTGTTGTTATTTTGCTTTTTTAGTCTCCCTGCTGTGTCTTGTTCAACGATTGCTTTGTCTATGGATTATCAATGTTTGATTTCACCTTCACTTTTTTTTGTGTTGTTATATTGTTTTGTTTGTCTCCCTGCTGTGTCTTGTCCCACGATTGCTTTGTCTATGGATTATCAATGTTTGATTTCACCTTCACCTTTTTCTGTGTTGTTATTTTGCTTTGTTTGTCTCCCTGCTTTGTCTTGTCACACGATAACTTTGTCTATGGATTATCAATGTTTGATTCCCCCTTGACTTTTTTCTCTGTTGTTATTTTGCTTTCTTTTTTTCCCTGCTGTGTCTTGTCAGACGATTAATTTGTCTATAGATTATCAATGTTTGATTTCCCCTTCATTTTTTTCTGTGTTATTTTCCTTTGTTTGTCCCCCTGCTGTGTCTTCTCCCACGATTACTTTGTCTATGGATTATCAATGCTCGATTTCCCCTTCACTTTTTTCTGTGTTGTTATTTTGCTTTGTTTGTCTCCCTGATGTGTCTTGTCCCACGATTGCTTTGTCTATGGATTATGAATGTTTGATTTCCCCTTCATTTTTTTCTGTGTTGTTATTTTGCTTTGTTAGTCTCCGTGCTGTGTCTGGTCCCACGATAGCTTTGTCTATGGATTATCAATGTTTGATTTCCCCTTCACTTTTTTCTGTGTTGTTATTTTGCTTTGTTAGTTTCCCTGCTCTGTCTTGTCCCACGATTGCTTTGTCTATGGATTATCAATGTTTGATTTCCCCTTCACTTTTTTCTGTGTTGTTATTTTGCTTTGTTACTTTCCCTGCTCTGTCTTGTTCCACGATTGCTTTGTCTATGGATTATCAATATTTGATTTCCACTTCACTTTTTTCTGTGTTGTTATTTTGCTTTGTTTGTCTCCCTACTGTGTCTTGTCCCACGATTACTTTGTATATGGATTATCAATGTATGATTTCCCCTTCACTTTTTTCTGTGTTGTTATTTTGCTGTGTTTGTCTCCCAGCTGTGTCTTGTCCCACGATTGCTTTGTTTATAGAATATCAATGTTTCATTTCTCCTTCACTTTTTCTGTGTTGTTATTTTGCTGTTTTTGTCTCCCTGCTGTGTCTTGTCCCACGATTACTTTGTCTATGGATTATCAATGTTTGATTTCCCCTTCACTTTTTCTGTGTTGTTATTTTGCTTTGTTTGTCTCCCTGCTGTGTCTTGTCCCACGATCGCTTTGTCTATGGATTATCAATGTTTGATTTCCCCTTCACTTTTTTCTGTGTTGTTATTTTGCTTTGTTAGTCTCCCTGCTTTGTCTTGTTCCACGATAGCTTTTTCTATGGATTATCAATGTTTGATTTCCCCTTCATTTCACTCGGTGTTGTTATTTTGTTTTGTTTGTCTCCCTGCTGTGTCTTGTCCAACGATTGCTTTGTCTATGGATTATCAATGTTTGATTTCCCCTTCACTTTTTTTTGTGTTGTTATTTTGTTTTGTTTGTCTCCCTGCTGTGTCTTGTCCCACGATTGCTTTGTCTATGGATTATCAATGTTTGATTTCCCCTTCACTTTTTTCTGTGTTGTTATTTTGCTGTGTTTTTCTCCCTGCTGTGTCTTGCCCAACGATTGCTTTGTCTATGGATTATCAATGTTTGATTTCCTCCTCACTTTTTTCTGTGTTGTTATTTTGCTTTGTTTGTCTCCCTGCTGTGTCTTGTCCCACGATTGCTTTGTCTATGGATTATCAATGTTTGATTTCCCCTTCACTTTTTTCTGTGTTGTTATATTGCTTTGTTTGTCTCCCTGCTTTGTCTTGTTCCACGATAGCTTTTTCTATGGATTATCAATGTTTGATTTCCCCTTCATTTCATTCGGTGTTGTTATTTTATTTTGTTTGTCTCCCTGCTGTGTCTTGTCCAACGATTGCTTTGTCTATTGATTATCAATGTTTGATTTCCCCTTCACTTTTTTTTGTGTTGTTATTTTGTTTTGTTTGTCTCCCTGCTGTGTCTTGTCCAACGATTGCTTTGTCTATTGATTATCAATGTTTGATTTCCCCTTCACTTTTTTCTGTGTTGTTATTTTGCTTTGTTTGTCTCCCTGCTTTGTCTTGTTCCACGATAGCTTTTTCTATGGATTATCAATGTTTGATTTCCCCTTCATTTCATTCGGTGTTGTTATTTTGTTTTGTTTGTCTCCCTGCTGTGTCTTGTCCAACGATTGCTTTGTCTATTGATTATCAATGTTTGATTTCCCCTTAACTTTTTTTGTGTTGTTATTTTGTTTTGTTTGTCTCCCTGCTGTGTCTTGTCCCACGATTGCTTTGTCTATGGATTATCAATGTTTGATTTCCCCTTCACTTTTTTCTGTGTTGTTATTTTGCTGTGTTTTTCTCCCTGCTGTGTCTTGCCCAACGATTTCTTTGTCTATGGATTATCAATGTTTGATTTCCTCCTCACTTTTTTCTGTGTTGTTATTTTGTTGTGCTTGTCTCCCTGATTTGTCTTGTGCCACGATTGCTTTGTCTATGGCTTATCAATGTTTGATTTCCCCTTCACTTTTTTCTGTGTTGTTATTTTGTTTTGTTTGTCTCTCTGCTGTGTCTTGTCCAACGATTGCTTTGTCTATGGATTATCAATGTTTGATTTCCCCTTCACTTTTTTCTGTGTTGTTATTTTGCGTTGTTAGTCTCGCTGCTTTGTCTTGTCCCACGATTGCTTTGTCTATGAATTATCAATGTTTGATTTCCCCTTCACTTTGTTCTGTGTTGTTATTTCGCTTTGTTTGTCTCCCTGCTGTGTCTTGTCCCACGATTACTTTGTCTATGGATTATCAATGTTTGATTTCCCTTTCACTTTTTTCTGTGTTATTATTTTGTTTTGTTTATCTCCCTGCTGTGTCTTGTCCAACGATTGCTTTGTCTATGGATTATCAATGTTTGATTTCCCCTTCATTTTTTTCTGTGTTGTTATTTTGCTTTGTTTGTCTCCCTGCTTTGTCTTGTTCCTCGATAGCTTTTTCTATGGATTATCAATGTTTGATTTCCCCTTCATTTCATTCGGTGTTGTTATTTTGTTTTGTTTGTCTCCCTGCTGTGTCTTGTCCAACGATTGCTTTGTCTATGGATTATCAATGTTTGATTTCCCCTTCACTTTTTTTTGTGTTGTTATTTTGTTTTGTTTGTCTCCCTGCTGTGTCTTGTCCCACGATTGCTTTGTCTATGGATTATCAATGTTTGATTTCCCCATCACTTTTTTCTGTGTTGTTATTTTGCTGTGTTTTTCTCACTGCTGTGTCTTGCCCAACGATTGCTTTGTCTATGGATTATCAATGTTTGATTTCCTCCTCACTTTTTTCTGTGTTGTTATTTTGTTGTGCTTGTCTCCCTGATTTGTCTTGTGCCACGATTGCTTTGTCTATGGATTATCAATGTTTGATTTCCCCTTCACTTTTTTCTGTGTTGTTATTTTGTTTTGTTTGTCTCCCTGCTGTGTCTTGTCCCACGATTACTTTGTCTATGGATTATCAATGTTTGATTTCCCTTTCACTTTTTTCTGTGTTGTTATTTTGTTTTGTTTATCTCCCTGCTGTGTCTTGTCCAACGATTGCTTTGTCTATGTATTATCAATGTTTGATTTCCTCTTCACTTTTTTCTGTGTTTTTATTTTGCTTTGTTTGTCTCCCTGCTGTGTCTTGTCCCACGATTACTTTTTCTATGGATTATCAATGTTTGATTTCCCTTTCACTTTTTTCTGTGTTGTTACTTTGCTGTGTTTGTCTCCCTGATTTGTCTTGTGCCACGATTGCTTTGTCTATGGATTATCAATGTTTGATTTCCCTTTCACTTTTTTCTGTGTTGTTATTTTGTTTTGTTTATCTCCCTGCTTTGTCTTGTTCCACGATTACTTTGTCTATGGATTATCAATGTTTGATTTCCCTTTCACTTTTTTCTGTGTTGTTATTTTGTTTTGTTTATCTCCCTGCTGTGTCTTGTCCAACGATTGCTTCGTCTATGGATTATCAATGTTTGATTTCCCCTTCACTTTTTTCTGTGTTATTATTTTGCTTTGTTAGTCTCCCTGCTGTGTCTTGTTCCACGATTGCTTTGTCTATGGATTATCAATATTTGATTTCCACTTCACTTTTTTCTGTGTTGTTATTTTGCTTTGTTTGTCTCCCTACTGTGTCTTGTCCCACGATTACTTTGTCTATGAATTATCAATGTTTGATTTCCCCTTCACTTTGTTCTGTGTTGTTATTTCGCTTTGTTTGTCTCCCTGCTTTGTCTTGTCCCACGATTACTTTGTCTATGGATTATCAATGTTTGATTTCCCTTTCACTTTTTTCTGTGTTGTTATTTTGTTTTGTTTATCTCCCTGCTGTGTCTTGTCCAACGATTGCTTTGTCTATGGATTATCAATGTTTGATTTCCCCTTCACTTTTTTCTGTGTTGTTATTTTGCTTTGTTTGTCTCCCTGCTGTGTCTTGTCCCACGATTGCTTTGTCTATGGATTATCAATGTTTTATTTCCCCTTCACTTTTTTCTGTGTTGTTATTTTCCGCTGTTAGTCTCGCTGCTTTGTCTTGTCCCACGATTGCTTTGTCTATGAATTATCAATGTTTGATTTCCCCTTCACTTTGTTCTGTGTTGTTATTTTGCTTTGTTTGTCTCCCTGATTTGTCTTGTGCCACGATTGCTTTGTCTATGGATTATCAATGTTTGATTTCCCCTTCACTTTCTTCTGTGTTGTTATTTTGTTTTGTTTGTCTCCCTGCTGTGTCTTGTCCCACGATTGCTTTGTCTATGGATTATCAATGTTTGATTTCCCCTTCACTTTTTTCTGTGTTGTTATTTTGTTTTGTTTGTCTCCCTGCTGTGTCTTGTCCCACGATTACTTTGTCTATGGATTATCAATGTTTGATTTCCGTTTCACTTTTTTCTGTGTTGTTATTTTGTTTTGTTTATCTCCCTGCTGTGTCTTGTCCAACGATTGCTTTGTCTATGGATTATCAATGTTTGATTTCCCCTTCACTTTTTTCTGTGTTGTTATTTTGCTTTGTTTGTCTCCCTGCTGTGTCTTGTCCCACGATTGCTTTGTCTATGGATTATCAATGTTTTATTTCCCCTTCACTTTTTTCTGTGTTGTTATTTTGCGCTGTTAGTCTCGCTGCTTTGTCTTGTCCCACGATTGCTTTGTCTATGAATTATCAATGTTTGATTTCCCCTTCACTTTGTTCTGTGTTGTTATTTTGCTTTGTTTGTCTCCCTGCTGTGTCTTGTCCAACGATTGCTTTGTCTATGAATTATCAATGTTTGATTTCCCCTTCACTTTGTTCTGTGTTGTTATTTTGTTTTGTTTGTCTACCTGCTGTGTCTTGTCCCACGATTGCTTTGTCTATGGATTATCAATGTTTGATTTCCCTTTCACTTTTTTCTTTGTTGTTATTTTGTTTTGTTTATCTCCCTGCTGTGTCTTGTCCAACGATTGCTTTGTCTATGGATTATCAATGTTTGATTTCCCCTTCACTTTTTTCTGTGTTGTTATTTTGCTTTGTTTGTCTCCCTGCTTTGTCTTGTTCCACGATAGATTTTTCTATGGATTATCAATGTTTGATTTCCCCTTCATTTCATTCGGTGTTGTTATTTTGTTTTGTTTATCTCCCTGCTGTGTCTTGTCCAACGATTGCTTTGTCTATTGATTATCAATGTTTGATTTCCCCTTCACTTTTTTTTGTGTTGTTATTTTGTTTTGTTTGTCTCCCTGCTGTGTCTTGTCCCACGATTGCTTTGTCTATGGATTATCAATGTTTGATTTCCCCTTCACTTTTTTCTGTGTTGTTATTTTGCTGTGTTTTTCTCCCTGCTGTGTCTTGCCCAACGATTTCTTTGTCTATGGATTATCAATGTTTGATTTCCTCCTCACTTTTTTCTGTGTTGTTATTTTGTTGTGCTTGTCTCCCTGCTGTGTCTTGTCCCACGATTGCTTTGTCTATGGATTATCAATGTTTGATTTCCCCTTCACTTTTTTCTGTGTTGTTATTTTGCTGTGTTTTTCTCCCTGCTGTGTCTTGCCCAACGATTACTTTGTCTATGGATTATCAATGTTTGATTTCCTCTTCACTTTTTCTGTGTTGTTATTTTGCTTTGTTTGTCTCCCTGCTGTGTCTTGTCCCACGATTGCTTTGTCTATGGATTATCAATGTTTGATTTCCCCTTCACTTTTTTCTGTGTTGTTATTTTGCGTTGTTAGTCTCGCTGCTTTGTCTTGTCCCACGATTGCTTTGTCTATGAATTATCAATGTTTGATTTCCCCTTCACTTTTTTCTGTGTTGTTATTTCGCTTTGTTTGTCTCCCTGCTTTGTCTTGTCCCACGATTACTTTGTCTATGGATTATCAATGTTTGATTTCCCTTTCACTTTTTTCTGTGTTGTTATTTTGTTTTGTTTATCTCCCTGCTGTGTCTTGTCCAACGATTGCTTTGTCTATGGATTATCAATGTTTGATTTCCCCTTCACTTTTTTCTGTGTTGTTATTTTGCTTTGTTTGTCTCCCTGCTGTGTCTTGTCCCACGATTGCTTTGTCTATGGATTATCAATGTTTTATTTCCCCTTCACTTTTTTCTGTGTTGTTATTTTGCGTTGTTAGTCTCGCTGCTTTGTCTTGTCCCACGATTGCTTTGTCTATGAATTATCAATGTTTGATTTCCCCTTCACTTTGTTCTGTGTTGTTATTTCGCTTTGTTTGTCTCCCTGCTGTGTCTTGTCCCACGATTACTTTGTCTATGGATTATCAATGTTTGATTTCCCTTTCACTTTTTTCTGTGTTGTTATTTTGTTTTGTTTATCTCCCTGCTGTGTCTTGTCCAACGATTGCTTTGTCTATGGATTATCAATGTTTGATTTCCCCTTCATTTTTTTCTGTGTTGTTATTTTGCTTTGTTTGTCTCCCTGCTTTGTCTTGTTCCTCGATAGCTTTTTCTATGGATTATCAATGTTTGATTTCCCCTTCATTTCATTCGGTGTTGTTATTTTGTTTTGTTTGTCTCCCTGCTGTGTCTTGTCCAACGATTGCTTTGTCTATGGATTATCAATGTTTGATTTCCTCTTCACTTTTTTCTGTGTTGTTATTTTGTTTTGTTTGTCTCCCTGCTGTGTCTTGTCCAACGATTGCTTTGTCTATGGATTATCAATGTTTGATTTCCCCTTCACTTTTTTCTGTGTTGTTATTTTGCTGTGTTTTTCTCACTGCTGTGTCTTGCCCAACGATTGCTTTGTCTATGGATTATCAATGTTTGATTTCCCCTTCACTTTTTTCTGTGTTGTTATTTTGCTGTGTTTTTCTCACTGCTGTGTCTTGCCCAACGATTGCTTTGTCTATGGATTATCAATGTTTGATTTCCTCTTCACTTTTTTCTGTGTTGTTATTTTGCTTTGTTTGTCTCCCTGATTTGTCTTGTGCCACGATTGCTTTGTCTATGGATTATCAATGTTTGATTTCCCCTTCACTTTTTTCTGTGTTGTTATTTTGTTTTGTTTGTCTCCCTGCTGTGTCTTGTCCAACGATTGCTTTGTCTATGGATTATCAATGTTTGATTTCCCCTTCACTTTTTTCTGTGTTGTTATTTTGCTGTGTTTTTCTCACTGCTGTGTCTTGCCCAACGATTGCTTTGTCTATGGATTATCAATGTTTGATTTCCTCCTCACTTTTTTCTGTGTTGTTATTTTGTTTTGTTTGTCTCCCTGCTGTGTCTTGTCCAACGATTGCTTTGTCTATGGATTATCAATGTTTGATTTCCCCTTCACTTTTTTCTGTGTTGTTATTTTGCTGTGTTTTTCTCACTGCTGTGTCTTGCCCAACGATTGCTTTGTCTATGGATTATCAATGTTTGATTTCCCCTTCACTTTTTTCTGTGTTGTTATTTTGCTGTGTTTTTCTCACTGCTGTGTCTTGCCCAACGATTACTTTGTCTATGGATTATCAATGTTTGATTTCCTCTTCACTTTTTTCTGTGTTGTTATTTTGCTTTGTTTGTCTCCCTGATTTGTCTTGTGCCACGATTGCTTTGTCTATGGATTATCAATGTTTGATTTCCCCTTCACTTTTTTCTGTGTTGTTATTTTGTTTTGTTTGTCTCCCTGCTGTGTCTTGTCCAACGATTGCTTTGTCTATGGATTATCAATGTTTGATTTCCCCTTCACTTTTTTCTGTGTTGTTATTTTGCTGTGTTTTTCTCACTGCTGTGTCTTGCCCAACGATTGCTTTGTCTATGGATTATCAATGTTTGATTTCCTCCTCACTTTTTTCTGTGTTGTTATTTTGTTGTGTTTGTCTCCCTGATTTGTCTTGTGCCACGATTGCTTTGTCTATGGATTATCAATGTTTGATTTCCTCTTCACTTTTTCTGTGTTGTTATTTTGCTTTGTTTGTCTCCCTGCTGTGTCTTGTTCCACGATTGCTTTGTCTATGGATTATCAATATTTGATTTCCACTTCACTTTTTTCTGTGTTGTTATTTTGCTTTGTTTGTCTCCCTACTGTGTCTTGTCCCACGATTACTTTGTCTATGGATTATCAATGTATGATTTCCCCTTCACTTTTTTCTGTGTTGTTATTTTGCTTTGTTTGTCTCCCAGCTGTGTCTTGTCCCACGATTCCTTTGTCTATGGATTATCAATGTTTGATTTCCCCTTCACTTTTTTCTGTGTTGTTATTTTGCTTTGTTTGTCTCCCAGCTGTGTTTTGTTCCACGATTACTTTGTCTATGGATTATCAATGTTTGATTTCCCCCTCATTTTTTTCTGTGTTGTTATTTTGCTGTGTTTGTCTCCCTGCTGTGTCTTGTCCCACGATTGCTTTGTTTATAGATTATCAATGTTTCATTTCTCCTTCACTTTTTCTGTGTTGTTATTTTGCTGTGTTTGTCTCCCTGCTGTGTCTTGTCCCACGATTACTTTGTCTATGGATTATCAATGTTTGATTTCCCTTTCACTTTTTCTGTGTTGTTATTTTGCTTTGTTTGTCTCCCTGCTGTGTCTAGTCCCACGATCGCTTTGTCTATGGATTATCAATGTTTGATTTCCCCTTCACTTTTTTCTGTGTTGTTATTTTGCTTTGTTAGTCTCCCTGCTTTGTCTTGTTCCACGATAGCTTTTTCTATGGATTATCAATGTTTGATTGCCCCTTCACTTTATTCGGTGCTGTTATTTTGTTTTGTTTGTCTCCCTGCTGTGTCTTGTCCAACGATTGCTTTGTCTATGGATTATCAATGTTTGATTTCCCCTTCACTTTTTTCTGTATTGTTATTTTGTTTTGTTTGTCTCCCTGCTGTGTCTTGTCCCACGATTGCTTTGTCTATGGATTATCAATGTTTGATTTCCCCTTCACTTTTTTCTGTGTTGTTATTTTGTTTTGTTTGTCTCTCTGCTGTGTCTTGTCCAACGATTGCTTTGTCTATGGATTATCAATGTTTGATTTCCCTTTCACTTTTTTCTGTGTTGTTATTTTGTTTTGTTTGTCTCCCTGCTGTGTCTTGTCCAACGATTGCTTTGTCTATGGATTATCAATGTTTGATTTCCCCCTCACTTTTTTCTTTGTTGTTATTTTGCTTTGTTTGTCTCCCTGCTGTGTCTTGTCCCACGATTGCTTTGTCTATGGATTATCAATGTTTGATTTCCTCTTCACTTTTTTCTGTGTTGTTATATTATTGTGCTTGTCTCCCTGATTTGTCTTGTGCCACGATTGCTTTGTCTATGGCTTATCAATGTTTGATTTCCCCTTCACTTTTTTCTGTGTTGTTATTTTGTTTTGTTTGTCTCTCTGCTGTGTCTTGTCCAACGATTGCTTTGTCTATGGATTATCAATGTTTGATTTCCCTTTCACTTTTTTCTGTGTTGTTATTTTGTTTTGTTTGTCTCCCTGCTGTGTCTTGTCCAACGATTGCTTTGTCTATGGATTATCAATGTTTGATTTCCCCTTCACTTTTTTCTTTGTTGTTATTTTGCTTTGTTTGTCTCCCTGCTGTGTCTTGTCCCACGATTACTTTTTCTATGGATTATCAATGTTTGATTTCCCTTTCACTTTTTTCTGTGTTGTTATTTTGCTGTGTTTCTCTCCCTGATTTGTCTTGTGCCACGATTGCTTTGTCTATGGATTATCAATATTTGATTTCCACTTCACTTTTTTCTGTGTTGTTATTTTGCTTTGTTTGTCTCCCTACTGTGTCTTGTCCCACGATTACTTTGTTTATGGATTATCAATGTATGATTTCCCCTTCACTTTTTTCTGTGTTGTTATTTTGCTTTGTTTGTCTCCCAGCTGTGTCTTGTCCCACGATTCCTTTGTCTATGAATTATCAATGTTTGATTTCCCCTTCATTTTTTTCTGTGTTGTTATTTTCCTTTATTTGTCATCCTGCTGCGTCTTGTCCCACGATTGCTTTGTCTATGGATTATCAATGTTTGATTTCCCCTTCATTTTTTGCTGTGTTGTTATATTGCTTTGTTTGTCTCCCTGCTGTGTCTTGTCCCACGATTGCTTTGTCTATAGATTATCAATGTTTGATTTCCCCTTCACTTTTTTCTGTGTTGTTATTTTGCTGTGTTTTTCTCCCTGCTGTGTCTTGCCCAACGATTGCTTTGTCTATGGATTATCAATGTTTGATTTCCCCTTCACTTTTTTCTTTGTTGTTATTTTGCTTTGTTTGTCTCCCTGCTGTGTCTTGTCCCACGATTACTTTTTCTATGGATTATCAATGTTTGATTTCCCTTTCACTTTTTTCTGTGTTGTTATTTTGCTGTGTTTCTCTCCCTGATTTGTCTTGTGCCACGATTGCTTTGTCTATGGATTATCAATATTTGATTTCCACTTCACTTTTTTCTGTGTTGTTATTTTGCTTTGTTTGTCTCCCTACTGTGTCTTGTCCCACGATTACTTTGTTTATGGATTATCAATGTATGATTTCCCCTTCACTTTTTTCTGTGTTGTTATTTTGCTTTGTTTGTCTCCCAGCTGTGTCTTGTCCCACGATTCCTTTGTCTATGAATTATCAATGTTTGATTTCCCCTTCATTTTTTTCTGTGTTGTTATTTTCCTTTATTTGTCATCCTGCTGCGTCTTGTCCCACGAATGCTTTGTCTATGGATTATCAATGTTTGATTTCCCCTTCATTTTTTGCTGTGTTGTTATATTGCTTTGTTTGTCTCCCTGCTGTGTCTTGTCCCACGATTGCTTTGTCTATAGATTATCAATGTTTGATTTCCCCTTCACTTTTTTCTGTGTTGTTATTTTGCTGTGTTTTTCTCACTGCTGTGTCTTGCCCAACGATTGCTTTGTCTATGGATTATCAATGTTTGATTTCCTCCTCACTTTTTTCTGTGTTGTTATTTTGTTGTGCTTGTCTCCTTGCTGTGTCTTGTCCCACGATTACTTTGTCTATGGATTATCAATGTTTGATTTTCCCTCCATTTTTTTCTATGTTGTTATTTTGCTTTGTTTGTCTCCCTGCTGTGTCTTGTCACCCGATTACTTTGTCTATGGATTATCAATGTTTGATTTCCTCTTCACTTTTTTCTGTGTTGTTATTTTGCTTTGTTAGTCTCCCTGCTTTGTCTTGTTGCACGATTGCTTTGTCTATGGATTATCAATGTTTGATTTCCCCTTCACTTTTTTCTGTGTTGTTATTTTGCTTTGTTTGTCTCCCTGCTGTGTCTTGTCCCACGATTGCTTTGTCTATGGATTATCAATGTTTGATTTCCCCTTCACTTTTTTCTGTGTTGTTATTTTGCTGTGTTTTTCTCACTGCTGTGTCTTGCCCAACGATTGCTTTGTCTATGGATTATCAATGTTTGATTTCCTCCTCACTTTTTTCTGTGTTGTTATTTTGTTGTGCTTGTCTCCCTGATTTGTCTTGTGCCACGATTGCTTTGTCTATGGATTATCAATGTTTGATTTCCCCTTCACTTTTTTCTGTGTTGTTATTTTGTTTTGTTTGTCTCCCTGCTGTGTCTTGTCCAACGATTGCTTTGTCTATGGATTATCAATGTTTGATTTCCCCTTCACTTTTTTCTGTGTTGTTATTTTGCTTTGTTTGTCTCCCTGCTTTGTCTTGTTCCACGATTGCTTTGTCTATGGATTATCAATGTTTGATTTCCACTTCACTTTTTCTGTGTTGTTATTTTGCTTTGTTTGTCTCCCTGCTGTGTCTTGTTCCACGATTGCTTTGTCTATGGATTATCAATATTTGATTTCCACTTCACTTTTTTCTGTGTTGTTATTTTGCTTTGTTTGTTTCCCTACTGTGTCTTGTCCCACGATTACTTTGTCTATGGATTATCAATGTATGATTTCCCCTTCACTTTTTTCTGTGTTGTTATTTTGCTTTGTTTGTTTCCCTACTGTGTCTTGTTCCACGATTGCTTTGTCTATGGATTATCAATGTTTGATTTCCCCTTCACTTTTTTCTGTGTTGTTATTTTACTTTGTTTGTCTCCCAGCTGTGTTTTGTTCCACGATTACTTTGTCTATGGATTATCAATGTTTGATTTCCCCCTCATTTGTTTCTGTGTTGTTATTTTGCTGTGTTTGTCTCCCTGCTGTGTCTTGTCCCACGATTGCTTTGTTTATAGATTATCAATGTTTCATTTCTCCTTCACTTTTTCTGTGTTGTTATTTTGCTGTGTTTGTCTCCCTGCTGTGTCTTGTCCCACGATTACTTTGTCTATGGATTATCAATGTTTGATTTCCCCTTCACTTTTTCTGTGTTGTTATTTTGCTTTGTTTGTCTCCCTGCTGTGTCTAGTCCCACGATCGCTTTGTCTATGGATTATCAATGTTTGATTTCCCCTTCACTTTTTTCTGTGTTGTTATTTTGCTTTGTTAGTCTCCCTGCTTTGTCTTGTTCCACGATAGCTTTTTCTATGGATTATCAATGTTTGATTGCCCCTTCACTTTATTCGGTGCTGTTATTTTGTTTTGTTTGTCTCACTGCTGTGTCTTGTCCAACGATTGCTTTGTCTATGGATTATCAATGTTTGATTTCCCCTTCACTTTTTTCTGTGTTGTTATTTTGCTGTGTTTTTCTCCCTGCTGTGTCTTGTCCAACGATTGCTTTGTCTATGGATTATCAATGTTTGATTTCCTCTTCACTTTTTTCTGTGTTGTTATATTATTGTGCTTGTCTCCCTGATTTGTCTTGTGCCACGATTGCTTTGTCTATGGCTTATCAATGTTTGATTTCCCCTTCACTTTTTTCTGTGTTGTTATTTTGTTTTGTTTGTCTCCCTGCTGTGTCTTGTCCAACGATTGCTTTGTCTATGGATTATCAATGTTTGATTTCCCCTTCACTTTTTTCTGTGTTGTTATTTTGTTTTGTTTGTCTCCCTGCTGTGTCTTGTCCAACGATTGCTTTGTCTATGGATTATCAATGTTTGATTTCCCCTTCACTTTTTTCTTTGTTGTTATTTTGCTTTGTTTGTCTCCCTGCTGTGTCTTGTCCCACGATTACTTTTTCTATGGATTATCAATGTTTGATTTCCCTTTCACTTTTTTCTGTGTTGTTATATTGCTGTGTTTCTCTCCCTGATTTGTCTTGTGCCACGATTGCTTTGTCTATGGATTATCAATGTTTGATTTCCCCTTCACTTTTTCTGTGTTGTTATTTTGCGTTGTTAGTCTCGCTGCTTTGTCTTGTCCCACGATTGCTTTGTCTATGAATTATCAATGTTTGATTTCCTCTTCACTTTGTTCTGTGTTGTTATTTTGTTTTGTTTATCTCCCTGCTGTGTCTTGTCCCACGATTACTTTGTCTATGAATTATCAATGTTTGATTTCCTCTTCACTTTGTTCTGTGTTGTTATTTCGCTTTGTTTGTCTCCCTGCTGTGTCTTGTCCCACGAT
Source organism: Bathymodiolus septemdierum (assembly GCA_963383655.1). Taxonomy (NCBI): domain Eukaryota; kingdom Metazoa; phylum Mollusca; class Bivalvia; order Mytilida; family Modiolidae; genus Bathymodiolus; species Bathymodiolus septemdierum. The sequence goes on from OY726525.1 coordinate 83,746,534, forward strand.
TACTTTGTCTATGGATTATCAATGTTTGATTTCCCTTTCACTTTTTTCTGTGTTGTTATTTTGTTTTGTTTATCTCCCTGCTGTGTCTTGTCCAACGATTGCTTTGTCTATGGATTATCAATGTTTGATTTCCCCTTCACTTTTTTCTGTGTTGTTATTTTGCTTTGTTAGTCTCCCTGCTTTGTCTTGTTCCACGATTGCTTTGTCTATGGATTATCAATGTTTGATTTCCACTTCACTTTTTTCTGTGTTATTATTTTGCTTTGTTTGTCTCCCTGTTTTGTCTTGTTCCACGATTGCTTTGTCTATGGATTATCAATATTTGATTTCCACTTCACTTTTTCTGTGTTGTTATTTTGCTTTGTTTGTCTCCCTACTGTGTCTTGTCCCACGATTACTTTGTTTATGGATTATCAATGTATGATTTCCCCTTCACTTTTTTCTGTGTTGTTATTTTGCTTTGTTTGTCTCCCAGCTGTGTCTTGTCCCACGATTCCTTTGTCTATAGATTATCAATGTTTTATTTCCTCTTTACTTTTTGCTGTGTTGTTATTTTCCTTTGCTTGTCTCCCTGCTGTGTCTGGTCCCACGATTGCTTTGTCTATGAATTATCAATGTTTGATTTCCCCTTCATTTTTTTCTGTGTTGTTATTTTGCTTTATTTTTCATCCTGCTGCGTCTTGTCCCACGATTGCTTTGTCTATGGATTATCAATGTTTGATTTCCCCTTCATTTTTTTCTGTGTTGTTATATTGCTTTGTTTGTCTCCCTGCTGTGTCTTGTCCCACGATTGCTTTGTCTATAGATTATCAATGTTTGATTTCCCATTCATTTTTTTCTGTGTTGTTATTTTGCTGTGTTTGTCTCCCTGCTGTGCCTTGTCCCACGATTACTTTGTCTATGGATTATCAATGTTTGATTTTCCATCCATTTTTTTCTATGTTGTTATTTTGCTTTGTTTGTCTCCCTGCTGTGTCTTGTCACCCGATTACTTTGTCTATGGATTATCAATGTTTGATTTCCTCTTCACTTTTTTCTGTGTTGTTATTTTGCTTTGTTTGTCTCCCTGATTTGTCTTGTTGCACGATTGCTTTGTCTATGGATTATCAATGTTTGATTTCCCCTTCACTTTTTTCTGTGTTGTTATTTTGCTTTGTTTGTCTCCCTGCTGTGTCTTGTCCCACGATTACTTTGTCTATGGATTATCAATGTTTGATTTCCCCTCCATTTTTTTCTGTGTTGTTATTTTGCTTTGTTTGTCTTCCTGCTGTGTTTTGTCACACGATTACTTTGTCTATGGATTATCAATGTTTGATTCCCTTTCACTTTTTTCTGTGTTGTTATTTTGCTTTGTTTGGCACCCTGCTGTGTCTTGTCACCCGATTACTTTGTCTATGGATTATCAATGCTTGATTTCCCCTTCACTTTGTTCTGTGTTGTTATTTTGCTTTGTTTGTCTCCCTGCTGTGTCTTGTTCCACGATTGCTTTGTCTATGGATTATCAATATTTGATTTCCACTTCACTTTTTTCTGTGTTGTTATTTTGCTTTGTTTGTCTCCCTGTTTTGTCTTGTTCCACGATTGCTTTGTCTATGGATTATCAATATTTGATTTCCACTTCACTTTTTTCTGTGTTGTTATTTTGCTTTGTTTGTCTCCCTACTGTGTCTTGTCCCACGATTACTTTGTTTATGGATTATCAATGTATGATTTCCCCTTCACTTTTTTCTGTGTTGTTATTTTGCTTTGTTTGTCTCCCAGCTGTGTCTTGTCCCACGATTCCTTTGTCTATGGATTATCAATATTTGATTTCCACTTCACTTTTTGCTGTGTTGTTATTTTCCTTTGTTTGTCTCCCTGCTGTGTCTGGTCCCACGATTGCTTTGTCTATGAATTATCAATGTTTGATTTTCCCTTCATTTTTTTCTGTGTTGTTATTTTGCTTTGTTTGTCATCCTGCTGTGTCTTGTCCCACGATTACTTTGTCTATGGATTATCAATGTTTGATTTCCCCTTCACTTTTTCTGTGAAGCTATATTGCTTTGCTAGTTTCCCTGCTGTGTCTTGTCACACGATTGCTTTGTTTATGGATTATCAATGTTTGATTTCCCCTTCACTTTTTTCTGTGTTGTTATTTTGCTTTGTTTGTCTCCCTGCTTTGTCTTGTCCCACTATTGCTTTGTCTATGGATTATCAATGTTTGATTTCCCCTTCATTTTGTTCTGTGTTGTTATTTTCCTTTGTTTGTCCCTCTGTTGTGTCTTGTCCCACGATTGCTTTATCTATAGATTATCAATGTTTTATTTCCCCTTCACTTTTTTCTGTGTTGTTATTTTGCTTTGTTAGTCTTCCTGCTGTGTCTTGTCCCACGATTGCTTTGCCTATTGATTAGCAATGTTTGATTTCCCCTTCACTTTTTCTGTGCTTTTATTTTGCTTTGTCTCCTTGCTGTGTCTTGTCCCACGATTACTTTGTCTATGGATTATCAATGTTTTATTTCCCCTTCACTTTTTTCTGTGTTGTTATTTTGCTTTGTTTGTCTCCCTGCTGTGTCTTGTCCCACGATTACTTTGTCTATGGATTATCAATGTTTTATTTCCCCTTCACTTTTTTCTGTTTTGTTATTTTGCTTTATTTGTCTCCCTGCTGTGTCATGTCCCACGATTACTTTGTCTATGGATTATCAATGTTTGATTTCCCCTTCACTTTTTTCTGTGTTATTTTTTAACTTTGTTTGTCTCCCAGCTGTGTCTTTTCCCACGATTGCTTTGTTTATAGATTATCAATGTTTGATTTCCCCTTCACTTTGTTCTGTGTTATTATTTTGCTCTGTTTGTCCTTCTGCTGTGTCTTGTCCCACGATTGCTTTTTCTATTGATTATCAATGTTTGATTTCTCCTTCACTTTTTTCTAACGTTTACTTACATGTAATGTTATCAATTCGATTCCCGTCCATAGTTAGATGTACTCGATACCACTGTGCAGTATAATCAGGCTTTGTCATTGTTTTATGTGTCGTTCCATTTTCGGCTACATTATTGATATCTTCATCTTTTCTTATATTGCTGTTATTATACAATCACAAATGTAGTAATTTACACTTAACACTCACAATAACAATCTTTCTTGTCACAATCTCTTGTTTCGGTTGATAATCCTTCACACTGGACTGATACAAATCCGCTACTACAGGAGCGTGTTCTTGTCTGTATACCTGTTACACAGGAGCCTGAACAGTTACTCCACGGTCCCCAACTGTTCCACGGAACTTCTACAACATACACAAAACCATATGTTGATTAATGATTCTTCTGAAGTTTAAGTTTCAAAGTGTTTCTTTTGAAGTTTAAGTTTCAAAGTGTTTCTTCTGAAGTTTTAGTTTTGTAAACGTTTGTGCTGAAGTGTAGTTTATTATAAAGTTAACATTTTCTAAGTGTTACTTCTAAAGTTGAAGTTTCGAAGAGTTTCATCTTAAGTTTAAATTTTAAATATTTTGTCTTGAGTTTAATTATATATATATATTTCCTCTGGGTTTAAGATTGGAACCGCTTCTTCTGTAGTTGAAGTTTCGAAGAGTTTCATCTTAAGTTTAAATTTTAAATATTTTGTCTTGAGTTTAATTATATATATATATTTCCTCTGGGTTTAAGATTGGAACCGCTTCTTCTGTAGTTGAAGTTTCGAAGAGTTTCATCTTAAGCTTAGTTTTTAAAAGTGTTGTCCGAAGTTTGATTTTCTAAGCGTTTCGTTTGATGCTTTAGTTTTAATGTATACATTTATTTTTTATTCATCGACATTAATGTCTTAACACATTGTTGAAAAGTATTCTGTCAATTGTGTACAGATGACAAGAGATGATGTTCGCAATACTATTTTGGTTCAAAGTTGACTCTCTAACTATGATGTCTTGCTATGCTCTTGTTATTGAAGTGCCTATCCCAAGTCAGGAAAGTGAACGGTGATGTATTTGTTTGTTAGAGGTATCGATTGTGACTCTTTCTATTGGATTGAACTGTTTAGACAGTGTGGTATTTTTTTGTTTTTCATTTCACCAACACATTACAGATTTTCTTTAACACAACCCCTTTAGAATAATTCCAAAATTCAATCGGACAATCTTACAAACAACAAACATAGTCAAGTCGATGCCTTTCCCATACATTCTAGCTCTCGTCTTGGCTTTGCATATCAACTCCAATACAAAAGTCTGGTCCGTTATCTACATGTCTATCAACTTTTGCTATGAACATGTTTGTGTATATATAGTTCACTATTACTTTTTAGCTTACTTAAATAAAAAGGTAGGCACGATCCCAAGTGCATATCATTTTTATTTATCGCTGATATTTTTCTATATAATTTGTCGACAGATTATTTTCTATGAAAACACAACAACCCCCTCCGCTAATAGTTAAATGATCGTTCATGACAAATATATCGTTTGCTTATCGCTTCCTAGTTAATTTGATGAGAAAATAATGAAAAAAAAATATACGTAACACAAATGACTTACGGACACACGTGTAAGCATAAACCAATCCTGAACATTTTCCTTCACATGATACATTAAAGTTTGAGTCTGTTACAGTAAATTCACAGGAGGTTTTGTTGTCACATTTGTTCTGCATTTGCGTAGTAATAACTTTTTCTCCAAACCCAACTGAGTGTTGCATACATCTTGCAACCGATGTCCATACGACTCTGAGTACTTGTATGTATCCACCTAGACAAGTCCAATTGAACGTATTATTTGTGCATTCAGTATTTGTAGCTATAAAAAAAAACACTAAGAAGATAAAAGCAAAGTCAATTTACGTAATAATGTAATTATATTGGTCCGTCTATAAACTTCGAAAAAATTTAAGAACCACCAAGTATTTCTTTAAATTTTTTTTTTTTAAAAGGATGAAAGAAGTTGACCGTCAAATGCTTTTCTGGTAATATTTCATCATAGATTAGATCACGAGCTACAATTTGAGTCGTATTTCAAGCTGATTATGAAATTGTTGGTTATTGCAAGTGAAAAAAGGGAGATAGACTTAAAAAGTTGTATTTGGTTATTGTTTTTCAACAAATTAAGAAAGCGATGAGTCATACCATTTTCAAAACTTTTAAATGAATGCACATTTACTCAGTAGCATGAATAACCACCACGTTTAGGTCAAAGCTCCAGCACGCGTCTATTCATTCAACAAACTACGAGACGAAGCCTCTATTCTTCCATAATTGCGTTGGTTAATTCAGCAATATGTTCACACGGTGGATTACATTGGTTCACATCACGGCCAATAAGGTCCCATGGCAGGCCACTGAAATGTGACAATCGCCTCTAGCTGCATCGTTTCTCTTGCACTGCGAGCTATGTGCGTTCTGGTGTTATCATCGATAACGATCGGCCTGTCAGCCAATGGATGATTATCAAAGTTGGCGTAAAGCACGGTATGCAGCGCCTTTGAGACTACATTGTAAGACATTTAAATCTAACATACTATTAAAAGAAAAACACCCCAGGC